>OW052222.1:9338261-10538261 GCA_932526605.1 Nephrotoma flavescens
TTTCTAGGGAATGATTATTTTACAGTTTCAAATTAAATTTCAAAAGCGGATTTACAGACGTCGATCCGATTGTCAAAATTGTTGATGACATTTTAAAATAGAAACGGTTCCATGACATTTATCTCGGCAATGAGGTTATTTTTTTAGGTCTTGGATGGTGGCTGTTCTATCAACGTAAACTTTTCTTTTCAAAAATCTCCATAAAAAGTAATCAAATGGCAATTGCCGATATTCCCACGCAAGTTGCACCGTCTTGTCGAAAATAGCAGGGGCAAAAAAAATCCGTTATCATTGCATAGTATCGCATAAAATTGATGATAACCGGATTTACTTAAACATACCAAACGTTCGATGGTTATTCCATTTGGGCGGTTATAGCGACCAAAAATTTCACGAATTGTGCGAAACGTGTTTTTATTTTTTCACCATTTTTGTAGTGCTCTTGAATAACTTTAAGACGGCCTTCAATCGAATACGACTCCGTAGCGATAAATGGCAAACATTCAACTATCAAAATGACATGAAATGACAGAAAACAAACATGGCGTCTTTGCAAAATTTTGCTGCGTCTCATTTGGACAACCCTTTATTATATATCTCGACATGAAAATGCGTATCGTATGCGATGCAATCAAAGCATTGAGAAGACTTCAAAGGCAGAAACCGTTGGAGCTAGGCAGTTCGAATAGAGAATAAGGTTCTTCATCAATTAGTCCAGTTTACTATCAAGCTTGGTTGCCTAAAATAGTGTACCTACATTTATCAATAATTAATCATGTTCGGCGTGCACCACCATTAATACATCTTTTACCTACTTCAAATCAAGCTATCCTTTATTCATGTACATATATCATAAGAATTGATTGACGTTTGATTTATGTACATATTCGCTTCATCTTTTATCATATTCTTCTCAATATTTGCATATTCTTAAACTCAAAAGGATTTTTCCAATTTATATTCGGTAACATTTCCAATCTCTTATCCTACTTCAGAAATAAAGTTTAAACTTAATAATAGTATTTTGAGTTCTTTTATCTAAACATTTACCTTTCAAATGATATACATATATATTTATAGCTACCGATGATGTAACCTCTAATAATTTATCATATTGGCGTAACCATACCCTATCTACCCATCATTTTGTAATCACATGTTTTAAACTGTCTCATTATGAAATAATTACTAACCTATTTGTGATGCATCGTCGCTAGATAATTAACATCCATATTCACTGTATTGTTAATTGAATAAATTATTTAATAATTTTTTCGTTTTTGTTTAAATATTAACAATACATTATTTATTTACATATAAATAGCACCTATGACAATAAACAACAATTTATATTTTTTTTGCCTCGCACCTAAAATACAAACAAATATAATAATAAACAATCACAAATTATAAATATTTATTTTTATAAAATGATTATAATTTTATTGAACAATAATAATAATAGTTTAATTATTAAGTTATATAAAATATTTAAAATACACATAATCAATTCGATTTAACAATATGTAGGTATAAACAATAATATATGAAAATACACGACCCAATCATCCATTGGGAATGATGCCTGCAATATTTAAGCAATTTAGAATTGTTTTGTTTTATGTTTTGTGCGTTGGGTTGAAATGTCAAAGTGTGAGGAATTATAGGATTCACACAAATGTTAATACCGTATTATAAAAATCTATGTATGTATAAATAATTTTATTGAGATTGAAAAATAAGGATAAATTGCCCTGTAAACCATATGGCTTAATTAATTAACTCGAATAAAACATAAACTGTTTATATATTGTAGTCAAGTAATATTTTTCAAAATTAGTGCGTATCTAATAAATTCACATATTTATCAGCCACACTCTATATATGTACACATACATATGTGTACTCGTATGTCATGTAAAACTATATTAAACACAAAATAGGAACATTTTTATGGGAAATACCACGAAATTTCCTAGCTTTTTTTTCTGTTTTGTCTATTAAAAAGAACAACGTATATTATTTTGTTTCCTTTGGTTCTCAAACCAATGGTTAACCTCATAACCTCAAATTTTTATTTTTAACCCATATATAAGACATAAAGTTTATTCTATTTTAGATTGTTGTTGTTAGCCTTGTGTGCACATACATTATATTAATATTTTCCCATGCTAGTGTTTATATGTGTAAGGATTGCTATACACACACTCACACACATGTGGAAAACTTTTTCTAATATTAATTTTTTTTTAAAGGATATTTTTGCTGTTATGTTTGTTTAAATTTAATATTGAAAAATTCCTTTGGAAATTCTTCGAGTAAGATTAATTGTTTGTAGCAGTGAGAGAGAGGAAAATTTGTATTATATATGTACGTATATGTATATTGGATAGAACGGAAGTATCCCTTAAACAATTTTTTTGGTGTGATGATTTGAAAATTTGTTCCATCATTTATCTTTTGTTCTGGTTCAACCAGCACAACACTCACACATAAAATCTGGGCAATATGCTGATAGGGTAAATCAAACGAACACTAACGCGATGTTAGTGATATATGTATATGTATTTGTTACAATGAAGTCGAATGTAATCAAACGTCTTTTTGTAAAGTAAATACAGCCCACTTACCCCCAAACTTAACAAACTTACTTTCATTGTGACAATTACTGATACTGCGAATACAAACTCGTAAGAATGTTTTTTATAACTTTTAGATTTAGTTTTAAATTTTTTTAAAGTTTTCGATTTTTTGCGAAAATCCCTAATGGTTAGCCTTCCTTATTTTAAACGTCTAATTTGCTGCAATATGTCGCTTCATTCGCCTGCAATCCTGGTTCGAAACACAATGTGGAGAATTTCAAAAAACGAAACTTCCAACAATCACGCTTTCCTTATGCACCCAGCCGGTAGTTGAAGCTCAACATGTCATATACATTACTTGTAATCGTTAGCCTTACTTATTTTGAGCGGATAAAATTCATTGTCACAGATTCGGAATGTTTCGTTTATTTTGGATTATTAATGTAATTATGAGTAGATCAACGTTTAATTTACTGCAATATGTGGCCTCGTTCGCCTGCAATCCAGGTTCGAAGCACGATGTGGCCGAGTATCAAAACACGGAACTTCCAATAACCACGCATTTTACCGGTATATCACGTATACATTACCTATAATCATTTTGAACCGGAATTTCAACAAAAAAAAAATTTCAATTTTTTGCAAAAAATCGTGATGGTTAGCCTTACTTATTTTGAGCGGATAAAATTCATTGTCACAGATTCGGAATGTTTCGTTTATTTTGGATTATTAATGTAATTATGAGTAGATCAACGTTTAATTTGCTGCAATATGTGGCCTCGTTCGCCTGCAATCCAGGTTCGAAGCACGATGTGGCCGAGTATCAAAACACGAAACTTCCAATAACCACGCATTTTACCGGTAGTTTCGTGCTCAACGTGTTATATACATTACCTATAATCATTTTGAACCGGAATTTCAACGAAAAAAAAAATTTCAATTTTTTGCAAAAAATCGTGATGGTTAGCCTTACTTATTTTGAGCGGATAAAATTCATTGTCACAGATTCGGAATGTTTCGTTTATTTTGGATTATTAATGTAATTATGAGTAGATCAACGTTTAATTTGCTGCAATATGTGGCCACGTTCGCCTGCAATCCAGGTTCGAAGCACGATGTGGCCGAGTATCAAAACACGAAACTTCCAATAACCACGCATTTTACCGGTAGTTTCGTGCTCAACGTGTTATATACATTACCTATAATCATTTTGAACCGGAATTTCAACGAAAAAAAAAATTCAATTTTTTGCAAAAAATCGTGATGGTTAGCCTTACTTATTTTGAGCGGATAAAATTCATTGTCACAGATTCGGAATGTTTCGTTTATTTTGGATTACTAATGTTATTATGAGTAGATCAACGTTTAATTTGCTGCAATATGTGGTCTCGTTCGCCTGCAATCCAGGTTCGAAGCACGATGTGGCCGAGTATCAAAACACGAAACTTCCAATAACCACGCATTTTACCGGTAGTTTCGTGCTCAACGTGTTATATACATTACCTATAATCATTTTGAACCGGAATTTCAACGAAAAAAAAAATTTCAATTTTTTGCAAAAAATCGTGATGGTTAGCCTTACTTATTTTGAGCGGATAAAATTCATTGTCACAGATTCGGAATGTTTCGTTTATTTTGGATTATTAATGTAATTATGAGTAGATCAACGTTTAATTTACTGCAATATGTGGCCTCGTTCGCCTGCAATCCAGGTTCGAAGCACGATGTGGCCGAGTATCAAAACACGGAACTTCCAATAACCACGCATTTTACCGGTAGTTTCGTGCTCAACGTGTTATATACATTACCTATAATCATTTTGAACCGGAATTTCAACAAAAAAAAAATTTAAATTTTTTGCAAAAAATCGTGATGGTTAGCCTTACTTATTTTGAGCGGATAAAATTCATTGTCACAGATTCGGAATGTTTCGTTTATTTTGGATTATTAATGTTATTATGAGTAGATCAACGTTTAATTTACTGCAATATGTGGCCTCATTCGCCTGCAATCCAGGTTCGAAGCACGATGTGGCCGAGTATCAAAACACGAAACTTCCAATAACCACGCATTTTACCGGTAGTTTCGTGCTCAACGTGTTATATACATTACCTATAACCATTTTGAACCGGAATTTCAACAAAAAAAAACTTTTCCATTTTTTGCCAAAAATCGTGATGGTTAGCCTTACTTATTTTGAGCGGATAAAATTCATTGTCACAGATTCGGAATGTTTCGTTTATTTTGGATTATTAATGTTATTATGAGTAGATCAACGTTTAATTTACTGCAATATGTGGCCTCATTCGCCTGCAATCCAGGTTCGAAGCACGATGTGGCCGAGTATCAAAACACGAAACTTTCAATAACCACGCATTTTACCGGTAGTTTCGTGCTCAACGTGTTATATACATTACCTATAATCATTTTGAACCGGAATTTCAACGAAAAAAAAAATTTCAATTTTTTGCAAAAAATCGTGATGGTTAGCCTTACTTATTTTGAGCGGATAAAATTCATTGTCACAGATTCGGAATGTTTCGTTTATTTTTTATTACTAATGTTATTATGAGTAGATCAACGTTTAATTTACTGCAATATGTGGCCTCGTTCGCCTGCAATCCAGGTTCGAAGCACGATGTGGCCGAGTATCAAAACACGAAACTTCCAATAACCACGCATTTTACCGGTAGTTTCGTGCTCAACGTGTTATATACATTACCTATAATCATTTTGAACCGGAATTTCAACGAAAAAAAAAATTTCAATTTTTTGCAAAAAATCGTGATGGTTAGCCTTACTTATTTTGAGCGGATAAAATTCATTGTCACAGATTCGGAATGTTTCGTTTATTTTGGATTACTAATGTTATTATGAGTAGATCAACGTTTAATTTACTGCAATATGTGGCCTCGTTCGCCTGCAATCCAGGTTCGAAGCACGATGTGGCCGAGTATCAAAACACGAAACTTGAAATAACCACGCATTTTACCGGTAGTTTCGTGCTCAACGTGTTATATACATTACCTATAATCATTTTGAACCGGAATTTCAACGAAAAAAAAATTTCAATTTTTTGCAAAAAATCGTGATGGTTGTTAGCCTTACTTATTTTGAGCGGATAAAATTCATTGTCACAGATTCGGAATGTTTCGTTTATTTTGGATTATTAATGTAATTATGAGTAGATCAACGTTTAATTTGGTGCAATATGTGGCCTCGTTCGCCTGCAATCCAGGTTCGAAGCACGATATGGCCGAGTATCAAAACACGGAACTTCCAATAACCACGCATTTTACCGGTAGTTTCGTGCTCAACGTGTTATATACATTACCTATAATCATTTTGAACCGGAATTTCAACGAAAAAAAAATTTCAATTTTTTGCAAAAAATCGTGATGGTTGTTAGCCTTACTTATTTTGAGCGGATAAAATTCATTGTCACAGATTCGGAATGTTTCGTTTATTTTGGATTACTAATGTAATTATGAGTAGATCAACGTTTAATTTGGTGCAATATGTGGTTTCGTTCGCCTGCAATCCAGGTTCGAAGCACGATGTGGCCGAGTATCAAAACACGAAACTTCCAATAACCACGCATTTTACCGGTAGTTTCGTGCTCAACGTGTTATATACATTACCTATAATCATTTTGAACCGGTTTAATTTGGTGCAATATGTGGCCTCGTTCGCCTGCAATCCAGGTTCGAAGCACGATGTGGCCGAGTATCAAAACACGGAACTTCCAATAACCACGCATTTTACCGGTAGTTTCGTGCTCAACGTGTTATATACATTACCTATAATCATTTTGAACCGGAATTTCAACGAAAAAAAAAATTTCAATTTTTTGCAAAAAATCGTGATGGTTAGCCTTACTTATTTTGAGCGGATAAAATTCATTGTCACAGATTCGGAATGTTTCGTTTATTTTGGATTACTAATGTAATTATGAGTAGATCAACGTTTAATTTGCTGCAATATGTGGCCTCGTTCGCCTGCAATCCAGGTTCGAAGCACGATGTGGCCGAGTATCAAAACACGGAACTTCCAATAACCACGCATTTTACCGGTAGTTTCGTGCTCAACGTGTTATATACATTACCTATAATCATTTTGAACCGGAATTTCAACGAAAAAAAGTTTCATTTTTTTTGCAAAAAATCGCCTTACTTATTTTGAGCGGATAAAATTCATTGTCACAGATTCGGAATGTTTCGTTTATTTTGGATTACTAATGTAATTATGAGTAGATCAACGTTTAATTTGGTGCAATATGTGGTTTCGTTCGCCTGCAATCCAGGTTCGAAGCACGATGTGGCCGAGTATCAAAACACGAAACTTCCAATAACCACGCATTTTACCGGTAGTTTCGTGCTCAACGTGTTATATACATTACCTATAATCATTTTGAACCGGTTTAATTTGGTGCAATATGTGGCCTCGTTCGCCTGCAATCCAGGTTCGAAGCACGATGTGGCCGAGTATCAAAACACGGAACTTCCAATAACCACGCATTTTACCGGTAGTTTCGTGCTCAACGTGTTATATACATTACCTATAATCATTTTGAACCGGAATTTCAACGAAAAAAAAAATTTCAATTTTTTGCAAAAAATCGTGATGGTTAGCCTTACTTATTTTGAGCGGATAAAATTCATTGTCACAGATTCGGAATGTTTCGTTTATTTTGGATTACTAATGTAATTATGAGTAGATCAACGTTTAATTTGCTGCAATATGTGGCCTCGTTCGCCTGCAATCCAGGTTCGAAGCACGATGTGGCCGAGTATCAAAACACGAAACTTCCAATAACCACGCATTTTACCGGTAGTTTCGTGCTCAACGTGTTATATACATTACCTATAATCATTTTGAACCGGAATTTCAACGAAAAAAAAAATTTCAATTTTTTGCAAAAAATCGTGATGGTTAGCCTTACTTATTTTGAGCGGATAAAATTCATTGTCACAGATTCGGAATGTTTCGTTTATTTTGGATTATTAATGTAATTATGAGTAGATCAACGTTTAATTTGCTGCAATATGTGGCCACGTTCGCCTGCAATCCAGGTTCGAAGCACGATGTGGCCGAGTATCAAAACACGAAACTTCCAATAACCACGCATTTTACCGGTAGTTTCGTGCTCAACGTGTTATATACATTACCTATAATCATTTTGAACCGGAATTTCAACGAAAAAAAAAATTCAATTTTTTGCAAAAAATCGTGATGGTTAGCCTTACTTATTTTGAGCGGATAAAATTCATTGTCACAGATTCGGAATGTTTCGTTTATTTTGGATTACTAATGTTATTATGAGTAGATCAACGTTTAATTTGCTGCAATATGTGGTCTCGTTCGCCTGCAATCCAGGTTCGAAGCACGATGTGGCCGAGTATCAAAACACGAAACTTCCAATAACCACGCATTTTACCGGTAGTTTCGTGCTCAACGTGTTATATACATTACCTATAATCATTTTGAACCGGAATTTCAACGAAAAAAAAAATTTCAATTTTTTGCAAAAAATCGTGATGGTTAGCCTTACTTATTTTGAGCGGATAAAATTCATTGTCACAGATTCGGAATGTTTCGTTTATTTTGGATTATTAATGTAATTATGAGTAGATCAACGTTTAATTTACTGCAATATGTGGCCTCGTTCGCCTGCAATCCAGGTTCGAAGCACGATGTGGCCGAGTATCAAAACACGGAACTTCCAATAACCACGCATTTTACCGGTAGTTTCGTGCTCAACGTGTTATATACATTACCTATAATCATTTTGAACCGGAATTTCAACAAAAAAAAAATTTAAATTTTTTGCAAAAAATCGTGATGGTTAGCCTTACTTATTTTGAGCGGATAAAATTCATTGTCACAGATTCGGAATGTTTCGTTTATTTTGGATTATTAATGTTATTATGAGTAGATCAACGTTTAATTTACTGCAATATGTGGCCTCATTCGCCTGCAATCCAGGTTCGAAGCACGATGTGGCCGAGTATCAAAACACGAAACTTCCAATAACCACGCATTTTACCGGTAGTTTCGTGCTCAACGTGTTATATACATTACCTATAACCATTTTGAACCGGAATTTCAACAAAAAAAACTTTTCCATTTTTTGCCAAAAATCGTGATGGTTAGCCTTACTTATTTTGAGCGGATAAAATTCATTGTCACAGATTCGGAATGTTTCGTTTATTTTGGATTACTAATGTTATTATGAGTAGATCAACGTTTAATTTACTGCAATATGTGGCCTCGTTCGCCTGCAATCCAGGTTCGAAGCACGATGTGGCCGAGTATCAAAACACGAAACTTGAAATAACCACGCATTTTACCGGTAGTTTCGTGCTCAACGTGTTATATACATTACCTATAATCATTTTGAACCGGAATTTCAACGAAAAAAAAATTTCAATTTTTTGCAAAAAATCGTGATGGTTGTTAGCCTTACTTATTTTGAGCGGATAAAATTCATTGTCACAGATTCGGAATGTTTCGTTTATTTTGGATTACTAATGTAATTATGAGTAGATCAACGTTTAATTTGGTGCAATATGTGGTTTCGTTCGCCTGCAATCCAGGTTCGAAGCACGATGTGGCCGAGTATCAAAACACGAAACTTCCAATAACCACGCATTTTACCGGTAGTTTCGTGCTCAACGTGTTATATACATTACCTATAATCATTTTGAACCGGTTTAATTTGGTGCAATATGTGGCCTCGTTCGCCTGCAATCCAGGTTCGAAGCACGATGTGGCCGAGTATCAAAACACGGAACTTCCAATAACCACGCATTTTACCGGTAGTTTCGTGCTCAACGTGTTATATACATTACCTATAATCATTTTGAACCGGAATTTCAACGAAAAAAAAAATTTCAATTTTTTGCAAAAAATCGTGATGGTTAGCCTTACTTATTTTGAGCGGATAAAATTCATTGTCACAGATTCGGAATGTTTCGTTTATTTTGGATTACTAATGTAATTATGAGTAGATCAACGTTTAATTTGCTGCAATATGTGGCCTCGTTCGCCTGCAATCCAGGTTCGAAGCACGATGTGGCCGAGTATCAAAACACGGAACTTCCAATAACCACGCATTTTACCGGTAGTTTCGTGCTCAACGTGTTATATACATTACCTATAATCATTTTGAACCGGAATTTCAACGAAAAAAAAAAATTCAATTTTTTGCAAAAAATCGTGATGGTTAGCCTTACTTATTTTGAGCGGATAAAATTCATTGTCACAGATTCGGAATGTTTCGTTTATTTTGGATTATTAATGTTATTATGAGTAGATCAACGTTTAATTTACTGCAATATGTGGCCTCATTCGCCTGCAATCCAGGTTCGAAGCACGATGTGGCCGAGTATCAAAACACGAAACTTCCAATAACCACGCATTTTACCGGTAGTTTCGTGCTCAACGTGTTATATACATTACCTATAACCATTTTGAACCGGAATTTCAACAAAAAAAACTTTTCCATTTTTTGCCAAAAATCGTGATGGTTAGCCTTACTTATTTTGAGCGGATAAAATTCATTGTCACAGATTCGGAATGTTTCGTTTATTTTGGATTATTAATGTTATTATGAGTAGATCAACGTTTAATTTACTGCAATATGTGGCCTCATTCGCCTGCAATCCAGGTTCGAAGCACGATGTGGCCGAGTATCAAAACACGAAACTTGAAATAACCACGCATTTTACCGGTAGTTTCGTGCTCAACGTGTTATATACATTACCTATAATCATTTTGAACCGGAATTTCAACGAAAAAAAAAATTTCAATTTTTTGCAAAAAATCGTGATGGTTAGCCTTACTTATTTTGAGCGGATAAAATTCATTGTCACAGATTCGGAATGTTTCGTTTATTTTGGATTATTAATGTAATTATGAGTAGATCAACGTTTAATTTACTGCAATATGTGGCCTCGTTCGCCTGCAATCCAGGTTCGAAGCACGATGTGGCCGAGTATCAAAACACGGAACTTCCAATAACCACGCATTTTACCGGTAGTTTCGTGCTCAACGTGTTATATACATTACCTATAATCATTTTGAACCGGAATTTCAACAAAAAAAAAATTTAAATTTTTTGCAAAAAATCGTGATGGTTAGCCTTACTTATTTTGAGCGGATAAAATTCATTGTCACAGATTCGGAATGTTTCGTTTATTTTGGATTATTAATGTTATTATGAGTAGATCAACGTTTAATTTACTGCAATATGTGGCCTCATTCGCCTGCAATCCAGGTTCGAAGCACGATGTGGCCGAGTATCAAAACACGAAACTTCCAATAACCACGCATTTTACCGGTAGTTTCGTGCTCAACGTGTTATATACATTACCTATAACCGTTTTGAACCGGAATTTCAACAAAAAAAACTTTTCCATTTTTTGCCAAAAATCGTGATGGTTAGCCTTACTTATTTTGAGCGGATAAAATTCATTGTCACAGATTCGGAATGTTTCGTTTATTTTGGATTATTAATGTTATTATGAGTAGATCAACGTTTAATTTACTGCAATATGTGGCCTCATTCGCCTGCAATCCAGGTTCGAAGCACGATGTGGCCGAGTATCAAAACACGAAACTTTCACTAACCACGCATTTTACCGGTAGTTTCGTGCTCAACGTGTTATATACATTACCTATAATCATTTTGAACCCGATTTTCAACGAAAAAAAAAATTTCAATTTTTTGCAAAAAATCGTGATGGTTAGCCTTACTTATTTTGAGCGGATAAAATTCATTGTCACAGATTCGGAATGTTTCGTTTATTTTTTATTACTAATGTTATTATGAGTAGATCAACGTTTAATTTACTGCAATATGTGGCCTCGTTCGCCTGCAATCCAGGTTCGAAGCACGATGTGGCCGAGTATCAAAACACGAAACTTCCAATAACCACGCATTTTACCGGTAGTTTCGTGCTCAACGTGTTATATACATTACCTATAATCATTTTGAACCGGAATTTCAACGAAAAAAAAATTTCAATTTTTTGCAAAAAATCGTGATGGTTGTTAGCCTTACTTATTTTGAGCGGATAAAATTCATTGTCACAGATTCGGAATGTTTCGTTTATTTTGGATTATTAATGTAATTATGAGTAGATCAACGTTTAATTTGGTGCAATATGTGGCCTCGTTCGCCTGCAATCCAGGTTCGAAGCACGATGTGGCCGAGTATCAAAACACGAAACTTCCAATAACCACGCATTTTACCGGTAGTTTCGTGCTCAACGTGTTATATACATTACCTATAATCATTTTGAACCGGTTTAATTTGGTGCAATATGTGGCCTCGTTCGCCTGCAATCCAGGTTCGAAGCACGATGTGGCCGAGTATCAAAACACGGAACTTCCAATAACCACGCATTTTACCGGTAGTTTCGTGCTCAACGTGTTATATACATTACCTATAATCATTTTGAACCGGAATTTCAACGAAAAAAAAAAATTCAATTTTTTGCAAAAAATCGTGATGGCTAGCCTTACTTATTTTGAGCGGATAAAATTCATTGTCACAGATTCGGAATGTTTCGTTTATTTTGGATTACTAATGTAATTATGAGTAGATCAACGTTTAATTTGCTGCAATATGTGGCCTCGTTCGCCTGCAATCCAGGTTCGAAGCACGATGTGGCCGAGTATCAAAACACGGAACTTCCAATAACCACGCATTTTACCGGTAGTTTCGTGCTCAACGTGTTATATACATTACCTATAATCATTTTGAACCGGAATTTCAACGAAAAAAAGTTTCATTTTTTTTGCAAAAAATCGTGATGGTTAGCCTTACTTATTTTGAGCGGATAAAATTCATTGTCACAGATTCGGAATGTTTCGTTTATTTCGGATTACTAATGTAATTATGAGTAGATCAACGTTTAATTTGCTGCAATATGTGGCCTCGTTCGCCTGCAATCCAGGTTCGAAGCACGATGTGGCCGAGTATCAAAACACGGAACTTCCAATAACCACGCATTTTACCGGTAGTTTCGTGCTCAACGTGTTATATACATTACCTATAATCATTTTGAACCGGAATTTCAACGAAAAAAAGTTTCATTTTTTTTGCAAAAAATCGTGATGGTTAGCCTTACTTATTTTGAGCGGATAAAATTCATTGTCACAGATTCGGAATGTTTCGTTTATTTTGGATTACTAATGTAATTACGAGTAGATCAACGTTTAATTTGCTGCAATATGTCGCCTCGTTCGCCTGCAATCCAGGTTCGAAGCACGATGTGGCCGAGTATCAAAACACGGAACTTCCAATAACCACGCATTTTACCGGTAGTTTCGTGCTCAACGTGTTATATACATTACCTATAATCATTTTGAACCGGAATTTAAACGAAAAAAAAATTTCAATTTTTTGCAAAAAATCGTGATGGGTTAGCCTTACTTATTTTGAGCGGATAAAATTCATTGTCACAGATTCGGAATGTTTCGTTTATTTTGGATTACTAATGTAATTATGAGTAGATCAACGTTTAATTTGCTGCAATATGTCGCCTCGTTCGCCTGCAATCCAGGTTCGAAGCACGATGTGGCCGAGTATCAAAACACGGAACTTCCAATAACCACGCATTTTACCGGTAGTTTCGTGCTCAACGTGTTATATACATTACCTATAATCATTTTGAACCGGAATTTCAAAGAAAACAAGTTTCATTTTTTTTGCAAAAAATCGTGATGTTAGCCTTACTTATTTTGAGCGGATAAAATTCATTGTCACAGATTCGGAATGTTTCGTTTATTTCGGATTACTAATGTAATTATGAGTAGATTAACGTTTAATTTGCTGCAATATGTGGCCTCGTTCGCCTGCAATCCAGGTTCGAAGCACGATGTGGCCGAGTATCAAAACACGGAACTTCCAATAACCACGCATTTTACCGGTAGTTTCGTGCTCAACGTGTTATATACATTACCTATAATCATTTTGAACCGGAATTTCAACGAAAAAAAGTTTCATTTTTTTTGCAAAAAATCGTGATGGTTAGCCTTACTTATTTTGAGCGGATAAAATTCATTGTCACAGATTCGGAATGTTTCGTTTATTTTGGATTACTAATGTAATTACGAGTAGATCAACGTTTAATTTGCTGCAATATGTCGCCTCGTTCGCCTGCAATCCAGGTTCGAAGCACGATGTGGCCGAGTATCAAAACACGGAACTTCCAATAACCACGCATTTTACCGGTAGTTTCGTGCTCAACGTGTTATATACATTACCTATAATCATTTTGAACCGGAATTTCAACGAAAAAAAAATTTCAATTTTTTGCAAGAAATCGTGATGGTTAGCCTTACTTATTTTGAGCGGATAAAATTCATTGTCACAGATTCGGAATGTTTCGTTTATTTTGGATTACTAATGTAATTATGAGTAGATCAACGTTTAATTTGCTGCAATATGTCGCCTCGTTCGCCTGCAATCCAGGTTCGAAGCACGATGTGGCCGAGTATCAAAACACGGAACTTCCAATAACCACGCATTTTACCGGTAGTTTCGTGCTCAACGTGTTATATACATTACCTATAATCATTTTGAACCGGAATTTCAACGAAAAAAAAATTTCAATTTTTTGCAAAAAATCGTGATGGGTTAGCCTTACTTATTTTGAGCGGATAAAATTCATTGTCACAGATTCGGAATGTTTCGTTTATTTCGGATTACTAATGTAATTATGAGTAGATCAACGTTTAATTTGCTGCAATATGTGGCCTCGTTCGCCTGCAATCCAGGTTCGAAGCACGATGTGGCCGAGTATCAAAACACGGAACTTCCAATAACCACGCATTTTACCGGTAGTTTCGTGCTCAACGTGTTATATACATTACCTATAATCATTTTGAACCGGAATTTCAACGAAAAAAAGTTTCATTTTTTTTGCAAAAAATCGTGATGGTTAGCCTTACTTATTTTGAGCGGATAAAATTCATTGTCACAGATTCGGAATGTTTCGTTTATTTTGGATTACTAATGTAATTATGAGTAGATCAACGTTTAATTTGCTGCAATATGTCGCCTCGTTCGCCTGCAATCCAGGTTCGAAGCACGATGTGGCCGAGTATCAAAACACGGAACTTCCAATAACCACGCATTTTACCGGTAGTTTCGTGCTCAACGTGTTATATACATTACCTATAATCATTTTGAACCGGAATTTCAACGAAAAAAAAATTTCAATTTTTTGCAAAAAATCGTGATGTTAGCCTTACTTATTTTGAGCGGATAAAATTCATTGTCACAGATTCGGAATGTTTCGTTTATTTTGGATTACTAATGTAATTATGAGTAGATCAACGTTTAATTTGCTGCAATATGTGGCCTCGTTCGCCTGCAATCCAGGTTCGAAGCACGATGTGGCCGAGTATCAAAACACGGAACTTCCAATAACCACGCATTTTACCGGTAGTTTCGTGCTCAACGTGTTATATACATTACCTATAATCATTTTGAACCGGAATTTCAACGAAAAAAAAATTTCAATTTTTTGCAAAAAATCGTGATGGTTAGCCTTACTTATTTTGAGCGGATAAAATTCATTGTCACAGATTCGGAATGTTTCGTTTATTTTGGATTACTAATGTAATTATGAGTAGATCAACGTTTAATTTGCTGCAATATGTCGCCTCGTTCGCCTGCAATCCAGGTTCGAAGCACGATGTGGCCGAGTATCAAAACACGGAACTTCCAATAACCACGCATTTTACCGGTAGTTTCGTGCTCAACGTGTTATATACATTACCTATAATCATTTTGAACCGGAATTTCAACGAAAAAAAAATTTCAATTTTTTGCAAAAAATCGTGATGGTTAGCCTTACTTATTTTGAGCGGATAAAATTCATTGTCACAGATTCGGAATGTTTCGTTTATTTTGGATTACTAATGTAATTATGAGTAGATCAACGTTTAATTTGCTGCAATATGTCGCCTCGTTCGCCTGCAATCCAGGTTCGAAGCACGATGTGGCCGAGTATCAAAACACGGAACTTCCAATAACCACGCATTTTACCGGTAGTTTCGTGCTCAACGTGTTATATACATTACCTATAATCATTTTGAACCGGAATTTCAACGAAAAAAAAATTTCAATTTTTTGCAAAAAATCGTGATGGTGTTAGCCTTCTTATTTTGAGCGGATAAAATTCATTGTCACAGATTCGGAATGTTTCGTTTATTTTGGATTACTAATGTAATTATGAGTAGATCAACGTTTAATTTGCTGCAATATATCGCCTCGTTCGCCTGCAATCCAGGTTCGAAGCACGATGTGGCCGAGTATCAAAACACGGAACTTCCAATAACCACGCATTTTACCGGTAGTTTCGTGCTCAACGTGTTATATACATTACCTATAATCATTTTGAACCGGAATTTCAACGAAAAAAAAATTTCAATTTTTTGCAAAAAATCGTGATGGCTAGCCTTACTTATTTTGAGCGGATAAAATTCATTGTCACAGATTCGGAATGTTTCGTTTATTTTGGATTACTAATGTAATTATGAGTAGATCAACGTTTAATTTGCTGCAATATGTCGCCTCGTTCGCCTGCAATCCAGGTTCGAAGCACGATGTGGCCGAGTATCAAAACACGGAACTTCCAATAACCACGCATTTTACCGGTAGTTTCGTGCTCAACGTGTTATATACATTACCTATAATCATTTTGAACCGGAATTTCAACGAAAAAAAAATTTCAATTTTTTGCAAAAAATCGTGATGGTTAGCCTTACTTATTTTGAGCGGATAAAATTCATTGTCACAGATTCGGAATGTTTCGTTTATTTTGGATTACTAATGTAATTATGAGTAGATCAACGTTTAATTTGCTGCAATATGTGGCCTCGTTCGCCTGCAATCCAGGTTCGAAGCACGATGTGGCCGAGTATCAAAACACGGAACTTCCAATAACCACGCATTTTACCGGTAGTTTCGTGCTCAACGTGTTATATACATTACCTATAATCATTTTGAACCGGAATTTCAACGGAAAAAAAATTTCAATTTTTTGCAAAAAATCGTGATGGTTAGCCTTACTTATTTTGAGCGGATAAAATTCATTGTCACAGATTCGGAATGTTTCGTTTATTTTGGATTACTAATGTAATTATGAGTAGATCAACGTTTAATTTGCTGCAATATGTGGCCTCGTTCGCCTGCAATCCAGGTTCGAAGCACGATGTGGCCGAGTATCAAAACACGGAACTTCCAATAACCACGCATTTTACCGGTAGTTTCGTGCTCAACGTGTTATATACATTGCCTATAATCATTTTGAACCGGAATTTCAACGAAAAAAAAATTTCAATTTTTTGCAAAAAATCGTGATGGTTAGCCTTACTTATTTTGAGCGGATAAAATTCATTGTCACAGATTCGGAATGTTTCGTTTATTTTGGATTACTAATGTAATTATGAGTAGATCAACGTTTAATTTGCTGCAATATGTGGCCTCGTTCGCCTGCAATCCAGGTTCGAAGCACGATGTGGCCGAGTATCAAAACACGGAACTTCCAATAACCACGCATTTTACCGGTAGTTTCGTGCTCAACGTGTTATATACATTACCTATAATCATTTTGAACCGGAATTTCAACGAAAAAAAAATTTCAATTTTTTGCAAAAAATCGTGATGGCTAGCCTTACTTATTTTGAGCGGATAAAATTCATTGTCACAGATTCGGAATGTTTCGTTTATTTTGGATTACTAATGTAATTATGAGTAGATCAACGTTTAATTTGCTGCAATATGTGGCCTCGTTCGCCTGCAATCCAGGTTCGAAGCACGATGTGGCCGAGTATCAAAACACGGAACTTCCAATAACCACGCATTTTACCGGTAGTTTCGTGCTCAACGTGTTATATACATTACCTATAATCATTTTGAACCGGAATTTCAACGAAAAAAAAATTTCAATTTTTTGCAAAAAATCGTGATGAGCCTTACTTATTTTGAGCGGATAAAATTCATTGTCACAGATTCGGAATGTTTCGTTTATTTTGGATTACTAATGTAATTATGAGTAGATCAACGTTTAATTTGCTGCAATATGTCGCCTCGTTCGCCTGCAATCCAGGTTCGAAGCACGATGTGGCCGAGTATCAAAACACGGAACTTCCAATAACCACGCATTTTACCGGTAGTTTCGTGCTCAACGTGTTATATACATTACCTATAATCATTTTGAACCGGAATTTCAACGAAAAAAAAAATTCAATTTTTTGCAAAAAATCGTGATGGTTAGCCTTACTTATTTTGAGCGGATAAAATTCATTGTCACAGATTCGGAATGTTTCGTTTATTTTGGATTACTAATGTAATTATGAGTAGATCAACGTTTAATTTGCTGCAATATGTGGCCTCGTTCGCCTGCAATCCAGGTTCGAAGCACGATGTGGCCGAGTATCAAAACACGGAACTTCCAATAACCACGCATTTTACCGGTAGTTTCGTGCTCAACGTGTTATATACATTACCTATAATCATTTTGAACCGGAATTTCAACGAAAAAAAGTTTCATTTTTTTTGCAAAAAATCGTGATGGTTAGCCTTACTTATTTTGAGCGGATAAAATTCATTGTCACAGATTCGGAATGTTTCGTTTATTTTGGATTACTAATGTAATTATGAGTAGATCAAAGTTTAATTTGCTGCAATATGTGGCCTCGTTCGCCTGCAATCCAGGTTCGAAGCACGATGTGGCCGAGTATCAAAACACGGAACTTCCAATAACCACGCATTTTACCGGTGGTTTCGTGCTCAACGTGTTATATACATTACCTATAATCATTTTGAACCTGAGTTTCAACGAAAAAAAATTTCAATTTTTTGCAAAAAATCGTGATGGCCTTACTTATTTTGAGCGGATAAAATTCATTGTCACAGATTCGGAATGTTTCGTTTATTTTGGATTACTAATGTAATTATGAGTAGATCAACGTTTAATTTGCTGCAATATGTGGCCTCGTTCGCTTGCAATCCAGGTTCGAAGCACGATGTGGCCGAGTATCAAAAGACGGAACTTCCAATAACCACGCATTTTACCGGTAGTTTCGTGCTCAACGTGTTATATACATTACCTATAACCATTTTGAACCGGAATTTCAACAAAAAAAACTTTTCCATTTTTTGCAAAAAATCGTGATGGTTAGCCTTACTTATTTTGAGCGGATAAAATTCATTGTCACAGATTCGGAATGTTTCGTTTATTTTGGATTACTAATGTAATTATGAGTAGATCAACGTTTAATTTGCTGCAATGTGTGGCCTCGTTCGCTTGCAATCCAGGTTCGAAGCACGATGTGGCCGAGTATCAAAACACGGAACTTCCAATAACCACGCATTTTACCGGTAGTTTCGTGCTCAACGTGTTATATACATTACCTATAATCATTTTGAACCGGAATTCCAACGAAAAAAAAAAATTCAATTTTTTGCAAAAAATCGTGGTTAGCCTTACTTATTTTGAGCGGATAAGATTCATTGTCACAGATTCGGAATGTTTCGTTTATTTTGGATTATTAATGTAATTATGAGTATATCAACGTTTAATTTGCTGCAATATGTGGCCTCGTTCGCCTGCAATCCAGGTTCGAAGCACGATGTGGCCGAGTATCAAAACACGGAACTTCCAATAACCACGCATTTTACCGGTAGTTCCGTGCTCAACGTGTTATATACATTACCTATAATCATTTTGAACCAGAATTTCAACGAAAAAAAAATTTCAATTTTTTGCAAAAAATCGTGATGGTTAGCCTTACTTATTTTGAGCGGATAAAATTCATTGTCACAGATTCGGAATGTTTCGTTTATTTTGGATTATTAATGTAATTATGAGTATATCAACGTTTAATTTGCTGCAATATATGGCCTCGTTCGCCTGCAATCCAGGTTCGAAGCACGATGTGGCCGAGTATCAAAAGACGGAACTTCCAATAACCACGCATTTTACCGGTAGTTTCGTGCTCAACGTGTTATATACATTACCTATAATCATTTTGAACCGGAATTTCAACGAAAAAAAAAATTCAATTTTTTGCAAAAAATCGTGATGGTGCCTTACTTATTTTGAGCGGATAAAATTCATTGTCACAGATTCGGAATGTTTCGTTTATTTTGGATTACTAATGTAATTATGAGTAGATCAACGTTTAATTTGCTGCAATGTGTGGCCTCGTTCGCTTGCAATCCAGGTTCGAAGCACGATGTGGCCGAGTATCAAAACACGGAACTTCCAATAACCACGCATTTTACCGGTAGTTTCGTGCTCAACGTATTATATACATTACCTATAATCATTTTGAACCGGAATTCCAACGAAAAAAAAAAATTCAATTTTTTGCAAAAAATCGTGGTTAGCCTTACTTATTTTGAGCGGATAAGATTCATTGTCACAGATTCGGAATGTTTCGTTTATTTTGGATTATTAATGTAATTATGAGTAGATCAACGTTTAATTTGCTGCAATATGTGGCCTCGTTCGCCTGCAATCCAGGTTCGAAGCACGATGTGGCCGAGTATCAAAACACGGAACTTCCAATAACCACGCATTTTACCGGTAGTTCCGTGCTCAACGTGTTATATACATTACCTATAATCATTTTGAACCAGAATTTCAACGAAAAAAAAATTTCAATTTTTTGCAAAAAATCGTGATGGTTAGCCTTACTTATTTTGAGCGGATAAAATTCATTGTCACAGATTCGGAATGTTTCGTTTATTTTGGATTATTAATGTAATTATGAGTATATCAACGTTTAATTTGCTGCAATATATGGCCTCGTTCGCCTGCAATCCAGGTTCGAAGCACGATGTGGCCGAGTATCAAAACACGGAACTTCCAATAACCACGCATTTTACCGGTAGTTTCGTGCTCAACGTGTTATATACATTACCAATAATCATTTTGAACCGGAATTTCGACGAAAAAAAAATTTCAATTTTTTGCAAAAAATCGTGATGGTTAGCCTTATTTATTTTGAGCGGATAAAATTCATTGTCACAGATTCGGAATGTTTCGTTTATTTTGGATTATTAATGTAATTATGAGTATATCAACGTTTAATTTGCTGCAATATATGGCCTCGTTCGCCTGCAATCCAGGTTCGAAGCACGATGTGGCCGAGTATCAAAACACGGAACTTCCAATAACCACGCATTTTACCGGTAGTTTCGTGCTCAACGTGTTATATACATTACCAATAATCATTTTGAACTGGAATTTAAACGAAAAAAAAATTTCAATTTTTTGCAAAAAATCGTGATGGTTAGCCTTACTTATTTTGAGCTGTTAAAATTCATTGTCACAAATTCGGAATGTTTCGTTTATTTTGGATTACTAATGTAATTATGAGTAGATCAACGTTTAATTTGCTGCAATATGTGGCCTCGTTCGCCTGCAATCCAGGTTCGAAGCACGATGTGGCCGAGTATCAAAACACGGAACTTCCAATAACCACGCATTTTACCGGTAGTTTCGTGCTCAACGTGTTATATACATTACCTATAATCATTTTGAACCGGAATTTCAACGAAAAAAAGTTTCAATTTTTTTGCAAAAAATCGTGATGGTTAGCCTTACTTATTTTGAGCGGATAAAATTCATTGTCACAGATTCGGAATGTTTCGTTTATTTTGGATTATTAATGTAATTATGAGTAGATCAACGTTTAATTTGCTGCAATATGTGGCCTCGTTCGCATGCAATCCAGGTTCGAAGCACGATGTGGCCGAGTATCAAAACACGGAACTTCCAATAACCACGCATTTTACCGGTAGTTTCGTGCTCAACGTGTTATATACATTACCTATAATCATTTTGAACCGGAATTTCAACGAAAAAAAAATTTCAATTTTTTGCAAAAAATCGTGATGGCTAGCCTTACTTATTTTGAGCGGATAAAATTCATTGTCACAGATTCGGAATGTTTCGTTTATTTTGGATTACTAATGTAATTATGAGTAGATCAACGTTTAATTTGCTGCAATATGTGGCCTCGTTCGCCTGCAATCCAGGTTCGAAGCACGATGTGGCCGAGTATCAAAACATGGAACTTCCAATAACCACGCATTTTACCGGTAGTTTCGTGCTCAACGTGTTATATACATTACCTATAATCATTTTGAACCGGAATTTCAACGAAAAAAAAATTTCAATTTTTTGCAAAAAATCGTGATGGCTAGCCTTACTTATTTTGAGCGGATAAAATTCATTGTCACAGATTCGGAATGTTTCGTTTATTTTGGATTACTAATGTAATTATGAGTAGATCAACGTTTAATTTGCTGCAATATGTCGCCTCGTTCGCCTGCAATCCAGGTTCGAAGCACGATGTGGCCGAGTATCAAAACACGGAACTTCCAATAACCACGCATTTTACCGGTAGTTTCGTGCTCAACGTGTTATATACATTACCTATAATCATTTTGAACCGGAATTTCAACGAAAAAAAAATTTCAATTTTTTGCAAAAAATCGTGATGGTTACAGCCTTACTTATTTTGAGCGGATAAAATTCATTGTCACAGATTCGGAATGTTTCGTTTATTTTGGATTACTAATGTAATTATGAGTAGATCAACGTTTAATTTGCTGCAATGTGTGGCCTCGTTCGCTTGCAATCCAGGTTCGAAGCACGATGTGGCCGAGTATCAAAACACGGAACTTCCAATAACCACGCATTTTACCGGTAGTTTCGTGCTCAACGTATTATATACATTACCTATAATCATTTTGAACCGGAATTCCAACGAAAAAAAAAATTCAATTTTTTGCAAAAAATCGTGGTTAGCCTTACTTATTTTGAGCGGATAAAATTCATTGTCACAGATTCGGAATGTTTCGTTTATTTTGGATTATTAATGTAATTATGAGTAGATCAACGTTTAATTTGCTGCAATATGTGGCCTCGTTCGCCTGCAATCCAGGTTCGAAGCACGATGTGGCCGAGTATCAAAACACGGAACTTCCAATAACCACGCATTTTACCGGTAGTTTCGTGCTCAACGTGTTATATACATTACCTATAATCATTTTGAACCGGAATTTCAACGAAAAAAAAATTTCAATTTTTTGCAAAAAATCGTGATGGTTAGCCTTACTTATTTTGAGCGGATAAAATTCATTGTCACAGATTCGGAATGTTTCGTTTATTTTGGATTACTAATGTAATTATGAGTAGATCAACGTTTAATTTGCTGCAATATGTGGCCTCGTTCGCCTGCAATCCAGGTTCGAAACACGATGTGGCCGAGTATCAAAACACGGAACTTCCAATAACCACGCATTTTACCGGTAGTTTCGTGCTCAACGTGTTATATACATTACCTATAATCATTTTGAACCGGAATTTCAACGAAAAAAAGTTTCAATTTTTTTGCAAAAAATCGTGATGGTTAGCCTTACTTATTTTGAGCGGATAAAATTCATTGTCACAGATTCGGAATGTTTCGTTTATTTTGGATTATTAATCTAATTATGAGTAAATCAACGTTTAATTTGCTGCAATATGTGGCTTCGTTCGTCTGCAATCCAGGTTCGAAGCACGATGTGACCGTGTATCAAAACACGAAACTTCCAATAACCACGCATTTTACCAGTAGTTTCGTGCTCAACGTGTTATATACAATACCTATAATCATTTTGAACCGGAATTTCAACGAAAAAAAGTTTCAATTTTTTTGCAAAAAATCGTGATGGTTAGCCTTACTTATTTTGAGCGGATAAAATTCATTGTCACAGATTCGGAATGTTTCGTTTATTTTGGATTATTAATGTAATTATGAGTAAATCAACGTTTAATTTGCTGCAATATGTGGCCTCGTTCGCCTGCAATCCATGTTCGAAGCACGATGTGGCCGAGTATCAAAACACGGAACTTCCAATAACCACGCATTTTACCGGTAGTTTCGTGCTCAACGTGTTATATACAATACCTATAATCATTTTGAACCGGAATTTCAACGAAAAAAAAATTTCAATTTTTTGCAAAAAATCGTGATGGCTAGCCTTACTTATTTTGAGCGGATAAAATTCATTGTCACAGATTCGGAATGTTTCGTTTATTTTGGATTACTAATGTAATTATGAGTAGATCAACGTTTAATTTGCTGCAATATGTGGCCTCGTTCGCCTGCAATCCAGGTTCGAAACACGATGTGGCCGAGTATCAAAACACGGAACTTCCAATAACCACGCATTTTACCGGTAGTTTCGTGCTCAACGTGTTATATACAATACCTATAATCATTTTGAACCGGAATTTCAACGAAAAAAAAATTTCAATTTTTTGCAAAAAATCGTGATGGTTAGCCTTACTTATTTTGAGCGGATAAAATTCATTGTCACAGATTCGGAATGTTTCGTTTATTTTGGATTACTAATGTAATTATGAGTAGATCAACGTTTAATTTGCTGCAATATGTGGCCTCGTTCGCCTGCAATCCAGGTTCGAAACACGATGTGGCCGAGTATCAAAACACGGAACTTCCAATAACCACGCATTTTACCGGTAGTTTCGTGCTCAACGTGTTATATACAATACCTATAATCATTTTGAACCGGAATTTCAACGAAAAAAAAATTTCAATTTTTTGCAAAAAATCGTGATGGTTAGCCTTACTTATTTTGAGCGGATAAAATTCATTGTCACAGATTCGGAATGTTTCGTTTATTTTGGATTACTAATGTAATTATGAGTAGATCAACGTTTAATTTGCTGCAATATGTGGCCTCGTTCGCCTGCAATCCAGGTTCGAAACACGATGTGGCCGAGTATCAAAACACGGAACTTCCAATAACCACGCATTTTACCGGTAGTTTCGTGCTCAACGTGTTATATACATTACCTATAATCATTTTGAACCGGAATTTCAACGAAAAAAAGTTTCAATTTTTTTGCAAAAAATCGTGATGGTTAGCCTTACTTATTTTGAGCGGATAAAATTCATTGTCACAGATTCGGAATGTTTCGTTTATTTTGGATTATTAATCTAATTATGAGTAAATCAACGTTTAATTTGCTGCAATATGTGGCCTCGTTCGCCAGCAATCCAGGTTCGAAGCACGATGTGGCCGAGTATCAAAACACGGAACTTCCAATAACCACGCATTTTACCGGTAGTTTCGTGCTCAACGTGTTATATACATTACCTATAATCATTTTGAACCAGAATTTCAACGAAAAAAAAATTTCAATTTTTTGCAAAAAATCGTGATGAGCCTTACTTATTTTGAGCGGATAAAATTCATTGTCACAGATTCGGAATGTTTCGTTTATTTTGGATTATTAATCTAATTATGAGTAAATCAACGTTTAATTTGCTGCAATATGTGGCTTCGTTCGTCTGCAATCCAGGTTCGAAGCACGATGTGACCGTGTATCAAAACACGAAACTTCCAATAACCACGCATTTTACCAGTAGTTTCGTGCTCAACGTGTTATATACAATACCTATAATCATTTTGAACCGGAATTTCAACGAAAAAAAGTTTCAATTTTTTTGCAAAAAATCGTGATGGTTAGCCTTACTTATTTTGAGCGGATAAAATTCATTGTCACAGATTCGGAATGTTTCGTTTATTTTGGATTATTAATGTAATTATGAGTAAATCAACGTTTAATTTGCTGCAATATGTGGCCTCGTTCGCCTGCAATCCATGTTCGAAGCACGATGTGGCCGAGTATCAAAACACGGAACTTCCAATAACCACGCATTTTACCGGTAGTTTCGTGCTCAACGTGTTATATACAATACCTATAATCATTTTGAACCGGAATTTCAACGAAAAAAAAATTTCAATTTTTTGCAAAAAATCGTGATGGTTAGCCTTACTTATTTTGAGCGGATAAAATTCATTGTCACAGATTCGGAATGTTTCGTTTATTTTGGATTATTAATGTAATTATGAGTAGATCAACGTTTAATTTGCTGCAATATGTGGCCTCGTTCGCCTGCAATCCAGGTTCGAAGCACGATGTGGCCGAGTATCAAAACACGGAACTTCCAATAACCACGCATTTTACCGGTAGTTTCGTGCTCAACGTGTTATATACATTACCTATAATCATTTTGAACCGGAATTTAAACGAAAAAAAATTTCAATTTTTTGCAAAAATCGTGATGCCTTACTTATTTTGAGCGGATAAAATTCATTGTCACAGATTTGGAATGTTTCGTTTATTTTGGATTACTAATGTAATTATGAGTAGATCAACGTTTAATTTGCTGCAATGTGTGGCCTCGTTCGCCTGCAATCCAGGTTCGAAGCACGATGTGGCCGAGTATCAAAACACGGAACTTCCAATAACCACGCATTTTACCGGTAGTTTCGTGCTCAACGTGTTATATACATTACCTATAATCATTTTGAACCGGAATTTCAACGAAAAAAAATTTCAATTTTTTGCAAAAATCGTGATGGTGCCTTACTTATTTTGAGCGGATAAAATTCATTGTCACAGATTCGGAATGTTTCGTTTATTTTGGATTACTAATGTAATTATGAGTAGATCAACGTTTAATTTGCTGCAATGTGTGGCCTCGTTCGCCTGCAATCCAGGTTCGAAGCACGATGTGGCCGAGTATCAAAACACGGAACTTAGTTTCGTGCTCAACGTGTTATATACATTACCTATAATCATTTTGAACCGGAATTTCAACGAAAAAAAAATTTCAATTTTTTGCAAAAAATCGTGATGGTGCCTTACTTATTTTGAGCGGATAAAATTCATTGTCACAGATTCGGAATGTTTCGTTTATTTTGGATTATTAATGTAATTATGAGTAGATAAACGTTTAATTTGCTGCAATATGTGGCCTCGTTCGCCTGCAATCCAGGTTCGAAGCATGATGTGGCCGAGTATCAAAACACGAAACTTCCAATAACCACGCATTTTACCGGTAGTTTCGTGCTCAACGTGTTATATACATTACCTATAATCATTTTGAACCGGAATTTCAACGAAAAAAAATTTCAATTTTTTGCAAAAAATCGTGATGGTTAGCCTTACTTATTTTGAGCGGATAAAATTCATTGTCACAGATTCGGAATGTTTCGTTTATTTTGGATTATTAATGTAATTATGAGTAGATCAACGTTTAATTTGCTGCAATATGTCGCCTCGTTCGCCTGCAATCCAGGTTCGAAGCACGATGTGGCCGAGTATCAAAACACGGTACTTCCAATAACCACGCATTTTACCGGTAGTTTCGTGCTCAACGTGTTATATACATTACCTATAATCATTTTGAACCGGAATTTCAACGAAAAAAAAATTTCAATTTTTTGCAAAAAATCGTGATGGTTAGTTAGCCTTACTTATTTTGAGCGGATAAAATTCATTGTCACAGATTCGGAATGTTTCGTTTATTTTGGATTATTAATGTAATTATGAGTAGATCAACGTTTAATTTGCTGCAATATGTGGCCTCGTTCGCCTGCAATCCAGGTTCGAAGCATAATGTGGCCGAGTATCAAAACACGAAACTTCCAATAACCACGCATTTTACCGGTAGTTTCGTGCTCAACGTGTTATATACATTACCTATAATCATTTTGAACCGGAATTTAAACGAAAAAAAATTTCAATTTTTTGCAAAAAATCGTGATGGTTAGTTAGCCTTACTTATTTTGAGCGGATAAAATTCATTGTCACAGATTCGGAATGTTTCGTTTATTTTGGATTATTAATGTAATTATGAGTAGATCAACGTTTAATTTGCTGCAATATGTCGCCTCGTTCGCCTGCAATCCAGGTTCGAAGCACGATGTGGCCGAATATCAAAACACGGTACTTCCAATAACCACGCATTTTACCGGTAGTTTCGTGCTCAACGTGTTATATACATTACCTATAATCATTTTGAACCGGAATTTAAACGAAAAAAAAATTTTAAAAATCGTGATGGTTAGCCTTACTTATTTTGAGCGGATAAAATTCATTGTCACAGATTCGGAATGTTTCGTTTATTTTGGATTATTAATGTAATTATGAGTAGATCAACGTTTAATTTGCTGCAATATGTGGCCTCGTTCGCCTGCAATCCAGGTTCGAAGCACGATGTGGCCGAGTATCAAAACACGAAACTTCCAATAACCACGCATTTTACCGGTAGTTTCGTGCTCAACGTGTTATATACATTACCTATAATCATTTTGAACCGGAATTTCAACGAAAAAAAATTTCAATTTTTTGCAAAAAATCGTGATGGTTAGCCTTACTTATTTTGAGCGGATAAAATTCATTGTCACAGATTCGGAATGTTTCGTTTATTTTGGATTATTAATGTAATTATGAGTAGATCAACGTTTAATTTGCTGCAATATGTCGCCTCGTTCGCCTGCAATCCAGGTTCGAAGCACGATGTGGCCGAGTATCAAAACACGGTACTTCCAATAACCACGCATTTTACCGGTAGTTTCGTGCTCAACGTGTTATATACATTACCTATAATCATTTTGAACCGGAATTTAAACGAAAAAAAAATTTTAAAAATCGTGATGGTTAGCCTTACTTATTTTGAGCGGATAAAATTCATTGTCACAGATTCGGAATGTTTCGTTTATTTTGGATTACTAATGTAATTATGAGTAGATCAACGTTTAATTTGCTGCAATATGTGGCCTCGTTCGCCTGCAATCCAGGTTCGAAACACGATGTGGCCGAGTATCAAAACACGGAACTTCCAATAACCACGCATTTTACCGGTAGTTTCGTGCTCAACGTGTTATATACAATACCTATAATCATTTTGAACCGGAATTTCAACGAAAAAAAAAATTTCAATTTTTTGCAAAAAATCGTGATGGTTAGCCTTACTTATTTTGAGCGGATAAAATTCATTGTCACAGATTCGGAATGTTTCGTTTATTTTGGATTACTAATGTAATTATGAGTAGATCAACGTTTAATTTGCTGCAATATGTGGCCTCGTTCGCCTGCAATCCAGGTTCGAAACACGATGTGGCCGAGTATCAAAACACGGAACTTCCAATAACCACGCATTTTACCGGTAGTTTCGTGCTCAACGTGTTATATACATTACCTATAATCATTTTGAACCGGAATTTCAACGAAAAAAAGTTTCAATTTTTTTGCAAAAAATCGTGATGGTTAGCCTTACTTATTTTGAGCGGATAAAATTCATTGTCACAGATTCGGAATGTTTCGTTTATTTTGGATTATTAATCTAATTATGAGTAAATCAACGTTTAATTTGCTGCAATATGTGGCCTCGTTCGCCAGCAATCCAGGTTCGAAGCACGATGTGGCCGAGTATCAAAACACGGAACTTCCAATAACCACGCATTTTACCGGTAGTTTCGTGCTCAACGTGTTATATACATTACCTATAATCATTTTGAACCAGAATTTCAACGAAAAAAAAATTTCAATTTTTTGCAAAAAATCGTGATGAGCCTTACTTATTTTGAGCGGATAAAATTCATTGTCACAGATTCGGAATGTTTCGTTTATTTTGGATTATTAATCTAATTATGAGTAAATCAACGTTTAATTTGCTGCAATATGTGGCTTCGTTCGTCTGCAATCCAGGTTCGAAGCACGATGTGACCGTGTATCAAAACACGAAACTTCCAATAACCACGCATTTTACCAGTAGTTTCGTGCTCAACGTGTTATATACAATACCTATAATCATTTTGAACCGGAATTTCAACGAAAAAAAGTTTCAATTTTTTTGCAAAAAATCGTGATGGTTAGCCTTACTTATTTTGAGCGGATAAAATTCATTGTCACAGATTCGGAATGTTTCGTTTATTTTGGATTATTAATGTAATTATGAGTAAATCAACGTTTAATTTGCTGCAATATGTGGCCTCGTTCGCCTGCAATCCATGTTCGAAGCACGATGTGGCCGAGTATCAAAACACGGAACTTCCAATAACCACGCATTTTACCGGTAGTTTCGTGCTCAACGTGTTATATACAATACCTATAATCATTTTGAACCGGAATTTCAACGAAAAAAAAATTTCAATTTTTTGCAAAAAATCGTGATGGTTAGCCTTACTTATTTTGAGCGGATAAAATTCATTGTCACAGATTCGGAATGTTTCGTTTATTTTGGATTATTAATGTAATTATGAGTAGATCAACGTTTAATTTGCTGCAATATGTGGCCTCGTTCGCCTGCAATCCAGGTTCGAAGCACGATGTGGCCGAGTATCAAAACACGGAACTTCCAATAACCACGCATTTTACCGGTAGTTTCGTGCTCAACGTGTTATATACATTACCTATAATCATTTTGAACCGGAATTTAAACGAAAAAAAATTTCAATTTTTTGCAAAAATCGTGATGCCTTACTTATTTTGAGCGGATAAAATTCATTGTCACAGATTTGGAATGTTTCGTTTATTTTGGATTACTAATGTAATTATGAGTAGATCAACGTTTAATTTGCTGCAATGTGTGGCCTCGTTCGCCTGCAATCCAGGTTCGAAGCACGATGTGGCCGAGTATCAAAACACGGAACTTCCAATAACCACGCATTTTACCGGTAGTTTCGTGCTCAACGTGTTATATACATTACCTATAATCATTTTGAACCGGAATTTCAACGAAAAAAAATTTCAATTTTTTGCAAAAATCGTGATGGTGCCTTACTTATTTTGAGCGGATAAAATTCATTGTCACAGATTCGGAATGTTTCGTTTATTTTGGATTACTAATGTAATTATGAGTAGATCAACGTTTAATTTGCTGCAATGTGTGGCCTCGTTCGCCTGCAATCCAGGTTCGAAGCACGATGTGGCCGAGTATCAAAACACGGAACTTAGTTTCGTGCTCAACGTGTTATATATATTACCTATAATCATTTTGAACCGGAATTTCAACGAAAAAAAAATTTCAATTTTTTGCAAAAAATCGTGATGGTGCCTTACTTATTTTGAGCGGATAAAATTCATTGTCACAGATTCGGAATGTTTCGTTTATTTTGGATTATTAATGTAATTATGAGTAGATAAACGTTTAATTTGCTGCAATATGTGGCCTCGTTCGCCTGCAATCCAGGTTCGAAGCATGATGTGGCCGAGTATCAAAACACGAAACTTCCAATAACCACGCATTTTACCGGTAGTTTCGTGCTCAACGTGTTATATACATTACCTATAATCATTTTGAACCGGAATTTCAACGAAAAAAAATTTCAATTTTTTGCAAAAAATCGTGATGGTTAGCCTTACTTATTTTGAGCGGATAAAATTCATTGTCACAGATTCGGAATGTTTCGTTTATTTTGGATTATTAATGTAATTATGAGTAGATCAACGTTTAATTTGCTGCAATATGTCGCCTCGTTCGCCTGCAATCCAGGTTCGAAGCACGATGTGGCCGAGTATCAAAACACGGTACTTCCAATAACCACGCATTTTACCGGTAGTTTCGTGCTCAACGTGTTATATACATTACCTATAATCATTTTGAACCGGAATTTAAACGAAAAAAAAATTTTAAAAATCGTGATGGTTAGCCTTACTTATTTTGAGCGGATAAAATTCATTGTCACAGATTCGGAATGTTTCGTTTATTTTGGATTATTAATGTAATTATGAGTAGATCAACGTTTAATTTGCTGCAATATGTGGCCTCGTTCGCCTGCAATCCAGGTTCGAAGCACGATGTGGCCGAGTATCAAAACACGAAACTTCCAATAACCACGCATTTTACCGGTAGTTTCGTGCTCAACGTGTTATATACATTACCTATAATCATTTTGAACCGGAATTTCAACGAAAAAAAATTTCAATTTTTTGCAAAAAATCGTGATGGTTAGCCTTACTTATTTTGAGCGGATAAAATTCATTGTCACAGATTCGGAATGTTTCGTTTATTTTGGATTATTAATGTAATTATGAGTAGATCAACGTTTAATTTGCTGCAATATGTCGCCTCGTTCGCCTGCAATCCAGGTTCGAAGCACGATGTGGCCGAGTATCAAAACACGGTACTTCCAATAACCACGCATTTTACCGGTAGTTTCGTGCTCAACGTGTTATATACATTACCTATAATCATTTTGAACCGGAATTTCAACGAAAAAAAAATTTCAATTTTTTGCAAAAAATCGTGATGGTTAGTTAGCCTTACTTATTTTGAGCGGATAAAATTCATTGTCACAGATTCGGAATGTTTCGTTTATTTTGGATTATTAATGTAATTATGAGTAGATCAACGTTTAATTTGCTGCAATATGTGGCCTCGTTCGCCTGCAATCCAGGTTCGAAGCATAATGTGGCCGAGTATCAAAACACGAAACTTCCAATAACCACGCATTTTACCGGTAGTTTCGTGCTCAACGTGTTATATACATTACCTATAATCATTTTGAACCGGAATTTAAACGAAAAAAAATTTCAATTTTTTGCAAAAAATCGTGATGGTTAGTTAGCCTTACTTATTTTGAGCGGATAAAATTCATTGTCACAGATTCGGAATGTTTCGTTTATTTTGGATTATTAATGTAATTATGAGTAGATCAACGTTTAATTTGCTGCAATATGTCGCCTCGTTCGCCTGCAATCCAGGTTCGAAGCACGATGTGGCCGAATATCAAAACACGGTACTTCCAATAACCACGCATTTTACCGGTAGTTTCGTGCTCAACGTGTTATATACATTACCTATAATCATTTTGAACCGGAATTTAAACGAAAAAAAAATTTTAAAAATCGTGATGGTTAGCCTTACTTATTTTGAGCGGATAAAATTCATTGTCACAGATTCGGAATGTTTCGTTTATTTTGGATTATTAATGTAATTATGAGTAGATCAACGTTTAATTTGCTGCAATATGTGGCCTCGTTCGCCTGCAATCCAGGTTCGAAGCACGATGTGGCCGAGTATCAAAACACGAAACTTCCAATAACCACGCATTTTACCGGTAGTTTCGTGCTCAACGTGTTATATACATTACCTATAATCATTTTGAACCGGAATTTCAACGAAAAAAAATTTCAATTTTTTGCAAAAAATCGTGATGGTTAGCCTTACTTATTTTGAGCGGATAAAATTCATTGTCACAGATTCGGAATGTTTCGTTTATTTTGGATTATTAATGTAATTATGAGTAGATCAACGTTTAATTTGCTGCAATATGTCGCCTCGTTCGCCTGCAATCCAGGTTCGAAGCACGATGTGGCCGAGTATCAAAACACGGTACTTCCAATAACCACGCATTTTACCGGTAGTTTCGTGCTCAACGTGTTATATACATTACCTATAATCATTTTGAACCGGAATTTAAACGAAAAAAAAATTTCAATTTTTTGCAAAAAATCGTGATGGTTAGCCTTACTTATTTTGAGCGGATAAAATTCATTGTCACAGATTCGGAATGTTTCGTTTATTTTGGATTATTAATGTAATTATGAGTATATCAACGTTTAATTTGCTGCAATATGTGGCCTCGTTCGCCAGCAATAAAGGTTCGAAGCACGATGTGGCCGAGTATCAAAACACGGAACTTCCAATAACCACGCATTTTACCGGTAGTTTCGTGCTCAACGTGTTATATACATTACCTATAATCATTTTGAACCAGAATTTCAACGAAAAAAAAATTTCAATTTTTTGCAAAAAATCGTGATGAGCCTTACTTATTTTGAGCGGATAAAATTCATTGTCACAGATTCGGAATGTTTCGTTTATTTTGGATTATTAATCTAATTATGAGTAAATCAACGTTTAATTTGCTGCAATATGTGGCTTCGTTCGTCTGCAATCCAGGTTCGAAGCACGATGTGACCGTGTATCAAAACACGAAACTTCCAATAACCACGCATTTTACCAGTAGTTTCGTGCTCAACGTGTTATATACAATACCTATAATCATTTTGAACCGGAATTTCAACGAAAAAAAGTTTCAATTTTTTTGCAAAAAATCGTGATGGTTAGCCTTACTTATTTTGAGCGGATAAAATTCATTGTCACAGATTCGGAATGTTTCGTTTATTTTGGATTATTAATGTAATTATGAGTAAATCAACGTTTAATTTGCTGCAATATGTGGCCTCGTTCGCCTGCAATCCATGTTCGAAGCACGATGTGGCCGAGTATCAAAACACGGAACTTCCAATAACCACGCATTTTACCGGTAGTTTCGTGCTCAACGTGTTATATACAATACCTATAATCATTTTGAACCGGAATTTCAACGAAAAAAAAATTTCAATTTTTTGCAAAAAATCGTGATGGTTAGCCTTACTTATTTTGAGCGGATAAAATTCATTGTCACAGATTCGGAATGTTTCGTTTATTTTGGATTATTAATGTAATTATGAGTAGATCAACGTTTAATTTGCTGCAATATGTGGCCTCGTTCGCCTGCAATCCAGGTTCGAAGCACGATGTGGCCGAGTATCAAAACACGGAACTTCCAATAACCACGCATTTTACCGGTAGTTTCGTGCTCAACGTGTTATATACATTACCTATAATCATTTTGAACCGGAATTTCAACGAAAAAAAATTTCAATTTTTTGCAAAAATCGTGATGGTGCCTTACTTATTTTGAGCGGATAAAATTCATTGTCACAGATTCGGAATGTTTCGTTTATTTTGGATTACTAATGTAATTATGAGTAGATCAACGTTTAATTTGCTGCAATGTGTGGCCTCGTTCGCCTGCAATCCAGGTTCGAAGCACGATGTGGCCGAGTATCAAAACACGGAACTTAGTTTCGTGCTCAACGTGTTATATACATTACCTATAATCATTTTGAACCGGAATTTCAACGAAAAAAAAATTTCAATTTTTTGCAAAAAATCGTGATGGTGCCTTACTTATTTTGAGCGGATAAAATTCATTGTCACAGATTCGGAATGTTTCGTTTATTTTGGATTATTAATGTAATTATGAGTAGATAAACGTTTAATTTGCTGCAATATGTGGCCTCGTTCGCCTGCAATCCAGGTTCGAAGCATGATGTGGCCGAGTATCAAAACACGAAACTTCCAATAACCACGCATTTTACCGGTAGTTTCGTGCTCAACGTGTTATATACATTACCTATAATCATTTTGAACCGGAATTTCAACGAAAAAAAATTTCAATTTTTTGCAAAAAATCGTGATGGTTAGCCTTACTTATTTTGAGCGGATAAAATTCATTGTCACAGATTCGGAATGTTTCGTTTATTTTGGATTATTAATGTAATTATGAGTAGATCAACGTTTAATTTGCTGCAATATGTCGCCTCGTTCGCCTGCAATCCAGGTTCGAAGCACGATGTGGCCGAGTATCAAAACACGGTACTTCCAATAACCACGCATTTTACCGGTAGTTTCGTGCTCAACGTGTTATATACATTACCTATAATCATTTTGAACCGGAATTTAAACGAAAAAAAAATTTTAAAAATCGTGATGGTTAGCCTTACTTATTTTGAGCGGATAAAATTCATTGTCACAGATTCGGAATGTTTCGTTTATTTTGGATTATTAATGTAATTATGAGTAGATCAACGTTTAATTTGCTGCAATATGTGGCCTCGTTCGCCTGCAATCCAGGTTCGAAGCACGATGTGGCCGAGTATCAAAACACGAAACTTCCAATAACCACGCATTTTACCGGTAGTTTCGTGCTCAACGTGTTATATACATTACCTATAATCATTTTGAACCGGAATTTCAACGAAAAAAAATTTCAATTTTTTGCAAAAAATCGTGATGGTTAGCCTTACTTATTTTGAGCGGATAAAATTCATTGTCACAGATTCGGAATGTTTCGTTTATTTTGGATTATTAATGTAATTATGAGTAGATCAACGTTTAATTTGCTGCAATATGTCGCCTCGTTCGCCTGCAATCCAGGTTCGAAGCACGATGTGGCCGAGTATCAAAACACGGTACTTCCAATAACCACGCATTTTACCGGTAGTTTCGTGCTCAACGTGTTATATACATTACCTATAATCATTTTGAACCGGAATTTCAACGAAAAAAAAATTTCAATTTTTTGCAAAAAATCGTGATGGTTAGTTAGCCTTACTTATTTTGAGCGGATAAAATTCATTGTCACAGATTCGGAATGTTTCGTTTATTTTGGATTATTAATGTAATTATGAGTAGATCAACGTTTAATTTGCTGCAATATGTGGCCTCGTTCGCCTGCAATCCAGGTTCGAAGCATAATGTGGCCGAGTATCAAAACACGAAACTTCCAATAACCACGCATTTTACCGGTAGTTTCGTGCTCAACGTGTTATATACATTACCTATAATCATTTTGAACCGGAATTTAAACGAAAAAAAATTTCAATTTTTTGCAAAAAATCGTGATGGTTAGTTAGCCTTACTTATTTTGAGCGGATAAAATTCATTGTCACAGATTCGGAATGTTTCGTTTATTTTGGATTATTAATGTAATTATGAGTAGATCAACGTTTAATTTGCTGCAATATGTCGCCTCGTTCGCCTGCAATCCAGGTTCGAAGCACGATGTGGCCGAGTATCAAAACACGGTACTTCCAATAACCACGCATTTTACCGGTAGTTTCGTGCTCAACGTGTTATATACATTACCTATAATCATTTTGAACCGGAATTTAAACGAAAAAAAAATTTTAAAAATCGTGATGGTTAGCCTTACTTATTTTGAGCGGATAAAATTCATTGTCACAGATTCGGAATGTTTCGTTTATTTTGGATTATTAATGTAATTATGAGTAGATCAACGTTTAATTTGCTGCAATATGTGGCCTCGTTCGCCTGCAATCCAGGTTCGAAGCACGATGTGGCCGAGTATCAAAACACGAAACTTCCAATAACCACGCATTTTACCGGTAGTTTCGTGCTCAACGTGTTATATACATTACCTATAATCATTTTGAACCGGAATTTCAACGAAAAAAAATGTCAATTTTTTGCAAAAAATCGTGATGGTTAGTTAGCCTTACTTATTTTGAGCGGATAAAATTCATTGTCACAGATTCGGAATGTTCCGTTTATTTTGGATTATTATTGTAATTATGAGTAGATTAACGTTTAATTTGCTGCAATGTGTGGCCTCGTTCGCCTGCAATCCAGGTTCGAAGCACGATGTGGCTGAGTATCAAAACACGGAACTTCCAATAACCACGCATTTTACCGGTAGTTTCGTGCTCAACGTGTTATATACATTACCTATAATCATTTTGAACCGGAATTTAAGCGAAAAAAAATTTTCAATCAAAAAAACGTGATGGTTAGCCTTACTTATTTGGAGCGGATAAAATTCATTGTCACAGATTCGGAATGTTTCGTTTATTTTGGATTATTAATGTAATTATGAGTAGATCAACGTTTAATTTGCTGCAATATGTGGCCTCGTTCGCCTGCAATCCAGGTTCGAAGCATAATGTGGCCGAGTATCAAAACACGAAACTTCCAATAACCACGCATTTTACCGGTAGTTTCGTGCTCAACGTGTTATATACATTACCTATAATCATTTTGAACCGGAATTTAAACGAAAAAAAATTTCAATTTTTTGCAAAAAATCGTGATGGTTAGTTAGCCTTACTTATTTTGAGCGGATAAAATTCATTGTCACAGATTCGGAATGTTTCGTTTATTTTGGATTATTAATGTAATTATGAGTAGATCAACGTTTAATTTGCTGCAATATGTCGCCTCGTTCGCCTGCAATCCAGGTTCGAAGCACGATGTGGCCGAGTATCAAAACACGGTACTTCCAATAACCACGCATTTTACCGGTAGTTTCGTGCTCAACGTGTTATATACATTACCTATAATCATTTTGAACCGGAATTTAAACGAAAAAAAAATTTTAAAAATCGTGATGGTTAGCCTTACTTATTTTGAGCGGATAAAATTCATTGTCACAGATTCGGAATGTTTCGTTTATTTTGGATTATTAATGTAATTATGAGTAGATCAACGTTTAATTTGCTGCAATATGTGGCCTCGTTCGCCTGCAATCCAGGTTCGAAGCACGATGTGGCCGAGTATCAAAACACGAAACTTCCAATAACCACGCATTTTACCGGTAGTTTCGTGCTCAACGTGTTATATACATTACCTATAATCATTTTGAACCGGAATTTCAACGAAAAAAAATGTCAATTTTTTGCAAAAAATCGTGATGGTTAGTTAGCCTTACTTATTTTGAGCGGATAAAATTCATTGTCACAGATTCGGAATGTTCCGTTTATTTTGGATTATTATTGTAATTATGAGTAGATTAACGTTTAATTTGCTGCAATGTGTGGCCTCGTTCGCCTGCAATCCAGGTTCGAAGCACGATGTGGCTGAGTATCAAAACACGGAACTTCCAATAACCACGCATTTTACCGGTAGTTTCGTGCTCAACGTGTTATATACATTACCTATAATCATTTTGAACCGGAATTTAAGCGAAAAAAAATTTTCAATCAAAAAAACGTGATGGTTAGCCTTACTTATTTGGAGCGGATAAAATTCATTGTCACAGATTCGGAATGTTTCGTTTATTTTGGATTTCTAATGTAATTATGAGTAGATCAACGTTTAATTGCTGCAACCTACAACAAATTATTAATTTATTTGTTGGAGAAAAATCAATTTTTATACACCTTACAAACGACAATTTCCATTAAAACAAAATTAATTTTCCCTCTTTAGGAATAGTTTTACGCGTAAACGATACACATACGTACTACAAATGGAGTCGAGTGGTACGTAAGGCATAGAAAAGTAAATAAAATAGAAAATTTTCCCAAATGAAAATAACGAATCATGGGATGAATACTAATGATAGATAAAGCACATAATACGTGATAAGTAGTGAAAATATTGATTTAGTCACATAATATAAGCAACACTTCCGTCTTTACGTCTTTCATGTAATGAAGATATATTAAATGATTTTATTGCACGAGTACAAGTCATATTGATTTACAGTTCAAAATAATTATTTTATATTGATTAATCAACGTATCGAGCTTTTCAAAATAAATATTAAATGTTGACGAAAATTTAATGTGACGTTCTCGGTACATAATAAAATTTTCATCGTAAAATCACCGATAAGGAAACTCAAATTACACGAGTTTCCGGTTTATGTGGTGATGTATTGAAAATGAAAACTAAGCCAATGAACTAAAGTATATCAATTCGTAATCTACTCGTACATACATCGCCATCATACCAGATAAAATAAAATTTTATAGTCCTCAATCCTTCTTATAACAATAAACAATAAAAAAAGATAAAAAAAATAAAAATAAATTTTATGATCTTCGACATCTCCGATTGTCTTTTGAAATCTGCAATCAATAAAAGTTATTATTATTATTATTATTGAAAGTAATCACTGGGGAAAAATTTTAAATTTTTTTTTCTTTTAAATCAAAAAATTTTCCTTATCGTTATCTCTCGTATTATGTACGCACTTGTAAATATAAAAGAGATACAGAATAAAAATGATTTCGACAATATTGACAATTATTTGTTATCAAAAATTAAAATACATTTTGGGAGGATATTTGTCTGTTAGGAATGTAGGTGGAATTTCGTTATGTGAGCATGATGAACTACAGGCTAATGAGGCCATGTTTTAGTGGACATGACAATCCAACCAAGTAAAGATAGCAAAGAAATTAGACTGCTGAAAGCAATTAAAAAGCTGTTCGTTTTGATTCCGGAGATGCAACAGGTACTAACGAACATGTTAACATGCTCGTTAACAAACATGTTAACCTATACATACCTAAACTCTGGAAGAAAAAAAAAACAGGAGAATTGAAAAACCGGCCAAAAGCCGGTCTTGCTAGTAGTATCGAGAAGCATGTCCATAATGAAGATAAGTGCCCTCTTGGACTATTGGAATATAGGATGTATGTCTGCCGTAGCACCATAGGTCACTAAAATTATTGGTATAATAAGCTAAAAAATTGCCACATAACAAGCAACGGCACCTACAACACAAGCTTTATAGTGCAATGAAAGTGGCAGTAAAAATAAGTAAATGTTTTGTTAGAAAGAACAAGTTAATAGGGAAGCATTTAGAGTAATAAAGTGAGAAACAAATTATACGTAACTGGATGAAGGTAAACATGCTGAGACTTTGCAATTTTTATTACTTGTGTCGATCAGGACACTATTTAGTAGGTCGAGTGGTTTATTTTTTTTTTAGCCGTGTTACTGTATTGTAGTCCAAGGCATTGTATGTAGTTCCTTGCAAGTTTGCTTATTTCTTCACTGACAAAATCCCTCTTTAGGCCTCTAAGAAGCACTATGTACTATCGAGCGTTGCAGATTTTACTTATCAACTGCAAACGTTGTTTGTTTTCGTCAATATAAGCGAGGCAGGTTTAAGGCATATAAAAAATATACCATGATACTCAAAACGATGTCTTGTCAAAAACGATGTTTACTAAAAATCAGTTTTTGACCATAAAATATTAAAAATTGGCCTAATTCTTTCTTTAGTATGAACTTAGACGTATAATTGAGCGATTAATACATGATTACCCCAATAAAATGTTTAGTTTGTTTACGGTTAGGGTTCAAAATTTATCGTTTATTTTTTGAAACGCACAAATCAATTTGTTCAATATTTTACTTCTAAACAGCGAAAATTTTGCATCAAAAATGCTACATCAATTCCAAAATCCAAACACAGATATCAAAAACGAGACAGATCAAGTTATCGAAGACAAGTATTTGAAAAATTTAACAGACTTAGACAAGATCCCAGACGTTGTAAAATGGATTAGGGAACTCGTTGGTCAACCAGAATTTAGCTCCTGGAAGAAAAGCGTCGACAGAATATTGACGATATACGAAGACTTAAAAGGAACCCCAAACTACTATGGAATATTAAACGTAATTAGGAATAAAATTGTAGGTCAGGCTGATATAGCTCTGTAGTCCTACAATACTCCCCTGAACTGGCAAAAAATAGCTAGGTGCTTAACATTACATTACGCCGATAAGCGTGACTTAGATACCTTAGAGTATCAAATGACGACGCTCATTCAGGGAAGTCAAACAGTTCAGGAGTTTTAACAAAGTGTTTACCAACATTTATCTCTAATATTGAACAAGCAGTCTTGTATAGAAATGGGACAAGAATCCATAAATAACATAACCCAATGTTATCGGGACAAGGTACTTGACTCGTTTATTAGAGGGCTGAAAGGAGACTTACCCAGACTTCCTAGCATAAGCGAACCCACGGACCTCCCTCAAGCTTTACATCTTTGCTTGAAATTACAAAACGTTGACTATAGAACGCAATATGCTCATAATAGTAATTAAAATACTCACAGAAGACCAAATACATTTCTATCACCTCCATCTCATTTTGTACAGACGAAGCCTAGGCAGATATTAAACTCGTCTCCACCGTTTTACCAACAACTTGTTACTGGCTGGCTACTGCCAACCTGCAGATTTTCACTAAGCACCTGCAGAGGCCTCCACGGTGATTTTTGCCGGCTACGTTCTCAGCGGAGAAGTGCGAAGGTCGTGGGGTTTGAGGCATGCAGGGCTCCTGGCCTACACCGTGATGATTACAAAAAGTTTAAAATAATAAAAATAACGCAAATAATAATAAACCGAGTTCCGCCGAAATTCGTCGGCCGGAACCTGAGGAACGACACGAATAATCAAAATAATAAATACATAAAAAAAAAATGATAACGGAAGAGGTGCCTTGGTGCGCGCATCCATCCGAATTCAAACGGGATCAAGCCCTGGTTACGGAATTGGATGCGGGCACCAAGGGACCGCAAACACTAAACCGACACAGAGGGAGTCTCCGCTCCCATCACACCCAACCGAAAAATTTAATAATTCATTTTTTTTTCTATTTAAATTTACAACCAAAAAAAATAAAATCCCACTTCCCACGAAGAAACAAAAGAAGAAAGAGAAAAGAGAGACAGAACGAGAGGGGCAAACGAGATAGAGGGAGAGCAATGTGTACCGAGCGTGCACCCGCTGTGCGGCGCTCGATTACAAAATATAAAAATTGAAGTTAATAAAATATTTTATATAATTGAAGTTAATAAAAGAAATAATAAAATTTAAAAATTAAAAAAAAATCAAAACAAAAAAAAAAAAAAATCGTACCTTAATTATATCGCAAACTAAAAAAATGTTGCGGCCTTGAGCGGCCGTCATGCCACAGGTGCCCCCACCCGGACCGTTGCGGCTTTGGTGCCGTTAACCCCACTGGTGTTGGTGCGACCTTGAGCGGTCGTCCGTTGCGGGGCCTTTCCCCGATACCAAATGGGCGTTGGCTCGCCGAAAAACCGTTATCGCCTCGACAGGCCGTCACTGTGAGTTGGATTGGAACAGTATTTCACCACTGGCCGGAGCGTCACTTGCTTGTTGCGGAGCGTCTCGGTTGGGCGTTGGCTCGCCAAACCGTACTTACAAAGTAGTTGGCCTGAACTGGCCACTCGTTAACCGTAGGCCAATTTGTTGGGCGTTGTCCGCTTCAAACCGAAAATACAACTTAGGTGGCCTCAACTGACCACCCATATATTGGGCGTTGCCTCGCAAAAATTCCAAAATATGGCGCTCGATTTTGCCACAATGCATTCACACAAACATTTGTGTAATTCGTTCACGGAAAATCAGTAATATATTTTTTGGAAAAATGAAAATATCAAATTTTAAAGTATTTTTTTTGTATATTATTATTTAATATTTCAATATAATAATGAACAAATATGGCCAGACGCCAAAAATAAACTTAGAATTTAACTATAAAATTAATTAAGTTCTCGCACAGCATTATTAGCTAAACATAACCTTCACAAAATTGACGTCACAATTCTATTATTATAAATTAATATTTTATCGTAAATGCACGAAGACGAAGGATTTTTAATAAACTTTAGTTAATAATTTTGTTTGAATTTACATTTTAAGTAATTACTCAACTCAAAACTTATAATTTAATATATTTTATGTTTAATCAAAACTCAACTTTATATTCTACTAAATTTCATACCAGACTATCAAAACTCGAATGAATAAAAAAAATTCGTACGCCGCACAAAACGACGCGCAAAACATTCCAGAAGAATTGTCTTTCTTCTCTGTTTCTCGTTTACATCAATTCGCATTGGTGTAAACGAGAGGCATATAAGAAAAACATTCTTATGGAATGTTTTGCTTGACACACACTCGATACGCATTGTTCTCTTTCTCCCAGCATCTTTCTCACCCTCGCGCCACCTTACAAAAAGGTACGTATAAAACAAACATCTACAAAAGTGGGGACAACAACCAACATTGCGAAAACATAGCAAGTGGAGGCACAAACCCGAGAAAAATACCATACAACAGCGCTTGTTACGATCATGTAATCGTAACAAACTGCTGCATAACCCCCAAAGCTCCCTCGACAGAAGACAAATGCATCTACAAAATAAAACACATCCAAGATATACGAATCCACACTTCAAGTCAACCCCCACAATATAATAGTCAACAGTTTGGATATGCAAATTATCCACCAAGATACCCTCCTAAACCACCACAGCCGATGAAAGTAGATTCATCCACTAGATCTAGGCAAGCAAATTATCAAAAGAGACTTTATAACTATCAATTTTCGAATAAAAGAACACACTCGAGCCACATTCATCAACCCGTAAAACTTCAAAGAATTCACCATTCCGAACAACAAGAAGATCCTGATATCTCATGGTACCAAAATCAGCTAAATAAATATGATACACAACAGGATCAAACACTTATGGAATATACTAATTCTATCGATGATCCATCAATGGTAGAGCAACATGGAAATAATGACTATGATATTGAACACGTTGCGAAGAGTGGAAAGTCCTTTAAATTCTTGATAGATACTGGGTTCAATAAAAATTTGTTCGCAATCCTATCCCGAATGAAAAGCCCTTCACGGCCAACTCAGTAGCAGGTAGCCTTCGCATCACGCATTCATAGACCTATTCGGTGAAGAAAGAAACTTAAAACTTTTTATACTACCGCATAATTGAAATCATTTGACAGCTTGAAAGAACTTGGCGCTACCATACATACGAATAAGGAATTCATGGTTATTAAACCAAATCACAAAATACTGATCAAATAACATATCTCTGACTCAGTGAACAACATAGTTATTAGGAACACCCATCTTAACAAAGAACAGAAACAAAAATGAGATCGTTTAGTAAAGTGATGCCCACACCTCTTTTCCGATCCGGAAGAGAGACCGACTTTTACGACAACGGTCAAAGGGGAAATTATTACTACTAGCACTGAACCTGTACACTCTCGACCCTATCCATATCCAGTATGTTTGAAAGATGAAGTAGAAAAGCAGGTCAAACAACAGTTAGAAGACGGGGTAATTAGATCATCGAAATCACCGTATAACTCCCCTGTGTCGATAGTTCCAAAAAAAGAAAAAGCATCAGGAATAAAAAACAGAGAATGGTCATTGACTAAAGTAAGTTAAATTCGGTCACTACGAGATCTCAGATAGATACCCGATCCCTGAAATCAACAACATTCTGGCGAATCTGGGGGAGAACAACTGTTATTATTATAACCACTTAAAGAATCGGACATTGAAAAAAGCCTAAAGAAGCCTAAAGAAGGCTCCTTCCATATTCCAACGCGCCCTTAATGATATCAAAGATCTTCTCGGAAAATAAGAAAGTAAATTTCACCGAGGAGGAAATTATTGCGTTTAATAAAATTAAAAACACCCTCATCTCTAATGAAGTTCTGCTGGCATTTCCAAATTTTCAGAAATGAATTCGAGTTGACAACAGACGCTTCTATAATTTCGCTTTAGGGGCAGTACGGTCACAAGAAGGAAGGCCAATCACGTTCATTTCAAGAACATTAGATAGAATGGAAGAAAATTATGCTGCTAACGAGAAGGAAATGTTAGCCACAATATGGGCCCTCACCTCTTTGATAAACTTTCTATACTGATTAAAGAAGGTGAAGATCTTTACTGATCATCAACCTCTGACGTATGCCATTAGCCAATAAAATCATATGTTGCCACTGAACCCGTTGCGTATTTTCCAAATAGCAATGCCGCGTACAAGATATAGACGTAAACAAAAATGAGGGGGTGGTTTCCAATATTTTTATCACAGATTTATTGTTAGTTTATTTTATTTAATCAATTTTACGTGCGCACTCGTTCACGGTGAAGAATTTTTTATTTTTTACAATTTTGGTTGTAAAATTTTTTGTCTTAATAATAGTGACATCTAGAGTTGAATATTTAAACTTAATTTGCTATAATTAATAGTACATTTTTCTTCTCTTGATTTTTGCTTAATCTAGTACATCATGTATCCGCCAAAATTTGTAATGTAAACAAGCAGTTGTCCCAGATTCTCAAGACAAAATCGAGAACACGGTTCCTGTAAAAATAGATCCCGGTCAGCGAAGAAAATTCTACGAAACACCATTTCTTTGAAAAAAAAAATGAGGACATTCGAACTTAAAGGGGGATGAGTTAACAGGCCGCATAATTAGGTTGCTATAGAAAACAGCTTAGCATCATATTACTCACGTGGCATTAGCAATTGTACGGGCTACACGCGCATCCGTTAGTTTTTAAGTTTGCATTCAATAATTAGTTTAGTTATAATCCAGAGTTTATAAAACTAAGTTAACTAATATTAAGAAGATTTTGTAATTATAAAAAGTGTAACGTCACTGTAAAAGTTTTGTGAAAGTTCTTAATAAATAAAATAAATAAAAAATATAAAGAAAAAGAATAAATAAATAATAAAAAATAAAAAATTTGATTTTTTTTATAATTTTTAAAACGAAATTGTACATTACAAAAATTATATGAAAAATTTGGGGTGCAGCTTCTCCTCATTCAAATGCTTCTGAACCAGTGAACCGATCTATTTTGTCGGCAACACGAAGTTATGTTCAAGAGGATCATAGAACATGACACAACCATCTTGAACACCTTCATATCTGGTGTTTGATCAACATATGCTTCAACGTGGTACCGAGTATTAAGATTATTAAGGAAAGGAGCTTTGAGGAATTTTGATATTGAACATAGATCACGTCGCATTTCTTTCATCGCAAATACATGTTAATGATGCCGCACAAAAATAAAATATTCTGCTAAATTAGCTTATTGCGTCGTATTGGTTCGGTGACTTATGAATTAATTACCACACTATAAAAAGTCAATTTGGATAATTCCACGGTAAAAATATTCGGTAGTATAACCAAGCAGACTCAATCGCACCAAGTAACTGTTTGGTGATCGAAATTTTATGTCAAGAGGCAAAATATGAAAAAAAAAATACTATAGTCAACTTGGAATTCAACTAGAAGAAGTTCGAAGTATCACGTTGACCCACCAAATTTATGACCAAAATGCAGAACGAGATTCGCGAATCCCTCACATTCATGATAATATGATATATATGATCAAAATACCTTATGGAACTTCATCGCGTAGAAGATGTACTCCGTTGGTGTTATGGGTTTATACACAAATGAATGATCTATTTGGTGTTTTAGGCCAACGGGGGTAGTGATTTAATACGGAAATCAAATTCATATCCCGCAATAGGGTTCATTAAAACTATCCGTATTAGTCAGTCAACAAATCCATGTACTAGACAACTAATAACGACTAATCTATCCCGGAAACAGAACAATCATCACGCAATATAACGTTATCGAGTTAGAGTAATTGTTATTAACCGATCTATTCGGAGGTGGTATACAAAACCCACTTTCCCATACGATTGGTATTACCCAATGTTAACAGAAAAATTTCAAAGGTGCCAAGCTCAGACTGAAGAAAATGTTGAAAATGAAACCAATTTCATGAAAGCTCGTTTAAACTGGCTCAATGTACATGTCTAGTAATTATAATATTTTTAAGTACTCGTTAAAATATTTTTAAATAAACGATTTTTAATCACAACAATAAATTCCCCACCCATTGAAAGCTAATAAATATCTGATCCTTATCATGCATAACATTAACTTTTTTTGAATTGACTTGTTCATGAATTGTTGCTCAATATAGAGCAACTCATAAAATTTTCCAAATCGCAGTAGCAACAAACCACAAAACAATATTACTACTACCGTTCGAAACAAAACAAAATTTTAGTTTGCAACTAGCGTTTCGGTCTCATTTATCCAAATTTAACTATCTAAATTTATTTTTCGGCCCTAATATTTTTAATTTGCTTTAATATACGTGAAAAATATAATAAAACCAAAAAAAATGATACGCACATTCAGTGAAGAAATGCTCGGTCTCCCAGGCCGGCCAAAACCACCAGAACCACGAAGAAAATTTTCCGAATCTGAACCAGCTGAAGAATACGAAAAAGAAATGTTACACGATGTCCATGAGGCTCGTAAACATTTTCTAACCCAAATTACACTGAATCCAATGAAGTTTGCCCAATCATGCAGTTCTTGCCTACAATTAATTGATATGAATGTTGAAGATTATGCGAGTTCATTTGGAAGCCGTGCTGCTTCTGCCCAAAGTAGCAACATGGATATGATATCTGGACAAAGTTCCGTAGATGAGCAGCGAATAGCTCGAATACTAAGAGATTATAAAAATATGAAATATGAAACTGAAGAGGACTACTTAGTCAATGAAGATTCTACTGGACGGCGGGTTAAATTCAACCTCCGGGAATATCTCTAAGAATAAAAAAAAAACTTCTCGTATGTTATCTCGAATATAAACCTAATTTGATATTTAGAATAAAAATAAGTTAATTTAATATTACTCTAGAATTCTATGCATTTCATTTTAAACAAAATTTATATAATTTAAAATTTTTTATGTATAAGCGTGTATGCATGTAGAGCGAAAAATTTTCCATAAGCTTTTCTTATGTAACATCTTATTTTCATTTTTTCGCTTCATTTTCCAATATTTTTCATTAAAAACAAAATAAAATTATAAAGATGTACACATTTTTTGTCGACGAGTTATATGGAATGGGGATATGCTCCAACTTGTGCTCTAGATTTCAATGAAAATTTATTAGTTTTCCTCGAGAGGGATAAAATAAATAAACTAACTTATTAAAAAATCAGTTGCCACAAGAATTTCATTAAAATATTTTTGTGCTTAAAATTCTTTTCAAAAATATAAATTTTTCCAACTTTCATTTTTCTTCTTGATGCGGTCTTGACGTCTTACGTAATTTGATAAATATCGGCCGCAAGCAGTACGCAATATCCTTACCTAGAAATAATATAATTAATATGTAACGGTTGCATTCGTAATTTTATGTCTCTTTCTAAAGTATAAATATTCGCCCGTTCATTAATTATGGCTAAAATTGGGGATCCGTTCATAACTGCATATTATAAAATTGCATTTCTTAGAACGGCATATTTAAAAACTGCATAAGGTACAAAATTGCATTTTTCAAAACTGCATATTTCAAAACGGCATAAGGGTTAAATAGCATTTTTCAAAACGACATTTTTCAGAATGGCATATTTTAAAATTGCATATTTCAAAATGGCATAGGTACAAAACTGCATTTTTCAAAACTGCACAAGACAGAATGAAAAATTTTAATCGATTATGAATCTAGAATTATCTTTTCGTTAATTTCTGGAATATGACCAACAGGTACGGTTATTTATTACACGATGAAATTTGAGATGAATGAAATTTTTGAACATTTGTGAACGATTCTTGGATTAAATTCTAGGATAAAGTCAAATGAAAAGGAACTTGACTATTTTTTAATCGAGTAAGATTTAATTTCACATGTTTAGGTTTAGTATAGGTATGTTATAAGAAAGGACCTTCATGGAAATTAGAAATTATTTGAAGATTTAGTATGCATATAATATTCTCCTTCACCTAAATTTGTCTACCTATGTCGTTTCGAAAAATGAAATTTTTAAAAATGCCGTTTTGAAAAATGTCTTTTTAAAAAATGCCGTTTTGAAAAATGTCTTTTAGAAAAATGCCGTTTTGTACCTATGTCCTTTCGTACCTTATGCAGTTTAGAAATATGCAGTTTTAAAAAATGCAATTTTGTATCTTATGCCGTTTTGTATCTTATGCAGTTTTGAAATATGCAGTTTTGAGAAATGTCGTTTTTAAAAATGTCATTTTAAAATATGCAATTTCGACCTGGACCCCTAAAATTGTCATGTGTGTCTTGTGAGTAAAGGTTGAGCCGGACCTATTAAGAAATATTTCGATTTCGACATTATCGAAAATTTACGTCAACTTATGGTGTCATATTTTTGATACAATCGAATAATTCATAATACTAATGTTCTACATTAGTGAATAGGTCGATAGTTTTGGAAAAACTTTTTCGAAAATTTCGTAATATAAACCATCAGTAAATAACAGGAGGCCTATTATGAATTTTTTTCATAATCTCAGTATACCAGTAGCGTTAGCAATTTAAAATTCATTTATTTCAAAACTGTTTTTTTTTGTGTTATGACATTTTTTTAGAGGATGTGCGATATGACTCGCATGACAGCCGTATACAAATTTTTGAGCAAAAGTTGGTAAACAAATAATCCAGTTTTTTTTATACCGTTCCGTGAAGGCACCATGAAGTTACACAAAATATGCTCTGAGGTTGAACCAGGTGTTCACTGTTAGTGCTAAAGGTCAAACTCTTTGTCCTACTAACAAGATAAATTATAAACATGGGATCAAGCCATTTACGAATTGGTCTTACTTCACCCAGTCCATGTTACCATTAAACATCCGAATTATGTGACATCAAGTCTTTTGCTAACTTCAATAACATGGGATTTTCGTCTAATATCAGAATTTGGTATATAAAAAAAAATTAAAAAAAAATGATAATGCAGATTGTGCCTTTGGTTTGATAGCCGGAAGAAAAAATTCAACAATGTGCACTTTCAGGACACCCAACAGTTGGAAACATGTTGAGTAAAATCGCAGCCAACGTTATGAAAAGGTTTAGCACTATGAAATTTTCAAATCAAATTGGCGATGATTTTGCTAATCATGATAGGGTATACCTGAAAGCACCCAATGTTGATCAATATATTAGGTATTTAAGAAAAAATATTTATTCCTTCATATTACTTACTTCTTTAAGTTGATATTAAAATAAAAGTTTATTCTTCAATTTTGAAGAAATTCTGATGAGGATGCAGGGGTGTAATTTAACAAGATTTCAATAGTGCAATTTCTGAAAAATTCATTGAATGGTCCGGCGCTCTTGTTTAACCTTAATTCGCATTGATGCCACTATGACCATTTTACAGGCCCTAATGCCTGCTAACAACAGTCAAATTTTAAAGAAGTTCTGATGGGGATAAATTCATTGAATGGCCCGGCGCTCTTGTCTAAGCCATTCAATGAATTTTTCAGAAATTGCACTATTGAAATCTTGCCAAATTACACCCCCGTATCCCCATCAGAATTTCTTCAAAATTTGACTGTTGTTACCAGACATTAGGTCTTAAAAATTCATTGAATGACCAATGAATTTTTCAGAAATTGAACTATGGAAATTTTGTTAAATTGCCCACCGTATTCCCATCAGAATTTCTTCAAAGATGGACTGTTAACAGGCATTGCGGCCTATCAAATGGCCATAGTTGCATCAATGCGGATTTAGGCTTTAAAAGAGCGCCAGTGGCACTATTCTGGTAATTCCCTGGAAATAGGGAATTGGGGAAAGATTTTATATGTAATTTCTATTTAAAATTGTTTGTTCTGGCATACTGAGGTAAAAAGCTAGTGGTAGTTTTTTTGAAAACAAAATAAAATTGGGAATAATTTTCCCTACCAATTTAGATATGGAAAAGTTATTCCCAATTTATAAATATTTACATCAAACTTTTCTCCTCAGTAGGCCGGAAAAAATATTTGAACCGAAATTACATATAAAATCTTTCCCCAATTCCCTATTCCCAGGGAATTACCAGAATAGTACCACAGGCCATTCAATTAATTTTTCAGAAATTAAACTATGGAAATCTTGTCAAATTGGACCACCGTATCCCCATCAGAATTTCGTTAACCGGTTTCATTAACCGGTTAATTTCGTTTCGCATACGGGAGGGGGGGGGGGGGCAATTTCGCTAATTCAATATGTCTCCACAGTTAGGCCGATGTTGACCAGCATGATGGTCTATCAAGTGACCATAGTGGCATCAATGACAAGGCATGCTAACCTAGAACGACATAGGCCATTCAATGCATTTTCGATATATTGAATGTCTACATAATTAGGCCGAAGTTGACCAACAATTAGGATATATCAAATGGCCATAGTGGCATCCCCACGTTACTTTATGTTCAATTGGAGCAAGGTTAACAATATTGCTTTTCAAATTATAATTGATTCATCTAAACATTTGTATTTCTCAAGTTTAAATAGAATTAGGTTTTACAACAACCTTCGCATACTAAAACATTCAAATTGATTTCAGTTGAAGTGTTGATGAAATAAATTTCTCGGCTTATGACTTTCGGCTGAAGAATATTGATCAACGATGACGTATTTATACACTTTCGGCTGAGAAAGCGAAGACACTATCTGCATTGTCGATTTTTTTTGATCTTTCGGCTAAAGGTATAAACAGAACCAGAGATACAACGACAAGATACAACGCCTCTCAAATTAAAATACACATAAACCATAGGATACGTCCCTTAAGCTAGCAGAACCCATACAGCAGAACATTACAAGATAGTATGGATAATTATAGGCTAATTTTGGGCTAATTAAATACCCCATTACAAAATTTTGGGCTCCATCCCTACCAACTAAAGCGTGGGTTCTGCTAGCTTTAGAAAAAGTTAGCAGAACCCATATCAAAAAATGATTTAAAACAATTGGAAAATAAAGGTTAATTTTAGGCTAATTAAATGCCCTATTTAAATTTTTTTATTCGGGTCGATCAAGAAAATGCAAAAGGCTTTATCATTTCAATGCTAGCAGAACCCAAATCGAAAATTGGATCAAAACCGAAATTAGAACTCAAAACAAGATCTATTGACAATCGAATAATTTTAGGCTCGGTATGGGCTAATCAAATGCCCCATTAAAATATTTTGGGCTCCATCCATTTTTGACCTAACTTCAGGTCATTTAATCTAAAGCTAGCAGAACCCAAATCGAAAATCGGACCAAAACCGAAATTACAACTCAAAACAAGATCTATTACAATCGAATAATTTTAGGCTCGGTATGGGCTAATCAAATACCCCATTAAAAAATTTTGGGCTCCATCCGATTTGACATAATTTCAGGTCATTTAAACTTAAGCTAGCAGAACCCAAATCGAAAATCGAATTAAAACCAAAATTAGAACGGAAAACAAGAACAATACAATACAAATAATATTAGGCTCATTGTGGCCTAATCAAATGCCCTATTAAAAAAAATGTATGCTCCACTTTTTCTTGGCCAAACTTTAGGCCATTTAATCTAAAGCTAGCAGAAATTTAGTCAAAAACGAGTGGAGCCCAAAATTTTTTAATTTGATATTTGATTAGGCCATAATGAGCCTAAAATTATTTGTACGTCAATTGTTCTTGTTTTCCGTTCTAATTTTGGTTTTGGTTCGATTTTCGATTTGGGTTCTGCTAGCTTTAGATTAAATGACCTGAAGTTAGGTCAAAAACGGATGGAGCAAAAAAATTTTTTAATGGGGCATTTGATTAGCCCATACCGAGCCTAAAATTATTTGATTGTCAATAGATCTTATTTTGAGTTGTAATTTCGGTTTGGTTCGATTTTCGATTTGGGTTCTGCTAGCTTTAGATTAAATGACCTGAAGTTAGGTCAAAAACGGATGGAGCCCAAAATTTTTTAATAGGGCATTTTATTAGATCATACCGAGCCTAAAATTATTTGATTGTCAATAGATCTTGTTTGCGTTCTAATTTCGGTTTTGGTCCGATTTTCGATTTGGGTTCTGCTAGCTTTAGATTAAATGACCCGAAGTTTGGTCAAAAAAGGATGGAGCCCAAATATTTTTAATGGGGCATTTGATTAGCCCATACCGAGCCTAAAATTATTCGATTGCCAATAGATCTTGTTTTGAGTTCTAATTTCGGGTTTGATCCGATTTTCGATTTGGGTTCTGCTAGCTTTAGATTAAATGACCTGAAGTTAGGTCAAAAATGGATGGAGCACATAATTTTTTAATAGGGCTTTTAATTAGCCCATACCGAGCCTAAAATTATTCGATTGTCAATAGATCTTGTTTTGAGTTCGAATTTCGGTTTTAGTTCGATTTTCGATTTGGGTTCTGCTAGCTTTAGATTAAATGACCTGAAGTTAGGTCAAAAATGGATGGAGCCCAAAATTTTTTAATGGGGCATTTGATTAGCCCATACCGAGCCTAAAATTATTCGATTGTCAATAGATCTTGTTTTGAGTTGTAATTTCGGTTTTGATCCGATTTTCGATTTGGGTTCTGCTAGCTTTAGATTAAATAACCTGAAGTTAGGTTAAAAATGGATGGAGCCCAAAATTTTTTAATGGAGCATTTGATTAGCCCCTACCGAGCCTAAAATTATTCGATTGTCAATAGATCTTGTTTTGAGTTCTAATTTCGGTTTTGATCCGATTTTCGATTTGGGTTCTGCTAGCTTTAGATTAAATGATCGGAAGTTAGGCCAAAAATGGATGGAGCCAAAAAATGATTAATGGGGCTTTTGATTAGCCCATACCGAGCCTAAAATTATTTGATTGTCAATAGATCTTGTTTTGAGTTCTAATTTCGGTCTTGATCCGATTTTCGATTTTGGTTCTGCTAGCTTTGAAATGATAAAGCCTTTTGCATTTTCTTGATCGACCCGAATAAAAAATTTAAATAGGGCATTTAATTAGCCTAAAATTAACCTTTATTTTTCCAATTGTTTTTAAATCATTTTTTGATATGGGTTCTGCTAACATTTTCTAAAGCTAGCAGAACCCACGCTTTAGATGGTAGGGATGGAGCCCAAAATTTTTCAATGGGGCATTTAATTAGCCCATAATTAACCTATAATTATCCATACTATCTTGTAATGTTCTGCTGTATGGGTTCTGCTAGCTTAAGGGACGTCATAGGATGCTAACACAACCAATGTCGCTGGCGACGACGACATTGTCGCCGATTTTTTTTACAATCTATTCTAATTTTGTCGCCGGCGCTGCAGTACCACCAATATAATTTTCAGATTATTATGTTGGTAAACATTTTTTACAACTTTTTTTAAATGAATTTCAACAAAATCGGAATGTTGTACACAATGTTTTATGTAAAAAAATTTAAGTAGAGTCGATAAAAAGACAAATGAAATATTTTAGGGTTAATTTGGTATTATTTTTCTTGTTTTGTCGCTTCAACGCTGACGCGCTTGTTGTGTTTACCAAAGCGACATCGCCAGCAGACAAATGTATTTTGTCGATGCATCTTGTCGCTGTATCTCTGGTTCTGTTTATACCTTAACTTTGTAGTACCACCTGCTACAAAATATGTCGACAATGTAGATTTTTTTCAGCTGAAATTTTCCGCTAACTTCAGTAGCATTTCTGGTCACTTATTTTTCGGTTATGTACTATTTGATACGGCAGTCCCTTTAAACAATGGACACAACAAGCGGGCTGAGATCTCACTACAAAATTAAGCTGTAATTAGTCAAAAATGTAGAATGATCTCATTTGTAGAATCTTCGCTGGCTGGATGAAATTTATGTATCTACTTGTTGGTTTCTAACTTGGATATTTTTTATCAGACTAATGTCCAAATTTAAGAAAATTGATTAAATGATAAATGTCATAAATGTGGACAAAAAATATTAGTCTCGCAAAAAAATGAGATTATCTCGATTTCTTTGTTGCGCTATTTTGTATCCAGCGGGTGAGAACTATATTTTAATGAGTTATCAGCTCACTGGATATGCCCAATGCGTAATTGCTCTACAAAAATATTTATGAAGAAATTCAGTTTTCGGAATTTTATAACGAGCAGTGTTCCACGTAAGGTACGGATTTATTCATTTCATTCTGATTTTAAATATAAATAGTAATAGTATTGGTATTTTGATGGAATATAGAAACTAAATTTGAAATTACATATTTAGTTCATTAACGTAGTAGGAAGTGGCTATTGGTTTAGTGTGGTCACTATAATGGGTACTGAGGGCGCAATATGCGAGTGGTTTAGTTTAGAAGGGAAAGAAATTACTGATATGTTACTGACGCAGTTGTTGCAGAAAAATTTTACTTAAGAACCTGCATATTTAAATCCATAGTAATGGAGGAAGGTGTTATGAACCATGCGTTCCTTAATAATGGGACACTCTGTATCTATACCGCATAAGCAAATTATAAAATCATTTTTCTTAGAACAAAAAAAAAATAAACTTTTATCGATTTGTTTCAAAATATATATGTAAATACAGATTTCAACTAATAATCGTATCTTCTATTCAAAAATAATTATTATTATCACTATTCTAACAAAATATAATATACATAATTCAAAATTCTCCTTAAAAACCTAACCTCACTCTAATTTTGTATTTTATAATATATAAGAATATTAATTTAAATATTGGTTTCCTGAATAATATTTAAATAAATTTACTATTTATTATTGTGTACCGTTATTTATTTTATTCAAGAGAAAGTTTTCTTGTTTTTCTTTTATCTTAATAATACAAAAATGAAAAACTATTTTCCTGATTTTCTCTCTTTTTTTTGTTTTTTTTTTTTTGCTGTTGAATATAAATAAAACTTTTGTTATATGAGAAAATTTAAATAAATAATTTATGTAATTAATTATTACATTATTTTCACAAAAATTAAGATGCACAAAAATTTTTGTAGAATTTTAGGTTAGGTTATATAATAGGTATAATGTAACCATATACTGATGTATAATTTATGTAGATGTCCTTTCGATCGAATAGGTCATGTTCAAAGGGCAAAATATATATCATACATTATATATTATGATGTATGTAATATGAATTGTTTTTTATAACATAAACATAAGTATGATTAATCATGAAACCCAATTTGATTCCTTTTATTTATTATAAATAACCAAACATGACCGATTAGTCATGAGAAATATAAAATGTGTCGGAAAATTATAATTGTGGAATTGTGCGCACTCATTTTCACACATTTAATTGAATTAAATATCAGAATTATTATTGGAAATGTGTATAACAAATGATTCTTTTTATTTTCGATATAAAATCGTTTATCATTATTTGATTGCAATACTTGTTTTATTATTAAATGTGTTTTTGGTACAGTAGAATGGCCCAATAAAATTTCAAACCTCCCCCGATTATACATATTGACACTTTTGTCATCCATTTTATATAATTTATGCGGTACATACAAAATATTAAAATCATCTGGTCCTGACATTGAAACTAATGAAAAATAAATTTTACCAAAAAACCAAACGACGTAGGATGGAAAATATTATGGAAATAGCATAAGCAATATTGGTGCCATTCACATTTTTTATATATTGAGGGTTGAAAAAAGGGTTAAAAAATCAATTTTAATTCGAAAGTATATTATAATGGAAAATAGGTTCCACATTTTAAAGTAAAATTTATTCCTTTTGATATATCGTCTGTTTTAAATTAATGCTTTAATAAAGATATTTTAAATTAACGTAATAATCCAAATGTTATTCTAAAGGATATTCCGAACGATTAGAAATCCAAATTGATAAACTCAAAACTTTCTGTTAAAAATTTGTGACCTTCGATATTTAATAGAATTGATCCTGATGAACACCCAATGTACCTTATCTAATACTGTATTTGTTTTTTAAGTGCCGCGAATGTGTAAGGTGAATGCGTAAGATGCTCAAAATTTGTTTCCAATTGAAATCGCATACAAAATTATTTAGAAAATTTCCAGTAGAAAAACATTTTCTTGCTACTTGCCGCTGAGGACAGCACCATATATTTTAAATTCAATTTCTAAATTTGCGGGCATTTGTTAGGATAAATTATGACCAAGTGGTCAGTACCAGCCCTATGTTCAAATTTGAATAAATGGCCAACTTTGAAATCTCGAGTGGAGTTAAATAAAAATATGTATCTCTTAAGAGCTTCCTTGGCCGGATATGGTTCTTCTGTATGTATAGGCAAATCACCTAGAATTTCCAAGAATTTTATGGGCCGGAAATCGCGATTGATGTTTTGAGATGGTACGTGTTACAATGAATGTTGGGTAGGTGACCAACACTAGCCGTATGTTTAAATTAGGGTAAAATGGGCAACTTTTCAAAATCTCAGGTGAAGTTAAATAAAAATTTGTAAGGAACTTTCTAGGACGACAATAGTTCATTTCAATAGTTCAACGACGTCTATATAATGTCCAAGAACTTCCTGGGCTGGCGATTTTTGTTTGAAGGTGGTACGTATTAAGATGAAGGTGTTCAGAACCAGCCCTATGTTCAAATTTCAAATACTCATGCGAATTTAAATAAACATTTGTTTCTTTTAAGAACTTTTAAGAAATCGGTATTGACTGGTAAAACCCCAAATTTGAAATAAAACTGTTTACAAAAAACAAAAATCGAACTTCAAAAAATTTTGTTATTGTTTTGTCTTTGTATTTGTGAACTGCAACTCGTTGTTCACTAAAATTTATGTCGAAACAGCACGACAAGAATAGTTTCCCTCCAATTAATTCATTGGCGATTTTCATCGAATGTAAATAGCGTTGGTTTCTACGTTTACAAGGGGGGGGACGAGAATTATCAAATCGATTGTTATGACAGTTTTGATCCCCCTTGTTTCATGTTTCCCCATGTTTCCCCGTACTAAAAATTCTGCTGCAATTTTGTGACAATACTTATGAGTACTAAATCGCGATTCGTATGGAGTGACTTTTTCGAAATGTCACCAAACATAAGCTGACAATTTTAATAATATTGTCATTGCTTTTTATTATCGTGACTTATAAGTTTTCATATAAAATATGTGTGAGTATTTATAAATTTAAAAGCCTTATAATATATCTGATTTAAATTAAAAATGCAGCTGCTGTACACTGCTGTAAATGTCATAAATCATTTTATCCGAATCGTAAATTTTCAAAATAGAAGTAAATCCTGTAGAGTTGAAGCTAAGTTTTTTCCCATATAAAATTTGGTATTTCATCTGTCACACGTCAGAGCAGGATGGTTATATAAAAAATGCATATGGCGGTCTCATATGTCAAAGAAAAAACTAACTGAATATTTTTTTTTTGTTGTAAAAAGTGACGCGCTAAATATAAAACAGTGAATCGGTAAATAAACTTTTGATTGAAACATCAAAATGAAGTGTTTAGTGAAATGTTGTCAAAATGCGCCTCGAAAAATTTGAAAAGGTATTTCTTACCATCTGTAAGTGTTTATATAAAATAAAATGTAAATTATGTTAAAAACAAAGTGATTTGTGATGAAACTATCATATATTTTATTAATTTAAAAATCAGAAAAAATTAAGTAAAAAATTTTAAAAAATAAACTCGTTTATTTCCAGTATCGCATTTTTTTATTTTAGTTTAATAAAATGGAATGGCATTTATTTCATGTGCTACAACATGCTTTGCTTTTCATAATTTTTTTTATTTTGGTATACAGTGGCCAGTGGCTGTGGGCCAATTCTCAGGTAAATCGATTACTACAGTAAATTGAAATTTTAGTACAAATTATTTTTCAAATCGTACCAATTCTCTAGTAAATAAAATTAGGTAAATGCGGCTTAAAGGGACACATTGTTTCTAGGAATATACAAAAATTGGTATGTAGGTACACGAACTAATGTCATAAATTTTATTGTCGTTGTTCCAATTATTCGTATTGTTTATACGAATAAATTTAAATTGTATATTTTCGCAAATTTGTTGCGTAATATACACAATAAACTATTAGAAAAAATAAATAAAAATTTTAGCATATAAAACTGCGTTCATAAATATCGAAGCGCATTTTTATTTCATGGGAAATGCTAGTGAATATAAAAAAATTATGTCTAGAAACATGGCCGACATATTTTCATGATTTGGTTAGCAAAAACAAAAACCACTACTATTTACCTTTTGTGTCTTCGCTTTACCCTACTTTTTAGTACGGTATTTCAATTTACCGCATACACTGTTAAAAACGGCTTTTACCCTAGATTTACCTTAGAATTTACCCGCAGCCACTGTAAATATATTTTTTTACAGAAATTATAATGTAAACATTTGTTTTTAGCTTACCAAAAGATGGAGAATTGAAAAAGCAATGGTTGAAATCACTTGGCTTCGGTGAGGAAGATGTAGTAAGAAAAACTTCTATTGTTTGCTCGGTGCATTTTGAAAAGCATTATTTTATGCCACAGATAAAAGAGAATCAGAGGAGATTTTTAAGAAAATCGGTCATTCCGATACTTCATCTTCAGTATGATTCCGAACATTCTAAATCTAAATTTAATAAGCAAAGCAAGGAAATGTTGTGTTGTAGTTGACAACAAAACCACGGTCTAGGGCAATTTATATATTACAGCGCCCAACCCCGCTGTAATATATAAATTGCCCTAGACCGTGGTCTAAGGCAATTAAACGTCACAGTTGTTATTTATTTGTTTCCCGAATTTCAAAATCCCGAAATCAAAATCCCGAAATCAAAAGCCCGACTTTCAAAATCCCGACTTTCAAAATCCCGATCTTCAAAATCCCGACTTTCAAAATCCCGACTTTCGAAAATTTTAAAAATCGGGTTTTTGAAAGTCGGGATTTTGAAAGTCGGGATTTTGAAAATCGGGATTTTTTTGTCGGGATTTTGATAATTCGGGATTTTGTGATTCGGAATTTTTAGCCGATCCCATTACAGCGTTAACAATGGCGGCCTTATTTCCGTGTAGGCCTTTTACCCTTTTATTTGTCCAGTTTATTAGCCTTTCGTATCACTACGATAAATAATAAATCCCGTAATTATTAAATTAATTCCTCAATTCAACATTTAGGTCAAATATTATTCTGTATTATCAACAATATAAAGGCAAATAACCTTAATTGTAATTCAAGCAGAGCAGAACAAAAACAAGAAAATTCCAAAATAAAGATGAAAAAAGGTTTAAAAAATATGTTGATCTCTTTGGGGACAGTAAAATACTAAAAAGCGATTTATTCGATGGGAAAATGGGGAAATCAATTTTCCCATAATTTCCATGAAAATATTTATAAACGTATATAATATATGTGCGCATCCTTATAACATATGACATAATCGATTTGAAAATCAAGTGACTATCCTTCATATACCACCCTAAATTCACCACCGCATGTCTGACGATTTTCTTAATTTGTCACACAATTGTCGACAATTAAGTATTACAAGAAAATTGTTATTACAACATAATAGTATTAAATTTCCTCTTAACGTATATCCTTTTATTTTCGTATTACAATTTTTGTTCGGGGCATAATACCATTATATCCTTATACGGAGGTCCTTTTGTCTTATTGTTATATTTTATTATATTGTAGACAATTACAATTACACATAAACCAACAACAATACAATAAGTGAAAATCCAATTGTCGGTTTTCCACACACACACACACACACAGCCAAACAAAGGACGCAAAACAAAATTAAATAAAAATGAAAGACTTTTCCTAATTTGTCTCCTTTATCTTCGGTACTGTAAATATTTTGTTTGGTTTGTTTTATATCCTTACGAAGGAAAACAATAAAATTAGTATAGATGTTTTTGTTTCGGGGGTGATGGTACCAAGATGGAAAGCCAGTCGAACGTGTCTTGTGATTATTTTGCGGTTTTTTTTTTGGCTCATTTCGATATCACATATCGATTGCTGTTTTTGGTGACACGTTTTTACCATTACCACGCGCTCATATATAGTGGCTTGATTTGGTAAAATTTATTAATAAATCGTCCAAATGTCACCCAATTGTGATAACACTATAAAAATACGTAACGTGAACAAAAACCGGCGGATATTAGCGATTTATATATGACAGCAATATAAAATGTTGATTTGATAAGAAAACTATTTAGTATTTTGCTGAATAAATTTAACTTACTGTATATAGTAACCATAACAATTCAGTTGGAATTACAAACGTAATTGGGTCCCGCCCCGAGATGGAGTTTTCTGTTGTGCTAATTAAAATTTTACTTCTTCATGTAACAATAACGTTAGTATTAAGTGAACTAAATGAAACAATGTGCCTCAAATTACACAATCAGATAAAAATTGCCGAGAGTGAAACTGACTTTGGCCAAACACAAACCATTCATAGACATAAATATACGCACGACTACATTTTTTCGGATGTACTCCTCAAGCTGAGTAGATTTGCAAGCCAGCTGCATTTAAATGGCAAGTCGGGTCAGTTTCTTAATCTCGATTTACGTGAATATTCGCAGTGTATTCGTGCCTATTTGAACTCGGTATGCATCCCGAATAGTGCTGTACAATGTAATCCAGTGCAACAGTTCCGATCAATTGACGGCTTATGTAATAATTTACGTGCGCCCAAAGATGGTGCGTCCGGTACATCGTATAGTTCGATGTTATTTCCCAAGTACGATGATGGTAGGCACCCGCACATAAAATATAGCAAAATAAAATATAAAGGAATTACTTTTTATAGGTGTATCTGATATTCAACGATCTGCTAACATACCGGAAGATTTACCAAGTCCCCGATTGCTAACAAACAAATTTTTTACCGAATTTGCAAATATAACCGAGATATATGAAAATGGCCCAACACAAGGCTGTGTTATGTTTGGCCAAGTCATAGCGCACGATACAAGTATGGGTGCGGGTCCAGCTGGTTTGTCAAGTGGTTCACGAAAGTGTTGTAAACCCGACTCATCCGGATCATTTCCCAAAGAAGAACAAGATGAATTTTGTGCTGCAATTATAGCGCCACCCGATGATCAAGTTCATATGCACAGTAAACGATTTTGTTTCGATATGAATCGAATTAAAAATGTCTACGATAATGATTGTAATCTATCGGCTCGGAAGCCCATGAATTTTCAAACAGCATCACCAGATTTATCGATGATTTACGGTCCCACAAACAACCAATCGAGGCGAGTACGAATTTTTAAATCTGGTCTTTTATTCGACAACAATAAACGCAATTTCCCTTCGTTCGATGGACGTGCCACTCAAACACCGCAATTGGCGATTCTACATTCGCTTTTTATACGCGAACATAATCGACTTGCAATATTAATAGCGAATGCTAAACCAAAATGGTCGGATGAACAGCTGTTTCAGACAGTGCGTGGCCTTGTTGTGGCTAAGTATCAACATATCATATATAATGAATGGATACCGATATTTATGGACCCGAAATTTATACGGTTACGATTCTCCCCGTGCACCAATAATTCTGTATCATCTACAGTGGAATTTGCACACTGCATGTTTCGCCACCAGCACGCATTTTTACCGCCAACATATCAACTTTTTGATGACGCTGATGAAATGTCGATGGAAATATCACTATCCGACAATATCGGACGCACCGATCTGCTAGACGATTTTTACGATGAAGTCGCGCGCAGCCTATATTTACAACCGATTAATTTTAATGGATTTCTAGATGAAATTCGAAATCGACTGTTTAAGGATGAAACCGATATTGGAATCGATTTATTGGCACTTGATATACAACGTGCCCGCGAAACTGGTGTACAAGGCTATACATCATATGCGGCTGTTTGTTTAGGAAAAACGATAAAAAAGTTCCAAGATCTCGCGCCCGAAATATCGACTGCAAACATTGAAAGACTACAACTTCTATATAGATCGGTACACGACGTCGACCTGTACATCGCCGCTAAACTAGAAATTGTACAAGAAAAATTTCGGTTTGGTCCAACCCTGTCCTGTATAATCGGTGACCAATTTGCACGGTACAAATTCTGTGACCGTTACTTTTACGACAATCCAAATCACCCGAACCCATTCACACCAGTTCAGTTAAAAGAATTTCAAAAAGCTTCATTCGCACGAATTGTTTGTGACAATACAAATATAAAACGTGTGTCGAGAAATGCATTCCGCACCGCACATGAATTAGTCAGCTGTAAAATAATTCCTAAAGTTAAAATATTTTTGATGTAAATATATAAACTAAATTATTTATACGACATCCCTATAGTCGTAGTGAAAAGCTAATCATGTTGAAAAATGCAGTCAACCGAATTTTGTTAAAGTCCAGCAACTTTTGAACTTACATTTTTTATAAGTACGTGTGTGTGTGTGTGTGTGTAACTAAGTTGAATAAAAAATATGTGTGTAAGGAGATTTTAATAGTTTTTGTTACAAATCATGTTGGGGGATGCTGAGTTTGAATATTAATTGTGTACCCGTAACCCAGGTTCAACTACCTCGCTTTTGTTGCAGTATAATAGCGCACTGTATTAGAACATTTTCTTATAGATATTGATGAAAAATTATGTGACAACTGAAAAAGCATAAGACAAAAAAAAAATACAGAAAATTGCTTATAATAAATGTCCATTCTTCTAAAGTTTGTTGTGCTTTTTAGAAACGCCTTTTGTTCTCCTTTCGGACATAAAATAAAATATAATTTATTTGCTTATGGGATGTGGTGGTATGGTGTTAACGTCTTTGCAAACGATAGTGGTGTATCAATGTCAAAACGAAAAGTTTTCGATTTCGCCTTTATACGGTAGTTGCTGGTTTGTTGCTATAGCGAGTTATTTCCACTCGAGGCAGGGGAACATAACATTTCTAACCGATTGCTTTCATTATACACTATGGTTAATAAAGTTTGTTGCTATTACTTTGTTTTTGAACTCCAGTTCTGTATACGTCCTGGAAGGTGATAAAGTTCTTGAAAATTTGCTATGGCACATAGCAGAATCACATTAAATAGTGTCCCAATAACTGAAGTGCACGGCAAAGATGTGGCTGGCTGCATAATCGTAAACGTAGAAGCAACATTTTCTGCACGCTTAATGCCTGAAACACTAAATTTCTCTATTTTCCCTCGATAAGTAATCTATTACGGGTTGTTTGAAGGCACGGTTTGCCATAATGTCTCTGCAATCATCGCAGAACCAGTTCGGTCTACTTCGGTACTCTACCGTTCGGTATATTTCGCAAAAACCTTTTGACTCGAACGTATCATCAATTCTATAATAATAATTCAATTGGATATTATGATACAAATTATTTTCATTTCTGGCCAATATCTCAAAATCAGGTAACCAATAGGTATGGTTCATTTTCTAAACTAAGGTCAATCATCATTGGTTATGAATTTCATACCTCAACTAAAATTCAAAAGCAAAGCAGCAGCAGTAGTAAAGCACTCAAAGATTAATCGGAGGAAATTCAACGTTGAGAAATTGAAGATCACTGACACCAAAGACACATGCAAAGAAACACTCCAGCAATCTGTTCTGGGGCCTGTTCAAGGCTCTCCCTGCTCTTTCGCGGTTTGCTTAATTCCGTCCTTACTTTACAGCCAGTCAGCCAATCCGAGGAAGTACGGCTATAGGACCGATTTTAAGACTATCTGCACAGCTTATACTGACATGGAAGATGGGTCGGCTCATGAGTTTTGCACTCCGACAGAGTGGCAACTATATAACGAAACATACGAGCTGATGGCAACCTATAACGAAACTATAAACGCCCACTCACCCACGGAACGTGAAGTTAAAAGTGCTGTTCAGATGGGTGGATAATATTCAAGCAGAATTACTAAATGGCGATGCGCCTGTAACGGCGGAAACTGTAACTCCACTACTATCAGAAGCATCGAATACTGATAGAATTTCACAGAAATGGAAAGAGGACCTTAGAGAATGCAAGAACTGGAGAGCCCATTACCATCAACCAAGAAACAATCGAGGACATTGACAAGTTCGTATAACTTAGTTGTACGCAGTGAAAACAGGAGGGACTGAAGAGGGTATCAGCCAACGCATCAACGCATCATGCTACATAAGATCCTGGCACGAAGTACAAACCTAAGAATGTTCAATGCCTGTGTGAAATTATAATTATTTAACCCAATTCTGGAATTCCGTCTAGCATAGACAGTCCCCAGACAATCTTTTCCCAATATTACAAACTATAAATTTCATTATATTTTGTTAAGAAATGGCCGAGTTATACGCCTAAAATTTTAATGTTTTCTTCTACTCAAAAATGAGATACAAAATAATTTAAAAACTTCTGCCGTTTGTTAATTATCATTAGAACTTCTCTTTTATGAAAGAACTGCTTCTTGTGACGAATAGCGTAAACTCTTATTTTCCGCTATTTTATATAGCATCAATAGGTTAGGTTACGTCAGGTTAGGGCGGTTGTTCTAAAGGACTGGCATAGACAAAATCAGACCAAAGTGTAGCTACACATTTTAACGAAAAGTGTAGCCTCAAAATGTGTAGCTACACAAATTATCAAAACGTGTAGCTAAAAATGAAAAAAAAACAGCTTGAAATTCGAAACACGTGATTTAACAAAAATTATGTATTAAAAATAAATGAAAAAATTGTTAAAAGTATTTTAATTCAAAAAAACCATCGAAACTATGAGTCCCATGAGTGTTTTTTTTAAATTGGTAAAGAAAAATTCAAGACAATTTGCATGTTGCGATTGGCGGCATGGTCCTACACGTGGAAGCATCTTTGGCCAAATCACTTAATTCTTTAGTAATTCAAAAAATCATCGGAACAATGGTTGCCAAGTGTGAAATTTAGTGGTTGTAACTTGAGATGGTGTCTAGAATTTGTAAAAAAAATCGAAATTATCTTGCAGTTTTTTTTAAAAATTCCAGATACCATCTCAAGTTAGAACCACTAAATTCCACACTTGGCAACCATTGTTCCGATGATTTTTTGAATTATTAAACAATTTAGTGAATTTGGCCAAAGATGCTTCAACGTGTAGGCCATACCGCCAATCATAACATGCAAATTGTCTTGAATTTTTCTTTACCAATTTCAGACACTATCCGAAATTCCACATTTGGCACTCATAGTTTCGATGGTTTTTTTGAATTAAAATACTTTTAACAATTTTTTCATTTATTTTTAATACATAATTTTTGTTAAACCACGTGTTTCGAATTCCAAGCTGTTTTTTTTTCATTTTTAGCTACACTTTTTGATAATTTGTGTAGCTACACATTTTGAGACTACACTTTTCGTTAAAATGTGTAGCTACGCTTTTTATTAACGTTAAATACTTCAGACCGGTCACAATCAGGTCATCTACTCATCAAACCATCTTGTGCTCTCAACGAAGCGTATGGATATCTTTGATGTCCATTTTACTAAGGTTCATCATGTCATTTAGAAAAGCAGCTCCCAGGAATTTCTGCCTGATAAGCGCTAGTCGAGGACAGGTACAACAAAGAGATACCAGCTGTCTGAAGCTTGGAAGGTCTAGGTTTGGTCAGATCGGCTTACTTATTACGCTTGAGATACTATATTGAACCATTTTTCGTTCGTTGTTCTTCTAACTTCCTCTATAGAAGCAGTGATTTGTATGTAGCGAGAGGTATATCAACCCCCGCCCTGCTTCGTGAAATGAGTTCATCCACTTTGTCAGTTGGAGATGGAGTTCAGCCATATATAGCATCATATCATTTGTTTACTTATAGGATATCTAGAGGTGTGGGATGAAAGAGAATATCCAGTGCTTGAGTGGATGTGCTCCTGAGAACCCCACTAATACACAAGGCAGCTGTGGCAAACAGTAACCCCGCATATAATAAAATGGACCTCATTGTAGAAATATATAGCCAATGTACAATGTTGGGCTCCAAACTGGCGTTTCAAAACTTATCCCAACAACATTTTTACAGGAGCATAGCACTATTGCAGCTTTCTTTACTCTTTTTAATACGTTAACTTTTTAGCTCATTTTACTGTCCAGAATGAGTCCCAGGTACTTCGCTTTATCAGTGAAGGTTAATCCAATACCATTTAAGCTAGGGAGCCAGGCTGAGAAAGTTTGTATTTTATGGAGAAATGACACCAACTAATTTTTGTGTGGATTCACATTTAAACCGCAACTATTAATCCAATTCCTCTACTCGCAAATATGATATTGAAGAACCCATCCAGTCTGGTGACGGCCCTGCTTTTAAGCTTAAGCTTTAGATCTACTCAGCTGACGTTGTTAAAGGCCGGAAATGTCTAGAAGACTTATCAATCACGGAGTATCCCTTATTTTCAAGAAGTTTCTCGATAGGAACAATAATGGAGCGGAGAGCAGTTTAGACAGATTTCCCCTTGCAATATGCCATGTTGGGATATCGATAGTTGGCTCAATCGAACTACTTACGTGAGCTTCTATCTGTCTTTTCAAAACTTTTAGTAGAGAAAAGAGCTTTATCCCGCCTTAGGTAAATATTACATTTACTTCAGTCCATTTGCTAGAAATTTGACAGAATTCTAGGTTACTCTTGAAGATAACTTCCAGCCAGGGTACTGTTAAGTCAGTCGTTTGTTGGATATCAGCCGGTATAATGTTATCGGGTCCTGTTAACTTATAAAACTTATAAGACTTAAAGCTATGTATAGCCCACATCATTTTGCCCACAAAGGTGATGTGGCGCAAATTTGGAGCTCTGAAAAGTGAATTTTCAGTAATAACTTTAAGGATTTTTCACTAGTTACTGTCGAAGAACCACCCGGTCGTTACAGAAAACTTGGAGTGGTGAGACTTAGAGATAGTATTTTACTCAACCTAGATGCCTCAGAAGATTTCTATATATTTAACTACCTATAGGCATTTGATTTAGTATTTCTTAATTCGTATTTGTATGTTTTGAAGACTTCCTGGTAGCAGTCTCAGTCCATAGCAGCTTTCGTTTCTTTGGCAGGGATGGCCTCATGTATTTCTTACATCGGATTTGAAATGCTCCAAACCACCACGGTGGTAGAGGTTTACCCAGAGGTCTACTAGGGGGATACGCACATATGACCTTATTAAAGAATTCTTAACTGAAGGGTTTCGAACCGGTATGAGTATAGTGTTTTTTTTAAATAGTCCTAAAAATATCTCAGTCTGGTTTCCTCTCGTTTTTGAAGCTAGATTTTTTGATGGGTTTGGAACTAATTCAAATTGGAGATAGCAATGATCAGAAAAAGAAATATCATCCGATACCTTCCAATTCACTAAAATATCACTCATTCACTAAAATAATGCTTCTGTCACAAAAATTTTATAGGGTTCACGTCTCAAATAAACAATTGACCACAAAAATGTTAATGGTCGTACGACTCCTCTCAGTGGTTCAAACGAGACACAACTAAGGCCTTACGTTTTCACTGGTTGAGGCTTAACTCACCACGTTCATTCGTATCTGTTGTGCTTTCGTACAAATTGTGTAATGTAAATTTGCATTACTTCTCGGTCATCCTGGGAAATGTCAATCAATTTTTTATTTTTCAGTATCCATTAATGAACTTCCTGTTTTTCAGCATCCTTTAGTGAACAGGAAAATATGTAGATGCTAAGCTGGAGTGCACAACATGTAGATGCTAAGCTGGAATGCAGGATCAAATATTTCCTACCTTCTTCGAATATAACAGTATTTTTTTGGTAGACTTAAATCGTCCAGTCGTTTTAATAAATTGTCAAAACTTTCTATAGATATCCGAAAGTAATTGAACATTTTTTTCATATCGTTAGAAACGTTTCTAACCTTGTTAACGTTAGCCGAAAGTCGCCAACCGAAAGTGAAAATCGATGGCATAGTCAGATTGATGTCTATATGCCAAAATCTCAAATGGCGAACGATTCTTGATAATGCTTGATAATTTTCAATCTTCTTTTTTAATCAGAATCTACCTATGGTCATGAGCTATCGAATCGGCATAGTCATATTGATGTCTATATTCCAAAATCTCGAATGACGAACGATTTTATCGATGAAAAATGGGAAAATTCAAAATTTCACCCCTATAACGCCATCAGACTTACCAATAACCTATACTCAGAATCTATCTATGGTCATAGGCTATCGAATCAGCATAGTCAGATTGGTGTCTATATGCCAAAATCTAGAATGACGAACGATTTTATTGACGAAAAATGGGGAAAATTTAAATTTCACCGCTATAACCCCATCAGATCCACCCCAAACCTATACTCAGAATCTATCTATGGTCATAGGCTATCGAATCGGCATACAGATTGGTGTCTATATGCCAAAATTTAGAACGACGAACGATACTTGATGATGATTGATAACTTTCAATCTTCTTTATCGACCGCTTTCGGATGAGTGAAGCAGATATACCATGTCGTCCTTATAACCTCATCAGACCCACCGTAACCTATACTCAGAATCTACCTATGGTCATGAACTATCGAATTGGCATAGTTAGATTGGTGTCTATATGGCAAAATCACGAATGACGAACGATTTTATCAATGAAAAATGGGGAAATCAAAATTACACCCCTATAACCTCATGAGACCCACCCCTAATCCATAATCAAAATCTACCTATGAGCATATGGGCTTTGGAATTCGCATAGTCAGATTGATGTCCATCTGGCAAAATCTGTCTCGAATGATGGAAAATTTTACCGTCGGAACAACGAAAAATCGAATACTTCACCAATATAACCGAGTAAAACCTACTACAAACACATAATCATTTTGTACTTAGGATCATGGTTCATCCAATTGGTACAGTCAAATTGTCACTCATCTGTCAAAATCTTGATATACAAACCATTCATCTGCTATACGTGATTGCGTCTCATTTGTAATTTTTAAATCTGTAATGCTGGCATTTTTCGGTTTGAATATTGAAGTTAATCTTCTTTATCGATGCAATCTGCATTATCGACATTTTAAAGTATTTTCCAATAATTAAAATATGCATTACCATCTTTCGGCTGGAAACTTTCGGCAAACTTTAACAGTATACGTTTTCCGTACAACTTTTCAAATGTGTACGCTCAAAACCTTCTGTTATGCCCAGCCTTATCAAAAGTTAAACATTTTTTAAACGACATTAACATTGAAATTTGACCAAAGATACCCACATTTTGCTTTAATCGGAAATTTAGTTTTTAATAATGCCATTCAATCAATAGTAGTGTTGCTTTCACTAATCTAATCGGATTAACTAAGAAATGTGAAAGCAACAACTTTTGGCTTTAATTTTTAATGCGTTTTAATTTTTCTGTGTTGGTTCATTTTATTAATATTTATTTTAGTTTTTTTTATTTTATGAAATAGATCAAATTAAATTCGGTATTTTGCTATCAAATAACAAATGCCAAATTTTACTAAAAGATAAATTTTTCGAGAAAAATAGAAAAAATAACGCCTTGCGGTAAACACCATAACCATAAAATGATTTTATTTCCCCTAATCCTAAAATTTTTTCCCTTAACATTCTAAGAAAATCGGCTTTAATACAATGCAATTGTTGTTGTAAAATTTTGAAAACAACACAGCTAATAGCTAACTCGACAAAATGATAGTCGAAAACTTAATAATCAAATTCAAACTAAATTGGTTGATAAAAAATTACAAATAAAATTTCTTCGAAAAAAGGCCTCGCTGGGTGTTACAACGTAAAATCTCGCTAAAAAATTTAATCTGCGGTTCTCCTTTGGAGATTTTCTTGCGATTTCAAACAAAATTGAGTTGAATTATTTTAGGTTTAAGACTAACTACATTGTCGTAAGATTTTAGTTTTAATATTTTATAATATAGATGGCACTTTAGATTTGACCGTGCTTCTTTCTTTGTACAACAAAATGTCTGTCAACTCTAGTTTGTTATTAGGCGGCACATCTTACGCAAAGGTATAGAGAGAGTGGAGTACCTATAGGGCTATTGGTGCCAACCAACAAACTCTGAATTTGGTGACAAACAATATTCAAAAAAGCACTGGTAAAACCTGTTATTTCCTTTACTTGCAAGTGTTGAAAGCTATGAACATAAAGCATCTTGTTGCAAATTTTATTCATGTAATGTTCGTGAATTATCATGCTAACCAACATCAATATTCACTATAAAACTCTACCCCTCTGTTAACATTCAGATATACTGGCATTTAAAACTCTATCATAAAATATGATCACAATAAAAAAAAATATCAATTTAACTTTTATAAGCTTTTTGTCAAAAAATTACACGTCTCATATGTAATCAATGTTTATTATATTGATCAAAACTTTATTAACTGAACAAAAAGGAATTATTTTTCAATCAAATTCTCCAAAATACTGTACTCGTGTATATCTTTTGCATAATTTGAAAAAGAAAAGTGAAAATTTTGTTATTTTTGTATTACAACTTTTAAAATAATAATAATAATACATATGCAAACATACACACACTCATATAACACTGAAAAAGTTTTCCAATATATACGGTAATCGGGGAAAAAAAATCTTTTGGAAAAACGTATACGTATAAATTTTGCCAAGCCAAGATACATAAGTTTGGTTTTTTCGCCTTTTGTAACATCTTTTGTGTATAAATAATTTATGTTTAACTTATACAAAACTTTTTTTTGTGCTTTGTACCCACCATACGTATATATACGAACGGATCTAAGATTTTGTGATGGTAGCTCACTTTATAATTTTTTAATAGTGCGACACATATGATGTGGATGGTATATGTAAGTAAACCAAAATACAATTAAATCGATTTGATCAATATCTAAATAACTACACATATATATGTACATATTATATATACGAGTATGCACAGAGATAAATTAGAACTCTCCAACCACACAGAACATAACCATAAATTTATTTTAAAACCAAATTATTTTTCCATATCATTCCATATTATACAACACACACACACATACACACAGTATACGAGTACAGCAGCATTATTATACCAAAAACCAACTTTTAAAGATTGTTAATTTGCATAAAACTAAATTCGGGCGTTAACTTTTTGCTGTGTTTGCCTTTTTGAAATATTTTTTTGCATTTTTGGCATATCGTGTACATATTGCTGCTCTGTGCTGTACACAACCACAGCAGAGAGAGACTTTTTTGGAAATGGCAAATAAATTGATATCTTTACGAAATAATAAAAAAAAAACTTTTCTGATAACAACAAATTGTTTTTTTTTTTTAGATTCTTCAAGATGTCCCATAGTGATAGATATAATTAATTATAAAAGATATCAACACACCCACACAACACAAATTTAATTATTTAAGAATTTGCGGTTTATTCTGCTTTCGCAAATTTGATAAATTGAGTTTGTAACCACAGTTTTATTATCAATTTTGGAGTTTTATCACGTTGTCAATCAGTATAGCCTTGTCTTGACGATAAAACTAATTATATTTAGTTCTAAAAATTAATTTTATGATCATAATTTGATTTAGATTTTTCGTCTTGACGGTGAATGTAAACTATTGATCTTCCTCCTTTCGTTGAATACGCGAACCAATTTGTTTTTTATTCGATGTCAAATGATTTGGAAATTTGGCCCAGATTTACATACATCAAATTAATTGTTTATTAAATAATAAAAATAAAACTTTCAGATAAGCGTTTTTATTGAATATATAATGTACATATACTTAATATTGGAACATGCTCTTCGGTATAGAATACGAATTTGATTTTCTGGGATACAGAACGTTATTTATTTGTAGAAATTGAAGACAAGCGAATTTTTGCAGTTTTATAATTCTTACATGGGACTATTAAGGGACACAAAACACAAACAAAGACTAAACCAAAGGGTTCGACTCATGATAAACCAATGTTTGGAGCGGTGGTGTCATCCAGGCATAACATGAATAAAATCTGGGATACTGGGAAATGGTGGGACGAAATTTGCCAGACAACCGATTTCACTTTTTATTTTGTACGTAGAAACATTCATGTATAATTCACTTTTTTGACATATAGATTGCTGCGATGCTTCGCATTTTCCGATAAGTAAAAGTATGTTCCAATTAATTATGGGTGTTTTGGATAATTAATTATAGTACTAAATTGTACTAAAAATGATCAAATTATGTCCGTATTTTATATTTACTGTGTAATATTACAATGACAATTCAAATTATGCTCCAATTAATTATCGTGTCAAGACAAGCCTTATGTCCGTATTTTATATTTACTGTGTAATATTACAATGATAATTCAAATTATGCTCCAATTAATTATCATGTCAAGACAAGGCTTATATTGCAGAAAGGACGGAATATTTCACGGAATATAACGCAACGTGATTGTTCCACCAATCTAATTTTTACTGTTGCGAAATGAATTCGTTACGCAGGAAATTTTAGTAAAAATATTGCGAATTACTTTTTTGGCAGAAAATTATTATTCAAAAATTTATTTCAGTCAAATTAAAAGGAATACACCTGATTTATGGGATTTAATGTATAATGTAATGTAATTTGCAATCAAAATTGCCATTTCCAGAAAGACAAGATTTCAATATGGGTTCCGAACATATTGAAATCTTACTTAATTATACAAACAAAGATCTTGAAAAATGGCGTAGTTTTATTCAAACAGGAAAATTTCCTGATGAATCAACATTGTGCAACATGACGCAGCAACTCATATCAATCGCTTGTGGGCACTCGAAAGATCTTCGTCACCAATTTTTTATCAAAATCAGAGGATTGATAAATGTTTAGAACAAAGCCATCTATGCGTCACTAGTTACAACTTTTTGGTTTGCCGTGAAATACGTTCTCTAAACGAAAGCTGTCATTGACGACATGACGATAAGACTAGTAAGACTGTATGCCTGAGAGCGATTTTTTCGATTAAATTGCCGACTAAACTAAATTAATTAGTAGTTATGCTATTAGCCACCAGGTTTTATCATTTAGTCTCCTGTTGAGGTTGCTTGGCTATTTAGTTGTCATTTTCATTTTTTGTTTTTATTTTTTTTTTATCGTGTGCATACGAGTAAAAATGTCTAAAAGGAAATATTCTCATTCTTAAATTTTGATTGTAATTTATAATCACATTCATGAATAATGCAATTTCCATATCCAAATTTGTTTTATTTTTAATATTTCCTTGATTTTAAATAATAACAAATCGGTGCTGTTGAAAACAATATGACGTATGAAAAATCATAATTTAGTTTAGTTTATAGTTTATGCTGTGTGCCTGACGCTGATTTTTTTGCCTAAATTTCCGACTAACTAAATTGATCGTTAGTTCATCCAAGTATTGTTAGATGCCTCTAATATTTATAAACCAAAATATACCCGATATTTACATAGTTCTAAACTGCAAACTTAGTTCCGATTTATCAATTACCGATTAGAAATGTTTTGTACAATGTTCATCTTTGAACGATTGGTATGAACTAACCATCAATTTTGTTAGTTGGAAATTTAGACAAAAAAATCGATGTGAGGCACACAGCATTAGTTAACAATCGGAGGCACAGCACATTTAAAAGATACTAGTGCCACCTTTGAAGGAATGATATGAATCAGTCATTAATTTATTTTAGTCGGCAATTTAGTTGAAAAAATCGCTCTCAGGTACACAGTCTTCGACCATCTTGGGCAAGACTTTCTTGCGAAGGTTTTTTTTTGTAGAGTCTTCATTGAAATTCTGAAGGCAGTAGTCTTAAATAATATATTAAAAACTCTCCAAAAACTTTTGTAGAGTGGGTGGTCCTTGTTTGTATGGGTCAGGAAAAATGTACAGATATCTAACGGGACACCTCTAGAAATGTGAGGTTATGCTAAAAACTAAACTAGAAAAATATTGGGTCAATTGAAGATGGTTTAGAGATCGCGGCTTAAGCACCAAGTTCGATAAATCCTGTGGTATTTTTTTAATTTTTCACTTTCAAACAAACAGTAAAATGATTTAAAATTGTTTCTCTAGAAGTTATAATTGCCTTTCTAAAACATTAAAAATACCGAAAATCGGTTAACAAATAGCGAGTTTATTGCCCATTTTCGAAACTAATAAAAAGCAAAAAAATAAAGGGTTTTTTAAATCCTAAAATTTATATTCAAAATTACAAAAAAAAAATACAAATGTCTAAACAAAGGAATGTTTTATGATGTCATAAAAAGCCGTATGAGTCATAATGACTTAACATGGTTGTGATTTATGATAGCATTATCATTCGTCATTAGCTATTGTATTAAAATCCGCCTACCGCGTTAATTATGGCCTGCTACGGCCAATATGTCTCATTGTTTCATATAATACACAAATCTCTCGAGAAAAGGACACAAATTTGTTATAACTAAATCTGTTTTGTTAATATGTATTTTTAAGAAAGTGCTACTAAAGTTCACAAAATGGCACCTAATTTACAGCCCACTACAGAAATTTATTTTCTTGGGCTTGACTACTGTCCAATTATTGATGCTAAGTTACCCTCAAAAAAGCAACTGTTGTGTCTTTTATTTTACAATCCGTACCGTATACTGGAAAATTAACTGTTCGTGAAAGTGCAGCTCTGACAATCCAGAAAGTGTCTATTTTGTGGTCAAAAGCACGAATTCCAGTGAAAAAGGAACAATATTCCATCGTAAAATTGGAAAAATTGTGCGATGAGTTGAAAAATCTTCTAAAGAAGAAAAATAAGCCTTAAAAATTTTACCATGAAAAAATTGAATTTAATAGTAAACTAGATGATATTTTCGATATCGCACATACCAATAATGACTAGTCCTTAATGACTAGTGAAGACGACAAGCGATTCCTCTTGTGTCAGTGTAAGAAAGGGCGTTCCGGATGTTTGGCTGGAGTCAGACAATTTGAAATTGAAAAGAAAAGCGGAAATGGAGGCAGAAAAAATGCCAATAGACTCACAAGCATTATTATCGTCATCGGGGAGTGACAGCGAAAGGAAATCTGATAAAGGCATGAGCTTCGAAAATATTGATTTACACATGCTAAGCGCAGAAGGAGCCCTTAGAAGAAGCAAGTGTTTCATTACTTCTAATGGGACAACACTGAGGCATTTTGGTGAAGCAAGTAAAGTATAGAAATATCAGAATCAGTTAAATCGACTTTCAAGTTTACAACAGGCGTAGTAAATTGGAATGGAAACTTACTTCCAGAGTTATCTGGAACAGAGACTGTGGATCCTTGCCTGTGATTATTTTCCATATAGATGGGAACACAATTATTGGGTGTTCCCAAAATATCAAGATCAACTGGTTTGAAAATGGCGAAGGCTGTTTTCCAAAACTTAATCGATTGGAGAGTAAATGAAGCAGCTATTATTTTATAGCAGAAATTTGAACGAAGTTTATTATACCTTCCCTGTCGACATCACATTTTGTATGAAGTTACCCTTCAAATGTAAATTCTGTTCCGTTCCTAGGAGTTCCGTTTCTCTAGATAGATTTTTCATACCAATTAGCTTGACGATGCGTTTCTTTCCGATTTAGAGTAATTTTCGAGATAACGGTTTGCGTGTAACAGGAGTTTACTGTATATCGACTACGTGCAGAATACGAATTAAAAGTCTACAGTCTTTGTTAAGACAAAAGTTTTCGCTAAGACAGGAAATACGTCTCTTAAGGTATTACGACACTGGCTTGAAAAAAGTAGAATAAAAAAGTGAACGGTGACTAGGAAAGAAACGCCTAAATTAAAAAAAAGCCAACACAATTTTTCAAATGTCATGTGTATGTTGACCAACAAAAACAAACATTTTCTGTGACAATAAAATTGTTAAAAATTAGTTGGAACGGTTATCAAATAACTTCAAATAGTTTTAGAATAAAATATTTTTATTGAATTCACATAAAAATATTCGTTTTCACCGTATTTGATAAAAAAAAAGTCGGAAATGTCAAAAAAGTACAATAAAATTCTAAACTGCTAGAATTGCTCGTTGGGTGGCTTTTTTCGCTCAATTTTTGTACAAAATTTCTGATATATTGTATGCACTCACTCTTATTAATACTACGTATCCATTTCATTTTTTTTCCTTCATTTGGATTTTTCAGACACTGAAAAATAGCCAGTGTCATAATACCATTAGAGTCGTTTTTGTAAAGTCACTTTTGATTTTTTTTTTAAATATATGTAAAAAATGAATGTCGTGCATTTAACAGGTTTTAACCCAAAAGAAATCAGCGATGACATGAAAATAGTGTTTAGAAATACACAAAATTCGTCAATTTTCGTCAAAATTTTCAATCAACCATCAGCACTTTTAAAGAAATTTGTTTCTTTAACAGCACCAATAAAATACAACTGGCCGGTAAGGCACAACTTAATATACCACATCGTGAATACAGGCCATTCTACATTTTCAAGACCAAGAAGGTTTGATCCAATCCGTAACAAAGCACCTTATCCTAGAATTCCAACACATGATGAAACTTGGAATCTGTTGATCCTTATCACAAATTTTGTGTTCATTCGTGTTTTCTTCATCGCTTTATTAGAAAAATTTCCATTAGCTGATTTATCAATTTATTGTGGAATAACTGCAGGCCGTTATGGCAAACGAACCATCTGTACATCCGAGTGACATAAAATTGCTTAAATCAAAATGGACTTTCAACCAAATTCCATTTCCCCACATTTCTGCCATGATACGATATAAAACTAATAGGAGGCTTAAAGAATTTTGGGGTTCTGAATTACAAGAGATCGAGATAAGTGAATTATATCACTTCTCGAGCAAAACCAATATTAGGGACTTCCAGAAACTTGCTTTTGGAATGCCACAGGCAGTCTGATATCTGATATGGCTACCGGTCAATTTGATCAACCGCTTCGACGAAAAGAGTCGAATTCAAAGTCTGTTCAAGCGGAAATAAAATAAAAAATACAATTTGAGAGAATGTTCCATCGAGAAGACAGCATGTCTGACAAAACGGAAGTGTTCCACATCAACAATGGGGTGTCGATGTCTGCTATTTTAAGCAACCTATCAAAAGGGTTAAACGGAGATGAGACAATTCAGGAATAACGCGGATGAATATTATTTGCTAAACCATTCTGAAATCTTGTAACCAATTTATCCCAAGTTCTACAAAACAGACCAAATATCACAAAGATAAGGACGAATGAAAGTGTGAACAATGACACAGCGACATAGTTCGTTCAAAAATGATGTATCTCGTTTATGTAAATTATATATGTTTTACGAATCGATTTGGCCGCCTTGACTGTTGACTTTCGTTCATTGAGATGATCACCGAGATCTATACTCGTTGCCTCTAATTATTTCGAGATCGTCATTGGAACTTATCCGATAAAGTACTATAATTCGACAAGTTTTTGCGAGAGATGGTTATTTGCTCACTGCTCAAACCAAGTTTTCTTGTTTAGGTGTATTTAGTACATTGAAGTGCTATACTTCAAATTTCTTATCAGGAAAGCACAGAACCACTTAAAATCACCACTCAAGACTATCGAATTGCCTAAATTAATATTTTAAACAAAAAATGTCCACTGTTCTTGTCAGTAATATAGATAAACTGGCCCACTTGAAACCAAAAATATATAGTAATTAAAAAATTGTTTATTTTAATTTGTAAGAAAGCTTATCTCAACATTAAATCTAACAGAAAATAATATACGATAATAATAGTCTTATCTTTATGCACTCCACGGTCCCAAATTGAATGGGGTTAAACTACTACATGGTACGATTGGATTGGTAACTCCAGCCGTCAAGAATGCATTCGCTTGGATCGATGTTATATCCGTATTGTCGCACAGAAGACGCGCAAAGCTGTCTGCCTTTAGTACTTCGAGCTGTTCAAGTGAGAATGGGTTTGGTGATGTTGATGACGTATAGAAATAACGATCACCGCACATAAACCGCCTATGTTGTTCAACATGTAGACAACGAGATGTTGGAGTTACAAAACCATCGTAATTTTCGATACCGGCACCAACAATTAAATCAATATCGGTTACTTCGTCGTATAATTCGCGTAACTTTTCAATGTTCTCGGCCGAAATGTGCGGTGCCAACTCTTCAAAACTACTGACTGTGCCTAATCCACAAAATTCGCGGATTGATGCGTATGAAGGAATACCGTGATCACGACCACGATTGATATCGGCCGATAAAAGATCCAAACCAGCGCTGAATGATCCGCGGAACATTAAATTGAGTAGCTCAAATGGAAATCCGCCTGCCATTTTCATTCCTTGTTGCAACATGCCGCTTATTAATGGTGTATATTCAGAGTTCGCTAATGCGCCTTGGCCAAATAATGTCGATAAATTTCGTTGTTGTATAATATCTCCCGTTGCTGATATCGAATTGATAACGTTTGGCACAAAGAAATGTAACAAACGGCTTGGTCCGGTAGTGTATTCATTAATACACGAGGGATCGACAGCAGCTGAGTAACAATCACAATATCCCTCTCCTCGACACAATAATCCTTCATCTTGAGCAACATCTTCACCAATAAATATTGGAAGTAGTTCATCGTAAGTTGAATGTTGAATTTGTGCAATTACGATTCGTCTGGCCTCTTGGAATAGTTGTTCATCAGTCCACAATGGATGTAGAGACTGTAGGGCAGCGGCAAGACGATTGTGTTCACGGTAGTATACAGAATGATAAATAAGTAGATTAGGTGTTTGCCCCACACGCGCATCACCAGCTGTGTAACCACCAGTATCTGTTGGCGGTAACACATTATTCAGAAGATTAAATTGTCCGCCTACAAACGATCGGAACGAGTTTAATTTGCTTTCGTCTGAACCATATACGAACGATCCATCAATGAAATGGGTAATGGTATTGGTTTGCTGACCAGCCGTAATTTCACAATTGTCCTTTGGAATGGTGAACGAACGTAGGAAATTTAAACATGTTATTTTGTGTTCTGAATAGAAGGAATCATCCTCTGGAACCCGAATCGCTTGGCACACAGATGATGATAACTGTTCTGATAATACTTTAGAGCGATCCGCTGTACAACATTGAGTACCAGGTCCTTCTAGCACAATATTTTTTTCACGGGCGCCTGCAAAATCGTGTACAATCATTTGGGCGTAGAAAATTGATCCTGAATTTGGTATAACTCCTGTGGGTGGTGTCGGCGGTGCCGCTGATGTTTCGAATAATTTAGTCGCAATAATACGAGGCGCTGGAAGTTCATTTCCAGAAACACCTCGTTTAATTGAATGAATATCATCTTCGTATAAGGCTGGCATTATACGAGAATATGGCGTTTCAGCCGATCCTAAATATGGCCGCATTAAGTTATTACATGTTCCATCGACGGTTCGGTACTGCTGTTGTAAGAACGGACACTCCAACACTGGCAATGGGGTACAAATTGAACTAATATCAGGTGATGCACAGTCGCTTTGATCTTCTAGCCAGTCAATAAATTGTTCACGTGTCATTACTGAAGTACTTGGATTGAATGTGGCACGATTTTGTATAATTTGGGCCAATCGGATTAAACGATCGGATTGATCGTAACGTGCTCGCACATTAGATGGAACGCCATCGAAATAGAAAGGATTGCCCATTGGTTCTGAGCGAGGAATAAATAAACCAGAACCGTATAAAATTTGCCCTAGGGTACGTCGGGCTGTGTCAATGTTTAGTCCGGGCGCAATTGCGCCTGCAATTAATTCGGCAGGAACACAGCTGTATAAAGCGATAAAATAAATTAATTCTTATTTCGCACAATTTTACGGATTAATAAACTTACATTGTTGATTTTGTTCTTCGGGGTTTAATTGGAGTAGCCGTAGCTACCGAGAGCACAGCGAGCAAGACCACCAGCAAAACTTTCATTTTTTAAATATTTTGGTAACTCATGTGTGCTACCGTTTATATATAACCAATCAAATCAAGATTTGCCAATTTTTGTGCCTTATCAATTGTGATAAGAGAACGCAAGCAAAACAAAATTTTACAAGTTACTTAGAAATTGTTGTCGGTTTGAAACATCTGTAATGCTCTATATACATACAATATCGAGTACTCATTTATTAAAATGGTTTTATCTCTAAAAATACTACACATTTATTAAATTAGAGCATGTTAATGAATATTCTATATGTAGATATTTATGGCTATCTGCAGATCTACAGACCGCTAAAATGCCGAGCAAAATACGTTTGTACTTACATAAGAGATTAATTATATATCAAGCAGTGTTACCACCTCGTTATCTGTTTACTTGGCAATTTCAAATTATTATCTAGTTGGTGACGCACTTAAGAATTTTATATAATAATCGAGAGAAGGCACGGCTCTAATAATCGGCAGCGTTAAAATTTCACGGTATTTATCAGTGTAACATTCTCCAAGCACGTGGAGCAAAACTTCAGCTAACTCCTCTCTTTTAGAAAGCATCTGAATTATATTTAATTATCGGGCAAGTAACTATTAATAAAAACAGTTACAAACAAAACGGAATAGTTTTTTTTTCAATCTCCGTTCATATTCCTGAATTGAGAATATCATCAATTTCACGGTTTACAACTACAATTTGACAAGTTTTAAAAATTCCCGTAAATATTTCACACAAATTACGAGTATCATTGTTTTGAACCTGAACCGATCAAATAGCCCGTCTTCAGTCCCATCCAGGTGAATTAAGAATTGTTTGTGGCACAAACTAGAAAATAGGCTTCAATCGTGATTAAAATACAAACGGAAGTTTAACAAAAATTAATAATTTATAACACAAGACCACCCAAATGTTGGGCCAAATGTAACTCAACGATAATTTTATCCAGGTGTGTAGTAAAATATTTTTATGTTAGATTAGACGAAATTGCGGTTTCGGTAAATCAAAAAAAAAATCTTGTGGAACCGCAGTATTTGTGGGAGCATAATAACTGATGCTTGGGAAAAGTAATTTATTCAAAAGCGAATTAGAGACTACGAAATATAAAATATAGGCTATAAAATATTTTTTCGGCTAACTTTGGGATTCAGCTATTTACGAATTATGGTCTAACTTCACCCAGTCCATATTACCACCATTAAACATGCGAATTATGTGAAATCAAGTCTTATTGATAATCCAAATTTTGTTCGGCGAAACTAACTTCAACAATATGTAATTTTCGGCAAATTTCATCAGAATTTTGTACTACCATACCTAATACAAAATATCTCAGTAATGCAATTTTTTTCGTCTGTCTATAGTTTAGGAGAAAACTTTGAACTGCACCCTCGTTATGAATGAGCTTTGATGCTCAAAATGGGGTGTGCGGTTTTACAAAATTTGTAAATTGTATAAAAATAAATAAATAGAATAAATAAATAACTGCACGATGACAGTTATCGTGGCTTAACGCAACATTGTATATAGCGTATTACTAACAATGACATTTAGAACAGAAAGACGAATTCAACTGTGTTTAAATGATATCCAGTAGATCGACGCCAACTATTTCATGGAAATTATTGGCAAGCGCATTCTGTGTTATCAGTGTAGACGTGTAGTCATATGTGGGGGGCCACACTAAAAAGAAATGAATTTGGGGGTTTCTTTATAGAAAAGAACAAATTACAATCGAGGTCTGAAAAAAACACTTCCGTCATTTTGGACCGAGTTTTTGTGTAATATAGAGTCGATTTTTACGCGTCAATATATTCCGTGAACTATTGATCCATTTGAGTTGGGCTATCAAATGGATCCATTTTGTATTTGAATTAAAACTAGAAAACATATATGACTGTAACAATGGATGGATTCACTTCCTGCTTGTAATGGTTGTAATCTAGTTTTATTGTGTAAATCTTGTTATTATGGCTTGAGTGAAGTTTAAATATAAATGTATTCTGACTACATGTGGTTATTTTATATATGTTTAATATTCACTTCGTGCATGTAATAATCTGTTTTTCTAATTTGCAGTGTATGAGTAAACGGGCAGTATATTCCGTGAACTATTGGTCCATTTGAGTTGAGTTATCAAATAAATGCATTTTGTATTTAAATTTAAACTAGAAAACATATATGACTGTAACACTGGATGGATTCACTTCCTGCATGTAATAATTGTAATCTAATTTTTATTGTGTAAATATTATTATTATGGCTTGGGTGGAATTTAAATATAAATATAATCTGATTACATGTGGTTATTCAAGTAAAATTTACTAAATGAATATTAATATTCACTTCGTGCATGTAATAATCTGTTTTTCTAATTTGCAGTGTATGAGTAAACGGGCAGTATATTCCGTGAACTATTGGTCCATTTGAGTTGAGTTATCAAATAAATGCATTTTGTATTTAAATTTAAACTAGAAAACATATATGACTGTAACACTGGATGGATTCACTTCCTGCATGTAATAATTGTAATCTAATTTTTATTGTGTAAATATTATTATTATGGCTTGGGTGGAATTTAAATATAAATATAATCTGATTACATGTGGTTATTCAAGTAAAATTTACTAAATGAATATTAATATTCACTTCGTGCATGTAATAATCTGTTTTTCTAATTTGCAGTGTATGAGTAAACGGGCAGTATATTTCGTGAACTATACATCCATTTGAGTTGAGCTATGAAATAAATGCATTTTGTATTAAATTAAAACTAGAAAAAAATATTTATGGCAGGAATGGCAGTGACATTGGCTTTTACATTATTTTAATTTAAACCATTATTATTCAAATTATTTTCTACAAATAAATGAAATAAATAAAGACTGAAAGATGGTTTGCTCTTTTATTCTTTAATACCTATAGGTGATTTCTGGATTGGATTAGGGAACCAGCTTTAATTTTGTTTATGGACAATTGAACTATTTAGTTTATTGAAAGTTTAACTGATAATAATAAAGTTTTATTGCAGGAAATGTACCATTATATACAGGTTCTTATTTAATTTATAATTTTTTTCAGGATGCTGATTGCTGAACTTTTATACCATAAAACCAAAAATAATCGTGCTGTCTTGTTCCAAACAATTTACTAACTATTGACTACTTATTAGGTGCCTGAAACCGGGACAAGTCTATCATATCTAACAACCTTTCCTCTCCCTCCATCTTGTTATATGTAAGCCATCTTGTTATATGTGAGCGAAGCCACCCCATATTGCCTCTCTACTATGGCTTGCACTTATCATATCGCTTAATGGAAACGGATCAGCTGGATCCTACTCATTGTTTTGAACCGCCTTAGTTCACCAGTTTGTATAAAATACTTGAAATATTAGGCCTGGGAGGTTTAATTAATCCTCCTGTTGCATCTAAATAAGCAATGATTTTTTGGAACTCGAGTAGTTTATCAAACTTTGCAGCATTTTAATTTTAATATCATTGTATGATACCACAAAAAATGCTTTGATTGACAATTTTTGAAAAAACTGTGGGTTTAATATTATTTCTTTTTCAAGATCTACAATACCATCAGAAGCATTATCATGACCTTTTAACATATCCGATCGCACTTTCCTTAAAACATCCATTGACTTTACTTTGGTTACTTTAAAAGTCTCTACAAAGTCCTTATCCTCTTTTCCAACCTGCCAACAATCCACTGGAATTTCCAATAACCTTATTATAAACACAATAAACGTCATTACGCCTTCAACTCTTCAAACGCACTAATTTGTAGATTTATGGGCCTATTTTTTATTCGCCCTACCTGAACTAGGTATTCTTTACCAAAAACCAAAATCGCATAATAAGCCAGTTTCCTTTATATAGAACCGAAATAACCGTCATTATTTATTGTCATTGTTAATCCTTTGATGTGTTCAGCCGTTGGTGATGTTTAAGTACATTTAAGTGTATTATTTGATAAGTTTATATCAAAATGGTAATTTAGCTTAAATTTAGCTACTGGTATATATATTTCAAATTCATGTAGCCTTGATCCGAGGCATTTTTAGTTATATTAGAAAAAGTTATATTTTAGAAAAATTATATGTATAAAAATCAATGAAATTCCCAGCCCAGAGTTCATTTTCGGGAACTTGCCACGGAACAAATTTTTTTCTTACATTGCCTGAAATTTTTCATTACTTTATGCAATTCAAAATTTTACGGTTTTTGTATACGTTACATTTTATTTTTTTTTTGTTATATGAAAAACAAATCCAATTTAATAAATTTGATAATTTTTCATTTTTTCATTAAAATTTATAAAAACTCTGGGCTCGGCTAACTTCACACAAGATCAAATTGGTTTTTGATATGTTAGTTTTGTCTGATTAAAAAAAAATTATTTTTTGGGATAGAATTCGGGGATAACTTCACATACGTGTAAATGATTGTAGATTGAAGTGGAGTGAGTTCTTGGGAGTGGTATAGGTCAATTCAAAACTATATTGTAAGATTTAATGTAAATTTTCCTCTATTAACGGATTTTGCAGACAAAATTTTGAGAACTATCTATCAAGAAAGATGGAGAAAATTATTCGAACTCATCATCGATACCTTTGAGTTACTGCGGGAACATTTATTTTTCCCGGGTGACCTGTGATGGAGGAAACCAATCTGGGGTTCATTTTACATGGAACTTGTTGACTATATTGGAGAACTTATAACAAAAATTAAAATCGATAAAACAACGAATGAGTTGGTATTAAGCTCAAAACGAACTAAATTCCAAAATTTCACAAACAAATCAATCGCGAATTTCATCACAAAATTTGTCTACAATAAACTTTTCATTTTTTTATTACGACTCAGATATCTAGTTCGAGTTGAGTTTTGTGAATTTATTACCTTAACGAGATTAAAACATAACACTTTACTTCTAAAGTCTTACGGCTTTAAGCGTGCAATAAACGATTCAATAAAAGAATGTCATGAAAAATGTTATTGGATTGAAAGCATTTTCTTCTTAAATTTCCCATATTAACAAATTGATTATTAGAGCAATCCTATAATAACCATATGGTGGAAATGTGTATACATTTTCATCTCATCTCGAAAGACAGAAAACTAATAAAACTGTTATTGTTATGACACAGCACATATTTTTGGTTTTCTAGCGAGAATATTGGTGAATTAGTGGTGATGTAATAGAATTTAACTCTACTGTTGTGAACAAATTTGATAGTGTTAAACTTACATATTTAAAGTCGTCAGGAGCAAATAAAGATGATAGGGAAAACGTTGGAATCAGCTCGCTTTGGAGGCAACAACCAAACGGATTATAGACCAAGAGCTTGTTAAACGAGGAGGCATTATCTCACTTTAACCTAGAAGTGAATAAAACAAATAATACGAATAAGCTTATGACACCCTCTCATTATGTAAGTAAGAGAATGAAGGTAAAAGACTAGGATCTAAGGGTATGATATCAAAGGGCCGAATGTCGAAGAGCAGAATGTCGAAGGGCCGAATTTCAAAGGGCCGAATGTGTCGAAGGGCCGAATGTCGAAGGGCCGAATGTCGAAGGGAGAATGTGTCGAAGGGCCGAATGTGTCGAAGGGCCGAATGTGGAAGGGCCGAATGTCGAAGGGCCGAATGTGTCGAAGGGCCGAATGGGTCGAAGGGCCGAATGTCGAAGGGCCGAATGTGCCAAAGGCCGAATGGGTCGAAGGGCCGAATTTTTTTTTTGTTTTTAGAAATTTATTTTTTTTATTTAATTTACTTAGTTTTTTATTTTTTTTACATATCCCTTTTTCAAACAAAAATTAAAAAAATGGTACTATTTAAGTCCAAACCACACAAATGTGTGGGTAAAGAATCATAGTATGTAATGGCGTTTTTGATAAAAATTTTGGGTATGATGAAATTTTTTTAAAAAATTACGTCAAAAATTTAGCTTGTGTGGAAGTACCACCAACACAATTTATTGTGTATATAGTTATATTGTTTTTTTTCGGACGAAAATAATTTTAAAAGGAATGCAGGAAAAGGGATATACTTATTGGTGGCGCATGACAAAATTTTCCTTCATCAAAATGTACGGCTGACTGGATACGTGATGAAAAATAGTAAAATACATAAATTCATAAAAAATTCATTTATGTTTAATAAAAAAATTTACAAAATATTCAATAAAACAACAAATTTAAAAAATTATATTTCAAAAAACAAAAAACAAATTCGGCCCTTCGACCCATTCGGCCCTTCGACATTCGGCCCTTCGACACATTCGGCCCTTCGACATTCGGCCCTTCGACATTCGGCCCTTCGACCCATTCGGCCCTTCGACACATTCGGCCCTTCGACATTCGGCCCTTCGACATTCGGCCCATCGACATTTGGCCCTTCGACATTCGGCCCTTTCTACCCATTCCGATCTAAGAATATGAAAACGTAATTTATGTAGTAACTGTAATTTATGTGGTTCCCATAAGGCTAATGATGTGCTGGGATATGGGTTGTTAGGGTTGCTCGACCGCCTTAATAACTCAGCACTGAACAATATTTCCACATAAATCAGCGAGCTTAGAAACTTAGAAACTAACAAACTGCTACAACATCTTAGTATGAAGCATTCGAGGAAACAAGGTTCCTCAACGGGTAAACTAAAAAAAGTTAACAGATAGCATTTTGTCATTAAATTAATTGCGAATATCGATTATGTATAACTAGGTCCAGATAGTTCCAGTAGATATGGGTTGTTAGAGTTGCTAAAACACTAGAACCAATATTTGATAAGCTACGCCTTTGACACTTATGATGAGGTTAGGGTTCTAGTTAAGGCCTAACGTTAACATTTTTTAGGGTATAATGATTGCTAATTTTACTTCTTCTGTGAAATTTTACTTCGGAACAGCCTGTAAACCGTTTATGATTTGTTTCTAATAAATCATACAATATTGTATAAGGCCACAGATTAGCCTTAAGAAATCGCGATTTTCCCTGAAGAAAATCAAACACGATGGCTACAACTTGGATGAATATGACGTTAGAATCGGAAAATTTTACCAGAATCTTTAATTTTTCAAGGCCGAGCTGCATCAAAAATACAAGCACTTTTAACACTATTTGCCGTAGGCACTTGCGAAATACACTAACACTTAATAAGCTCATTTCACTTAACACTTGTTTTTCTATTTCACAAAAAATTATTTCTGAATATTTTAATTTCAATATGTTTAAAAAATCACTTGATCGATTTCGACTTATTAGGTCATCAACAGAAGTATCTACTGATTTGTAAAAATAAAATTTTTTGCTATAAAGGTTGTCTCTGCGCCGGATTTAAATTTGCCGCCATTTTGTTAATACGAGTTGCACGGTGATTTTTTTTTTTGACATTTGTCACGTACAGAACACGCGATTTAAGAATATGGAGAAGTATTCAAACCAACAACGTTTAATTATTGTAAAACACATTACAGAAATGGTGGAAGTTTCGCAAAAACAAATTACGTCAAGTTTTCGGTCGCAATAATGCGCCAAATGAATCGACAGTGAGGCGTTTAATTACAAAATGTGTGACCAAATTTACGCTAATGGATTAGAATTCGTCGTCCATTCGGCATTGTGGTCAAGAATTAAACATTTCCAGAAGCACTATGCAACGAATTTTGGTAAAAGATCTGCATTTGTCATGACAATGTGCAGCACCGTGAACTTGCTGATTGTATGTTGGGACATCATCAAATTAATGCGGATTTTTCGAATAAAATCATTTTTTCAGATGAGGCACATTTTCAACTCGACGAATTCTTTGAAACTGAGGCTGGAAATGCATTAACTAATGGCGAAATGTTCACGGAATTTTTGTGGACCGAATCGGATGTAATTGATGTGGAGGACATGTTTTTCCAATAAGACGGTGCGACCTGCCATACACAGCACGTGAAACAATGATGTTACTACAGACTAAGTTTCCAGGCCGTGTCGTTTCTCGATTTGGCGATCAATCGATTTGGCGATCGGCGTGCTGATGACATTTTATTTCGAGAAAACCCAGGACATTTCGAACATTGCCGACAACTGACGGTGCGTTACCGCTTGTCGAAGACGCACACTCAGATTTACTGAAGCAAGTACATCACACAGCTCCTTTTAATGTAAATAGTATATTTCACAATAGGTTTGTCTCAATGGATTGCCTTTTCATCTTATTCATTTCATCTTCTTCTCTCGTTTAGTGTTTTTTCAATACCCTCTGGGGTACAAATGCCACATTTATGCGAAAACGTTATTGAAAATTTCAACAAAAGTATAACCCTGTGCCAGGGGTTTCCTGGTGGCCATTTGCCTGATGTTGTATTTCACGTTTAATCTGAACTATTTTTCTTTATGTTGAAATAAAAATGTTTGCTTAATTCAAAAATAAATGTGTTTTTCTTTAAAATTAAATCCGGCGCTCTTGTTGGGACATCCTTTATATAGTATAAAAAAGCAAAAATAAAAAAAATAAAAGAAGGAGGGACAAAAAATAGGCCATAAAAATTAATCTATTGATTGCCCCAATCAAATGTTATTCATACCGAAAAATTAATAAAACAAAATTCAAGGTATATTGAAGTACATTTAATTACCCGACGTATTAGTCAAATTACATATTACGAACGTGAGAATAGAAAAGTTCGGGGTCTGTAATTGGTGCGAAACGGATTTCTCTTTGTTCGTTAAGGATATTTTGGTTACGAAATATGGATTTCCAAATTTCGTAAGATTCTAAAGTATCTAAACGTTTGCCTTTGGGTTATATATGGACAGACTTGGCGCAATTTTAGAGTTAGAGCTAAAGAACATTTATCTGGTTGCAATCAATCAACTTTCCAAAACCATTTAACTTTAGAAAATCATACAGCTAGCTTGAACAATTTAAACATATTACATATGCAACCCAAAGGCAGACGTTTAGATACATTATAATCTTACAAGATTCGAAAATCCATATTTCTTAACCAAAATATTCTTAGGAAACAGAGAGAAATAAGGTCCGCAGCAATTAGAGACCCCGCCCTTTTCTATTCTCACGTTCGTATGACCAATGTAATATCGATGGCTAATCGCCTATCTGCTATCCTCCACCCTATTTTTTTTTTTTTTAATTTTTCCGTATGAATAACAGTTGATTGGGACGATCAATAGATTAATATGTGTTGCCTATTTTTTGTCTCTCCTTCTTTCATTTATTTTTTTTGCTTTTTTCTACTATATAAAACATTTTTTTATTAGAAATTGAAAAAAGTGGAATGTGTTTATTAAGTGTTAATTCCAGCAAATGATCAACGATTCAAACTGGTTCGTCATTTTATAACTAAAGGGATTTCACTGCTAATTCCCTGGTTATTAGTGTTTGAGCAACCTCTTAAAATTTAAGCACGAAATCTCATCCGACAGTTCTGTGCGCGCCTGCCGCGCGAATCTCAATTCATTTAAGAGCGAATTTTAGATTCTTAGGTGGTATAAACTTCAGGCGTTCAAATTCCAAATATAGTTATGAGCCCCTTATATAATTTTAGATATACAATAGATTTTAATAATATTTTTATACTATTTCCATAATAATATAATTATTTTTGTATGTTTTGAAACATATTGCACATCAAAGAAAACCGCATGTAAATATCATTTGCACTATAAAATCAGTAGGGGATTAAATATTAATTTACTGTCAGACTTGCCAGTAAAAATAAAATAAAAATTAAAACCGACACCAAACCAACAAAAAAAGAACCAACAAACAAGAGTGTTTGTATGCCTATAGACAAGCCACTATGTATGTTTATCTTTATATAAATTACATAATGTTATGCATTAACAAAAAATGTTATTTTTTACATTTGCTAGGTTCAACATTTTAAATAATGGTTTCTGTGTTGAGGACAACAAAACAAATGTTTATTTATATCCCTAGGTTTTTATACTATCCATATCTACTCTACTCATATAGATAGGATATGTAGTTTTTGGTTGGTTGGGTGAAAAAAAAACACATTTCCTCTTCGTTTTATCTCAACGAATTTGAAACAAGCAGCGCCACTCAATAAATAACACACGTAGCACTAGAGCCACCTCTAATTTAATTACATTTTAATATTAACATAAAACTATTGTACGAGATGATGATACATACACATAAAATCGTTTCAGCTACACATAAAATCGAAAATAAATTATTATTATTAAATTATGTACACACAATTTCATCATAAACTATTACAATATATAAAAGACAAAATGCTTTTTAACAAAAAAGCTTTTTCCACTGATTTTTTGTGTTTCCGAAATGTTAAATTTAAATTAATTAAAAATTTTATGGATAATTAAATTGAAAATTGTATAAAAATTATAAATTAATTATTATAATGTATGTAGGTACATAATAAAATGTATGTACATATATGTAAATATAAAAGAGATACAATAGAAAAATATTTAAACATTGTTGTCATGCAAGCAACTGTTTTACGAATGCGTCTTGTCGATATCGATACGAAGGCGATTTGACGTAGAAAAGTGTCAAAGGTAAGCTTAATAGATATTTTGTTTCTAAAATTAATTAAAGATTATTTTATACATTTTAAAAACAAAAAATATTTTTTTAATTAAAACTCTTCATAACAACAACAATACATATTAAATTCAAGTTTAATACTTTTATAAAACTTTTCGTTTCTGTTTTCCATTTTTTCCCGTTATTTATTAAAAAATAAATGAAAATTTGAAAGTTTCATTAAATTATTTGACATTTTTTTTTGTAAATAACTGTCATAACTCATTAAAATACACAAAAAGAGAAATAAAGTTAATGGAATGGAATTTTCGAATATTTATTAAGAAAATAATATTATAAACAGGTGAGAAGGGTCAGGTATATACAAGATGTTCTATATTAAAATAATTCGCCATGAGGAATTTTTTCGGAAGACCCAATTCCACCGTACATGCATGCATATTTTTGTTTATTTTACATTTTTTCCTAGAAAAATTTAACGTCTAGCTAAACAAAAATTCGGAACGATCAAAGTGTTAACATCAGTGTAATAAAATGTTCTGTGGTATACCAGAACAAAAATTCAAGTTGCTTTTTTATTATTATTATTTAGAGATATCCATATATAGGAGATGAGATACAGCACGTTTCTAATATGTATTTAAATTCATCCATTGTATATCTCGGTCGTATACGATGTGTAATGTTGGTTATATGGCGATACACACCCGTATGTGGATTGTTGGATGATATTATACTTCGTGATTTTATATATGTAAAATATTAGCTAACATGATTAAAAATAAATAAATCGATTTTCGAAGATTGAAAATTGGATTCGAAATGTAACCAGTGTCAGAATATCAATTGGTGCAGTTCTAACATCTTCATTTTATCTTCGATTCCCTAATGTATATGGATAAAAGTACAAATTCCCTAATCCAGTAGTAATTATACTTCATCATCAAAATCAACTTCATCAACTTTTTTAACGTCATCAGTCACAAAATTCTCAGAATCTGCAGCATGCGGTTCTTTGAACATTAGGTACTACGTTATGAAGGCGAAAGTCAGCGACATAAATTACAACATGAGGTGGATGTCATAAAAGTTGATAAACCCTAATAAACAGCAAAAATGACTAATCGATTTGGGTAGGGGAATTTGAGCTATCTCCTGATCGCGTTCAAATTGGTTATATCCCTGATGCGTACTTGAGATTTGATGCCCGAGAAACTTGATTATTGGCTTTTGGGTCATGTCCCAAAATATTTCCAGATATTCTATATGTTTTGAAATCGATTTTAATGATAAAAAAAACAAATAAAACAGAAATTTAACACCTAAAAATTGGAATTCATGAGTCGCTGAAAAGTGATCCGGTATATCGTCAGTCGAAAATAATTCGGGTGAACTTAAAGAGTCTGGATTATGTAGCAATTGAGATTTTCTTGACACTGTCTTTTTCTATAGAGATCTGAGGCTCGAACGAAATCGATTGTAATCAGTTCTCATTAACGTTCGAGTTGATGCATAAACCATGTCATATAGAGGATTATGGATGGTTGCCTGGGGCATTGTCTTTGGGTAGAAAAGAAGCGGCTACATATGACTTGAACAATCATGTATTGAAAATCTGGTAGTCTGGCAAACACTGAAAGTCAACGTTTTAAATTTAAAGTAAACCAATGATTCTTTGTCGATTTTATTTGTATCTATAACTTATATCTGCTACTGAAAAAAGTGTGATGATGGAGACCTCCAGGTGACAGGAGATTTTTATTTTTAAAAATTTTAATTTTGTAACGTTGGCTACAAAACGAAAAAATCGGAAGTTTGAGAATAAGGTTAAACATTTGAAACATCGAAAATGGGTCTTGAAATTTTGCTTAATGCTTAAGTAAAAAAGCTTAAGCATACTGATTTGTTTTGGGCTAGAGTACTTGTATTTATATAGACTTAAAAATAAAAAATAAAAAATGTTGAGCCCAAAAATTGATTTTCGGATGGCCCTAATGCTGCACCAGCACTTGTAGCACATTCCAATGAAAAAGGTATTGGATTTTTTTACAAATTAATTACAAATTTGTTACACAGTTAGAAATCTTTTAACAGGTCCCGTTATCCTGCAATTCGTGTGTGGGCTGGCGTTTGACAAAGCTACACCACACTTTTCGTATTTTTGTTAATATTTGTTGTATCGTACTGGGGGTAGTACCCCCAAAAACTTCCCCTAAGGAGTGCAATTTTTAAAAACCTTGTTTTTCGTCACACCACGCCTTTTCAATTTCTGTGGGTTTTTGTTGTATAGTGCTGGGGTGGTACAGGATTTTTTTCAAATGAATTACAATAAAATGGCACTATTAAACCCCTAGAAAACTACCTTAAATGGGAGCAACCGTTTAAAATCATTGTATCGTACAGCTTGATACAAGAAGTATTTACTAAAAAAATTACAATATATTGAAATATTTCAAAAACTAAAAACTGCCCCTAAAAATGCAGCTCTTTAAAACAATATTTCTTTATATAGGTAACACCGGGGCCCCTCAAACAGGGACGCTTGAATTTATTACAACAACCTACTCCCATAAAAATCAATCATTCTGCATCGAATTACCTTCCTATGCAAGAAATACGTACCCACGAATTTATTAAAACAGTCCACACCCACAAAAATTGATCATAGAACATCGAACTTGCTTCCTGTGCAAGAAATAGGTAACCTTCAATTTATTACAACAGCCCACACCCATAAAAATCGATCATGATGCATCGAATTACCATCCAATGCAAGAAATAGGTATCCCTAAATTTATTACAACAGACAACAGTCACAAAAAACAATTATAATATTTCGAACTTCCTTCCTGTGCAAGAAATAAGTACGAATTCACTCCAACCCACTTCGTCAAAAAGCGATGGTAATTAATCGAACATATTTCCTATGCAAGAAATAGGTGCCCTGAATTTACTAAAACAGCCCTCACCCACAAAAACCAAATTTATTAAATTATAGAATATGACCGCCTGGGACGAAACTCAATCAATTCTTCACTAATTATGATGGGTTTGTGTTTGTTCGATGGAAATGGGATTCATAAACGATTTTTAGAAGAAATTCTAAAATATGGCCACCTGGGACAGAACTCGAACAATTCTTAACCTATTATGATGGGATTGGGTATGGTACCCCTGAATTTATTACAACAGCATACACCCACAAAAATCGATCATTCTGCATCGAATTACCTTCCTATGGAAGAAATCTCCCGGGAGAAAAATTAATTGTTTTGTCCATGTGTAACATAACCATAGAGATCCCCTGAGATCCACTAGTTTCTCCCGGGGGATTTCCCCCATGGAAATTTCCTCTAGAAGGATTTCCCCCGGGAGACGTAAAACAAGGTTTAAAAATTGCACCCCTTAGGGGTACTTTTTCGTGGGGTTGAGCTATGCCAATATGTTGTAGTAGGTGCCCTGGATATACTAAAACAGCCCTCACCCACAAAAACCGATCATTCTGCATCGAATTACTTTCTTATGCAAGAAATCCCCCGGGAGAAATATCCCCATTTCCACCGTAATCCCATCATAATCGGTTAAGAATTGATCGAGTACCGTCCCAGGTGGCCATATTTCAGATTTTCTTCCAAAAATCATTTAAAAATCCAATTTCCATCCAGCATACCCAATCCCATCATAATCGGTTAAGAATTGATCGAGTACCGTCCCAGGTGGCCATATTTCAGATTTTCTTCCAAAAATCATTTAAAAATCCCATTTCCATCCAGCAAACTCATTCCCATCATAATCAGTTAAGAAATGGTCGAAATAGGCCGTTCCATGTGGTTTAAATCCAGAACTTCTTCCAAAAATCATTTAAAGAATCTCATTTCCATCCAACATACCCAATCCCATCAAAACCGGTTTTGAATCGATTGAGTTCCGTCCCACCCAAGTGTCCATTTTTCAGAATTTCTTCCAAAAATCATCTAAGAAACCCATTTCCATCCAGCATACTCAAGGGGAGTCCGAGAGGAATCCCCCGGGAGTTGGCCTAGTTCAAGAACTTCTTCCAAAAATCATTCAGGAATGCAATTTCCATCCAGCATATTCAATGCCATCATAATCGGTTAAGAATTGGCCGAGTTCACTTCCAGGTGGCCATATTCTAGAATTTCTTCCAAAAATCATTTAAGAATCCCATTTCCATCCAGCATACCCAATCACATTATAATCGGTTAAGAATTGATCGAAATCCGTCCCAGGTTGTTATATTTCAGAATTTCTTCCAAAAATCATTTGCAAAGAAAAGATACATTCCGGGGGAAATTCCGGCGAGGAATCCCGAGTGCTGGAGGGGCAGGATTCCCCAGGGATTCCCCACCGATATTCCCTTCCGAGAAATGATTTTATAGTATTAAATTATAGAATATGACCGCCAGTGGCACTATTCTGGTAATTCCCTGGGAATAGGGAATTGGTAAAAGATTTTATATGTAATTTCAGTTCAAATATTTTTTTTCCGGCCTACTAAGGAGAAAAGTTTGATGTAAATATTTATAAATTGGGAATAATTTTTCCATATCTAAATTGGCAGGGAAAATTATTCCCAATTTTATTTTGTTTTCAAAAAAATTACCACTAGATTTTTACCTCAGTATGCCAGAAAAAAAATTCTAAAATAGAAATTACATATAAAATCTTTCCCCAATTCCCTATTCCCAGGGAATTACCAGAATAGTGCCACTGGGACGAAACTCAATCAATTCTTCACTAATTATGATGGGTTTGTGTTTGTTGGATGGAAATGGGATTCATAAACGATTTTTAGAAGAAATTCTAAAATATGGCCACCTGGGACAGAACTCGAACAATTCTTAACCTATTATGATGGGATTAGGTATGGTACCCCTGAATTTATTACAACAGCATACACCCACAAAAATCGATCATTCTGCATCGAATTACCTTCCTATGGAAGAAATCTCCCGGGAGAAAAATTAATTGTTTTGTCCATGTGTAACATAACCATAGAGATCCCCTGAGATCCACTAGTTTCCCCCGGGGGATTTCCCCCATGGAAATTTCCTCTAGGAGGATTTCCCCCGGCAGACGTAAAACAAGGTTTAAAAATTGCACCCCTTAGGGGTACTTTTTCGTGGGGTTGAGCTATGCCAATATGTTGTAGTTAATTTGTAAAAAATTACACTACCACCCCCAGTACGATACAACAAATATTAACAAAAATACGAAAAGTGTGGTGTGGCTTTATCGAACGCCAGCCCACATACGAATTGCAGGATTTCGGGACTTGTAAAAAATTTTCTAACTGTGTAACAAATTTGTAATTAATTTGTAAAAAACTCCAGTACCATTTTCATTGGATTGTGCTACAAGTGCTGGTGTAGCATTAGGTAGGACCATGTTTTTCGGCGCACCAACGTGTTATGGTTCTTTCGCATTTGCTTTATTTTTATTTGTATATTACGCTCACTAATTGATATTGTAGATGAGAAATAGGTGCATAGAGAGAGCACAAAACAAAATTGGTGCAACAGCGTGTTTTGGTTCTCCCGTATTTACATTATTATTTTTTTTTTATTTCGTTGCATATTCTTGGGATAAAATTTCGTTGCAGTTTTCTATATATGTAATGCAACCCCAAAAACATCTTCGATGTTAAAAATCGGAATTTGTATTTTTGATGGCCTGATGACACTATCATGACAAAAAATTTATCTAATTTTATTGTCGATCGAAAATTTATTGTTTAACGACAATTTTTTACCCTCACCATAACACATCACCTTGTAGTGTACACTCACACTTGCAATTTTAGTTCTTGTTTTTCAATTCAAATTTCGAGATGCTTCGTTGTAACAACTATGGAAAATGCGAAATGAGGCAACGATGATATCATTCACTTGTTTGCATATGGATATGGTTTTATTTGGGTATTCTAACGGATTATTCGAATTAATTGTTTCGACCATGTGTAACATAACCATATAGATCCTGTGACGTTAATGAAACCGGTTGAACCGTATACCACCGTATATTACGGTATTGACTGTGATGATGATTAAGGGGTTGAAATGTTCGTTCGGGTCGCTGAGGAAAATATTTACACTTACTTTCGGCTGCCTCGGCCAATACCGAACGAACGGCTAATTCAACGTAGTTTTATAAATCTGATGGGTTTGTTTATTGTAGAAGTTTCAAATTTTGACCTAACGGTTATTCCTCAATAAATTGATCTGGGGGATGCACCATTATCATTCATTTTATCTGAAATAAAAACACTTATTTTACTTTCTTTTACGAAATAAAATAAAGTATAGTTATCATGATATAGTTATCATGAAAAATGCAGTGCAGTATTCATGATTCAATCTTATTTCTTGATTCAAACTTTTACAGTGTAAAGCTTTTGGATAAGACAGTATGGTGAATCTGGTTCCATTTGTCCGGATTTTTTTTCAGAACTCACTGCAACCTACTTGAACTCTTCAGATTTAAAAGTTTACAATACTTAAGACTGAGTCGGCAACAAAATTATATCAATCTAATATTACATGTTGAATGTGTAACCAAATACATATGTAAAATTACCAACAATTTTGTTGATAATTTATTTCGAATAAATTTTCATGCTGGTCCGATTTTATAATATTCGGTTAATTTATAACCACCCACATCTATACGCCTACGTCACACGCACAATCATAAAACACTTTGGAAGTGTTACACTTCGAACAATTAATCATAATTGTTTGGCACATTTCGCATATATAAATAAGTGTTATTTAATAATAAAAATAGTATAAAAAATTTGTACGAAGACTTATGCGCATGTCTGTAAGATTTGTATAACAAATTACCACCACTTTTGGTAACATCCCTTCCATTTTATAAAAGATGTAGTGGGGATAACAAAATATTTATTATAAAGTTTATAAATTAAATAATTTTTATAAGATAACTATTTAATTAATTAATTAAATGTGTAATAAATATATTAATATAATTTTAACAGTGTTAAAGTGAACTCATTAAATATTCCTACCCTAATTTAGGCGAGTGGATGGGGGTACATATTTAGAACCGCCTCTATATACTTTGGTATGTTTTAGTATATAGGAAAATTTTCGGAATTTGTTTTGTTAGAAAATCTCATCTTCGGGTATCCCCACCACTTTTATATTAGTTTTGATTTTAATACGGTTAAATTGTATTCCCGAGCAGGAATAGCGAAATATTCAGTTTTCGGCAAATTTTTATACACAACGGATGTATTGTAGAAATATTTCTTAAGAAGTAACAAACAATTTTTTTTTGTATGGATTTATTATGGAATACGAAAATTTCTTAACAATTAACGGATAAATGGATTAAAGTGTTGTTTATTAAATAAATAATTAAAAACATAACCTTAAATAAATACATATATATAAATTATAAATGTGAGTGATTGTGTGTATATATTATGTAATTAAGCTTTAGGCAAAGTGAATTTTTAAAATTATTTACTAGGAAAGTGTACTTCATTACAAAAACAAGTCTATAAAATTTTCTAAGTACCGCACTCTCAGAAGGGAGTTTTAACTGTTATTTTTATGTTTTCGAAGGGATTAATCGTGTTATTTTCGAAAAAAAAAAATTATAAAATTAATTCTCACTGTGTTTATGTACATTGATTAAAATTAATTAATATTCATAAGATGTTTGCTCGTTTTAATATTAACTTTTTGGTGGCGCGCACAGGGGGTTTAAAATAAACACGACATGAAAAAAAGTTTATTATAAATACGAGGAAGGAAGCTTTCTTGGTGTTTGTTTTAATTATTGTTTCCGGTGAGATTAGGAAATCGGTTAGCATATATAGGTAGTGATTCATCGTCTAGACATGAGAATTTTGTGTTAATTATTAATCAAATTTTTAAACACCTTTAATCTATAAAATATTATAATGGAATTATTATTTTTATACATGAAATGATATAGCAGAATTTATATTTAGAATATTTTGGCCTAAAATGTCAAATTATATTTGGGTCGATCTTAAAAATGTTCTGGTCATCATATTAAGGGTAAATTTCTAAGGAATTTTTGTATTTAATATTCGATATGATTCAAAGGCATTTCAAATTCTGAATAGAACCCTGAATATACCTACCTCAAATAATGTAATATTCAATATCGACCACATTGCTTTTTGGAATTTTAATTATGGAAATAAAATTTAATTTGTTGTTCCAATTTTTTGGGCTGAATATATATATATATTGCAATGTTCAATTTAAAGTTGAAAGTGATTTCAAAATAATTTCATAAATTTTTACTACGTATAATAAAACTTTCCATACTTTACAACATCAAAATTGCATTGATAATGTTCATTTGTATGCCAATTGAGGGTATCATGTGCACCCCTTAATGATTGTCTAAATTATACACCTGACCACAAAGTTATACTCGTGGCAGGTACTGTTGATAGTACTAGATTTCAAGGAAGGAGGCCTAATAAAGAAGTCATTCAGGCGAACTCCTAAGAATAAATGTAAAGATTGTAACTACAATTATTTGTCAAATTTGTAATTATATAAAATAAGATGAGTACGTACTCATATTAAGATCTCTATTAATGTCTCTGTTGTGCTGCAATGACCCCTTCATGTAGTAGTTAGATATCAAGGAATATCCCGGTTGGCTAAAGAATTCTCAATTTTTATCTCAATAAAAAATTTGATATGTAATCTTCATCCCTCGAAGTGGCTCGCAACTAATGGTCCATATACCTGAAGTTGCGTTTATATTTCTAGAAACATCTCAGTTGGTTTAAGAAATCTTAATAAATTTGGTTATAACACAAAATTGTATAAGTCTGATTAATTTTTCTAACTGATATAGGGTTGTCATTGGTGTTTGTTGTTTAATATCGAATGCTTACACGATACATTTCCATCTGATATGTGCTTTCCATTTCATCTGGTTTAATACTTTGTAAGCCCTTGTCCTTGAAAATATGTCGGAAAAACATCATTGTTGTGTCGATTCGGTGGTTCATGTGCTCCATATTAAAAATTATTCTTTATTTTAGAATTGGCAATCTATATGGCTCTGTAAGTCCTTTGTGTTCCCTAATAAAGATAATAAAAGCACCGGGTTTTCGTTAAATCGTCCTAAATCAGTACAACTCTACAATTTCTCTCTAAACCATAATCCTGATTGTTCTATGCAAAGTTGGGATACGTAAAAAAATATTAGTAAGAAAAGTTGGTACTTTCGACACATTACAAACGCAGTATGTACCGCGGCGCTTGTCTAATTCGTTTTTCCAGATTTACATTATTAGCTCGGATTTCGCATCGAGTTTCAACCCCAACCTGTTTCCGAAAAAAGAAAAACCTTCAAACCATCATAAACGGCGTTTCATGAACTCGTTACTAGGATTGAAAGTTTACTTAGGAATAACGAGTAATAAATAAGTACCTTAGTAGAGCACTAAAAAATTTAAAAAAATTGAAGAAAAATTAAAAAAAAAAAAAATCGTGTGCCACTATCACTAACTCTGGTGGAGTAGGAAAAAACGATTACATTTAGTGGTAGGTTGCGATGCTAATGCTCATCGCATAGAGTAGCTCAAGCAACAGTAGCGGTTCGTCTCTGATTGACTATTTAACCACTTCTGAGCTTGAAATTTTTAACAAAGTCTGTGAGTAAACGTTTGTTCATTTTGTAAGTAGGGAGGTGGTTGATAATAGTTTGCGGTTTATTTTAGATTCGATTTGATCTTCAACTGGAAAGTGGAATTAAAATAACAAGCCTTTTTGGTGTTCTTATCTCAAGAAATTAAGAAAAACTGCTAGGAGACTCAATAATAAACCAAAAAGAGTTAATCTTCAGCTTGGAAAACTTTTTAGCAGCACAAAATATATATACACTCGCAGGACTTCTTGGATTGACTTGATCTTTGGCTAAAAATGATTTTTGTATACTTGATGTATTGCAACTTCCTGAAGACAAATAACCTCCTCCAATAGAGAAATTCTCGAGTTACAGCTTTCAGTTTACTTTTCACGTTGCGTTATTATCAATTCTGAATTTGGTGCTTCCAGGAAATCTAACACTACCAGACTGGAGATCCTGAAGATATTTTTCGTGTTCAATTCAGATTGCTAAGTCGGGTTAAACCGATTCCAAGGCATCTCGTCCTATTAGTCTTTCTTCGACTTTTCTTAAAGCTTTGTAAAGAATTGCTGAAGCATATATTAGAGACCAACATTTATCTATCATCCTACTCAGTACCGTACAACTTGCTTACAGAGTTGATAAATCATGTAACACTGCTCTACATGAACTTGTTACAAAGATTGAAAGATTGTTTAATTATAAGGAGTTTCCCGTGAGTACTTTTCTAGATAATGCAGGTGCCTTTGGTAGTGAGACCTGCCCAAATTTTGGTATTGACCAAAAATGATCGTTATATGGATTGGATCTTATTTGTTATAGTTTCGGGTAAACACTTAATTTACTTTCTGACTTTAATCAATACGTTCTAAAAGTATTGCAAGATTAAAAAACGACAAAGGTCGAAAATAATACAAATTTCACTTTTTCGATTCGAAGTGATGGTACAACATACCGCCCCTCGTTTTCAAAATCCCGGTTTTATATTCATCTAGTTCTAAAGTCTTAATTTTGAAAAAAATATTTTTTATTAATTCGGGCCGCGCGTACTAATAATATTTTAACATAAAAATAAGATATCCTGCCCAAAACATTATTAGTAAAAACCAAGGCTGCATCAATTTGAAATGCAATAATTGTAGAGTCTGACGGCTTCGATAACTCTCACTAGGGGCTTTAGATTTGAACTTCGGGGTACGTAGGATCCGAGATCAGCAAACATATTGCACTGCGTGCCGCACGTAGGCGCGGATTATATATGTAGATTATATTAATGACACACCTACTAAAAAGAAAAATAATTGCATCATTTTGCTATGCAAGATTTTGTACTTGCATCATTTTAGAAATCTATTTCCATCGCACTTTTCGAATTTCAACAAAATCTGTTAAGAAATGGCCAAATTATATCCCTATTAGCCATTTTCTAGAACTTTTTCGCAAACTCATTTTTGAATTTTGTCAATAAATCATTTAAGAGTTCCATTTTGCTACATGTTAAGTTTTAAAAATTCAAACCGGGATTTCCTAAAAATCGGGATTATTTTATTCAAAACCGCGGATTTTTAAAACCGGGATTTTGACAACCAGGATTTTAAAAACCTGGATTTTGAAAGCCGGGATTTTGAAAAGAGGGATTTTGAAAACTGGGATTTATAAAAAAAACCGGGAGTTTAACAAACCGGGTGTAAAATATGATTTGTGTTCGAGAATGATGGCGTTTTCATTCACGCACGGTATTTTATTTTATAAAACAACTCGTCCGATTTTATATTTTAACAATAATTTATTTATTATGTCATATTTCGTATTACATGTGTTAATATTATGATAATTTCACCACACCGTAATTTATTATGTAATTTTAAATCTAGATTTTATTTTATTAACAAAAACATTTTAGTTAGCGCGCGCCTTGTGTTGTTGTTCGATCGGATGACAGCGGTAATAATGTGGAAGTGATATTTCTATTCTTTTGTATTTCATTTTTAGTTTTCGTTATTTTTATGTTGTCGACGTGGTATGGCCAATGCCAGCGTACATTCATACGGCCCATTTCGAATGCGCTCGTGCGCGCGATGCTTATGAATGTCGATTGATTAAATTTGGAAATTATTTATTTTGTTATTTATTTTATTTAATGTCGCACGGTTTTGTGTCGCGTATTATATGTCGTATTGTAGCATCAATTATCGAATTATCGAACAATTGAGTTGCTACACGGGATTTTGAAAACCGGGATTTTGTTACCCACCTCTTTACTAGACGTATATCAATATTGTTGATCTAACCGCACCTTCTCTTTTTGGGGAAACGATCGCCAGAACTGAAATCGTCAAACATCTTGCTTGGTCTTACCTTAAATGGAAATTTTCCCTTGAAAGTAAGCTTCTAAAATTTTGCCATTTTTAGCAGCGCGGAAGAGCGTGTAGGATAACCAGGAGTTTGACTTCAGAAATGCTAATGTTTATTTACAAATCGTTAATTTTACCTATGGGAGTTCTGCAAAACTTTTATAGAGTCTACAGATTCTTGCAATGCAGATAATTCGGCAATTTCCTCCGCTTGAGCCTTTCATTCTAGGTTCGGCTTGCTTCTCTTTTTTCGATCGAGTTGCGATGGTGCGTATAAGTTTCTCGTGTTTTATTTTAGAGTAGGAATTCTACAATTTATTTATCTTATCTGAACTAGAAATCCATATTGTTAATGACAAAATGCGTCGCGAATTTCATTTCGATCATTCTTTCTCAGCGGTTTATCCATCAAAAGACTCATAGATATCTCTAGAGATGACTCATAGATGTCTCTGCAACCTGCCCTTTACTTGATCTACGATTTTAGAGCTGTTTCGGTTTAAATTACACGTTCAAACTGTGCTTAAGTGGTTTCGGAATCCTATGACCGCTTTCAAACTGATCAAGGACTGACTGTAAACATTTTATTAGCCTTACATTTCCCAACAATATTGTGGAGATCATGTGGGTCCCGGCTTATTGGGATGTTGAGGGAAATGTGACAAATGTTTTAGCCAAAAAGAGGTGCACATCTGGATTTGATTGGGCCCGAACTTACAGTACCATTGACCTTTAATAACGCTAACAAAGCTATTAAGAAGTCCATCTATTACCACGCTAAGTGCGACAACTTGCCGAAAGGTGAAGTATTTTATTTGTGAACCAAATCTGGCGTTAACAAAATACACTTTATCTTTGAAAAGCGATTAGTTACGAGTCTTGGTTGCTATTCTTAGTAGCTATGGTCGTATTAAACTCCTTATGCAATGAATGTGTCTTGTTCGAAATTTCTTGTGTGACTTTGTTTGCAGTTGCCCAGCTTTTGAAGTAGCTAGGTTCTAAAAGCCATTTAAATTTCTACGATTAGCATAGCAGTAGTATTGGACCCAGAGTATTGAACTGTGAGGCTATCTTTAGCAACTGTTACCGAAACCAAAATCATTTATTTTAGTAAAAGTTCCAACTGGGCCTTATTTTGAAATGAATTTGGCTTGTAAATTGACTTCTTACATATTTTATACTTATGAATAAAGGTACATACTCATTTTATATACAAATAGAAATTCAACTTGCTTATAAAAAATCATGCAAACGAGAATACCACAAATGCATTACATTAATATATATTGTTTTAAATTAGCATTCTGTATGGTTCAGACGACATCGCGAATGTCATCTGCTTATGAATGTGAAAATGAGGGGTTAATCCATAACCGCGAGTACACATATCCATATCATATTCGAGATAATCATGAAGAGATATAATATAAATACGGAAACACAATATTTTTTATACATCTCTAGAAGCAAAATAAAATAAAAATTCCTTTTAACATAATTGCAATTGCTCAGTCATTTCCACCCATCAACAATTTATTTACTTTTTCCAACAAAAAAAAAGCTTTACCCGCTTTTAAGGAAAATAACAATAATAATAAAAGCATAAAAATTCATCTATTGTTCATCTATTGTTTAGTTTTTACTTCCTATTTTCTTGATATATATACGTAACGTACCCATAAATACCAAAACTAAAAAAAAATGAAAAACTTCTTATATTTAAGTTTGCTTTTCATTTTTATTTCATTTTAAAACTTTAGAGTTATTTTTCATTATGAATAAAAACAATACATATATACACACACACACAATACAAATACAAAAGTAGAATTAACCAAAACTGTAATTAAGCTTTATGAGACAGAAATTTTCCCTTTTCTTTCTTTACTTTTGTATTCAGTGTGCTTTCTTTGGTTTTTCTGTGTGCTTTCCGTCCCACGATGAAGAAAATTATTGTTGTATATTTAAAATGCATTCCGGTTTTTTTTTCTTTTATTTTACATGTTTTGTCATATATACATACACAAACAAATGAAGAAACGCTCGCTCACAATAGAAAATGCTTAACAGGTTGTTTTACATTTTACGATTATTTTCCGCAGCGATGGGATTTTTAAAGATTATATTTCAGATGAGAACTCATACATGTATAAAATCTAATCAATCGACAGTGTATATAATAATACAACACTTGTGATCCCAAATTACATAATTCATGTAAAGTACCAAAATTGTAAAATGATTTTACTTCGTTCGTCGTATAATAACAGAAGTAGTGTATCATAAAATAATGAAATGGAAAATGTAAGAAAAATTATATTAATAAAAAATTTAAAATTTGTTTTATTATTATATAATTTATTCATAATTGAAAAAAAAGTATGTAATAAAAAATTACATACAACATAAATACTTCTCGTACAAGAAAATTAATTTTCCTATATGCGACTTCTTATATTCTTATAATCTTATAGTACTCGTACCTACATACATATGAAACTTTTGATTAATTTTTTATTCATAAAAGATTAAAAACTTTCGTCTTTCGGCTTCCCTTTTATTATGAATTTTTTTACAGATTAACATACGTAAGGTAAAGGATTTATACTACGAAAATCCACTTTTCTTATATGGACACTTAAATTTGTGTGCTACTAAATTTTATAATTTACGTATCCAACACCAACAATTTTCAATTGCAATTTTGGCAGACAGAAATTTTTCTCGTTAATTTGCGCTCGTATGTATGGTGTTAATTAATTTTATAATTGTTAAGTGACAGTGTAGGATAGTTACCTATTTATTCGCAATTAAGGAGAAATGACACCATAAAGAAATCTTTAAATTTTTTTTTTTTTTAATTTTTTGTTTTATAGATAAAGGGTGTTTTCCCGTTTTCCCAACACCGACTTATTGCGGACTTATTGATTTATTTAGCCTCATCTGGAATAAGTCGATCATGTTGGTCGTTATTGTCACTAGATTTGAAAATAAAAGCATTTGTTACATTTATCCCTCGATTCTGATCATAAGACTACTAAGCCCGTCTTAGCCTTATGAAGACTATAGAGTCTTCATTGTATTCTGAAGAAGACTTTTGTAGAGCTGTCAAAACCAAATGTTCACCATATTGTTTCAAATTTATGAACGAAAAGCGATAATTCAATTCAAAATTGTTAAAAGAACTCAAATTTATGCTATATATTATTTAATACAGAAAACCCTCCAAGAACGCGATTAATTTGTTCCGTGTTGTGTTGTGAAACTACAAAAAATAAAATAATAGAGAATAACGAAAATCGTGTTGTTTGAAACCGTGTAATTTGATAAAATGAGTATCCGTGTTCTTCGAAATCGTGTTCTTCAAATACCGTGTTCTTGGGGGGTTACCTGTATAGTTTATATATTAATAATTTTTCTGTTTTTAATAATCAATTATAATTATTGTCTCTGTTTAAATGTCAAAATTATTATCTGGAAACATCAAAATTATGATTCCTAAGACCACATATTTCGCTGATATTAACGAAGACAATTAAGACTACTGACAGACAAGGCTAAGTTCAGAAAAAGAAACTATAGTCTACAGACTTCGTTAAGACAAAAGTTTTCGCTAAAGCCTAGCCTAGTACTCAGTTCGATTTCACGTGAAACATTCATACGATTTTTCTAAAGTGAAATTAGAAATGAAAAATTTCACTTCTGTTTTCATTTTGTAGTACTCAGTTCACCAGCGAAAAGCCAAGTATGTTCAATACATCAAAGATGGAGCGCATAAACTCTCCAAATTATTTTCATGTGAAAATAATGTCTCGGCACATTATTTTCAAGTGAAATTTTGACATTTGCTTGTTTGACAATAAAAAAAAATTAAATACCGGTTTATGCTATAATCGTATAAAGTAAATTAATATGATATGATATATATGACAGATATGAGATTTTACAAGGTAGGGCAGCTGTTAAGCTAGTATCCTATAACATACTGCATGCAATTAAGTATATCCAAGTCCATAGTTGCCAGCCTATAGCACTGGACATGAAAGATGGGTCGACCCATGAGTTTTGCACGCCGACAGGGTGACGCACTTGTGTTCCTGCTCTCATTGGGACTCGAACACCTTAGCCTTCCGATCCATACGCCAATGCTTCAACCACTGTGCCATTTGGTCTATAAAATAAAAATGATCACCAATACACCCGAATTCACAACACGCAAAATAAAAATAAATAAGCATGTCCATTTACTACAATTCCGAATCCCCTGTTGGGTGGGTACAAAGATAGTAGATCAACCAAATTTCCTTCCCTTCAATACGTATTTGCCAAGATGTCTCTCTGTTAAACGATTCCTTCTACAGGTAGATGTCGAAAACGAATCAAAATAATAGAAAAGAAACAGAGAAAAATGTGTACAACAATTGAATGAGTAAAATTTACGTAAGATTGCAACAAAAACAATATTATGAGATGAGAGGATATTACAGTCAAACTTGTATAAAATTGGGTTTTCATATATTTTCTTTACTCGAATTTACTTACTCTAACCAATTACTCACTTACTCGGTTTAGACATAAATTGACGTCATGTGCGAAAAATGAGAGTAGTAAGAGGCCTGTAGTTTAGGAGGCATATCTCTAGAAATGTAACACCAAACACACATAACCAAACTTTACATAAGACCGAGCATGTATATAATCAGGGCTGACATGTTGTAACTATCACTTTTGTCGCTTCGACGAAAAACCCGTGCTACTTTGATGAAAATTAAAAATTTACATGAAAGAAAAATATTTTTACTTCCAAAATACCGTTATTCCATCGAAGCGAAAAAAGTGATAGTTACAACATGTCGGCACAGACAGGCTCAAATCGAAATTCTAATACAGTAGGCTCGCGATAACATGAACGCCGTATAATTTTTTAATTATATGTACTACTCGATTACGTGAACAATTTGGGGATTCCCAATTGGTTTTTTTTTTATAATTTCAATCACGTAAAGTTGAATATGCGATTCGGGGATTCCCAATTTGCCCTTTTTCCATATGTAAAAATCAACTCCCGCAAACATGAATTTGCTTGGTTTTATTTTGTTCACGTTATCGCGAGTCTACTTCGGACAAACTTGTGCATACAAAATTTATTCATATAATCTGTGTATATATTCTCACTCTCAGGCAAATATTTTTGAAAAAAGGCAAATACTAAAAGGAAACATACAAGAAAATGAATTAATATAAAATCAAAAACACTTCTCTGTTTTTCCAAAAGTTTCAGGTGCACACTTTGTTTATATTCATTGTACTGTACATACATGTTACATATGATTCAAATATTAATGTGCAATGCGCATTCATGCAACGTTGTCAGAATATATACGAAAATAATTTTATATATATATATGTAGGTGCATACATATATTATATTACGCATACACTCTACACAATTGCACGTGCACCCTATACACACTTATTTACATATTATGTAGTGTATTATATCAACAATACACTACAACACATATTTATTATTAATTAATCAATTTATTTATTATTCATTTATACACAACATAAATAATACTAAATTTTAAATTAAGGAGCGACACAAAACACATCTACTCCGTTTGAAATCCAAATTTACACTCATGTCATGTCATGCTGATGCTATAATCAATGCCTTCTATACTACTGGCCTTTTACTACTCTCATTTTTCGCACATGACGTCAATTTAAGTCTATACCGAGACTGCGCAATAATAATTTTAGGATATTTACACTAACAAAGCAACTAGAGAAAGCAACAACAACGTCGACTTAGCATGTCGTCATCATTTGGTGTAAGCGGCCAGTAGTTTAGAAGGCACTGCTATAATACACAAATGCATCCATGTATTTTCTACGTTAAAAATAAAAATTCTCCAAATAAAATTTCATTTCTATTTCACCCGAAAATAAATAGATTTTTGGAGACCGCGTTTAAATTTCATTTCACTTAGTACTCCTAAGCTTAAGACCGAAATTACATCTGTGACTGTACGTCAGAATCTGGGGGTTAGTCAAGACCAGATTTTAGAGACATTTCTGTACAGACGTACTTATTCAAATAAATCTCATCCCGAGGTGACCTATTTGAACAAGTAGACACCTACAAATAAGTCGGTCTTTGGAAAACAGCCAAAGTAAAAAAATATTTCGAAAAATGATTAAAGTTGGCTTAAATATTTTACAAGAAATCTAAAATAAACTTAATGTTTACGGTAAAATTTCTCCAGACTGTTATTCATTAATTCGATTAATTTGCAGGCAAATCTACTGCTGTGGCACTATTCAGGTAATAGGAAATTGGGGAAATAATTTATATGTAATTTATGTTTCAATATTTTTTTGTGGTCTACTAAGGTAAAAAAGTAGTGCTAACTTTTTCCAGAACAAAAATTAGGAATACTCGTAGTTTTCCCTGCCAATTTAGATATGGAAAAATTATTCCCAATTTATAAAAATTTTCTCCTCAAGTGGCACTATTCTGGTTTTCCCTGGGAATTGGGAAAATTTTTTCCCCATTTACCTTAGCAAATATTTACACCAAACTTATTCCCTCAATAAGTCAAAAAAACACAATTTGGACAAAAAATTCTATGAAAATATTTTTCCTCAATTCCAGCTATTCCCAGTTAAAGTCAGAATAGTGCCATAGTAGTCCGGAAAAACAATATTTGAACAGAAATTACATAAAAGTTCTTTCCCCAATACCCTAGTCCCTGGAGCCGTTACCTAGGATAATTAAATTTTGTTCGTAGAAATTTCGCCCCCCCCCCTCACACGCGTTGGTTTTTAGAAGGCAAATAAAATTTGAGTTTATCCGTAAGCAATACGGCCATCCATTGCCTCAGTTTCTATAAGTGGAGTCAACAAGGTCAAGCGCAGTTGAAACCCGATTTTACAAACTTGAAGTTTTCAAAATATCTCATCATCAATATTTAACGTCAAGTAAAACGACCAAGTACAGTCTGCTACATGGCTGTGCTACATTGCACTGTGTATGCACGGAGGTTGTATAACCTATCACATTGTTGTTGTTAAACATAAATGATAGTAGTCGTATTCGCAATCAAGTGATGTCATCTCTGTATAGTATCACGTGAATTACAATGATCGTGTAGATTATACCATTGAGACAAAATCACAGTTGAACTTATGCAAATTGCGCTCAAGCATTAGAAACCCCAAACAAATGAATAAGTTGTACCATTACATCACATTGGCCATAAATGTACAGCTGGGTTAACTTATTTTATTTTTAATTTTTAATTCGGAGAATTGAAAGGCTTTTTGGGGTCTTTAACTCAAAACGTAGTATATTGTGTAGTATATTATTTGAGATGTCTAGTTTATAAATGCACCGTTTCGGCGCTGGTATATTATGCTGGGAATCCTAAGTACTCAAAACTACCGTTGTGGCACTGGAAGGAGTTTCAATTTTTCTCATCACCATGTAACATATCATTTAGGTTTTGGAAAAAGCAACAATTTTGTTATCAGCTAATGGATGATATATTATAGGTCTTGAAGAATGTCAATGGTTTACCCAAATTAGCATTGTGGCGCTGATAAATAATTTTTCTCTCATTCTAATGTAATCTAGTGGAACATCGTTTTAAAAGTGCTTGACGAAGCAAGAATTTTGTCATCGGCAATTTATTTCAAATGTATAAAATATACACATGTCGCATATGATGTAAAAGGCTTGAAAAAATTTCACAACTTTAGTATATAGTTTGAAAGGTCTAGGAGAAAATACCAATTTTGATATCTTAGACAAATTCGCCATTTTAGCGCTGGTCGCTAATTACTGATTTATTACAAACGTAATATATGATATGTTACCTTTTTATTCGCGATTTCCATCAAATTGGCTTGTATACACGCTTTCCACTTTTCACAATTTTGATCTAAAACGGGATAATAAATGTTCGATGGTATACCCAACTATCTTTACCTGAGGCTTATCCCGTGTTACAAGGGATCGTATCGCAACAATAAATCAACAGTGGGGAAAAATTAAACTGCAAGCAAATCTCATAACTGTGTAACCGTTGCCTTGCATGGGTGAACAAGTCAACGCTTGGTGATTTTTGGGTAAATAAAAGTTTTACTTCAGACATTGGGGGGATACGTTAATTGGATAGAAAAGTTCTAAAGCGCTTAAAACAATATTTTCTTTAAAGTGCTGTGTTTTATCATTTAGTGTTTTTAACTTCCGTTAAATTATCAGTTATTTTGTTTTAAACTATTCGTAATCAAAACGAAAACCAAAACTATGATCTTGTCATCGTGTTCACATCGTATATTCACATGATTCTACTTGAATACATGATAATGTACTAATTAATAAAAATACTTGTTGAAGTTTATAATCAGCAGTCAAGTAATTTAAAACTATTAAATGTTAAACACACGTTAACAAAATATGTAAAATAATTAAAATAAAACAATATTTATGTGCTTGAAAATTTATCTCAAACAGGTTACAGTAATCAATTTGGATAAGGCATACTGACAAGCCGAGAGGTGAGGGAGGGTATATAGATAACGCACCATTTGCTACTGTTTTACACAATGTGTGCCCTTCCGATCACCGAAATTTTTACTAATTTACGTAATACATCTTGAAGTCAATATTACAAAATATTTTATTACCGTTATTTCAGTGCCATGCCATAGAATTTATACAAATAAACTGCGAAGTACTCTTGTTCAATTTTCGATAGTATTTTTGGATATATTATGTGTACGAATGTATTTCCAACCTTTTTATTTTAAATGAGATAACGGTTTTATTCAAAGTATACTCCATCGAATGCTACAAACTACATCCTTCGTTCAAGCAATAAACGGATTGAGTTTTTGAATGTCACCATAAAAACAAAAGTGCTGCTCACCCAGTGCTAATTTCGTGGATCGAAGTAGGTGGTGGAAATCTGAAGGAGTGTCCAAGTTGTTCTTGACGGGAATCGTAAGGTAATAGAATCAACAGACGACGTTGTTAAACATTTTTTTTGAATAACATTCAACTGTACCATCAATTGTTTTTCGGTCTGACATGAAACTCCATCCGGTAATGTTTCGAATTCCTCATCTTCAAATTTTAATGTCCGCCCTTACGAGATTTGTTTCTGACGTTGAAATCATGAACTTTGAATCGTTCAAGCCACTCTTTGCATGTTATATTTGATGAAACATTAAAATTCCCGGAAATGCTCTTTTGACATAAAATTTGACATTTTCAATAAGATGAAAATAATTGTTGTTTACGTTTTGAACCAATGTCACTTATTAAAGCTGCCAACCTTCTAAAAATAGGTATTGTACACCCAATAACTCGACAGGTAATCAACTTTAATACGCTCCCCTATAATTTCCACTTGCTATTTTCTTGTTTTTTTTTTTTGCTACTCTTTTGATAAAGTCTACCAGTAATAGTTTATTATCATTAATTGCTACATAAAGGTATTAGTATTGATAAACACATAAACATGTTCATGCTTTAGTCCCTTCTAATAAATCATTTAACTGGTTGCCCATTATTTAATATTCTACACCGAACAAATATTACCTTAGGACTATGATTAACAAGCATTTAAAAAATTATTATCTATTTAAGAAAAGTTTTCTTCAAGAAGAAAATAATAAATTTTCTAATATTAGCATATTTTATGGTTATCCTGATTGAGGTTTTTTCATTTTTATGACATTTTAATTTATGTATAAACATAAAACAAAAATATTCATGTTTGAGTTTCATGACAAATTTTCTATTTTCTGTTGCATAACCCAGACAATCCTATAGTGGCGTACAGCAAAAAAAAGTAAAAATCTAAGACTTTTCCATAGAAATATTATTATTTTACAAGAAATTGATTTTCAATTTTGAAAGATAATTTACGTGCTTGCAAATGATAACGAAAGTATGTTTAATCGATGAACAGACGAAAAATAATAATTCTGTTTTGCGCTATTTTTGAACTAATAAAACAAAAATTTATTTTGTGCCGCTCTTGGTGGTATATATCAGCACATTCTAATTTTCGAATATGATTTATTAACTGGCATACTGTTAAACTATAATTAGGCTTGGTATATAGAATTTGGGAATTTTGACTAACTTTAGCTAATCATCCTCAGTCCTACAAACCTCTGTCAACTCGACAGATATAGTTAGTTTAACAGAAATGTTGGACAATGCGTCCCAACCCCGCAACTGTCAATCTAAATTTTGATTTCTCCCCAAATTATACAACAACAATGGAAAGTAATGGTTGAAATCTGTGGAAGCCGCAAAATGAAAAAATGTCAAATCTATAGTCCTTAATGAATTGTATTTACGTTGATTAAAATGCGGAATTTCTATCCCACAAATCCAATATCGGTTGCTCAATTGGGAAGTTTTATCCAGCACTACTTTAGTCCACCAAAAATTCGCTTAATATTTTCAATATCTTTAATATTGGTTAAAAAGTGGTCAAGTTCAATCCGGCATTGCTAAATTCGTGAATTTTATGCAGATAGATCTACCACACTCATACTATGACATTTTGAAAGTCTATACTTAACCATTATAGAATTGAGATCAAAATATCAGATTTGAATATATTAATATATTACATTTTTCTATTTTCATGATCGGCTTCTAGAAGGAGACTTCTTTATCGACAATTTCGGGCAGATCATTGTGACTTAGTAAACTACCTACGGCTGACTTAACAGTGTAAATTATATCACCATTTTTTGCAAAATAGGTAGATCGATTACGCCTATGACAGATCATAAAAGATCTTGGACAAATTGATATTTTTAAAATAGTTAGTTCCATATAAATGATTTACATCAAAGCACTAAGAGAGAAAAGGATAAGAGAGAAAGAATAAGAATTTTATTAAACTAATTATTTAAAATTTGAAGAAAAACGGACTAAATGTGGGCTCCACCTTTTTAGCACCCCATCCAAAGGTTTTGAAAAAAGTGATAATTGAATTCGTTTGGTCATCGTTTGGTAAAAGGATTGGCGCCTAGTTTTTATCGTTTGGTCACTTACGGTTAAACGGTAAATAAATAATGAAAAATTCAAAAAAAAAACCAGGTAGCACCTCATTACAAGAACATCATACTACTTTTATCAAATTTCGTTAGGTAATCTTTAGGTGATCACCACATTTTGGCGTTTGGTCAACAATCGGTCAGTTTTTATTGCGAAAAAACAAAATCAAAATTTTATTAATTCAATAAAATCAGGTTCGTCGCTTATTTGGGAATTTCATTTTACAAAATTAATAAAAAATCCAATTGGAACAATCCCATTTAGATGAAAATCTTTCATTTTAAAAGAATTGTTACTAAAATGGAAGACATAAGATTTAATCAATTAAATTTTTTGATTCTTCAAAACTCTTTGAGGATTGGTCACTAGTTATTTTCGTTTATTCATCCCTACATAATGATTTATCGCGAAAATCCTTTAAAAACTCAGTGGATATTATGAGCCTTTAAAGAATTTTTGCAATAAATCATTATGTAGGGATGACCAAACGAAAATAACTAGTGTCCAATCTTCAGTGGCAATTGACCAAACAATCCCGATCGTTGGATTTATAAAATTATTAGTATTGGCCAAGTTACCAGCCCCGAACACTTCGATTTATGTGGAAATTATGAGCTTTAAAGAATCTTAGCAATAAATCATTAGGTGAGGATGACCAAACGAAAATACCTAGTGTCCAATCTTCAGTGGCAATTGACAAAACGATTCCGATCGTTGGATTCATAAAATTACTAGTATTGGTCAAGTTACCAGCCCCGAACACTTCGGTTTATGTGGAAATTATGAGCTTTTAAAAAAATTTCGCAATAAATCATTAGGTGGGGATGACCAAACGAAAATAACTAGTGACCAATCCTCAGTGGCAATTGACCAAACGATCCCGATTGTTGCATTTATAAAATTACTAGTATTGGTCAAGTTTTCAGCCCCGAACACTTCGATTTATGTGGAAATTATGAGCTTTTAAAGAATTTTCGCAATAAATCATTAGGTAGAGATGACCAAATGAAAATAACTTGTGTCCAAACTTCAGTGGCAATTGACCAAACGATCCCGATCGTTGGATTTATAAAATTATTAGATTGGTCAAGTTTTCAGCCCCGAACACTTCGATTTATGTGGAAATTATGAGCTTTTAAAGAATTTTAGCAATAAATCATTGGGGAAAAATGACCAAACGAAAATAACTAGTGACCAATCTTCAGTGGCAATTGACCAAACGATCCTGATCGTTGGATTTATAAAATTATTAGTATTGGTCAAGTTTTCAGCCCCGAACACTTCGATTTACGTAGAAATTATGAGCTTTTAAAGAATTTTAGCAATAAATTATTAAGTTAGGATGACCAAACGAAAATAACTAGTGACCAATCTTCAGTGGCAATTGACCAAACGATTCCGATCGTTGGATTTATAAAACTACTTGTATTGGTCAAGTTTCCAGCCCCGAACACTTCGATTTATGTGGAAATTGTGAGCTTTTAAAGAATTTTAGCAATAAATCATAAGGTAAGGATGACCAAACGAAAATAACTAGTGTCCAATCTTCAGTGGCAATTGACCAAACGATCCCGATCGTTGGATTTATAAAATTATTAGATTGGTCAAGTTTTCAGCCCCGAACACTTCGATTTATGTGGAAATTATGAGCTTTTAAAGAATTTTAGCAATAAATCATTAGGTAGGAATGACCAAACGATCCCGATCGTTGGATTTATAAAATTATTAGATTGGTCAAGTTTCCAGCCCCGAACACTTCGATTTATGTAGAAATTATGAGCTACGGATGACCAAACGAAATCAACTAATGACCAATCCTCAACGAGTTGTGACGAACCAAAAAATTTAATTGATTATATCTTATGTCTTGTAGTAACATTTCTTTTAAAATGAAATATTTTTATCTAAATGGTATATCCCAATTGGAGTTTGTATTAATTTTGTAAAATGAAATTCCCAAATAAGCGACGAACCTGATTTTATTGAATTAATAAAAAAAAAATTTTGCTTTTTTCGCAATAAAAACTGACCGATTGGTGACCAAACGCCAAAATGTGCTGACCAATCTTGACCTAACAATTACCTAACAAAATTTGTTAAAAACAGTATGATTTTCTTGCAATGAGGTGCTACCCGGGAAATTTTTTTTTTTTTAATTTCTCATTATTTATTTATACCGTTTAATCGTAATTGAACAAACGATAAAAATTAGTGACCAATCCTGACCAAACGATGACCAAACTAAAAAGATAGAGCCCAAAATGTGTCAACGCTAATTGATTGGAAAGATCACCCCCAATTTGCAGTATTTACCCTTAATTCGATGTATCGCTCATGCAATCGCCAAAATATATTTTGGCATATTTAGCCGAATGGAGATAAAATTCAATGAAATAAATTTTACTAGCGTGAGCGTATAATAAAAAAATTTAGTACACTATCAAATACCTCTGATGAACTCATTTTATAAAATAGTTTCGCTTTATCTCTGCAATCTGTTCTGGGGTCTGTTCAAGACTCTCCCTGCTCTTTCGCAATTTGCTTATTCCGTCCTTACTTTTTTCCGTCCTTACTTTTCCTTACTTTTTTTTAAAAAATTTGCTTAAAACAGAAAATGAGCAAGCGGTTTGCTATTTTATGACAGACAAGTATCTGTCATTCAATTTTTTTTTTTGTGTTTGAGGAATCAAAGTAATTTGCTTTGGAAATCCTATTTATTGATAGTGTGAAAATGGAGAAAATATAATGAAACTATTGTATCGTCTAGCTAGACGATATCGTACTACACAAATTTTTAACGTACAGTCGAAATTTTTTTAACGTCTGTGTTTCATTTGCGATATTTATTCATAATTGTGTGTATCTGGAAAAATCCGATTAAATTATCTAGATTTCAAGATGTATAGTATTACCAACGATTTACCAAGACCCTGTTGTGCACCGTTTATTAAATGTATTTGACACATTAGAGCTGATTTGTCGCTCGACCATCCTATCATAATGGAACTTCGGGACTTGATGGAAGCATTCAAAATTAGCAATGCAATAGATTTCAGAATACCGGTATAGGGGAGGGGGAAAGACAGAGAAGAAGTGCACGGATCCGCGTTGGTATCGTGATGTTTCTACAGTTGGCGCAATACAGGGATCTCAATCGTAGGACAGAATACACAAAAACTCTATCGATGGTAGTTTCAACGCACAATGACAACAATTTCAATCGAATGAAGGGAACGTCAAATAATGTAGACGAATTTTATTGAGCAAAAATTATTAGTTAATAACTTCAGACTATGAGTGCGGGTAAAATCTCACAGTCGTGCAGCAGACTTCACCACTGCATCACCAAGTGTTATATCTGTGTAGAATAATGTGGAATTTTATTTACCAAAATCCGGCAAAAAAATTGATGTACATCAAAAATTTTGTTCTATTTGCCAGAAAAAATCAATTTTTTTTTGATGTACATCAATTTTAAAAATGTAAATTTTTTCCTAAATTTTTTTTTGATGGAGAAATACCAATACAAAATGAAACGTCAAGTTTTGTAGAAAAGTCAATTAGTGTGTTAAATTCCTAATAAATTAAAGCATGTGTTTTAAATTTAATTGAAATATATTTTAATCGTTCTTTAATAAATATGTGACGATTATTCGTTCGGAAATATTAAAATTTCGTATAGTGAAGTGCACAAATGATGTCGTTTTGATGTGACATTTCTAAACTTCAAAATCTTATTTAATATTTACAATACATACATAAAACCACATCAATTTTGATTTCTTGTTCTATTTGAACCACAAATTTCACATTGATTTGGAAAAGTAAATAGAATTCCACATAATAGAATCCGTATCAATATAAACAAAATATTTCTCAATGCATCAAAGCTTGCTGTGAATTAAGTTTTATTTTATTTTGCTGGCATTATATTCTATTAAGTATTTGGCCGCCTTATTTCTATGTTTATATAATCAATTTAATTTCAGATTAATGAATGACTGTGTCTCAGGTCGATTTTTCCGACTAAACTTTTGAGGTGGCCTTACGCTATTCGTCGCCAGATTATAAACGAAAATTCTCCTCGAGAAGTAACTTTTCAATTTAGTTGCCAAATGTCATTATTTGGTATTTAATGCAAATGTGTTATTGTGTACAAATTTTTACGTAACACTTTTCTTTATTTTTAAATATTTCGTTATTTATAATAACATTTGCAAATAATGCAAATCCATATTATCTTCCTTTATTTAAATTTAATTTAATATGTCCTTTATCCACAAAAAGTCGACAATTTAGTATTTCGAATAGTCAGGCACAGCTTGTTTTGTTGGTGTTACTGCCACCTATGAATGTTTATTCTGAATTACTGAGCAATTTAGTTTATTTTTTTTTTTTTTACTTTAGGTTTCCGATAGGAATGGTGTTTGTGATTGTTCCGTATATTGGTCTATTTTCAGTATTATCGAAATTATTACACGACCGTAGCAAATTCTTCCATTTGCGCCAATCTGTATGACAACGACTATGATAATCGACACTTACTTATACACAATCAACTTCCCAACTACCCCATTACTTTTTACTTTCCATTAATGCTGGATCGCGAATAAATTTGAATTTTGATTTATAGATGGAAAATGTGTAAAAATCTCAACAATCAGTTTCGAACGGATGAGATTACTGATTTGAAAAAATAGCCTTCTCATCAGGTCGCGACGACGACGACTGACTTTGTATTATTTACATTGGAATATTGTCTAAGAAAGAATCGAATTTCGTAAACTATGCAGTAATTCGCTAGTAGTACAACTACATGGTATTGGTCTATATATATATAGACAATATTCCAATCCGTTCGAAACTGATTGTTGAGATTCTTACACATTTTCCATCTATAAATCAAAATTCAAATTTAGTTTAGTTCATAATTTAGTAGAAAAATTCGACCTAAGGTACACAGCATAAGTCCCAATATTAGCATGCTGGGAGGAATGATCTATTTTTTCCATTTCTACAATTACGTTTATGTTGTTCCCATGCAATCACCCAAATGTGTAACCCAACTAACACAAGCAACGGTTGCTTGACGTTGTTGGTGAAGTTGTTGTCACATTGTCTCTCCCTGTTATGCACGAATTAAATGAATCGCCAAATATTTTCCCTGTATAAGACGTATAGAGTGGATTAGTCTAAATCGAAACGTCTCTAGCAATGCAACTGCCTTGCGCCTACGCCTCGTACAAATGACCAAACATTTCACGCGTCAAACAAAATTTAAATGCAACTTACTACTTACTGGTGCAGTCAGTGTTTTAAAAACTTAACTGAATTTTTTACCTAACCTGTGTATCCAAAACAAAGAAAAAGAAAGGTAAAAAAAATTAGCTCCATATATTTATGTGGGGCCATTTATGTTTGAATGATATACAATTCGTTTAAGCGATTATGGTGAAACTTTTTTTTATATTATTAAATTGGAATTACAAAATGAGTTCAGCAAATGGGTTTTTTAATGGAACTTATAGTAATTCCGGACAAGTGGTGCAGTGGTTAAAGCTTCGGCATTGGACCATCGATTGAGATCGGTGATGTTAATAAATACAACTAAGACCCTCTGATGGAGTGCAGAATTCAGCGCCGACCCACCCTTCACGCCAATGTATAGGTTGTGAGTTAATGATGTGGCGTGAATGAGTGGTATCACAATGGGCCAAAATTGGCCTAAGTCTGCAATACCAACCACTGAAACCTAATCTAAGGATGGTATCAATAAATATATATTTCAGGATCGGATTTTACATCGAAAGGAAAACTATAGTATTGTATAATAATACTTGTGGCTATATAGATTTGATGTTATTGAACGTAAACATTTTTTTAAAATTGTCGTTAATACTTTAAAATACAATTGCTTATATAACAAAATTATTATTCCACAATTTCATTTATAATTTATAGTGTTACTTTCTACTAATTGAAATTTACCAGAAAAGTGTTTTCCGACATGCAATAAAAATTTGTCACACTTTTACAGTTCCACCCATCATGTTCCACAGCCTAGAAAAATTTCATATGAACAATAATTTAACAATTACCTAACAACCATTAATCAGGCAAACAAAACCACCCACAATTATTGGCATGTTAATTGAGAGTAATTTTATCTTAAATCGCAGGTAGATTATTTTCCATTTTCGTTTGGTTTTTTATTACTTCCTGTTTATTGTTCTGTTATATATAGGTAATAAAGCTACCCAGGAAGGAAGGAATAATTTCTTATTAATTTAATTAGTTTTGAATGTAACAACACCACATATGGTTCTGTTTTGCGTTGACTTTTTATTAATTTATACAATTCTCGTATATAAACAATATCCAAACCATAAATATGTTAAATTGCATGCAACTATTTTTTCGCAGTACCGGAACAATTAAAGCCTATAATTACCTTAGAGATCTTCAAACTTAGGTATGCAAAAAATATATATATATTAAACTACAAAAAAGTTTGCAAATATACCGTTCGTAATATGTTATAAGAGTTGCATAAATATTTAATTATTTAACTTTTTTATAGTTTTAAGTACAAAATTTGTTTATTTCAGTAACTTTTTATCGAAATCATTCCTTTGAATCAATGTACTACGGTAAAGCATTATACACTCGTACTTAAACCTAATATAAATAAAAAGTAAAATGCTTAACTTTTTCAATTCTATTTTATTTTAATTTTAATTTTCTTTATTTTGAATAACAACAAAATAAAAATAATAAAAAATTCTAAAATACAAAAAAAAAAAAAAATTAAACAACAAAATATAAATGAATTCTTAATAAATTGGTAATATACACGCACTGGGAAGGAGAACTATAAAAAAGCGATTTACATTTTATTTTGGCCGTTGCCATTGGAAATTGAAAAACAAATTTTCGGTTTTTTTTTTGGCTGGGAAAATGTTTTTTTTTTAATGTATAACGAGTATTAGAAGGATAACTGATACGAGAAAGGACAGAATATTAGTTTTTTTGGTTTTAATTTTTCTCGGTGGAAATTGGGTTAAGTTAAATCGATCTGAATCAACCATAAAAAAATAGGTTTTCCTATTCCTTGGATGATACTTTTCCTCAACCAACCATAAGCTGATGCCAAAATATTTAGAGATTTAAACAAAAATGTGAACTGTGTTTTTTATTCCCTATCTGCAACTTATGTGACATTTCGAATTGTCAACTAGACTTTTCTGCCTGTCAACCTAAGGTTTCGAATCGTCAACCACTAGTTTTCTGTCAATAATAGATGCGAGAAGTTTATATACATAAAATTTAAACATATGATAAAGGAATGAAAACAATTCCACGTAAAATATAAAACTAGCTTATATTTAGAATGCATGTCGGCGGTAAAATCATTATCTCGAAAAATGTCTTGACTATGCGTTTCATAATGTATTACAAAATTGCATAACAAAACAAAATTTTATTTTGTTAAGAAGATGCTTAGTTTCATTTCAATAAAAAAATTCCAGACACAAGAACTTATATTCAATCGCCATTTGCTTCTCTCAAACACGGGCTCATCTAATCAATTGAGAAGTGGTTTGGTTGCTTTGAAATAGAACAAACAAATTCACAGGTGGAAAGCAGACTAAAGTTTAAAGAATGAGAATTGTTTTAAAAAAGTTTTTTTAAAGATCAGCACGCATCAACCAAAAAATTATGATAAAAAAAACCGACTACTCACCAACGGCAAACACGATTGCTGGCCCTCAAAAACTAGCACTCCTCAATGTTTTGTCGTTCAATAGCAGTTAATGAAACATCAAATAGTATTCAAAATAATTTTTAAATATGTCGAATTTAGAATTGCGGGCAGTTAGAACATTGTTTAGTCAACTAAGGCTTAGGATGTATTCAAAATATCAAAATGAGATGCGAACAACATAAGGGTGCAATTACCCTGGAAAACCCGTATTTTATAAATGGTACAGATATTTTAAACAAAGTATAGGGATTTTCAAGAAGATGAGGATTACTATTTGAAGCAATCCAAAACAATAGCCGTCTGCAGTAGAAATAACCACCTTCATTTGCCAAAAATCAATGAAAAATGGGTGCCAAGAATACCCACACCACTAACCAATAAATTCGTGATGATTGTTTTACGGTGTTTTTAGTTCAAGCTGTGCATTAAAGATCCACGTAATATAATTAACAAAATTGTCATTGGCGAGATAAAACTTGAGTTTATGCAGTGGTGTACAAAAGATGGCACGGTGCCGAAAAAATGTAGGGTCAGGTTTATGCAGGAAAGAATTGTAATGTCAGATTTTAAAAATAAAACAAGAATAGTAAGTAGGACAGAAGACACCGATTGTGGCTAAAGCAATTCGTAACCGACCCATCAGTATCTCTATTAGGTCATTTGGGTCACAAAATAACTGGTAATATACACAACATTCGTTTTGGCACTCCATTTTGATATAAACATCTGCATTTTGCTGCGTTGGGTTGCACACAACTGTAAAGTAATTCGTGTAACCTAAACGCCTAAACGTGTAAAATCCACTATTAGTGCATTCCAAATAAGTAAAACTTCAAAATACGACGATAACCAAAAATAAATAGAATATTTAAACTATATGGATGCAGACCGAAGTCTCGACGAAAAATTTGTCAAGTCGCAGAAAGGTCAAGTTCTTGTGAACGACGAAAAATTGGCTATCTCAGGTTTTCCCGTACACTCTCACGAATAGCAGCGATATGTTCGGCAGACCTAGCGCTTCGGTGATATACGGGTGTTGGTGCATTTTTTTTACGAACCGCCTGACTCAAATTTGGCCACCAAACGTCAAATAGTCGACTCAGCAGGACGGTTGTGACGAGGATAAAATCACGTAATAAACTCCATGGTGATTTACTATAAAGACAGATGTTATGTTGCTTTAACAAAATGGCTGCTATAACCTAACAAATTTCGAGTTCCTCTTGAAATACCCTTTAGAAAATAAAGATTTAAAACATCTTTGTGTAGAATTTTCGAGAGGCTAGTTTTGAGGAGTCGTACAAATATGCCGATTGGTTCGAGGAATTATTTAAGACTTGTGCATTAAAAAGGCTTAGTTCGATCTGCTTATTCATATCTACACTAATAAAAAAAATCAATTTTTTTCTATGTCAGTTTTGAGTTATCGGAACATCAGTGTTCCACCTGTCGCACAAACATACAATCAAAACACCTAAAATATTTACGTTGACGTTGTTAAATCTGCTTACTAATCTTGTTTAAGATCACCTCCACTTTTTAAAAATTGTTTATCGCATCTCCACGAAATCTAACTAGTTATTGGCAAACCAAGCATGTTAAAAGATCTCGATGTGCTCACAATTGAGCCATCTAATCTTGATGTTTAGTGCACATTTTCTAACGGTGAAAATCACGACTAACATACCGACAACAAAAGTGATTCTATCAGCGACTCTATTGTTTTTTTTAAGTAGGAACCCTTTAAAACGTCCTATAATCTCGTTTGAGTCTTAACTTCCCTCCTGAAGCAACTTATTTAAAACGGGTGTATTTAGTTACACAATAGTTGAAATATATAAACATACATGTTATCTCAGTGCCATTACTCATTCATTACGTATAAATGTATATGCTACTAAATAGATTTGGTTAATCTTGGCTTTTACAATTAATCAATTTCTATTAATCAGAGCTCAAAAATAATCAAGAACAGTATATTGGTCGTAACCGCTTAAAAAAGATCGCTTTGTTGTCACACAAAATATATTTGCGTCTCAATATAAAGTAAATAATATTAAGAACTTGAAGCATAAATGTTCCTGTGGGAAATTTATTGATTTACTTAAATAAAATATAAATTTTCTAGAATTTTCGGAGATAAATCATTACGTTTTTTTGTGTAACTCAAACTCTCTGTAAAAATAAAATATTTATTTGGACATTTTAAATAAAATAACGAAATTTGATTTTTACAGAACTTTTAAAGATTTATTGTCTCTAACTTGTAATTTTTAAAGTGTATTGATTTTAATTTTTTTTTTTGTGTTATGTTTCAGGATATCATCCAGGAATAATATATAATATACCTCACACTTATACAATAAAAATGTAACAACAGCATAATAATATATAGTGAATTATTTTTAAAAGCCTGCATCTATACACAATATAATGTTAACAACAACGACAACTAGCATAAATAGTGTGAACTACTATAAATGGGATACAAAATTCACGCTACTCTTACGATTTAAAACAATTGCATTTATTGTGGTGTTACTATTTTATCAATCGGGTAAGAATTACATTAGTGTTGTGTACCCCAAATTGGTTTATTCAAATTACGAACAAAACTTAACTGATGTCAGACTATAATAAGCATACTATCCCCATCTGTTAGTAATTAGTATGAACTAACATCAATTTAGTTTAGCCAGTATAGCGTTAAGCAATCTAGTTTTAACGAGTTTCAATCAATTTATCTACTTTCAGTTGCATTAGAACCTGATTTTGTATTTCCATTAGACAATATAACTGTGGCCGAGGGGCGTGATGCTACATTTACATGTGTTGTAAATAATTTAGGTGGTTATAGGGTGAGTGGCGAGTCTGCACCAGCCAGGGTATGTATCGGTATTCTACAAGAAAAAGAATTATTAAAAACATAAATTATGAAATAAAAATAATCTATAATCTTCGCACACACAATTTCACGGTGATGAGATCTGCACCTTCACTTTAATATTATATGATATTGTATACACCGAGAGCACCAGCATAAGATTAATGTACTGTGTAACTTATATATAAAAGTGTTAAAATATTTTTTTGATGAGCACCAGAATGTATTTGGTTTATTATTTTTTTTTTTTATAAAAAGCACTTATTCTATTTCTAAGAGCACCGATATTTTAATATAAGTAGTTAGTCATTTTATTTTTATAAATTTTACTAATCACGTCATAAAGTCGTCTTTGGTAAAACTTTTGTACACATTAAATGCACCAAAACTGTTTTAAGCAATTTGCAATAATTAATTTATTTCATACACCTTTTTAAAACATTTAGGCATAACTTAATGCAAATTGCTCAAACCATAAAATGAATGTGAAATTTATGTAAATACTTTTACGAAATTTGGATTATTTTTTACTGTATTCCTGAATTAAAAATTAACCGATCTTAAACATATAAACTCTTTTACCCTCTCGTATTGGGTATTTATTGGGTATTTTTTTGGGCTTGGGTTAAAGTACAGTCTGATATACACAACTTGAACATTTCTTCGCAGTTTTTTTTAGCATTCGAACGGAATTCAATCTTCACCTGAAACCTTCATGGTTCTCATTGTTCACATAATATGGAGCACTACGTCGCACGCTGGTAGAGGCGATGGTGTCTTTTCGGTGTTCTTTTATGTTGCGATAACTCTCTCCTCACGGGCATGTAATCGTTGTGTTATTGGCTGATGCCACACGGGGTATCACAGAAACCGTATTTTTCTTCGTTTCTTTCCCCGTTTACCTATGATACCGATTTTAATTGCGACTTAACCAAATTTTCGGTGCAACAACACTAACACAAACATAAATGAAATAAAAAATACTTCAAGGCCATTTTTGACTTATGCCAGCGTTTCCCAAAGTGGGCTCTGTGGCAATTTTTATGGATTCCACGAGCTAGGTTTCATTTCATACATACACACATACATACACACTACATTTCATATATACCTACCAAAATTAAACAAAAACGATAATTATTGGATACAAAATCCTTTCGAAAGCAATGAAAAGCCAACGGGACTACTAGCAGTAGAATAAGAGAATTTAATTGGAATTAGTTCGGATACTCGCTAACTTCGAAGAGTTAGCAACTTTCTGCTGTAATAAATATTTGATGAATATAAAAATTTAGCCAAAAAGGCTATTAGAGCGATATTGCCGTTCTTAAACAACACATTTATGCGGAACAGGATTGAATGGGTTCCATGAATAGGGTTCTGTGAAATTTGAAGAATCGGAAAAGGTTTCCGTGGCAAAATAAGTTTGGGAACCGCTGACTTATACATTTTAGTTTAAATTTTATTTTCGAGAGAGCAGAATAAATCAAAATCACAAAAATTTGGAGTTATGTATATCCCTTATGTGAGTGACAAGGTACCCGGGTACCTTTTGCACTTTTAAACGTCTAGCTTTGTATGTTCCAGTCATAATAAACAGTTAAGTTTTAATTTTATGAGAACTTCTAATTCACTTAATAGATTACGATCACACTTAAAAATGAGAATTTTTACAACTTGGACGCACGTGACAGCAAAAAATAGTTTAGTTATACGAATTAGAGTAACAAAGGTACCCGGGTACCTTTATACAATTTACATTATATTTGAAAGAAATAGTATGCAAATATTTTATAGTTTTGTGTTATATGTCAATGTATTTCATTGTTTGTATTTCTGTTTATTTAATTTATGTTTATATTTTTATTTAATTCACAAAAACTAAACAAACATTTTTTTATTACTATCGATCATTTTTTTCACTGATGTGACACATTCGATTATTTACTTATTTTTACAGAATGTTTTTCGAAAACTGACATGTTGCAGCAAATGCAAAACTGTTCTCAATTTATGTAGTTTTATGCAAAATCCTTTATAAATTTCATAATTGCAAAAAAAAATGAACAAAATTAGTTTCTAGAAAAATTGCATGTTAGGTACCCGAGTACCTTAGTCACTCAAATTAAGATATTTTTTTCTTCATTCACATGAGGGATATACACGGATGAGATGCAAAGAGATATGCGAAGAGATGCGAAGAGATTTCAATACTTGTTTTTTTTTTGTAAATTTTGTTACACATACATGTACATTATCTATTACGACTAGTTGGCCTTGAAAAAATTACCAGTTACCAGAAACCTCGTGTTGAATTAGGCATTGAGTTGTATTTTATATTAAATATTGTTAATGCTGTTTTTTGAGTATCATTATCAACAATCATCACCGACTGGATTTTTATAGAATACATGATAGGGTATTCGCGTAATTTGGAACTAACAGAAAATTGTTTCGATTTGATGAACTTCATACTGGAAAAGTTTGGCGCGTCCTGTTTCATATTTTGTTTGATCGGAAATATACCAGTGGGAGCTTGAACGTCAGAAAGAAAATGTACTTCAAGTGAGTCTCTTTGTCTTATCATCAAAACGGGTTTCAGATTAAATGCATATGCAACTACATATCTAGCACAGCTTTACGAGATGATCCATATCTCAACGTTTATAACATTTTCTCTTCAATGTACGACCTTTCGTGAATATTCGAATTGCACTATTATGTTTTCAATTCAACAATCGATAATGGCGTTGGCTAGCGAAAGCCATTCGTCTAAAACATAAACGAAATATTTGTTGAATTACTTACACGACACAAATGTAAACCTCTTTTAAAAATCATGTTTAATTACTGAACCCTTACAGCAAATATGATGATAGATTTAAATAGTTTTGATGAACTAAATGTTTAGAAGATTGGTTCAGCCTTGAAGTGAGGCTGTACTAAATTTCATAAGTCACGTTTGTGCCTATTTGGTCCAGAAAAGTATTTCTTTAAGCGAATTCTAATCTCTCTTATCGAGTGTATCGAGAGGATTTGGTTCATACAGAACTTTACCAGTCAATTTAGGTCATCCCCATCATCAAATCAGCCCATAGGTAGTGCATTCAGTCAACTCACTTGATTCAATCAACCCATTCCATTCTGTTCAGCAGTGAATCTTTTGTATATTTAGTATTTTCAGCTTTCAGCTATTCAACCACCTAATCCAACATGTCTGTTCAGTTCATGCAGATGGTATATAGTACTATACGAATCCATAAGGTCTATCTAATAAATAAATAAGAACAATTTTAACACAGCATCCTTTTGATCCAAACACATCTGGCTCATACCTAGGCTTAACCATCCATTCTTTCCATGGTTCATCCCATCAAACCATCATGTAGTACCCGTAAACCCGTATATGTCCAGCTTATACCGTCTATCAGTGCATCCAGTTCATCTAGTTCATAAAGTGTATCCAATTCACATAGCCCAACCGGTCTATTAGGCCTTCTCCAGTTAACTACAAATAGAAACGCATTAAATGGACAAATTAAACTCGTTCCTGTTCCCGGCTTCTACCAATTTTAATAAAATATTGTTACTAAAATAGATCAGGAAAATTCCAGTTAGAAATGAAAAACTCACGAATATTTCGGTTATAGGCAGCCTGAGAGAAACGTTTAATTTCTTAGGAACTGTATGTAGTTGACAATCAGTGGTTCGTTGCAGTTTGCTTGTTGCTTCCATTCTGTTGTCAGCAATCGCTTGAGCTTTTACTCGAAAGTGATGCAAAATTTAAATTTCTAATGAATCCGATTTGTCAAGTCGTTTGAAATTTATAATAGGAGTTAATGCCACAATTTGTTTAAGGGTTGTGCTATATCCAGGGTTAATTATTTGAAGAAATCAATTTAATCCTTTTTCAGAAAGGGTCCTAATTTCTTATAATTTCCTACACTGTATCCTATAAACTTATTTAAATTATATTTAGGATTTTAATTCTTGCAATGTAACATGAAATGTATGCACCATAATTCTTGTCTTCGTATTTTAACCATTCAAACCCATTTGAATAAAGCTTTGTAGCCATGCTATAAAAATCTCATAGTCTAAAACTATAATTTTTCAGATGCCCTTTGAGTTTGACTTCAAGAAAGCCCATTAGAAGGTTGTTTTCCTTTTTTATCCCTAAACTGTATTTCTTTCGCTCATCCGAAAAGATGCCAGAAAATGATTTGCTTATCGCCGCTCTTATTTTGTGTTGTTGCCAAATTTTTCATTATAAATTTTCTATTTCTTTCCGAAATTGATTAACTTCAGAATATTGCAATCAAATTCGAAACCCATCACCCGAAAATCTTAAGTTTAATCCTCACGAATACTGGAAATCCAACAGTAAAGTATTTACATAAGATCTGTAGATGCATAGAGATTTGTAAACTGAGAATATGCATGCCAAGCACCTCACAAATGCACCATAACCTAAATTGCATGACAAATATACGCGTATTCTAATACTTTAAGCTGTCACTGTATAATTAATTTAATCGGTATGCAACCAAATCTACGCAATAAAATGGACACCAAAAGTATTAAAATAATCGTATATAAACTAATAAATTACATTAACTTTATTATTATTAAATCATTTTATCGAATTTAATAACACATAAAAAACATTTTGAGCAAAATTTTATAAAAGTGAATTGGTATTCTCGAAAGGTGGCATGGATTAAGGTCGATGCCAAAGCAATTCTAGCCATACACGAACACGTGATAACCAATAATGATCGATTATCGGTGACGCATAACGATTTTAATACATGGACGCTTATTATAAAAGGCGTTAAAATGGAGGACCGTGGGCAGTACATGTGCCAGGTGAACACAGACCCAATGAAAATGCAGGTAAATATATTTATTTAAACGCGTGTTAAAATTCAGTCCTTACAATTTATGATTTAGACAGCATTTTTAGAAGTTGTAATACCACCCGATATTATAAACGAAGAAACATCAGGTGATATGATGGTACCGGAAGGAGGTTCAGCAAAGCTTGTGTGTAAATCGCGTGGCTTCCCAAAACCTAAAATAGTATGGCGTCGAGAAGATGGCCACGACATTATAGCCCGAAATGGTACACTAGGCAGAATTAAATGTTTGTTAATTCTAAATAGAGAAAGGCCTGTTGTAGTAATAAAATGCGTTATTTTTTTTTTTTACTTTATTATTTATAGCATTATCGTACGAGGGTGAAATACTGTGGCTTTCAAAAGTTACCCGATCAGAAATGGGTGGATATTTGTGTATCGCCTCGAATGGGGTGCCGCCTGCTATTAGTAAACGAATTAAGTTACAGGTGCATTTTCATCCACTTATACAGGTACCGAATCAACTAGTTGGTGCTCCAGTCGGTACCGATGTAAAACTCGTTTGCAACGTTGAGGCATCACCAAAGGCCATAAACTATTGGCAACGCGAAAATGGCGAAATGATTATATCAAATTATCGTTATACTATGACCGAAAACGGTACATCAATGTACGCATCTCAGATGGTGTTGCAAATTGCGAAATTGCATAAAGCAGATTTTGGTGGGTACAAATGTGTCTCAAAGAATAGTATTGGAGATGCTGAAGGCACCATTCGCTTGTACGAAATGGAAATTTCGAAAAAACCTAAAGCCAGCGACGATTATCGGAACAGTGATGAAGACAATTTGTCAACGTTCGAGGAAAATTACGAGGATAATACGTCGCTGAATAATGTGCGCGTGTACAAAGGATTACAATCGCGCGAAAATGATTCAAACTCAAAATCAAAATTAGGTTCAACAAATTTATCAATATTTTATTGTTTTATAATTTTTATAATAAATTTATGTTTCTATAAGTTATAGTAAACAAAAATAAATCGTAATAATGTAATCTAGTTTAAAAAATTATATCCATTATACAGGGTGTCTCAAAAGATTCGAACACTTTAAATGAGAAATGATTAAGCGAGATTTTTTCCAAATTAAACAACATTATTGAACTTTCTATTAAAAAACGGATCTCTCACTTTATTTAACCACACTCTTTTCGGACACCCTTTATACATAGGGTTCCATTTCATAGAACTTTATAGGAAAACGTTGTGTTGAAGAGATACCTCGCTTAATTTCGTGTTTTTTAACAAATCAATATCTACGGCATCGGAGTTAAATATTGGTATCTAGGGTTTTTCCTCAAAAATAAAAAGTTAACAAATTATTCAGAATGGAACACTCTGTATATAATTTAAAATAATTGTAGTTTATTATATAAAATAAGGACTATTGAACCGCGATAAGAATAGTGTATCAGTTACTCGCATACTTAAATCTATATAAAACATATTTATATTTTAATCCAATTGAACTGATTTGATACGTGCCAAACAATTATTTAGTCCTTCTATATTACTTAAGCCGTCCTCGTGCTACAAATTCGGCTTTATACTTTAGGCACACATAATTTAATGCTTCCCCTATATAAACTGCACCCTGTATAATTACTCGTATATATTATGATCATTAAATTTAATTAACGTACTATAAATTTTAATTTATTATCGTAACCGTACGATGATGACCGCTATCTATTCTCTAGCGAAGTATAAAATAAAATATAACAAAATGTTATTTTTTAACTTTATATAATTAAAAAAAAACTTCAAATTAATATGACCTAATCAAAATTAACTCCAAACAGTTTTTAATTTGGATTTATCAATAAAATAATTTAAATAAATGTAGTAATTTGCCAATTTAAATATAATTAAATAAAATTATATATAAATATGTAAAAAATAAAAATTATTGTAATATGATTGTAAATAAAAACTATATATTATGTTTATAAATTAATTGGTTTAATTGTAATGAAACGAAAAAAGACTTTTCTAATCCTTAAGCCACATCTGAAGCCGGTTTGTCAAAATATGGGACATATATCACATCTATTTGAAGATAACTAATTTTACGGCTGCATGTGCAATTTAAACACATCCAATATAACTATGGCAGTGCTTTGGGAAATTACATAATATGTTGAATTTTCGAATTATAAAAGATGGTTTTCCAACTTTTAATCTAAAATGCTTCATTGTGTCAAAAAAACTTTTAAAAGGATTCATAAAATTACAATCCTCAAAAACATCAAAACATAAACTTCTATACTTTTAACCTTTTGGTTATCAAGCAATGTAACAAAGAATGTAATATTTTCTCATTTTCCAAAAGATTTTTCAACTTTAACCTGCATACCTCAGTTTCATACTTTATAAGTACGTTGCACTATACAACATAATCCATAGGCAATAAAAAAATATAATTTTTTTAACAAGCAGCACCATCTCATGAGAAAGTTAAATAACTTATAAACTTTATATATGTACTTATAAAGTCCATTTGAAATCTAGTTCTAATGAAGGACTTGAATTTTGGGTCAAATACTCTTTTGGTTATAATGAACAAAAGATAGCGCTACCAAACATCCTTACAATACCCAATACACAAAATTTTTTATTCACCAAATCAGTATAATATCCAAGACTCATTCGTATATTTTAGATTTTAGCACAACAAAACCATGCCGATGACCGCCCGCTTCTAAAATTTCGTTAAAAATGGTATTAAAATCGAGTTTTAAAATCGATTTTAGTACACATTTTATGATGTTAATAAAATAATTGAAATTTTGTAAATTCAATTATTTATCAAAAGCTCTAAGTAAACTGTAACGATAAGTTTGTAATAAATTCTATTTCTACCGTAATAAATTATTTCCGCAGCAATCGTTAAACAGGTAACGGTATAAGTACTTTGATTCAAAGTAAATATTGATTCTTAGGCTGCGGGCCAATAGTCGGGTAAAAGTCATTTTTTAGTAAAATTTTCGGTAAATTCATTAATTTTTGAAAAACTCTATGGCAAACTGATCGAAAAATCTGTTCTAAATCCGATTTTTACTAAAGTAAACGATTTACCCGACTATTGGCCCGCAGCCAAAGTAGTTTAACTTTATCTGGGGTAATGCTCCTAAAATCTTAAATTTATTTTACAATTTTGATTATGGAATATTCTCGTGTTCCTTTTTAATTAAACATATTAAAATAGATTTAAACATATTAAGGCTGCGGGCCAATAGTCGGGTAAATTATTTACTGTGGTAAAAATCGGATTTAGAACAGATTTTTCGATCAGTTTGCCATAGTGTTTTTGAAAAATAAATGAATTTACCGAAAAATTTACTTAAAATTGACTTTTACCCGACTATTGGCCCGCAGCCTAAGCCATCGTTTTCTACCCAGAAAGATTAGACGTGCCACTACCACTAGCTAGGCGACTCCAGAGTTTTATAATTTACGAAGTTTAATAGTTAAATCAAGTCGTGTTAGTCGGCTTTCTCAAGTCGCGCAGCTTCCTTTCGAAATACTGTACGATGGAAATTTTGAAATTATTCAAGTTTTCTCTGTTCATAATCTCATAAACCAAGTATTTTGAGTAAAGAGAGGAAGAGAAAACAGATTCTATTTTGCTATTTCAGTGAGGTAATCAATAATTCTCATCGTCCTGTATAAGCTGTACTCAACTGTTATTTATGTACATTATGTTTTTATAATTTTCACCGCGCAGTCCCTTTTCCTAGTTGGAAATTTGCAAACATGCATGTGAATTATTTTTTACGAAAGACATACGTTTATATTTGTTACATTTATTCTAAATGTGTATAAGAAAGAAAGAAAATAGCATTTTGTCGAGTTTTAATGGTATGTTGACTAATTGACTAATTTATGACATTGGCATGTCGCATTTGTTTCCCAAATGAATCGCCCAATTACTATACACATGAGTCGACAAGTAGGTATGTGACATCCTGAAGGTATGTGACATCCGTCCTAAAACCGTTGTTCTTTCGTGACAAGTCTTAAACGAAACATGTATGACATGTCTTTGGCGGTTCCCATTTTATAACGTACGTCATTCTGATATGAACATATGCCATAAGCGATACTTTGCCGGCCCGCGATCAAAATCGTGGACGTAAAAATCGTGTACGAAAGAGAATCATGAAAAAAACAAAACGCCATTACAAACTATGGTTATTTACATACACATTTGTGTATGGTGGACTTAAATAGAAGCAAACAAAAAAAATTTGGCCAGAATAGGGATATACCTCATTGACATGCGACCAAAATTTTTCTTCTGCAAAATGAAAGAGATCTGAACTGAAGAGACATTGCCTTTTTGCACATGAGAGACAAGAAAAGATATATATCCCAACAAAATTTTTTGGAAGAAGATTTTTGGGCCACTACATCGCCAAAACCACTATAAAATGTTGCCATAAAAATATATGTTGCCATAAAATATAATCGATCCGAGTATTTGTATGACAACAATTTTAAAATTAACAAAAAAAAAATTTTTTATTTATAAATGTTGAGAATTCATCTCAGACGCCATAGATAAAAATGTAAATGTCGCATTTGAATTAATTAAAAATAAATAAATAATAATGCTATAAAAAATTATGGAATTACTATATATATTTATTTATTTCTCGCACATTAAATATTTTTCTATAGCGGATGCTTCTTATTTACCTGCAAAAATTTGCAGAAGAAAAATGTTGGTCGTATGTAAATGGGTGATGGGGCATTTACATGTAGAAAATTCTTTCATGTACAAGTTTTTGCAGCTAAATAAGAAGGATCCACTATATAAAAATATTCAATATGCCAGAAACAAATAAACATGAATAGTAATGGCGTAATTTTTTTTATACTATCATTATTATTTTATTTTTAATGAATTCAAACGCGAAATTTACATTTTTATCTATGGCGTCTGTTTTTATTATGAATCCTCAACATTTATAAATACGAAAAAAAAAATTTCTTAATTTTAAAAATGTTGCCGTAAAAATACTCATCGAATATATTTTATGGCAACATTTTATAGTGGTTTTTGCTGTATAGTGACTTAAAAATCTTCTGCAAAATTTTGTTGGGACACATATCTTTTCTTGTCTATCATGCGCAAAAAGTCAATGTTATATCCTTTTTCACTGCCCGGGAACACAATTGTGTGGGTACGGCAAAAGTACCATGTCAAAAATTTATTTTTGTACACATTTTCGTCCGATTAAAAACACTATAACTATACACACAGTTGTGTTGGTTGTACTTCAAATCAAGCAAAATTTTTTATCAAAAACGCCATTACATGCTATGATTTTTTACTCAGGCATTTGTGCGGTTTGGACTGGGGGACATTTTTATTATTTTTTTTTTTTTGTTGAAAAAGAGATATATTTTCTCATTTTGCAGGAGAAAAATGTTGGTTGCATGTAAATGCCATAAGGGTAGGTAGGAGGTAAAGTAAAGAGTAAATGATAGCAGCTGTTAAGTGAGTCAAATTCGGAGGGTCAAGGTCAAAATCAACGGGTCGTATTTAGAATTTGTTCGATCGAAATTAAAAACTACACAAATTCACAATTATTTTTATTCAAATATAGCACGCATTAATTGTTTTTATTTCCGGTAAAAAACTATACTTATAGTATTCCAAAATAAAAAGTAATAATAAAAAGAAAAGCACATAGAATATGTACGTAGTAAGCACGTAATAATAAGAAAAATGCGACACTGTTAATATAACATAAGTTTACAAAAACAAACATAATAAAAGAACCCCACGCCAAGAACCAAAATTATGTTAATTTTCTCTGATTTATAACTTAAATTAAGGATAAATTTACCACAAATCACTTTCTTTTTAACATAATTTACATTTTATTTTATATAAACACTTTAGTAAACTTACTGATGGTAAGATATGCCTTTTTGAATTTTTACTGCCGTAATTTTGAACTTTTCACAATACACTTCATTTGACATAAAAGTCTGTAATTTTTATTATCGAACAATGCACCACTACACAAACCACTAACTCCTTGATACAGTTTTTATTATTTTAATGTATTTCAATTAATAATTTTAAAAATTTATAATTTTACAGGGCAAAATTAAGACGTCACTTCGTACAAAAAAAAACTGGTTTGGTGGGTTCTTATTTTGAGATATGAGTTAAGCCATATGCACTTTTTATACAACCATCCTGCTCTGACGTGTCTCAAATGAAATAGCAAATTTTATATGGGAAAAAGCTTATCATTTTACCTACAAAATCCGTTTTAACTGCCACATTAAATTTTTCGGTGAATCCGAAATGAAAAAATAGAAATGAAAATAAAAAATTTAAGGCCATTTTTGAGATGTAGATTTTTGTTTAAATTATATTTTCGAATTTGGTGTTTTAATATATAATAAGAATTTAAATTAACAATAAAAATCTATTGCGACGTAGTTTGAAACCATAAACTAAAATCTCGTGTAGCTTGGGTGATCATTCTCTCTATAGTTTTACCTCTATTGTAAATGCCTCATAAGACGGAAAGTTTGTCAGACCTACAATAAATATGTCAATCGATTGAATTTTTTTTAATTTTGACATTTGGTTTGTTTGAAATGTAAAAAAGTGCGCGTGTGTATTCTAAAATTTAAAAACATTCGAAAAATATAAATAATTAAAAATATTTTATGTATACATATAAATTATAATGGATTTTGATCTGAATGAGGCCGACGATGATATATTTAACGATATTGAGGATACATATTTTCAATTGGGTAATTGCGAAGATGAGCCCGCACAAAACCATTTGGATGTGCTGAAAGCAAAATTTGGTCATTCAAAATTTCGTCCGATGCAGTGGAAAGTTATTAGATCGATTATCGAAGGTAAAAAAGATAATTGTGTTATTATGGCTACGGGCTACGGAAAATCATTGGGTTACCAATATCCCGCTGTTTATACAAATAAAATAACATTGGTAGTTTCACCACTCATTTCATTGATGGAGGACCAGGTACTATCTTTGAATTTAGCGAACATCAATGCGTGCTTTTTGGGATCGGCACAGAGTAATCGAAATATACTAGGAGACATATATGCAGGAAATTACTCCTTAGTTTACGTTACTCCGGAGTACATAACGGGGTCGGCAGGTGAGACGCTGTTGAAAAATATAGAAGATCAATTGGTATTGGTCGGCATCGATGAGGCGCATTGTGTAAGTCAGTGGGGACACGATTTTCGGGCCGCTTATCGAAATTTGTCTAGAATACGAGTTATAGTCCCATCTGTGCCATTCTTAGCGGTAACCGCCACTGCTACACCTCAGGTGGTAGAGGATATCGCTAAATCTCTAAAACTGCGGAACCCTAACGTGGAATGCACAGGGTTTGATAGACCAAATCTACAGTTCTTCGTTCGGATCAAAGGATCTTCAGTGTGGAATGATCTAAAGACTATTCTATCGACAAACAACAGTGGCAGTACCATTATCTATTGCATCACTCGGAAAATTACCGAGGAAATTGCCGAGCTACTACGTAGCAATGGATTAAAATGTGAAGCATATCACGCCGGACTCAGCATAAAAAATCGCCGACAGGTACACGAAGACTTTGTTAAGGATAAAATTCGTATTATAGTGGCGACGATCGCCTTTGGAATGGGTATCGATAAACCCGATGTGCGGCTTGTTATTCACTATGGTTGTTCGAAGGACATAGAGAGCTACTACCAAGAAGTTGGCCGTGCCGGTCGAGATGGTAGTATTTCCAAATGCATAACGTATTATAATCGACAGGATATGAAACTACACGAGACGCTCCGAGAAAATTATTCTTACGCGTCCCAGTCGGTAAAAAACAATTTATCGAGGCTGTCGAGTAAAATGTACGAGTACCTGAATACTACAGACTGTCGCAGAAACTTTATTCTTAAATATTTTGAAGGAGATAATTATGTGCGTCGCATCACCAAAACGTTTTGTTGTGATAATTGTGCCGCCAACAAATCGACCATAGTGAGTAACGATCAATTGTATGAAGAGATCGATAAGGACGAGAATGTAGACCTCACCGATGACTCTATGTTATTATTAGAAGCACTTGATGCGTTTAACGGAAAGACTGGTTTAGGATTTCCAATATTGTTATTGCGTGGGTCACGGGTTAAGCGCCTAAATGAAAGATATTACACTCACCCACTCCACGGTAAAGGCAAGGAAAAGCCAGAAGAATGGTGGAAAATCCTAGCCACAGTTCTCGAACATCAATCATTTATTAAAAAAATTTCAGTAAAAGGTCAGGGCCAGTTTGCCAATATTCACACGCTATCTATCACCCGAGAGGGGTACGAATGGATGAAACACTCGAATGATAGGCCGCTTAAATTAAAACCCACAAAAGATATGTTCCAATTTTTTAAGAAGAAGAGGATTACACCCGCATTTTCTACCACAAATAATGATGCAAGTACCAGTAACAGTGGTGCCATAATTGGAGTACCAGTAAGAAATCGAGAATTAGAATTGTCCCAAAAAATTCGCCTCGCTTTACTTCAAGCTCGTAGTGACATGGCGGCAGAAATAGATGTCATGCCTTACATGATTGCTTCGAACACGGCTCTCACCCAAATGTCTAAACTAAGGCCTACCTCAGTAGGGGAACTACGTAATTGCAAACTGGATGGATTCTCAGATACAAAAATCGACAAATTTGGTGCGGCCTTTGTAAAGTGCATAGTGGAAATTTTGAAATCGGCTGAGCATGAAAACTCGATTGAATCTATTTTGGTGGAGCATCCAATCCCGGGTACAAAACTAAATGCATCGCGCCAAGCCGCATACGCTTCATTTATGGCAGGCATTTCCATAACTGATACCGCTTCTAAACTCAATGTTCAAATTTCTACTGTATTCACTTACTTAAGCGAGTGTATTCGATGTGGTTTAAAATTCACCCGAAATGATTTGAGACGATGCGGAATAAGTGATGAAATTTTTAATAAAGTTATGGGTCAATTACCTGCTAAACTCAGTGATCTCAAGGATCGTTTTCCAGACTACACTTGGGATATTTTGCGATTAGTCTCGTCGTACCATCAAGTTCGAGAACATATTAGAAGGTTAAATATTCCATTTCATGATCCAGATGTAGTGAAACCACCAACTGCAGTAAATACCAAGGCGGCAACAATCGCAGCTGAAAAGACCACAGATGTTCAATTTTCTGATGATGAAGATATAAGTTTTGAGGAGCTAGATAAAATCATCTCAACTGCAACAGCTGGTGGTAAATCGAATATTAATCCACCGGCTAGTATGCCAGACGATGATATCTTGGACTTAGAAAATGAAATTTTGGATGAGATTGAACAACATAATCGATTAGATTCGCTCAAGAAAATAAATAGGGAACCAGCTTCCGATGATGATGAAGCCACGGATGATGAATTGCCCGGCTACTTTCTAAAAGCTATCGATAAAATGCATAATGTCGAAATCCAGGAACCTGTAATTGAAGAGGCAAGAGTATCACCAAAATTGTCACAAAATTCATCTCAATCGAGCACAAGTAGCGACAAGGCCACAAAATCGTCTAAATTTGTGTTGAAACGCAGGGCGGTCCCAAATAAAAAAGTCGCATACGTTAATAGCGATGATGATGACGATGAAGATGAACCACCACCACCGAAAATTACGTCAAAACGAAATATGCCCACATGGCTTTGTAATGACGTTGCAATGAGGCCCAACACAAGCAGCAATGCCAAGAAAACGACAAAGGGTTCGCTTTTTTAGAGTCCACGTATATTTATGTCTTAATAGCTCTTATTGTTACTATTTCTATTGAATAAACATGTTTTTATATAAAAATCCAATATTTTATTCTCAAAATCTTTATCCATTTTCGCCTCGTAATTTATACATGGACAACACTGGAATTTTTAAAATACATCTTCGACTATTTGGTAAAGTCCATGTCAGGATAGAATGTATCTCTGTTGTACCTCTCGTGGAGCGGGCGCACTGTTTGACTTGCAGGATTATTTATTTTAAAACTGTCGGCAGCTGAAGAAGCATTAAGGATGATATGACAAAAAACGGCAATATTCTAATGTCTGCAATCAATCAAATTCTGTGCTCAAGAATTGGTCGTTAATAAAACAAGTTTGGTGACCAAATGGCACAGTGGTTAAAGCTTTGGCGTTTGGATAGGGAGGTACCGGGTTCGAATCCCCGAATGGGATGCAAAGAGAAATTTTCATGAACTAATCACGATATGTGTGATTAAAAAGGAACACAACTACGGCCCCCTATTCCCTAGGTCCCTAGCGTGCAAAACTCATGGGCCGACCCATCTTCTATGTTCAAGTAATAGGCTGGCAAGGAGCTATACAATAATGGCAACTTAAATAAATCGGCCCCTAAAGCCAGAGCCGAACGTCTTCGATTTGGCACATGATGCGTGATGAGTAAGACGGAAAAATAAACCGCGAAAAAGTAGGGCAGCAATTTGCTCTGCAGCTCCAAGGTATCTTTTTTTTTTTTTTTTTATCTGTCTGTAATTTCAAGAAATCATATCCCTTTTTCAACCAAAAAAAAAATGGCTCAATTGAAGTTCAAACCACACAAATGTGTGAGTGAGTAAAAAATTATAGTATGTAATGGCGTTTTATGATAAAAAATTTCACTTCTTTTGAAGTGCAGCCAACACAGTTTATGTTCTTCCGGACGAAATAAATTTGAAAGGAAAACACAAATGTGTAAGTTGGTTTAAACAAAACACTAAAAAACTAAATTTTTGACATGGTACTTTTGCCCTACTCGCACAATTGTGTTAGTATTTTAGTAAAACACAAAAGGGATTCAAACCCAATAGTCATTATCTCTCTGCTCTGATAAACCTCGGAGATAACTCTAAATTGCTAATCAAATAAAAATTTAATAAATATATTAAATTATTACTCAAATGGTGAATAATTGGATGAAGGAATATTACTTAAAATTAGCCAATCTCCTCCAACATTTTTATGAATAGTCATAGTAAAATGTACCAAGAATAATGTGTTATGTTTATCCAGGAGTACTCGATACTCGTTCTTTTAGAATAAAGAACCAAACAAACTGCAACACAAGAGTTATTTCCGAAACGATGCCAATAAACAGCTCGAATCCTTCCTCTGTGAAACCTCTACTATCCCCCAAGTGATCCCCCACCAACATCACCAATCATAACAAAACCCATGCTTTACAAAGCCGTATTGAATCCATGATAAATCACACACGTACCATGTAACCCTAAAATTTCAAAAATGATTCCGCTCCCGCGAAATTGACGGCAAACTTCAATAAAAACATCTATAATATTCAAGAAAAAGATTAATTTGGGCATACAAAACTAAACCGCAGAGAAGAACCCTTCGTAAATCTGCAAATTTGCATACTTATACATATTAACGCTTGATAACTACAACAACTCCTAAACAAAACAATTTAAAATAGCCAAAAATAGCTTAGAAATATAGATAACAATAGAACATATATTAATACAACCTCCCGTAAGGTGAGAAACATAATGTTCAATGAACAACCATCACAAACCGCAGACACCGACCTACTACTCAATACTCATACTTAACGAAGCCCATTCAAAGTACTCTAAGAACAGAGAAACTTTATTGCAATATAGTTCCACCATATCCTCGCCGCCACTGTGTATATTGATCACATAAAACCTAATGCAAAATCTACTTTTAAATTAAATCTGTACATATTTTTACACACTCACAAAATAGACGAAAACACAACAAAATATTGAAATTAATGAAAAAATCCAAAAAAAATATGTATATCCCTTTTTCAACCAAAAAAAATGGCTCAATTTAAGTCCAAGCTACACAAATGTGTGAGCAAAAAATCATAGTATGTAATGGCATTTCTGATAAAAAAACATTTCGCTTGATTTGAAGTGCAACCAACACAATTGTGAGTATAGTTTATGTTTTTCCGGACGAAAATAAGTTTGAAAGGAAAACACAATTGTGTAAGTTATGTTTTCACATACAAAAAAAAATGTTTAACGTGGTACTTTCGCCGTACCCACATAATTGTGTTACCGGGCAGCAAAAGGGATATGAATCATAAAGTTAAATACTGAAGAGTGAATGCCTAATTCCACACGAGGTTTCTGGTAACTGGTAATTTTTTCAAGGCCAACTACTTAGTCGTAATAGATAATGTATATATGTATGTGTAACAAAATTTACAAAAAAAAAGTAATTATTGAATTCTCTTCGCATCTCTTCGTTCGTATATCTCTTTGCATCTCATTGCCCCATTCCACACGAGATTTTTGGTTTTTTGATAATTTTTTCAAGGCCAACTAATCATAATAGATAATGAATATGTATGCGTCTTTTATTTTGTTTTAATCTGCTCTCTCGAAAATAAAATTTAAACTAGAATGACTCAAAAATGGCCTTGAAATATTTTTTATTTGATTTATATTTGTGTTAGTGTGGTTACACCGAAAATTTGTTTAACTCGCAATTAAAACCGGTATCATCGGTAAACGTAGAAAGAACCGAAGAAAAATACGGTTTCTGTGATACCCCGTGTGGCATCAGTGATCCGTGTATATACATATAACTCCAATTTTTTTTTATTTTGTTTTATTCTGCTCTCTCGAACATAAAATTTAAACTAAAATGTATAAGTCAGCGGTTCCCAAACTTATTTTGCCACGAAACCCTTTTCCGATTCTTCAAATTTCATGGAACCCTATTCATGAAAAATCCTGTTCCGCGTAAATTTGTTGTTTAAGAACGGCAATATAAGTCTAATAGCCTTTCTGGCTAAATTTTTATATTCATCAAATATATTACAGCAGAAAGTTGCTAATGGCACCTCTTCGAAGTTAGCGAGTATCCGAACTAATTTCAATTAAATTCTCGTATTCTACTGCTAGTAGTCCCGTTGGCTTTTCATTGCTTTTGAAAGGATTTTGTACCCAATAATTATCCTTATTGTTTAATTTTGGTAGGTATATATGAAATGTAGTGTGTATGTATGAAATGAAACCTTATGGCACGGATTTTATCTGGTACTAGCTCGTGGAACCCCTAAAAATTGCCACGGAACCCACTTTGGAAAACGCTGGCATAAGTCATAAATGGCCTTGAAATATTTTTTATTTGATTTATGTTTGTGTTAGTGTGGTTGCACCTAAAGTATGCTTAAGTCGCAATTAAAACCGGTATCATAGACGGGGAAACAAACGAAGAAACATACGGTTTCTGTGATACCCAGTGTGGCATCAGCCAATGTTAGCAGCTGTCAAGTGAGTCAAATTCGGAGGGTAAAAAAGAAAGCATATAAATCAACGGGTCGAATTTAGAATTTCTTCGATCGAAATTAAAAACTACACAAATTCACAATTATTTTTATTCCAATATAGCACGGATTAATTTTTTTTTATTTTCAGTAAAAAATTGTGCTTATAGCAATAAGAAAAATGCGACACTAGTAATATAACATCAGTTTACAAAAAAGAAAAAGTCCAAGAACTACAACCAAAATTGTTTAATTAATTTTTTCTGATTTATAAATTAAAATATTTTTTTAGAATTATTCACTTTTAACGATGATTATATATAATTACCAAACTCGGTTTCATTTAAACCCTTATTTTAAATTAAAACACCAAACTTCTTTGTATTGTTTTATTCGTTCTTTCGAAAATAAAATTTAAACAAAAATCCACATCCCAAAAACGGCCTTAAATTCCTTTATTTTCATTTCTATTTTTTCGTTTTTGATTCACCGAGAAGTTTATGTTATTTTCTGTGGCACAAAAATCTTGATCCATTTTTGATCCAAATTTTTGATCCAAAATGGCTTCTTTGTTTACATTTCTTGTCTTTTTATTTTTTGATTCTGGATCAAAAATAAAATCCAAAAAATTTGTTGATTTTATTTTTGATGTCAGAGTAAACGTCAAAAAAAAAATCCAACATATTTTTTGAATTTTATTTTTGATCCAGAATCAAAAAACCAACAAGACAAAAAATGTAAACAAAGAAGCCATTTTGGATCAAAAATGGATGAAGATTTTTATGTTACAGAAAATAACATTAATGTCGCAGTCAAAACGAATTTTGTTGGTCAAAGGGGAAAGAAAGGAAGGTGAAGCCGGTCCTATGAAACCGTGTGTAGCATGGCTCAACAGAATTGAAACCCCTTTCTCGCGCAAACTATACTCGAATAACCTACTAGATGAGAATACTAATACGCCTTTATGAGTTATAAAATATGTACAGTTAAAATATATTATGGTTATATACTTAAAATTTATTTGTAAAAATATGTATTAATGTTTGAAAATATGTGTTAAAACAATGAAAAACAAAAAAATTAAAAACACTTATCTTGTGCATCCTTTGGAATAAAAAACAAGTTTCTACATATTGAAGAATTACATACGATGTATAAGATGCATTCAAGCAACGGTATCAAAATACATACATAGTAACGAAAATTGTTATGTACATATCCTACACCATTGCAAGCGCACCATACACAAATTAATATAACTGTACAATACGTACAACTTTACACTTTACTTATTAAATTACCCAAACTATAATAAATATTATTTTTTATTTATCTATGAACACATATACCTATATTATTCAATTACTGTAATTAGTTAATTAAAACACACTTAAAATATTTATTTTTATTTATTTAGAGGAGAGACAAAAACACGTCTTTCCTCTACGACGTTCAAACGCCGACCGCAAGGGACATTAAATCCCACTGGACAATTAATTAATTTTTAATTAAAAAAAAAAAAAAATCATTAGGCTTTGATGAAAAGTAATTCTGAATTAGGAAACAAAAATAAGCAAAAACCGGATTATAGCCCTTTAGAATAATGATAATCTGATGTAGGTATTTATGTTAAGATGTGTTCATTTTATTTTTAAAATAAATACAAAAAAATTATAAATGTAACAGTAACAAAATAACAAAACTTATTTTAAATAAATTCTGTTTGATACTTTTTTTCACCGTGGAATAAGGACAACCGAAACACAGCATCTCTTGACGGTTCCACAAAAGTATTTTCTAGTGAGTCAAAATCGGTTGCCAGAATTTGTGATTGTTGCTGATAGGCGGAAAATAAAGTAATCTTATGATTGTGAATCGCCATCATTTTTATACAGCCCAGTTCCATTAGTAACTCAAGTAGGTCTCTAATTAGTACAGGTTGAAGTATTTTAAATTTTTCTGCTAAATTCCGTATGGTACAACCTGCATTCGATACACAGTACAAGAGTATCGCACCAACCCATCGATCTAGTACACGTCGATTTACGGAACCATTTACCCGAATCCAGGGCGCTGGCCGCAATTGTATTAGTTCCTTAATCTTTTTTACAACAGTAGGCGGTCTATCATCTTCTTCAGCATCAACATCTTTCGAACAACATGGCTGTTGATCATCGCCAGGTAGCGTGTTATCTTCTGCATTCGGCTCACTCAATTTTATGCGTTTGCTGCTGTGAACGCAATCATCATTAGATTTGCGTCGTTTTAAATCGCTAATTAGTCGATTTTGATCGGTATTCTCACGCTCGAGTCGCGTTACATGATAACTATTCACAACCCAATTTTGTATATTTAAACAATATACGTAAGTGATTGAATAGATGCCGGTACGCATAATTATTCTGACTTCGAACATCGCATCCAGAACTTTTAAAACCGAGGATAAATTTTCCGAAAATTCTTTCTTAATCATTTCGGCTGTGGCCCCAAGAGCACCTTGCTGCTCGATAAATGCGAGGACATGCACAGCAAGAGCGACTTCGGATGGAGTGCATCGTTTTTCAATCAGTTTATTATTTAAATCTAAATTAGTTCCATGAACCGGGGGCCAAATGTAGCGATTTTTAAAATTTTCCAAAATTTCATTTAAATCTGTATAAAATGTAGGCATTATCGATTGTGGGATTTGAATTTCACCAACCGAAATTTTTTCTTCATCTTCGTTTACTCGTATCGTTATCGACAGTTTAGAAGATTTAACAACAAATCGATCATGCAGCCTCTTCATTTTCTCGGTGAAATCATCTTTTGTTCCATCCAACTTGGCATCAAGGTCCCGATTAATTTCATTCCAGCAAGGAAGAATACAAGACGTGTCATCTTCTTCAAAATCATTACGCCAATACTCTTGTAACCATGCAGTATTTTCCTCATCATTGAAATCATAATGCTCTAAAACCGTAATCCGCTCAATAAAATTGGACTCCAGCGCAGTTTTATCCCATTTGCATCGTAATTTTCCAAAATCTTTTGTGTCGCTTCTATGTCGTGTACACAAATATGTCTCCATTAAGGTATTAAACGCATTGTTCAATACTTCTGAATTTAATTTAATGTACTCGAGCTTAGTTTTTATTAAATTGGCGAGTATTTCAATTATATTCGACTTAAGTAGTATACAGTTAATGGAGCACGCTCCCTCATTTAGTGAGTACCGACTGTAATCGCTACTAGAGTTTAGCAATAGGCAAAAGTAGTGATAAAATTCCCCATTAAGCTTCATAAACTTTTCGATCGGGGTCTCCACGAAATAAATTATATCGATCTCGTTATTAAACTTAACTCGCTTTCTCGACTTGTCGCCAACTTTTGCTCCAAGGTCGCTAATATTTTTGGAGAACTTTTCCAAATTCGGTAACCTTTTAAATGTATCGTGAAACCTGCGGCAGATGCGTTCAAATATCGGATCCTCGTTCTCAATTGTCGGATCAAGTATTAAAATTTGTTTCGGGATTTCGATATGAAGTTTGATTTTCTCGAGTGACAGAAACTCACTGAGGAAGAACACCGTTCCTATATCGGTTTTCAATACCTCGATATAATTTAAGTCGGCTTCACTGAAGATGTCCACAAAAAATTTGTAATAGTCGTTAAACAACGTATACGAAATTTTTGATAAAATTTGATTTTGATACGTGATCGATAAGTGGTACGGATGCGACGCGAGAGGAAGTAATTTATTCATACGTTTCGACTTATTAAGCGAAATCAGCTGATGAGTTCGAATTTTTTTCATCGCCTCGGATAAAATCTTCTCTGGATAGTTTTTATATATCTCGAACAATTGAATACTCCAACTTGATTTGTCCCGTATACAGCACATCGAAGAATGTATTAATAGGTAAATGGTCGATACGTCGATATCCAGCTTAGTTTTCGGATTCTCGTAATAAATTAGAACCGGTTTATATGCAATTTTAGTTTCGACGAGCTGCTGATTAAATTTATCGATCGTATCCGGGATCTCAAAGAGGGCGTCTTTCGGCGACAATTTTGAAAAATATTTTATTAGCAAAATAATCAGCTCGATATAATGAATTGTGAGAGCCGCATAAAATTCGTTTTCATTTTTGTAAATTTTTTTCAAACCGTCGTAAAAATTGTTGCCGAACCTTTTCATGATTATTTTGTTTTCCCGAAGTTCATTCAAACATGAATATACGTTGTTAAGCGTAACCCGATTTTTTGACATGTATGCAATTCGGCGCTTACAGGCCGGTGATGTTTTATTGAGTGATTTGAGTTTCCAATGTAAAATATCACGGATTACCGAAAACCCGACTGTTCGCTGTTTGGTCGTGGTCAAATATAGAAGCCCTACTTTACAAAGAAGCAACACATTATCTTCAGATGCGGACCACTCGACCCGCAGCTTATCCATCCGTTTCAGTGCTTGTCGATCAACATCGTCGTATATTGGCAAACGGATTCGCTTCGTCATTTTAGGTGGATCTCTAGATCGAAATATCAGCTTCGATTTGGATATATGGATTTTCTTCGGAATCGGTATTACATATCGCTTTTCGGTTTTTTTTGCCGTTGAAAGCAATGTACGATCACGTAAATTCTTTTTAAACGAGAAAGGAATTACTTTGATTCGTTCCAGTTTTCTAGTACGCACGGACGGCTTGCCAACTGTTGCTTTTTTATTAATCACCTGCCAGTTCCAGTTACGTTTTAAATGTGAAAATAACGATGAATCGAGGCCAGCCGCTCCGAAATGATCCCCTGGAATGTAACCAACATCTCTTTCCATCGCTTCTTGGTTGGCTTTTGGTTCAAGCGCCTTCACCATGGTTTGTTTGAGATGTACTTTTTCATAGCTAAGTTCAGTTGGACGGAGAGCCCTTTTCCCGAGTCTCGTATTTATACAAATCGTCCACATATCGGTCCAATATTTTTGGAGATTCTCTATTGTCTCGAAGGTGTAGTCGAATCTTTCGTATTCCTTTCGCGTCACTTTGAAAAATCCAGGATTTGAGGTAACTGTATTATGTAAAATTGCCTTTCTGTTCACATATATAAAAACCTGATCCTTATCCTTGAGTCGTTGCGGTCCGAATTGTACTAGTCCTATGAAACATAAATTCCGCGCAATTTCATCGATACTAAAAATATATTTGCGAGACTTTAACACTTTCTCTTGTAGACCTTCAGGCATGCTATTGATCAGATAATGTTTACGAATTGGATGAGCCAATAATTCATCAAGTTCCGGCACCTCAAAATTTATATTAAATATTCTTACGAAAATTGAGATCGGGAGTCGTAAAATAACATCACTCATTAAAACCCAACCTTGATCCCATTCCCGATGCTTGATCAGAGGATGGATAAACATTTTCCAATCGATTACGGTCGAGTACACATCGGACATTTCATGTAATAGTTCATCCCCGTTGATGTTTGGATCGGCGGTTTTCCATAATTTAACAGCCTCTTCCTTGTCAATCGTATTGATCGTGTTCCGATCAATCGGATACAAATAAACGAGGAAAAATAAAAACTCATGAAAAATTCGCATTCGTAAAAATTTCGGACAAAATCCGTACTGAACATCGATATGCGATTTTGTCGGCTTCGTAATTTTAACCGGCAATTTCTGTACATTCGGCTGTGAAACGATGGGTCGTAACGCAATTATAAATTTTAATTTTGCCTGATCAATTAGCGATTTAATGATTGTGTGATTTTTCTCTATGTTCGAGTCGCATATAAACAGTAAAGATTTTACTTTTTTCTCGTATATAAGCCGAATACTTACAAGTTTGATGTAATTATCCGCAGCCATTCTGGCTAATATTCGTAATAATGATTTTTTACAAATTTTGTCTTTGTAACCGTTTCTTTGTTCCTCTTCAATAATGTGATTCAAAATTTTAGCCGGCTCGTCGATTACCAAATTAGTTTTAATTTGTTTTACAATCATATTAATCCGTCTCATAGCTCGATGCGGAAGCCGCTCAACGAGGCTTGTGGTGTTCATAAGCTTCGAGTAGCCGACCAATTTGTTCTTCAAACCCGGAAAACTGTCCACCTCTTCGACCTCAACAATAATATTTTGAAGCGAAACGCCCCGTTTTGCTTTCGACGTTGATGGTTCACTGCTTGTCACTACCGTCGTTAATTCTAATGGCTCACTCTTGACTTGATCGGGTTCTGCAGAAGGGGATCGAGAAGCTACGTCTTCCTGCACGCTAGTGTCAATCTCAAAAGTTTCACTAATTTGTTGTGTTTGGTTTTCAGGTACTGCTGGTTCCATCTTTGGGACCACTGAAGTATTTTTGACAGCCTCCAACAGGACCCCAGTTTCCTGTTGCATACGCGAATTGATTTGGTTCATGTTCTTTTTAAGCACATACCTGTAACAAAATAAAATGTTAAACACGTAGAAATATAGGAAAGTAAACCTATAGTTACTTAGAAGTACGTTGTCGCCCTTGATCTTGCAAGTAATACTGGATTAATTGCAATTTGGTTAAATTTTTAACAATGGCCCTCGCACTCAAACGGTTTAATCCCAGCTTCTTTTGGAGTTCCAGTGAGGAAAGCCCATCACAACCAGACTCCTCAATCGCTTTGAACGCAGTTCGCATAATATTCTCATGAATGTCGTTGTTACCGCGATTCAAAAAACCAGGTTCTTCTTCTTCTTCCTCTTCTTTGTACCACATGTCGGCTACATCGATATTGGGGTCGATTAACTGCATTACACGAATCGTTTTTTCGTCTCCATTTTTCTTTTGCCATTCGGATTTTTTAGCATCTGGGTATATCATGCGGTACGGAACTTTTAAATCTGTCGAAACAAAACGCTGGAAATCGAGAGATTTAATAAGTTTTTTCATAAAATTTTGCATTTTACATCCAATCTGGAGTTTTATTTCTTCGTAGTCCGCCATACAATTGGGTTTTGTGTGCAACAGTTCAACAACCTTTTCAGTCATTATCATTTGTTTCGGCCTATTATCGACGTAAAATCGTGGCAAATGCAATAGACATCCATTTCCATTATGGTCTCGCAGCTTAAAATTGAATGGTTGTTTAACAATAAGCTTATTTTGAATAAGTTTTTTACGATAATAGTGGAAAGTTCGAGCATCTTTGATCATGGCATGGATCGAAAATTTTCCCAACGTTATTTCGCCTTGGTGTCGTGACCGAGCAATCCGCTCAAGTATACAGTACTGAATCGAATGCACCTCCTTCGCTCGTTCAATATTATCGGGGAATAAAACACTTTCCCGCAGCTTTTGTTGTCCAACCATGATAAATTTTCGCCCCCATTTCTCATCCACCTGTTCATTCGTCAAATTACGTACATCGTCCACAGTTAATCGAATTCGTGTACCAAATGTACAACAAGAACCGCGAACACCATCGGGCGTCTCAATTGGTGCAAAATCATATAAAGTGAATGGACTAATTTCCGGTTCGATTGCAACACCGCTATCTTGGTCATACATTTCTGGGGAAAATCTATCGATGGGCCGTAAAATTTCACGTTCCACTTGAAGTGTATAGTATTCAATCGCTGGATGGTTCACTATAAATCTCCATACTTGAGCTCGAAATTGTTGGTGCAGCGGTAGCTTTAATTTAAGGCGAATCGAAAGTCTGGTCCACAATCCTATGGGGCCAAAAGTATTTCATGTATTCATACACAACTAAAACATATTAATTTGCACATACCTTCGATTGTAATCCCTTCTAAGCCTTCGAGCGCTATTTCTTCGAGTACCGTTATTGGTAACGGGGATTTATTCATATTTTTTGATAGCTTATGAAATATTTGACTTCATTTAATTACATTTCACAATAATTGTTTATTATTGACATAATTGTGTTGACACTTCTTGACATTGTGCTGAACATAAGAAAATTGTAGTACTACGAAATTGGTTTGTTTATATGAACAAGTTTGAAAATAATAGTAGGTTTCACTCTGTATTAGTTGGAAAATAATGAAAATATAAATGCATTGTTACTTAAAATACTTTATTTAAACATTTGTACTTTAGCCAGATATACCTGGAACAGAAAAGATACACTTCAAAAGAATTATCTCCTCCAGTAAAACCATACCAAAGTTTTAACACATATTGTAATAGGTTGGATTTTGGATTTGCATCCCATGGAATGTTGTTTCGCTTTCTCTTTTCGTTTGATAATGTTCTGTTCTTTCCATTTAATTTGTATCCCCATTTTCGAATGCTCCAGCGAATCTGTGATGTCTGATTTATTTTAACTGTTAAAATTATCTTTTTTTAATTTAAATCATTAATTGGCCCTGAAAAGGACCTTTTTGGTTTCTATAAAAAATAAATAATCGATTAATTCTTTGATGCACTCCGCGACTTTGGTGTTTTGATATTTTTCACAGATTTAGTTTTATTTTTGTTTGTCTTCTGTATCAATATTTTAATGAGCCCACGGTTCTTTGCGATTGATTTCTTGTTCTTCGCTTCCGATTTTTTGTTCTTCCCTTCCGATTTTTTGTTCTTCGACACTTCCACTTTCTTGTTTTTCGCCTCCGATTTCTTTTTAATTCCAGTGGCAACTTTCTTAACTACAACATCGCTTGGTTTTTTAGCGTCGCTTTTCTTTTTCGGTGCAGCCGCTTCTTTTTTTGGTGATTTTACAATAGATTTCTTTCTCGTTGGTTTTTTCACTATCTTTTTTTTATTTAATGATTTTAACTTTTTTGCAGATGGTAAACGAAAGGATCCATAAGCTCCATGTCCCCGCGTCTGCACTAGTCTACCCTCCGCTACGGCACATCTTAAATATTTTTTCATATGCATGTACACAGTATCACTGGTGGCTTTGTATATTTCACCAAGATATTTTCGGATTGCATGAACACTTGAACCGTTATATTCCTTTAATTCTTTAATAGCAGCATTAACCATTATCGAAATCGGTGGATAAGGCGACTTAACTTTAGTTTTCTTTTTCATTTCAACGTCTTTAATAGCCGCAGCTTTCTTCTCTTCAACATCAACAACCATTTTAGATAATTATAGTCCCACTACACTAATCAGAACAAAATTTGTTTAAACAAAACAAGATTTTAACTAAAGATGAAAACGTCAAATTATTGTATTTTGTTAAGATTATTAGAAGCAGGAAGAGGATATATACTAAATGTCTAACATTGATTTGACCATTTACTCAATAAATTATTCAATTTTTAAAAGAACACATAACTAATGTGACTATTTATTATAATAATTAAGACACGTAAAGTTATATTTATTCATTTTTATTAAAACATTTTGAACTTTAGCAAATTTTCACAGATACACGAAATTTAATTCTAAATAATAAGCCATTTATTTACATAATTGGTTTCACACGACAATGTACCTAGAATTATAAATTAAAATAGTTAAGAACGTAAATAGTTTTATAAAATATATAATTAGGCTAGAACATAAAATTAAATGATTTTTAAATAATGTATACACAAAATTTAATACGTACAATTTTCCAATATTTTGGGAACGAAGTATGTGCTGAATGAGTATGGTCCATTTTACATCTGACAAGCAGCCATGACAGATTATTGTGGAACCCAACTGGAATCTTTCGACCAATTTGGTTAAAAATAATAAAATTTGAAATTATATTTATTTGCACTTTTGTAGATACATAATCATAATCAAAATCAATTAAAGTATTTTTAAGACATGAGAATTTATGAAAAATGTTTAATTTTCCGGTCGCCCAAAAAATTCTGCATTGATATGTTAGTATTGCTATCGCTTAGTAGATGGCATAATATTCCTAGAATTTTTGAACATTGGCTTTACAGTTACATAAATTAAATAATTATAGATTTCGTACAAATTTTATTTTAATAACAATCCCTGAACGGTTCTTACAGTAATAATTGTAAAGGAATAGATTTGTCTGCCATTGATTGTTCAATATACAACTAATTAAGAATTTGCACCGAGGCCGAAATCCCAGTGATTTAATGGAAGAAGTGCGGCGTTGAAATTTAGATATTTATTAAGATCGGGTTAAAATGAAATTAATTAAAAAGACCTAATTGGAATTTGTATATGGCAAAAAATATTTGTACAATAAATCAGATGACTCGTTTTATGCGGGATATACACAAATGTTGATGATACAAAATATTTACAATATGTGGTTTAAAGTTGTACCACCCATTTTGCTTTTTTAGACCTTAAACACCGTTTACACAACATGAAACAAATAAAAATGTTAGCTGTAAACGCACACTGATATTCAAATAATTTTTAAAATGTTTAAATTCATATTTAGTAATGACCTTGAGCCGAATTAATTCAAACTTCGTTTGTTGTATCGTCAAATTTAGATTTACCTGCGTAATGCAATTTCACAGTAATTACGAAAAAATGTTTTTTTTAAATAAATTGTTGGTGGCCCTGACAAGAGCCTTTTTGTTATACTGTTAAAATACTACACGGATATTATTATAAAATACAATTTTAATTAATTTAAATAAATAAAACAAAAATGACAACAAAATTTTACTTCTTAGCTGCAACTTTTCTAGTTTGATAACTCTTTTTAACGGTGATGGTTTCGGTGACTGTAACATTTTTTGCCTTTGATACAGGCGCTGGACTTACTTTAGTTGCCTTGGAAACTGTTTTTAACACTGCAACCTTAGGTTTTTTATCCGCACCAGCGGCCACTTTTTTAGTGATTACTTTAATTGCATTTGCTTTGCTTTTAGCAGCTGCGCTAGCTGTTCCGCTCTTTGAAACGGTCGCTTTCTTTTTGGTTGGTTTAGCCGATGTCAACTTAGCGGCAGTACTTTTAGACGAACTTGGTGCATTCGCACGCTTTTTTACCGGTTTAGGCGTCGAAATATAGGGACAAGTAGCACAGTCTCCAGACATGCTTTTACTTATTGTACACACACAATCACAGAATTTAGTTCAATTTACAATTAATAAAATCACTTTTGTTGTGTATGAAACCGAACAATTTGGCGTTTAAAATCAAATTATTTTATGCAGGAAGTAAAAATAGCTTAATTTTATAGTAACCCAATAAACAAATAACAAGGAATCAAAAACGCTTTAAGCATTGAGGGATATAATTTAGGCAAATAACCATAAATTGTAAATTTTCTTCGTTTTGAAGGAGAGACAACGTTATTTTTGACAAACAAATAACCGGACCACATACTTCAATTTTCAAATAAAACTCAAGCAAAACTAGAGTGACCAGACCAAAATTCCTAAATTAGGGTACTCTTAAATTAGGTTTTATTTTCAAAATTAATCCCAAAAATTAGTACAAAATACGGAAAAATTCGTATGATGGTCAGTTAGCTGATTAGTTTTAATAAGAAGTTCTTTTTTTATATTTTTGGCGGAGCTCGGCTTTCTTGTTGTTTGATGTTTTTTCAATTAATTTGGAAGGTATCATCTGCAATGGAATCTTTTCGTGTAACAAGGCTGGTCAGGATCATTTCCCAAATTTACGCGGAAATGATTATTTTGGTAGTAAACTATTGCTTCGTTATAGTTAAGCTACTCTGCATCTCAGGTGGGTTGACCGATCCGGATAGATTCATGAGAGATGGCAACTTCCATTGAACTCTTTCCGTTTTTTGCAGTATTTTGGTATAGCACTTGCGAGGGTTTCTGTTAGAAATCGTGCGGTTCAAGGCTGATCCTGATCATTTTCCGCGAAACTGTTTTTTGTGAGAGTTTATTCTTGTTTGCTTTCTGGATTGGATTCGGAAAAGGAATGGTTCGTGATGATTTTCTGGTGGCTGCGGGCGGATGTGATGGTTTTTGTTGTGAACGTTTTTCGTAGGAACTTTCTTGTTTTTTGCTAGTGTTTTCTATACTATGGAATTTACGAAGAAGCCTGGCAGGTTCTAAATTATCTTGGCGTCTAAATAGGTCAAGAAGATTTTTCTGGAATTTGGTTGCAGGAAGTGAAGATTTTTTATAAAACTGTTTTTTACTGTACAGGGTTTGGAATATTAGCTTCATGAGAGTGAGATGCTGCTATCTTAAAATTCCTTAGTTGTGTTAAGTCGCCGTAGGATACCTACCGTTAATTTTATGCGTAACTACTTTCAACATCTACACCACCATTTGAGCATGGGTAGAGCGAGTAAATACGAGTACTTGTGAGTAGTTTGCTTTCTCCATTGGAACACAACTATTGTATGTAAATGTAACAGTTTACGCACACCGCAATACTTTGAAATTGATCGGGTGTTTACGTCATAAGATTATAGTAGCTTATAATTTTATAAACAGGCACAACAAAAGCAATCGATTTTGAAAATGTTTATTCATATTGACCTTGAGTCGAATTAAATCAAATTTTGTGTCTGTTTTATCCTTGAATTTAGATTTCCACAAATAAAATAAAATGAGCAAAATTTTATTTCTTAGCTGTAACTTTATTAGTTTTAAAACTCTTTTTAATGGTGATGGTTTCGGTGTTTTTAGTCGTCTTGGAAACTGTTTTTGACGCTATATTCTTTGGTCTTTTATCCGCACCAGCGGCCACTTTTCTAGTTAATACGTTATTTGATTTTATTTTACTTTTAGCAGCTGCATTAGCTGTTCCGCTCTTTGAAATGTTCGCTTTCTTTTTGATTGGTTTAGCCGATGTCGACTTAGTGGCAGTACTTTTAGACGAACTTGGTGCACTAGCACGCTTTTTTACCGGTTTAGACATCGGCCTAAAAGAGCAAGTAACCCGGTATCCAGACATGCTTTTACTAATTGTACACACAATCACAATTTTTCCCCAATTTATTTTGCGTACGAGACCGTGCCATTTAGCGTTTAAAATCAAATTGTTTCATAAGGAAGTTAAAATAGCTTAATTTTATAGTAGCCCAATAAACAAATAACAAAGAATCAAAAACGCTTTAGAATTGAGAGTAATAATTTAGGCAAATAACCATAAATTGTCTACCGTCTTCGTTTTGAATGAAACGCAATTTTAGTTTTAACAAAAAAATAACCGGATCACATACTGCATTTTTCGAACAAAACTCAAGCGCTTGCCTGTCACTCAAGTGCGGACATATTTCTAAGAATGTGTAAAATTATTTACATTTTAGATTGCTTGAGCGAAACGGGAAGGGAAAAGAGAAAACAAAATTTAAAACATCGAGTAGGTATTGAAGTTCAATGTAAAATTCCTCATATTTGCTAGGGCGTTTCTTAATTGACGATTGTAATGTAGCGAAAACACCACCTACTGGAATAAAATAAAGCTGTGATTTCATGTAAAATATGTCCACCACCGCTCACGAAACGATTAAAAATTGGTGCAAATTTTAATAGTTCTGATTCCATGTACAAAAGTGTCTAAAATCACGGCTCCAATCATTATTGACGATTGGAAATGGAAAGAAATCACTACCTATCGTAATAAAATAAAACTGTACGACCCAAAAAAATGACCGCCAGCGCTTACAATATTACTTAAAAGTGGTATACCGGAGAAATTGTAAAGCTTAGGAGCAAACAGAAAATAGTATAAAATCATGTCGCTAATCGTCAATACAATTTCATACTAATCACGTAAAAACAGAAACAAAATTCTGACCGTAAGGGCCGTGCACGTTGAGAACGACTAGCGAGATTGTTTCTTTTATTTTACAAAACAATAAAAGAAAATTTCCAAAATTTTGCAAGTTGTAAAACTTATCTGAGCTATTTTACCTACTTATAAATCTTACATTTATTTTATACACAATATATAGATTTAATAGTTTTCTTCACAAACTTTATTTATCTTAAATAATTTTGAATTATTAACGATAAATTAAAATTTTGTAAGAAATTTTTTATAGGATATATATATAGATTACTTATAAGATTTATAAAATATCGTTCATTTGAAAGTAACTGATACTCCATTTCATTGTTTTCTTTCATTATTTGGGAAAAATCACATCGAATGTGTATCCGATTCAAAATGGCTGACGTTTAACCAATTAACGCGCAGTTTTTTATGCTATAAAGTAAATTGCAAACTAGCCAGTTAAATAAAATGTTGCTCATTGTTTTTATGTTTATTCGACGAGTATAATTAAAAAAAACTTTATTTTTTAAATGATTATCGTAATTTTGTTTGGAGTATAGAAATAAAGAAATAAAATAATACATTTATACCAAAGAAAATCAAAAAATAAAGAATATTTTCCTTTAAAACCCAATAAGCGGTTGGAGTAGCATGTTCAGATTTTCCATTGAAATTTTGGTGTATTTTGTTGAGAAATAATTTTTTTTTGCTTTAGCTTTATTTGGCGCTGGATAAATTTAGCGCTGCAATTTAAAATTCTATTGAATAATTTTATAAAATAATATTTGTGTATTCTAGTTGATATTCAGCTACTAAAGCAATTAAATTTTGAAATGCTTTAGTTTTTGATAAGCGAGATTGCTAAGGAAGTTATTGTGATTATATGACATAGCCAGGTAAACCGGTGAAAACCAAATAAATTCCTGTGAGAAATTTAATCATTTGTGACACTCAATTGTCATTGGAGTTCTATAAGAATGCAGTATCCTCTACATACTTTTAAAATTTAAATTTTCCATGCAGACATGACAACCGCATTATTTTCCTATAGGGAGAGTTTTCGACTAGTTGCGAGATCGCCACCAGACAGTGTGTAAGTGAGAAACAAAATGCAAAATGACAATTCCGTGTAAATTTGAGATTAAGAAATATAAAAGTACGACTAATTAACTAATTTTATAAAATTAGCCAATTCTGTCTGATAAATAATTTTATGACGAGTCATAAAGAAAGATTCAAACATATTTTGGTTGGATCTAATGTTAAATTTGGTAGTGTGTTGGTCAACAAAATGAAGTTGGACGTTTCGGTTGGAAATTCCATCAAACCGACCAGCTAACCAACCAAAGTGGATGATATGTTATAGTGATGTGGTACGATATTTCGCCATTCATGAAAAAATTGAATTTAGAAAACAAAAACAAACCATAAAGAAACTAAACAAATAAAACTAAAATTGTTAAAATTTGGAGGAAAACTATAGAGCACATGTATATAGTGCAGTTAGTCCGACAAGTTTTAAACGAACACTCTTAAACGATAAAGTAATTCAAAAATTGGTTTAGTATCGTCAGGTACCGTTTGCATTTAAAGATTGGGTAGAGAAAGGATTGTGCAAGCGTAGTTCGAAAGGTGTTATTACAGATGTTTTATCAAACGATTCGGGTACCCCTCGTTCCTCTAATATATATTTTGCAGACAATATGCACCCAGTTTGAAAAAGATGGGCAATCTCGCAAGTTGCCTGTTGTTTTTAAAGAGGTTGCCTTTCAGTATTCGTCCAGCCACCGGCATCTTTCAACAAGAAATATAAAAATTAATTGTAGGAATTTCGGGACTTGTCAGCTTCTTCAAATTTAAAGGAGAATCTTCAGAATATGGTAAACGTGTTATCTATAGGTTATCAATAGCCGGATTGAAACTGGCAAAATATTAATTGTAGGTTCTTCCTTTCAAGACACTTATTTGTATGCTATTCCCATGTGGTCACCCAAATTTATACTAACCCCAGCAACTATTACTCTACGTTGTTGTAGCATTGTCTCCTCCTGTCACGTGCCCCAGTACATTATTGAAATTTGAAAAACTATAAGATTAGGAAAACAGGCCCTAGCCGTTTTCCCTTGTTCAGACCATAAATCGCTTTGTTTTGCAAAAAAAATACCGTTTACCGCGAATAAATGCTGAGTACAAAGATGGGCAAACAACACTCTCTCAGTTTTCAACTATATACGTTAGAATATGTTAAAGGGAAGGATAATCAAGCTGATTTCCTCCTCGTGCACCGAATTTGAAAAAATCACAGGACGAAATTTAAAAGAAAAAATTATATTAATTTTATTAAGTAGATGAGCAATAAATTGATTATCACTGATTTTAGAAGAAACAAACAGTGATTCAATTCTTTTAGAATTGAGATCAACAGTTCGAAATCATAAGTTACAGAGCCAAAAAGATGAGAGATACACAGCATATTTACAAAGGCAGTCGGCATTATATGTTGAATTGGAAATATGTGGCGATGTCACATCGTTTACTATAGCGATGCGAAAAACATTATGGTAGATTCTAATAGGTAATAAATATCGTGGAAACGTTCAATCTGCTCTTTCTGAATTGTTAAGCGACACGTACCAAATGATTCATAGAGTTGGAAGAAAATAACTTTAAATACGTTACGAACATTAGCACTGATATTCCCAGCCATATTCACCAGAGTTTCTCAGAAATTGAAGTTAATGTAACACATGGAACCATACGGATAGATCAAGCCTGTTCAAAAATTAAACTTGTAAACTTTTGTATTATACCTATATTAAACTTATTAGAATTAGAAGAAGAAATACATTCATTCGCCTTCATGAACTTATACTTTCACTAATTTAATCATTTGGATTTGACCGAGTACGGACCACTTTCTTCTTTGAAAGCATGGTTTATTGAGGCACCGGTCGGCACGCTATCTTTTATAACAAGATTTTTCAAAACGGGAAAGAAATATTTCAAAAATGGCTTTTGTACTACCCAAAAGTATAGTCCATTCAAAAATTATTTTAAAATCCGGTTTAGCTCGTTCTATACCTTTTGCATTACAACATTTTAATGTAAAATCTCTTTGTGAAAAGTCTCATTGAGAAATACGTTTGTATGTGATTCCATCCTTCCATCCTAAATGTATTTGTTTATCTTTTAATAACGTCAACAGCTGCTTCTCAGATAGTTCATCTAAAACCGTAAATAAGATATGCCTTCAACAAATTGTCGGTTTTCAGTTAACATAATCGTATATTGTGGTAAATCTAGTCGTACAATAAATCATACAGCTTGTTTTATGTGGAATATAGACAAATGTTGATGAAGATAAAATTTAATATATAATTTAAAGCAGTACCTACAAACTATTGCTTTAATATACCTTATATTAGTAGAGACTACTACGTCAAATAACGGTGTTTCACTCTGGTTCAAGAAAAGCAATGTGTGGATCAGTCATAAAGGCCGTACCGTCCGCACAGCTTGAAATGCTTGACCTTGCTAATTGAAAATCGAAAAGCTGTTTTACAACAAAATCATATTCATATAATTAAAAATGTTAGCGGTAAATATCAGACGCTCATTTACTCAAAACATCAAAATTATTATGTAAATTATAATTTTCATAAGACGATATATTGTATATAAATGTGCCAGTTTACGCACATTGCAACACTTGCAATTGATCGGGTGTTTACGCCATACTCTACTAACGCGCCAATAATCGTACGCACAATATCGATTTTGAAAATGTTTAAATTTACATTTCGAATTAAATCAAATTTTGTGTTTTCGTACTCAAATTTAGATTTACCTGTAATGCAATTTCATCGTATAATCGCGGTAAAAATTCTTTTTTTAAAAATAAATTTTTGGCGGCTCTGACAAGAGCCTTTTTGTTAAACTGTTAAAATACTACACGGATATTATTATAAAATACAATTTTAATTAATTTAAATAAATAAAATAAAAATGACAACAAAATTTTCACTTCTTAGCTGTAACTTTTCTAGTTTGATAACTCTTTTTAATGGCGATGGTTTCGGTGACTGTAACATTTTTTGCCTTTGTTACCACTGCCTTAGTAGTCTTGGAAACTGTTTTTGGAGGGTTTTTATCCTTACCAGCGGCCATTTTTCTAGTGCTTACATTAATTGCATTTGCTTTACTTTTAGCAGCTGCGCTAACAGTTGCTCCCTTTGAAACGGTCGCTTTCGTTTTGGTTGGGTTGGCCGATGTCGACTTTGCAGCAATACCTTTAGATGAACTTGGCGCCGTAACACGCTTTTTTATCGGTTGAGACGTCGACATAAACGGACAAGTAACACAGTCTCCAGACATGTTTTCACTTATTGTGCACACAATCACAGAATTTTGTTCAATTTACAATTTTAAAATCACTTTTGTTGTGTACGAAACCGAACATTTTACCGTTTAAAATCAAATTGTTTTATGCAGGAAGTAAAAATAGCTCATTTTTATAGCAACCCAATAAGCAAACACCAATAATTAAGTGTAAAACCATAATATCTTCTTCGTTTTGAGCAAAAAACAAAGTTTGAGTCTGGTAAAATATTTAACCAAGATACATAATCACTTCTGTCTGAACGCATAGTGTTATTCTTCATTTCTATAACCTCTCTCCAACAACGAACACAATTTTTGAGCTCAAAAAAATTAACAAAAATGGAGGTCCCGGAAAATCTTGGTAGATGGTAGCACAGTAGTTTTAAGCATAATGTTTATAGTTGCAATCGCAAGTCTAGTGGGAAACAAGTACCCAAGTATTTTTACTTTCAATTTTCCTGGCGATATTCGTACTTAAGTACTAAACTTAGTCTAGTATTTTTCTAAGTTTGAGTTGCAATTTATTAAAATAAAACGTATGAAACGTGTCGCGATTATTCGAAACTGAACGAAACTCAATAAAGGAGAATTGTATACATGTATGTGTGAACAGAAAAGACAAAAAACAAAATGGCGGGAGCGAGGTTGTGCATGAATGTAAAATGCTATATTTGAAAATGTTAGAAGAAAAAGATGGCGGCATCCAAATGTGAGAGCAAAATAAAAATTTAGGTTTAAAATGAATATTTTTATTTTATTAAATTTGCGGTATAAAAATATACATACATATATACATATTATATACGAATCTAAATTATATTTTAGTTAATTTTTTAATTATTTTTTATTATTACACAATTTGAAATTATTCTTTGATTGTAATATTAAAAGTTTAAATAATTTTCCAAATAGGTACTATGATTATTGCACATCAAGTTTATTATTTTCGCATTTGCTTTCTACCTAAAAACTTAAAACTGAACTAGAAATTAATTAATTTATGAAAACCATATTTGAATAGATATAAAATATATTTTGATGTAATTTTATTTAAATTAACGCACATCTTTAAATTTTTTTAACAAAATTTTATAAAATTACCAAACTCATGTCGTGAACATGAAAAATAAAAACAAACCATGTACATTACACGCTATACACATTCCTACGAAAGAAAAATTGCGGTAACACAGTATACAGTAGTAACAACACAGTATACATATACGCTACAAACACTATCATTATAATGTGAAGTTTAACTTTCGTTAATTTTGGATGAAAACGAAGGAAAATACTATGCTCAATTTTTACTTTCGTTTTGTTATACTTGGGTACAGACTAAACCACTACACTACCCAAGTATAACAAGACGAAACTCAAAATTGAGCTATCGTATTTTCCTTCGAATTATGACGAGAAAGTCGAAAGAGAAAATATGTACATATGTACGTACGTACACAGATTGCATTTTTATTATTTAGCTGTGATGCGCAAAATAACATTGAAGTGTAGATAAAAAAGTGTCGTGCTTTTTAATTTATATGCATAGCCAGAAATTAATAAAAAAATTTAATGTACATATTTAGAATCTATTTTTGATCTAGATTTGTAAATAATAAAACTATTTATTTGTAAATATTAAAATTTAAAAAAAAATTATTCTTATGGCATCATCAATTCGAAAGTTTGAAGGGATATTAAATATTTAAATTATAAAAAGGTATATATGACAGATAAAATACATAATTTAATTCCACAAAATTTTACTTATTGTAATCAATTTGCTTTTCTATTTTAGATAATTTATTTTTCGAACATATACAGGTGCAATCTTAATTGCAGTTGATATACATATGTACCAGTGATATATCTTGCTTTTGATATATATATATATCTATTATTATCTAGCTTTAAGATTTACTTGTTTGGTTATTACTATTTCAGTTTATATATAGATTTAATAAAATATTTTTTTATATAAATAAAATTCAAATTTAGTTTTATTAATAAAATATTTAGAACCCCAAAATCCATTTTGACATTTCACACACATGCACAAAATTGCTCCCGCCAATTTTATTTTAATTCATACATGCACACATTTTTATTATATCGAGTTTCGCTGAGTTTCGAATTTTCGCGACAATTTTCATACGACTTATATCTTAAAAATACTCGAATCTTAGTTTCGAACTATTGTTCGATAACAAGGGAAAAAGGTGAAAGTAAAAATACTTGGGTATTATTAACGTACCTAGTTAAAGTAATTCCCAACGAAATCAGCGTATTTTAACAGAATCATTAATTTTAATAATTTTTATGGGTAGTATCCAAAATCACCTATGAAATGAGCTAGATTCGCCCAGTTAATTATATTTCAGGACTTCATTCAAAAAATATTTTGGAGTATTTCAATAGGGACGCTCGGAACTTGTTAGATTATAGCAGCCATGTTCTTACACCAGCACCAAATGCATCCTGAGAAAGTCACTTTTTGATGTGAGTTTTGGTCTGGAGGAATCATCGGTCCGTACTTCTTCAAAAAACAAAACTGGCATTGCCATAATCGTCAACGGCGAGCAGTGTAGATGGATGATAAGCAACTTCTTGAAGCCAAAAACTGGATGATATGTTCCAACAGGACGGCGCTACGTGCCACACAGTGCATGTCAAGATGAACATTCTGCATGAGCGATTGGCCACCGAAATCGTGCGATTTAACGCCTTGAAACTTTTTCCTTTATGGCTATCTTAAATCGTAGGTTTATGCGAATAAACCGTAAACAATATTAATGCCCTCAGATCATTTCGATTCCAGAACTTCATACAAAATTCATGTAAGAATCTCAAATTCCAAGATTCCTTTAAAAATCCATGTTAGAATAAAATTTACATGCCATATTTAACCATGATGGCTATGATAGCTCTTGATAGCATTTGGTCCAGTGTGGCAAAAATAAATTATTCGACAATATCATTACCCCAATCGACGTCAAGCAACAGTTGCTTGGGTTAGAGCAAGTCTGAGTGACCGCAAGATCGAAACACAATAAAACGAATTGTAAAATGGAAGGAAGCAAATATGTGTATGAGTCTCATCCAGAGAGGGATGTCCGTTAAAGAAGCCCTATCGATTAATCCTGCCATTATTTATAAAAGGGTTAAAACCTCGACGAAAGTGACAGCCAGTGGCAATATTTGGAAATTGTATCCATAAAACTAGAAATCTGCCATCTTTTGGAAAACATGATCTCGTAAAGTGCTAGTAGGGAAAATGTTTTTTTGCTGTAAACAAAACATTTTTGTTAAAATACAATTTATTTGATTTTCGCACACTCATGCGTACATACAGTTGTGATCTAACGTTAGAATTGTGTTATAATAAAGTGTTTTATATAAAAAGTGAAATATGTCTGATTCTGGAAATGAAACCGAAACCAGTCCAAAGACTAATTTACGACGAGCTGTCGTTTTGAAGCGGCCCCAAACATCAGTTATGGTGCTAGCTGCAATTAAAGCATTGAACGAGAGAGGAGGTTCTTCGATACAAGCCATAAAAAAATACATAGCGGCTACATACAATGTTAATCTTCAAGTAAGCAGCTTATATATCAAGAAATATTTAATAAAAGCGGTCGAGGCAGGAGAACTAACTCAAACTAGAGGAAAAGGAGCATCAGGTTCTTTTAAAATTACGGCTAATTACGGAAAGAAAGCAGCACTCAAACCACCAAAATCGCCCAAAAAGAAAACCAAAACAAGTTCTAGTGCCGCAAATAAATCAGATCCACCTAAAGTAGTAATCAAGAAAGTAACCGCTGGCGTGGTGAAAAAACCTAAAGTTGTCACCTCAAAAGTAGTAGTTAAGACTGGTGAAAAATCATCTAATAATTCAGAAGGTTCCGGGTCTAAAGCAATAAAGAAATCCCCAAAACGTAACGAAACCAATGCCAAATCAAAGAAAACAGCAACTTCAAAGTAAATTTTGTTTAACGTTACTTTATTTCTTTTATAATTAAAATTTTATTTTATATATGTATGTAACTGTGCATCATTTTATCCACAATAAACGGGTTCTTTTTAGAGCCACCATTTAACTATACTATAAAAAAATAAATTTTTCATTCACAAATTACAGTACCAATATTAATATCGAACACGTGAGGTCACAATTTTCTAAACCAACGGTTAAAGCGTATTACGATTAGCAAATAAAATCAGTTAAATAGTAAATTCACATTTTTGAAATTTTCGAATTTCGAACAAAAGAGTGCCACCTATTGTTCCACACGCTCAACTTTTAGCGTTTTCTAGTTATTCTGTTTTTAATATAATATATATTTAGAAACATTAAACTACTAAACTTACATTTGAACCGCAGTTAATACCGCACTGATAATTTTGATTGTCCATACTTAAACTAATTGTGTACGTGTGTCTTCGACGCGAAATCTGGCCACCTTGCCTACGTCAAAGTTTCGAAAATAAATACACTTTGCCTTATCAAACCCAAAATAAACTTACAATTACCATCGTTTTCATATGATTTTATATACTTTGTACTTTGATATTAGATACATAAAGATTATTGCAAATAGAAGTTAAGAATTAAACATGTTAAAGCAATTGGTTAATAATCACCGTCAATTAATATCTTGTGCAGTAAATATGGGTAAGTAAATCATTTATGTTCCGTAATTGCAATGAACTCTTTCTAGCTAGAAATGATTTCTTATATATTATAGTGAGAGGATATTCATCTGTAGAGGCCATTAAAATGAATAATTTTAATATAAGTACTCCGAAGCAATACGTAGTCCATGTCGAATTGAATCGGCCAAAATTGAACGCAATGAACAGTGAGACTTGGATCGAATTAGGCCAATGTTTTCACGAGTTGAACGAAAATCCAGATTGTCGTGTAATAGTACTATCCGCAGCTGGAAAATTATTTACGGCTGGAATAGATTTAAATGATATGATGACACTGGGCCAGGAGTTGGCAGAAATAGATGATGTAGCACGAAAAGGACGTGTCCTTATGAAAAAAATGAAAATTTTTCAAGATTCAATCTCATCATTAGAGATTTGTAGAAAACCGGTTATTGCGGCGGTACATAGTGCATGTATTGGAGCAGGTGTTGATTTGATTACGGCCGCTGATATTCGCTACTGTTCAAAAGATGCATGGTTTCAGGTGAAAGAAGTTGATATTGGTATGGCAGCTGATGTCGGAACATTACAGCGATTCCCAAAGGCGGTTGGAAATCAAAGTTGGGTTCGTGAATTATGCTTTACTGGGCGCCAATTTAAATCAGAGGAAGCATTACAATTTGGACTGGTTAGCAAAGTGTTCGATACAAAAGAAGATATGTTAAAATCGTCCTTCGAATTAGCTGAGGTGATCGCACAAAAGAGTCCAGTAGCCGTACAGACAACGAAGGAAAGTATCATATATTCGATGGAACACACAAATCAGGAAGGATTGAGTCACATTGTAAGTCTGGCCTGGGATTTTGTACGGTATTCTCATGAGAATTTGTATGGTAAACGTATACAATAAATTCTTATGGTAATTTCGTGAGATTAGCGTACAAAACCCCACTGCTGATAATGCGATTGTTGTACTATTTTAAATTTTTTCAGAGGGGTATTAACCAACTCTATCTTCAGTCGGAAGATTTTATAAATGCCTGCGTTGCTCAAGCAACAACAAAAGGAAAAGAAGTGGCCATTTTCGCCAAATTATGAAAACGAAATTTTAAGACTTATTAATAAATACATTTTTTATTATTTAATTAAGCATATTTGAAATTCGTTCAATATTAAGCGTGTACACGGAATGTGATGCCAATATATTTTTATCCTGCAGCGTTTTATACAAATCCAACAGTGTGATGGGTCGCTTCTTGGGTGACGTAATTTGTTCACAATTGGTGGTAAATATACTTTCATCGAATACTCTGGGAGTTGTATTGGCTGACGTGATTACTTTACTTAAATCAATTTGTTCATCATCCACCTTTTGCTTACTTACGGTGTTTCTTAGAAATGGATTTTTGATTTCATACCCAAAATCATAAACGAACTGTCCACTATCGGTTGTTCGAGAGCCCTTTTTACGACTTATTATAGCAGTTAATATATTTTTGAGCAAGGTCTGAACTGCTTGAACAATTATCTCGACTGCAGTATCATCGGCTGTGCTAAGCCCGTTTTCCCACGCACCAACTAATAACCGGCCCATTATTAAACCAGCGTCAGGTAAAAATAGTTCCTGTGCCGCATACCTTAATGTGGTGTGGTTCACATTAGGATTATATGTCCGCTCAACGCGATCTTCATCATTTTCGTATTTCGGCCAATCGGATCTTGAAGATTTACGACGCTTTTTCGAACTGGAATTGGTACTAATATGCGAGTTACTGTGACCACTTCCACTGGAATTATTTGCAGAATTACAGCTGTTCACGTCACTGTACACTTGTTGGTGTTGCGTAGCGCTCACCGGCGAAATAGCATCGAGTTTATTTAGTAGAGCAATCAGGAATTTATTGTGCAGATGCATTTGTTCTTGGTTCAAGAGTTTGCGACATTCAAAATCAAATTCCTCTTTTTTTAATTTCTGGCGAAACCACAATTTCATGTTGTTTAAATATTTTTGTGTATTATCTGAACCCAGCGCGTTCATCAATTTCATTTTTGAGTAGACAACGGGATCTTTTTCCGAATTCATATTTTACAATTAGGTAGCACTAGATATTTCCAAGAGAAATTTTTTGGACGTCTTGAAATATTTTGACAAACAAAAACGCAAAACGATTATGAATGAAGTAAGTTTCAATTGAGGTTGATTCTAACCTTTAAATTTATTTTGTTTTTATGTAGTATAAAATAAATTTATGTTTATTCTTAAAAATGGAATAAATAATGAAAATTCTAGTTCATTAATAAAATTAAAATAGAATTAATCGCGTAATACGAAAAAAATATGAACATAACAGAATTTACTTCTTTGCCTTTTTGGCTGCTCCCCCGCCTGCTTTCTTTGGTTTAGGAGTTTTAAGCTTTTTGGTTGCATCTGATTTTACAGGTTTAGTTGGTTTCTGCTTTGTTATTTTAGCATCTGCCTTTTTTACCGCTTTTGCTGGAGCAGCTGCTTTTGCCTTTTCTTCGGCTGGTTTCTTTACTGCTGCTGCTTGTTTGCGAGCGGTTGTTTCCTTCTTGGCAACAGCTTTTGGTTTTTTATCCTCTTTCGCTGATTTTTTGACAGCTTTTGGTTTACTGATCGCTGTTACAGATTTCTTTTTAGGTTCCTTTGGTTTTGCGGCTGTTGGTAGTCTAAATGATCCGGATGCTCCTTTACCTTTGGTTTGGACAAGTTGTCCTCCAATGACCGCTGATTTTATATACTTCTTGATAAACGGTGACAGCTTATCCGCGTCTATTTTGTACGTAGCTGAAATGTACTTTTTGATCGCCTGTAGCGAAGAACCACCGCGTTCTTTAAGTGATTTAATGGCGTTTTGAACCATTTCAGAAGTAGGGGGATGATTTGGCTTCGTTTTAGGTTTTTTGGCTGCCGCGCCACCTTTATTAACCGCCGTTTGTTTAGCTTTTTTACCTTTCGATGGAGTGGCTACTACTGGAGCATCACCAGCTGCTGGATCATTTACGATTGTTGCTTCTGTGTCAGACATCACGTCAAACTTCACGTATTATTTCACACTAACAAGAAGAAAGTAAACTAATAAACTTGATGTTAACAAATATTTTATATTTACATCAAATTATTTCATGCACGAAGTAAACATTACCAAATCGTACAATAATTTTTTTGGCGTTTGTATTTTTGGGCGACAAAATAATCAAAAATTTATTAAGTAAACTTAATTTTTTTGTTTTTCTGTAAACGTACAATGAAAGCTTAAACTGTAATCTTTATAACCACATTTAATTAATTAAATAAATTAATTTGTTTAACTTTAATTTTTGCAATTTGTATCAAAAAAAGTTATAAATTTCGTTTTTTGCCTGCATAAAAATGTATTTTACTTAATAAATACAAGTAATTTTGTGTTTTATTCTATAATAATACACATCTAAAAGTATAGTTAATGCAATTCTATTATCTAATTATTTTATAAATCGTTTTAAATTATTAATGGAACAAAAAATTATTTGTAAGAAATGTGCGGTATAAGTATCCGTCATCTTAAATTTGTTTGAAAACCACCATCATATGTAAGTGTATGACTATGTAGGATTATGTATGAACCGTGATAGCCACATAATAACACATAGTAACGGCCTATTATACACGATTCCAACAAGTGGCTATAATAATATTAATTTATATAAAAATAATTAAAATTTAATTTTTATTTGTTCTTATACATAATTAAAAATTTGGTATGGTTCGAGTCTTAGGAAATTAAGCTTTCGTTAGATGACACTACTTTCATTAATCAATAAGCAGTTTTTGTTTTGACAACAAAAAAATTCTTTTTTTCAGAAACATTTCAGGGCCCTAAAAAGGACCGATCTCAATAAACTTGTTACTTCAAATTAAAATAAACTCAAATATAATCCACACAATTTTTTTAATATTATTATTTCAATTTACATATTATTTTATATGAACACAAAGTGGTAACTTATTTTGAACTGGTATACTTGGTGACAGCCTTTGTACCTTCACTGACGGCGTGCTTAGCCAATTCTCCTGGCAGCAATAAACGTACCGCAGTCTGGATTTCTCGTGATGTGATGGTCGAACGTTTATTGTAATGTGCCAAACGTGATGATTCAGAAGCAATTCGTTCGAATATATCATTTACGAATGAATTCATAATGCTCATAGCTTTCGAAGAAATTCCCGTGTCAGGATGAACTTGTTTCAAAACTTTGTAAATGTATATCGCATAACTTTCTTTACGCTTGCGGCGCACTTTCTTGTCTCCTTTTTTGATGCTCTTTTGAGCTTTTCCAGCTTTCTTTGCCGCTTTTCCACTCGTTTTTGGTGGCATTGAATGAGTTTCTTCGATTCTCTCGTAGCGAAGATTTTAAAATAACTGATACTAAAAAAAACGATTGCATTGCATTTATTCACAAAATATATAACATTATAAGCCACGCCTATTTTTTATAACAATAACCAAAATATTTTCAGACATGCGCAATGACGTACAAAAATATATTATAAAAGCTTTTTCAATGACATGACAGTTGAAATTCAAAAATTTAAAAATTATTCGATAATGTCAGGTCGCGGAAAAGGTGGCAAAGTCTCAGGTAAAGCTAAAAGCCGTTCTAATCGGGCTGGTTTACAATTTCCGGTTGGTCGTATACACCGTTTGTTACGCAAAGGAAGTTATGCCGAACGTATAGGTGCTGGGGCACCGGTATATTTAGCAGCCGTAATGGAATACCTAGCCGCTGAAGTACTCGAATTGGCTGGAAATGCAGCACGAGATAACAAGAAAACTCGTATAATACCACGCCATTTGCAATTGGCTATCCGAAACGATGAGGAATTAAATAAATTGCTGTCCGGAGTTACGATTGCGCAGGGCGGCGTACTACCCAACATACAGGCTGCTCTGCTACCCAAGAAAACTGAAAAGTCTTCGTAATTAAGTAATATTTTAATTAAAATTTGTAATTTCAATCATTTTCAGTCTCTTGTAATTTTATACAAAAAATAAATCCACTCGTAAACCCCTAATCTGGCCATCTTATATAAATCTTAACTAACTTCATTCCAAGCTTAATATATTCCGTCAAAAAAAGCTCAAACATTGAATTTTGACATTTATCCCAAAACAAAATAATAATTTTGCTACAAATTATCTAAAATTTCGTTAGTTATTAATAAACCACATAGTTTTTATTTACAAAAAGTGTGAAATATAATTTTGTACAGGTTTGTAATTATCCACATAAAGATAATTTTGCTTAATTGATCATAAAACAGGATCATTGTCTACATTGTCTTGTAGCTAACCCAAAAATGATTAACGATGATCATTTAACACCAAGATTACCAGTAAATTCAGAAAGTATTGTATTTAATGATTGGAAGATAAGTTATTCGAAATCTCATATACTTAAAAGTATTTGTACTAATAACGATAAGTGTGTGAAAGATGATGCCGGTTGTTGTGATTTGTGCGTCTACCGATACTCACTGGATTTACCATCACTGCCCGATATGGTATTTCATAAAAATTCACTGGTGTTAAAGCATCAAAATGGGGCGCAGCTGGAATTCACGCCGATGGCAGCTTTGAAATGTGTACTGAATGGAAAATCTGATATTAAAGTAGCTTGTGCCGATGAGTGGCGGGAATCAAGACCCGAGGAGAATATGGAGGAAAAAATAAAACCATTCGACTGGACATTTAGCACTAATTATCAAGGAACAATAAATGAGAAGCTAATTATTAAACCAACTGATCTCAAAATTGACATGTCTAAGTTAATGAAACGCGAACAAATCTTATTCTATCACGATTTATGCCTATTCGAAGACGAGCTGCACGATAATGGAATTTCTAAAGTATCGGTAAAAATTCGTGTAATGCCGTCCGGGTTCTTCATTCTACTAAGATTTTTCTTACGTATTGATAACGTTCTAATTAAGATGAATGATACACGTTACTATTACGAGGTTGGGGTAGACTATATACTAAAAGAGTATACTTCGCGCGGAGCAAAGATGGATGAACTTAAGCATGTAAGCTATCTGCACGAAAATTATGAATTATTCAAGCATAGCTATTTAAAATCTAATTTATAGGTACCTCCACCATACTTCATCGAGCCAAATGATATCGAAAAACATCTTCCTGTTCTAGAGAAAACATACGAAAAGATAATATTTCAATAATTTTAATGCGTTAATAAATCAATTCAACTATCATAGGTACATACATAGTAATTAAAACGAGTTTCAAAATTTATAAAATTGTTTTAAGCTTCTGGCGAGGGATGAAATAAAGGGGAAATTTAATTTTCGCCTGAAAGACGTTAAAACAGGAAAATATGGATTATCGAAATTAAACAAACTGGATAAATTATCTTTCTAAATAAACGTTACGATCATTATTCTTTTTTAATTTACCTACTTTATGATGGATACCTTTATTTTATATAGATCTTACAAATTGCGTTTTCTAAAGTGAGTTATGCTTGTGAATCGACTCGTATCCTCGTATGTTGAAAACCCAGAAAAACGAATATACAGATGAATTAAAATCTCGCTGAAAATGCTTATTCTTTCATTCTCTCTTAAATGTTAAATGTAACAACAACCGCCGTTTGTTGTTCTATTTACTAGAGAATGAAAGAGTTAACATTTTCAGCGAGATATTTTATTTGACTGGAAAATTATTTAGAGGATTTTATTTATCATAATATGTATTAGATTTTAGTGACCGGGCGTTTATTTTACGGCATTACGATCTATCCCACCAACGTATCTTGTTATTTATTAATGGGAAGAGTGGGATTGAGAATGTCGGGGATTCGTTGACGATTGGCGAATATTAGAGAGTGGCCATATATAAAAAGGCAAAATTGAACTCTTTTTTTTTTAAAAGTGAACATCTCTATTAAAAAAGAGAATATGTATTTTTAAAACAAAAACACGTTTCTCTTGTGTTTCTTTAAATGTAAGATACTTATACGTATCTATTAACTGGACGATTTAAATAAAAAAATAAAATTATTAATACCTAAGTAAAAATTCATTGTAAAATTTCATTATTCCAGCATATCAGGATTGAATATCATAAATCCAGGAGGTACTATTTATTTCGGAACAAAATTCGTTTAACTAGAATTGGACTCAAATTTCAATTTTAAATAATTTAACTAGAATAACATCTGATTGCGATCGGTGATGAAAATGAACACAACTTTATCCCCCTGTCAGAGTGCAGAACTCATGGGCCGACCCATCTCCAAGTTCCTTGTCATTAAATGGAGCATTACATTGCTGACATGCAATTGCAAGCTCCATGTTACTTTGACGTGGACGGTGGGTCGGCGCTGAATTCTGCACTCCATCAGAAGAGTCTTAAGTTGTGTTTATTAACATCACCGGTTGTAATCGATGATGAAAATTCGATATGCATCTAGCCTCTCTGATGGGGATTCGTACCTAGTACCTCCCGGTCCAAGTGCCGAAGCTTTAACCACTGCACCACTTGTCCGGTGAAATTAGAATAACTATAAATTGGTATCTACAAATTGGATGATTTTGGTAAGTTAAATTTTGCTTATTATGTGTGTATTTTAATAGAAACTTTACTTTTTAGAGAGCTCACTTTCAGAGCCTACTTTGGCAATTTTACAACGACAATGCCATACATTTCATTCGAGCTAGACTAGTTTGATTTCAATTTTTTGTGTATGAATAAGAATAAAATTATTCTTCATCAAGCTACCCTGTAGATATTATTGAAATGATAGTTGAAATTGAATAATTTAGGCCATCTTGAAAACATCAAATGGTGTTCTCCCATTCAATTTTTTTATAAGATTTTTTCCCCCTCACAATTTTAACGGACACAAGCATTATTGTTTAAGGCAGTTAAAGGCTTTTCAACATTGTATGAGAAAATGTTCGAGTGTCTTTCTTTCTACATTAACATAATTTGTTCAATTAAATTTGTAATTATTTAACTGGATGATCATCTTCAAATTACTTTGAGTATTAATTTTTACTACAAGATATTGAAACGGAAATATATCTACGTTCAATCACAAACAAAATAGCAATCAGACCTGCAAACCAATAGTAACTTTATGTGTAAATCAAATTCTCGATGTCGTTACAAATGGAAAAATATTTCGAGCGGCTGTTAGTAGAAATGCTTAGCTAAAACTCAAACCCTATTTCGTTTATCTTGCTCAATATATTCATATTTCTCGCTCAATATATTTTTTTAATACGCGCGCGAACAAATGAAAAATTTTATATTTGTGTGTACAGTATAAAAGAAACAAACGGATAAATACAAATTCAACGTATTTTTTATTTTCGTTTGAAAATATACTTTCTCTTATTGTATGTTTTAAATTTAATAAAACAGAATGTTTTGAAAACTAAAACGCACGTATTATGTATATACTATACATATACTAGATGTATATACATATGTACTATTTAAAATAAAATGTGTGCACGATCGATAATTTCTTGTCGTTTAGGTATATAAAATTTAAAAAACATGTGATCGTGAAAAGAAAGAGGATTTATTTTCGATGTATGTATGTATGTACGTATATACATTGATTATGGTTTGGTGTGGTGCATGAAATATAGTTTATAAAAAAGAAACAAATATTTGGAGGAAAGGATACGAAACATCAGAAATTTATGAACGAATGGGAAAATATTATAATTAAATTGTTTTTTAGTGATCGCAGTAAACATTTAGATATACATATTACATATTTGTGTTTAGTTACATTATGTATATTTTATATGCCTATCTATACTGATTGGTCGAAATTAAATACATACATTCATTACTTAATTTTTCCTAAGTGTACTATAAGGATGATTGATATATGTTCTAAATTCAATAATATTAAAATTCCTAACAATTTTATAAATGATTTTAATTTTGAGAAAAATAATAAAATCAGCTTAGAGCGGAAAGATGCCTTAGGGAGGATGTACTATGTATTTGGATTTGCATCTAAAAAATTGGTCAAGCATATATATTTAGTACATTTTTGTTAACACTTTCCCCTTATTCCATATTATCTGAAGCATAGTATAGTATTTGAATTGTTTCAAATAAAAGCTAGTTATTAGATTTTAACCAAACTTGCAAAAACATTAATATTTCGATGTCGGTTGTGATATATAGAATTATGAGTATACACAATATCCTTGGAATTCCATTTTTAAACTTCTAAAACCAAGTAAAAACCATCCTAAGGTTTAAAAATGAAAATAAATAAATTTCATTTTTTGTTGTTTACAACCGAGTTACAAGCTTACATTATAAGTACACTGCAATTTTTCAGATACCAACCACCACTTATCATGAAAACTACCCCAAATTTCTCTAGAATAAATGGCCACTTTTTGACAATTTTAAAAATAGACATTTCAATATCGGATATTGGGTATCGCTTTATAATCCTCATCAGAAGTGCAATTCGATTTTTAAGTTGTAACTTGGAACTTTAAATCATGGAAACAAATTTATTTAGCCACCCACTTTATTTATTAGGTGTATAACTTAATTTCTACAGATTTTTTTCACGGTATTTTGTGGTTTTTGTAGGATTGGACGCAAGGTTTCAGAACAACGAACGACAAGTTTACGTGAGTTACATAACCTCTCAGAATAGCAGAGTTTACGATTACAACTGATAAACAGCACATTCGGCACTGCATTCTATACGAATTCCAACAAAGAAAAAATGCTTCTAAGGCACGGGAATCAATTTGTAGTGTTCTTGGTGTCGACCTTGTGTCTTATGAAACGTGTAATTATTGGTATAAACGTTTTAGAATTAGTGATTTCGATCTTAGTGACAGCCTTGAAAGTTTGAAGATGTGCGAGCTAACCTGGAATCTACAACAACAACAGGCATAACTCAGAAAAAACGAATACCTAAATAACATACTGCCTAATAATTGGTTTCATCTAAGATTTCAATTCCTAAAAATCATAAATAACTATCAAATGTTTAAATTCTCCTAAACTTCTGATAATTTAAATAAATTTTAAGAAATATGTACTACGGACTTGGAGCAAAATATTTTCTGAACAGTTATTTTTCAGTAATTATCTTCTCCTGTACTAAATATTAATTTATTACATTAATATGCCCAGCACCAAGTGAATTTTGTGAAACTGGTGGTTATGTAAATGTATTTAATTAATGTGTATTAATCCATCACCATACCATACATGACATACTTTAGTCATATATAGTCTACTGAGATTGTCACAGATTTTAGTGAGGCCTCATTAAACCTTTTATGAAACATGTCTTTGTTTTTGGTAAGACTTCAGTAGGCTGAACTTGCTCGACATGTTTAAAGAGTTCGTAGTATAAATATTTTTAGTATAAGGCCTCCTGCCTGATGACATAAATCAAAGATAAGATCACGAACACCGCACGGAAGTCCAGAAAATACTCGAACTCAATTCAAATAAAATTAATTAATTTAAAACGAGTTCATAATTTTGAATTACAATAGAACAAAGAAAAATATTTTGAATATCAGTGAAACTAGCTTTATTGGATTGATAATTTTATGCCATTAATGCTTGAATATGATTGTGGCCGCTGTGGCTGGTGCGTAGATGGCGCAATCTGCATGTCCAATTTTCACACACTTTTCGCAGCAAGCGTAGACAAGTGACTTAACATATCCCCAAAGAAAATAATACCAGTTCGTGACTGGTTGAGGCATTTTAAGGCAACTCTAAATATTTAGTGTTCACATACGAATTAATCACCCATTGAGATAGCGAATTTTTATAAATACACTAAAAATTATTAAACGAATCAAAATTTAATCATGCATTCTGATTACACTAATCATGGGAGATGAATATGATTACATGTATCATAATAATAATAATAAGCTCCGTTTTCACTGATTGACATAATTAAACAAATAGTATTTCTTATTATTGTATGATAGGGAATATCACAATAATTTTATAATGATTTCTATTATTATAATATGGTAAAGGCAATCATGTGTTTATCATATTTTTTCTGAGTGTAGACGCTGACTCATTTTCTATATCAGTATATAGGTTTAAATGGAGCTTGTATCGTGAAGAATTACTTTTGTACATTTTGCTTAGAAGGAAAATTATGCAAATCATTGATCGAAATATTAAAAGTGTTTATCTCATGAATTCCTTATTCAATCAGTAAAGGGTGTGTTTTATAGCTTCACATCGTTAAGTTTGCAACATTGTTTTGTTTGACAACCGAGTTTACAGCTAACATTTGCTTTGTCATTAGTTTGATTTGCCATTTCATAATGAATAAACTTACGCCATAGCACTGCTTGCCAAATCGGCCAATCGGCTGAAGCACTAATTCTATTGATGTTGATTTTCCAAACAAAATTTTGTTCAACGATGAAGCTCAATTTTTGTTGAATGGGTACGTTAATAAACAGAATTGGATTTGGAGTGAAGATAATCTAGAAGCCTTTGCCTTTGAAACACCATTATATCCATAGAAAATCACTGTTTGGTGCGCTTTATGGGCCGGCGGACTCTCTGGTCTATATGTCTTCAAAAACGATGATGGGTGGAATCTTACAGTGAACGGTAGAGACATGATTTCTAACTTTTTTGTACCCCAATTGGCTGCCATTAATCTTGCTGATATGTGGTTCCAACAGGACGGTTCCATTAGGCACACAACGCGGAATACAATTAATTTACTCAAAGAAACATTTGATGAAAGACTAATTCAACATAATAGTCCTGTTAATTGGCCACAGAGATCGTGTGATCTAACTCCATTAGATTATTTTCTTTGGGGATATGTTAAGTCACTTGTCTACGCTTGCTGCGAAAAGTGTGTGAAAATTGGACATGCAGATTGCGCCATCTACGCACCAGCCACATGGCCACAATCATATTCAAGCATTAATGGCATAAAATTATCAATCCAATAAAGCTAGTTTCACTGATATTCAAAATATTTTTCTTTGTTCTATTGTAATTCAAAATTATGAACTCGTTTTAAATTAATTAATTTTATTTGAATTGAGTTCGAGTATTTTCTGGACTTCCGTGCGGTGTTCGTGATCTTATCTTTGATTTATGTCATCAGGCAGGAGGCCTTATACAAAAAATATTTATACTACGAACTCTTTAAACATGTCGAGCAAGTTCAGCCTACTGAAGTCTTACCAAAAACAAAGACATGTTTCATAAAAGGTTTAATGAGGCCTCACTAAAATCTGTGACAATCTCAGTAGACTATATATGACTAAAGTATGTCATGCATGGTATGGTGATAGATTACTACACATTAATTAAATACATTTACATAACCACCAGTTTCAGAAAATTCACTTGGTGCTGGGCATATTAATGTAATAAATTAATATTTAGTACAGGAGAAGATAATTACTGAAAAATAACTGTTCAGAAAATATTTTGCTCCAAGTCCGTAGTACATATTTCTTAAAATTTATTTAAATTTTCAGAAGTTTAGGAGAATTTAAACATTTGATAGTTATTTATGATTTTTAGGAATTGAAATCTTAGATGAAACCAATTATTAGGCAGTATGTTATTTAGATATTCGTTTTTTCTGAGTTATGCCTGTTGCTGTTGTAGATTCCAGGTTAGCTCGCACATCTTCAAACTTTCGAGGCTGTCACTAAGATCGAAATCACTAATTCTAAAACGTTTATACCAATAATTACACGTTTCATAAGACACAAGGTCGACACCAAGAACACTACAAATTGATTCCCGTGCCTTAGAAGCATTTTTTCCTTGTTGGAATTCGTATAGAATGCAGTGCCGAATGTGCTGTTTATCAGTTGTAATCGTAAACTCTGCTATTCTGAGAGGTTATGTAACTCACGTAAACTTGTCGTTCGTTGTTCTGAAACCTTGCGTCCGATCCTACAAAAACCACAGAATACCGTGAAAAAAATCTGTAGAAATTAAGTTATATACCTAATAAATAAAGTGGGTGGCTAAATAAATTTGTTTCCATAATTTAAAGTTCCAAGTTACAACTTAAAAATCGAATTGCACTTCTGATGAGGATTATAAAGCGATACCCAATATCCGATATTGAAATGTCTATTTTTGAAATTGTCAAAAAAGTGGCCATTTATTCTAGAGAAATTTGGGGTAGTTTTCATGATAAGTGGTGGTTGGTATCTGAAAAATTGCAGTGTACTTATAATGTAAGCTTGTAACTCGGTTGAAAACAACAAAAAACGAAATTTATTTATTTTCATTTTTAAACCTTAGGATGGTTTTTACTTGGGGTTAGAAGTTTAAAAATGGAATTCCAAGGATATTGTGTATACTCATAATTCTATATATCACAACCGACATCGAAATATTAATGTTTTTGCAAGTTTGGTTAAAATCAATAACTAGCTTTTATTTGAAACAATTCAAATACTATACTATGCTTCAGATAATATGGAATAAGGGGAAAGTGTTAACAAAAATGTACTATATATGCTTGACCAATTTTTTAGATGCAAATCCAAATACATAGTACATCCTCCCTAAGGCATCTTTCCGCTCTAAGCTGATTTTATTATTTTTCTCAAAATTAAAATCATTTATAAAATTGTTAGGAATTTTAATATTATTGAATTTAGAACATATATCAATCATCCTTATAGTACACTTAGGAAAAATTAAGTAATGAATGTATGTATTTAAGTTCGACCAATCAGTATAGATAGGCATATAAAATATACATAATGTAACTAAACACAAATATGTAATATGTATATCTAAATGTTTACTGCGATCAGTAAAAAACAATTTAATTATAATATTTTCCCTTTCATTCATAAATTTCTGATGTTTCGTATCCTTTCCTCCAAATATTTGTTTCTTTTTTATAAACTATATTTCATGCAGCACACCAAACCATAATCAATGTATATACGTATATATATACGTACATACAACGTATATACGTACATATATACATACATACATACATCGAAAATAGATCCTCTTTCTTTTCATGATCACATGTTTTTTAAATTTTATATACCTAAACGACAAGAAATTATCGATCGTGCACACATTTTATTTTAAATAGTACATATGTATATACATCTATTATATGTATAGTATATACATAATACGTGCGTTTTAGTTTTCAAAACATTCTGTTTTATTAAATTTAAAACATACAATAAGAGAAAGTATATTTTCAAACGAAAATAAAAAACACGTTGAATTTGTATTTTTTCGTTTGTTTCTTTTATACTGTACACACAAATAAAAAAAAATTATTTTGTCGCGCGCGTTGAATAAATATATTGAGCGAGATGTATATTGAGCACATAGGGTTTGAGTTTTAGCTAAGCATTTCTACTAACAGCCGCTCGAAATATTTTTCCATTTGTAACGACATCGAGAATTTGATTTACACATAAAGTTACTATTGGTTTGCAGGTCTGATTGGTATTTCGTTTGTGGTTCAATCATATTTGTATCGAGCAACAAATGTGTTCAATGTCATCCGATAGCGCCTGAATTTTTACTAGTCCAGAATTGGACAAATATTCGGTAGAGCGAACGTTTTTTTTGCAAAAATGTCCTAAATATCAACGAACAAAAGGAAATTAAATTACAACATTCCACAAACTATGAATAACTAAAATAACCCGATGTAAAAATCATTCGTCGTTGCCGAACGAAGACGAAAGTATCAAACGAAAATTTATTTTTTAAAGGTTAAATCAAAATTCTTTTTTTTTATTATTATTACCCTTTTTTATTATTAAATGCATTTGTTTGATTTATACATCCAAATCACTAATAGATTTGTTTAATAAATATCTATAGAGGTCTGATCCATTGAACAACAAGGACATTCAATGGAATTAGGTTAATACTAGATTAGCAGCACAAACCCGAACGGTACATGAAATCGGAAGTTAGTTGGTTTCTAGAAAAACTTTTGTATTATACAACTTATTTAAATTATTATATTTTATATTCTTTTATTGTTCAATATTTAACCATGTTACTGCGGTATATGTACATATTTCGTTTTCAATATAGTATCTTGTAGGAGTATATTATTTTGAAACTCATTTTATGAATGAACATTTATGAACCCAAATGATCGTGCATTCTATAACACACATTTTTTGTGGCTTATTGGTTCCTTATAGCAACAAAATAATTTCATGAAAACACATCTAAACTGGCTCATTATGGCGCAACTTGAAATTTGAATTTTTCTTGAACTCTATTTTGCATAGACTGATGAGGCATTAACGATATACGAGTTTTTAAATTCGGAAAATTCCCACACACGCCATAAACGTAAAATATTTTACACATTGGCGCTAGTGTCAATAAAAAAGAAATTTAATGTTTTGTTTATTTTTTATGATTTTTTTCATTCATTTTGTATTGCGTATTCTTCTTTCAAGTTCGTACATATATTTACAACACATTCCAGTTTATAACTGTGATTTTCCAAAATAAGCCAAAATAATAAAAGTTAAATTTCTAAACTTTTCAAAATAATAATGGATTACACCGTGAGTAAAATATTTACAAAATTAATTTATAATTTTACACTCATTCATTCATTCCTTAAAAATACAACAATAATCGGATTTGTTTATAAACAAAACATTGGCAATTAGCCAACAATGCAATTTTGCGATTTGTTGTGTTCTCTGATGACCTCGTAATGCTGGATTAAATTAGAACATCCTTTTGTTACATAATCACATAAGAATGTATCGTAAATTGTCTTGAAAAAGAAGAATTGATGATTCATTCTTTTTTATTGATTTTAATGTCACACAGTAATGTTGAGTTGAAAATTATTTGTATCCCGTATTCTAATTAAAATTCGTATCACTTCTCGGTTATGGCCCGTAATTGGAAAGTTATTATTGTTAATTAAAGTGGTAGAACAAATTAATTATATTAACCGTAGTTCTATTCAATAAACATAAGTGAAGGTCATTTTGTCACGATTTCACTGGGCTCATGTGAAAAATATAAGATTTTTTTGTTAAATACGCGTTTCTATCATTAAATCTTCGTCATGATAGTTAACCGCACCCAAACCGTGCGAGTTGTATATATATAAATGTTTTAGTTATACGCAAATTGCAATAAAGTAACGGAAACCTGGAATAAATTTTGATTCAAGGCAATTCCAACCGTTCTACCTTTTGCCGGATTCAATCCAGCTGAAGATGCGGCGACTCTTAGATCCGCCATGAAGGGGTTTGGAACTGATGAGGATCAAATAATCGAAGTACTTGCAAAACGTACAAATGCCCAGCGGCAACAAATTAAAAAGAATTTTGAGAATGAATTCGGTAGAGATTTGATAGATGATCTCAAAAGCGAATTAGGCGGGAAGTTCGAGGACGTTATGGTTAGTTTGATGGCAACGCCAGATGAATTCTTATGTAATGAATTAAACAATGCTATGAATGGTATTGGGACAAATGAAAGTACATTAGTTGAAATACTTTGTACGCGAAGTAACGAGGAGGTGAAACATTTGGCCGCGGTCTACGAAGATTGTAAGTGAAACAAACGAGTTAAGTTATTCTCACTAATTCGGTATTTTTATCTAGTATTCAGCCGCCCGCTCGCCGAGCACATGTGCAGCGAAACTAATGGACATTTTCGACGATTATTAACGTTAGTTATTTGTGGAGTTCGCGATCCACCTGGAAAGGTCGATGCTGAACGTGCTAAAGAAGAGGCCACACAATTATACAATGCGGGTGAAGGGAAACTCGGAACAGATGAGGAAGTGTTCAACAAAATTATGTCTCGTGACAGTTTTGCGCAACTTAGATTGGTGTTTGATGAGTACAAAAACTTATCAGGCGAAACAATTGAGCAGGCATTGGAACACGAAATGGACGGTGATTTATTACAGGCAATGATGGCCATTGTGGAATGTGTTCAGTCGCCAGCTGCTTTTTTCGCTAATCGTCTTCACAAGGCTATGGATGGTCTTGGAACCGACGATCATACTCTGATTCGAGTGATTGTGTCCCGGTCAGAAATCGATTTGGAAACGATTAAACAGGAATACGAACGTATTTATAATCGTACATTGTTGAGCGCGTTACGTGTAAGTATTTTCTTAGCATATAGTTTTGAATTTCTGGTAATAGGCTTTCGGTTTTTCATATGGTTTATCAACCCCTATCTTTCGTCCACAGCAGGTATGTTTTGTTTTTGTAAATATGATATTTAGTGCATGCAAGTTCCTTGAACTTTTAAAAATTCTGAAAACAAACGCTATTTGTCATTATTGAGGAACTAATAGGTTTAAAATGCACATATCGCAAAATTTAAAATTTTTTTTTTCTATATTTCAGAACGAGACAACTGGAGATTACCACAAAGTTCTATGTGCTTTAATTGGAGAATAAGCCAATCTTATCTCTTATATGCATCCCATTAACCTCTCATTGAATCTCAGCTTTGTAGCAGCACTAAAGTCATGATTTATACGCACCAATATTTCGTTTTTTATAATTTGCAACAAAATATACATTTTAGAACATTAAAAATTGTGTTTTGTTTTGTTTTGGGGAAAAAACTTCACGGCAAAGACTCGCAAATCAATCTATAAAATGCTACCTAATACAATTCTAATAAATTAAATGAACTTTATTACAACCATATTTTAGTTTTATTAATTATAAATAAATTTATATATTGATTTTGGACCACATCAGGACGCCACACATTATACCGCGCCCCATTCAGTATTTTCGGAATCGTCACCCCATCCATCTTCCGTCTCGCCATCAATCACGTTAATTTCAAACCGAGTTTTATCGAAATGAACCTTTGTAGTTTCATCATCAGTTTGTGTTTTGTTTGGAATTTGTGCAGATACTGGGGTTTGTGGTGCACTAGATATAGTCGATATGGCATCCAGTTTTAACGATAGGATCGTTTTTTGAATGACAGGTTCCATATCCTTAAAAAAATCGACCTCTTCTTTAATTTTCGGAATGACTTTTTGATTTTTGATGTCTAACTCTTCAATATCTGGAATTTGAGTTTTACTAGCAGTTGGTACAACCGGCATCCCATTTACTAATTTATTAGTACTACTCGTACTAGTAGTATCTAATTGTTCGTCGATTTGCGAATGTGTATTCGAATTATGTACAATTTTCGAATGGTCGTCGACTAACTCCTCTTCCCAATCAGTCCATGTTTCATCATCAATTTCGCTTGTTTTAAAATCTTCACCGCCATCAGGTGAAAATCGTTCGGGCATTAAATTTCCCTGGCTATTATTATCTACAGACGCGTACGATTCGCTTATATCTACGTTATCGGGTGCCGGGCTATTCGCGGACAGTAGTTCAACCGAGGTTAGGACTGGTGTTATTGACCGAGCTTCAATCCAATGATTTGATACTTCCGGTGGCCCTTGTGGTCTTCCATCTGCAAATATCCGGCTTCGATTACCTCCGATGACAACGGAAGAGCCCAGTATTCCAACTAAATCGGCTAAACATCGTAATGTCATTGCAACCACAACATCATTCGTGTCCTTAATTCCGAGCAGCAGCTAGAATAAATGCAATTGAAACAAAATTAGAGATTAGATTAAAAATTAGAGTGTGGCGTAAACGCCTTACGTACTTGAGGCAATAGATTATCTTTTAAATCTTCTTTTGCTATTAAGTTCACATAATACGGAAAGTATTCCAGTAAAAATAATCGTATTTGCGTGTCTCGTACACGAAACACTTCCATTACCTTCGGTACGAGATATTTAATATAGACTGGGACGGAAAACAAACTGGGGAATAGGTCATCTGTTTTCGGTTTCAATAGATATGGCAGGACACATAATTGGGCACATGAGTCCAGCAAAACTATTCGGGATAGTAATGCATTGCCCAGCTGAGAAGCGACGAGTTGTTCATCAAATTTTCGCAGTCGATCAACGAGACTGGTAAAAAATACTTGTTTCTCTGGTTGATTCTTCACCGGCAATTCTGTTAGAAATGCGTGTATGGCAATGAATTCGTGATTAAAATACGAATGTAGCAGAATGGCGGATAATTTTGGACGCATCGATGGAGTCGCGTGCTTTAAATGGGTGGCGCAATATTTTTTGAATTCGGTATAGTATGGAATGCCATCGTTCGTTTTATTCAAAATTTCTTCACACATAATGCCAAACGCGTACTGCTCCAACGCCAATCCTTTAGTTTTCGTTTCATTTTCATCCAATGCTTTATTATATCGTATTGACTTTGATTTTTCAAGTATATCAACTGAAAGTTCGTTTGCTTTCCACACGAATTCGAATCCACCCAATTTCCATGAGCCATCGCATGTTACATATATTGACGATCGGCAAACATTCAGATGACGAATCCCAGCCTGTTCCACTAAAAATATCAACGCATTCAGTATATTCTTCAATCCTAAACATATTTCGATATCCGTTAGTTGGTTCAGCATAAGGGATAGAGGACGGCAACGCTCTGTTGCTAGATTACGTATTGAGCCCCGATTCCAGGATGTAATATATTTGATAATACTGGGGTGACGATATATCATCAAATTCTTAAAAGGGAAACAAAACAATTTAGGCAATCATTACAAACGAAGAACTGAACTATAAAAGTGCTTTACTTACTTTACTAGACTTTTCCAAGGGATTTATATGATTCCATAAATTATTTTCCAACTGTAATTCACCTTGGAATATTGATAATTTGGTGCTATTAATCTCATTTGGTATTTCGGCTGCGTATAGTGTCCAATAGTCACTAACCTCGATTGCTTTTTTATCGATTTCTAAACCTTTTAATTTATGTGACGATTCATTTCCCATATTAACATTCTTTAACTTAATTTTACTTAGGATAGATAGATTTAATATTTAATACAAAATAAACAGAATTTCCTGAAAACTGAGAGTTTTGCTTTTTGTTTTTACGATATTTGATTGTCAAATTTGAAGTATGTACACGGTGTCGAGAGTTTCGATATCGAAAAGAATAGTAATTAAACCTACAATAGAATTTCGATGTCTTGTAGACTGCATGAAGTATAATGCCTCAACCAGTCAGACTTAAGAAGAGCTTAAGTTACACGCCGATTGCACCACTTCGGTTAGTGCTACAATCACCAAAATTTTATAGACTTCTCGTCACAAATAAACAACTGACCTCTAAAATTTTGGTGGTCGTACCGCTCTCCTAAGTGGTCCAAAATGGAGCACAACTTAAGAACTTAAGTCTGACTGGTTGAGGCATAAGTTCTAATATCGCTAAGTGTAATATCGCTATCAACAGGTAAGATTTATCAATGTTAAGTTTTTTTTTTTGTACATTTTCTCTTATGTTAAAAGACGTTATAATATATCGTCTCTTAACATAATTTCTTATTAATATACACCAAATGTAAATCATCATATTTTTTGTACTTGATGTTTGAACTCTTCCGTACTTTGATCTAACACGTGCTTGAACGAATATAACGGTATTACATTATATTTTTTTTACGTTTTAGCTATCAAATAAATAATAAAATTTTCCTAGCGAAACGAAATTTTAAAATTTAAAACGTATATGCAATAATTTCTAAAACACAATTTTTTTTGGTAAAAATACATTTTATTCATCAACATAATTTCCTTCTAGAGCGATACAATCAGTCCAACGACCCTCTAACATGTCGATGCCTTTTTTATAGAACGATTTATCTTTGTCTTCTGCAGTTTTGGCAATCACTTCTTCATTGGAGCTCTCTTTCACTGGAGATTTTTTTGAGGTCTGCAAACAAGTAATAATCGCTGGAGGCCTAATTTGGCGAATACGATGGATGCGGAAGTAATTTAATGTGCAATTTTGCCATTGTTGCGATCGACTTGTGACATGGTGCATGGGTTTGGCGAAAGAGCAATTTTTTCTTCTTCATTTCGTTTTTTAGCGATTTCGCTATTGATCTTTATTCTTTTCTCAAGATAGTCAACGATTATTATACCATGTGCATCCCAAAATACAGACGCCATAACCTTTCCAGTCGACTATTGTGCTTTTGGTCACTTCGGTCGAGGTTCACCGGCCTCTCGCCACTAAGCTGATTGCCTATTTGACTCGGGTGTATAGTGGTGGATCAATGTTTCATCCATTGTCACATACCGCATAAAAAATCCTTTTTATTTCGCTTAAACAGCGCCAAATAGCGTACGTAAATTGACGCGTTGTTGTTTTTGATCGATTGTGAGCAAACGCGGTACCCACTTCGAACACAGATTTCTCATAGACAAATTTTCGCGCAGAATATAGCCAACACGTTCCATTGATATCTTTACGATGTCAGCTATCTCACGCAACTTCACTTTACGGTGTTTCAAAACAATTTCGTGGATTTTTTTATGTTTTCTGATGTCACAGCCTCATATGGGCGTTCAGAGCGTGGTGCATCATCGGTGGTTGTACGACCACGTTTAAATTCAGCATACCAGTCAATGATGTTTGATTTTCTTGGTGCAGAGTCTGGATAACACTTATCAAGCCACTGCTTTGCTTGAACGGTATTTTCCCTCATCAAGCGTTTAATTAACACACGAAACTTTTTTTTTCAATATTTTGAAATTAACAAAAGTAGCGTCACTAAAACAACTGTAACTTGTAAACTTAATAATCGAAATGTCACGAAATTTTAACAGGTATCATTTGAAGGTTGGTAGAATTTAAAAATCATATGGGTTTTAAATTTGTGGCACCATCTATGTGTTGTGTCAGAGTTCTTCCTCTAGTTTAATTTAAATTTAAGCGCGCTGTGCTGTGCATTGGTTGATATTGACAATGAGACTAGTTAAATCTCAGGGTCTATGAGTAGTCTAATACATTTATGGATTTGTCAATGTCGCGAAACCAACTTGAACGAAGCCTTAAGTTAGCAAAGTCACAAAGCTCCATCAGCTAAATTTAGAAAATGTCGTGTTTCGTAAAATATTGATTACTTCAAAACCGCAAAAATCGAGATAAATATATAGGACAATTGTAAAGTTAAATAGAGTTTAACCTAAAGCTATATATATTAGGCAAAAAAACGAGCCTATTCCAATGGAGTATTGATGAATTAATATCTCGCTGAAAATGCTTATTCCTTTACTCTTTGGTAAATGTTGCAACAAATATACTTTTTGTTGTTACATTTACCAGAGAATGAAAGAGGAAAGCATTTTCATATTTGAAATTGATCGATCGGCCTTAGTTGGAATTGTAATTTTGTTTTCTGGCTATTTCTATTCGCTGATTATATTTAATTTAATATTGAACGATTATTAATTTTCCGGTCGTTTGTAATCCGCGTTAATTTAATGCGCATCTGTCTTGTCATGTTTTTTAATTAAGCAGGTGATCGTTTCAAATATTCTTGCCTAGTTTCTTGGGGAAATATTTCCGGTTTTTGAATTAAATTTGAAATTGGACATTGGCCATCGTTGAAAGGGACATTGTGTATTCTAGCCATTCATAATCCGCATGCTCATTAATGTCTCTCGATATCAATACACATACTAATTTATTAGTAAAATTAATATCAAAATATATATTTATTATAAATTAAAAACGGTTACATTTGGATGAAAGAAAATGTAGTACAAAATTTGTGATATCATTGATAATACAAAACTTACAACTATAGATACGTAAATAATTATATAATAAATAGAAATATCATTTTGAAAGTAGAAACTCACGAATATGCACACCAAGTTCTCTAACCCCAGTATCGTATTGTAAAATATGTATTTGTATCGCGTTTTTCCTTCTTTTGGTGATACAAAATTATAAACCAGCACAAGTCCCAATAGTACTGAAAATATCCAACTCCAGAACGGGTAATTACAAAAATCTGGGCGCATTGTGTTGAAGATCCAAAAACCCATTACCACAGCATGGATTAAACAAGCTACGATTGTCCAGTCGGGGAATAAATTTGCAACGATGGCGATACTTAGTACTCGCGAGACCGTGGTAAAAAATTGCCACAAAAAGTGCAAAATGATTCCGGGTACGGTGATAAGTTTTTTCTGCTGTTGTGCAATTCTAATGTGCTTTTGGTATGAAGTCATACACCATGTCAAGCTAATCAGGCAGCCTAGAAGCGATAAAACTTGCTCCACTGGAATATAAGAGGAATATGCAGTCAAAACATTCAGTTATATACGGCATATTTTTTTTATAAAAGTGTTGAAATTTAATAAGAAAATGCAATTTTTTTCAGATTTTTTTTATAGTTTTAGTTTATTTATTATTTTAGGCAATAAAAGCAAAAAAAATAACAAAACAAAAAAAGATTTACCACTGAATATTCATTTGAACATCATAAAACTTACGAACATTCTGTTGTATACGAGGTTATAATAAAACTCAATTTTATTTTATTACTAAGAAAAAACACATACCTATGTACATTTTTTTTAAATAATTTGTTGGGTTCCCTTTGTTTTTTATAATAGCCTTTAATCGATCTGGCATCGAATCAAATAATGTTTTTGTAGCAATTTTATGCCATTCCTCAATAATAGATGATTTTAATTTGTATTTTTGTTGAATTGAATGATTTTCTTTCATTTTCCTTTTGAGATTGTTCCACAGATTTTCAATTGGTTTCAGATCTGGGCTTTCTTTGGGGGAGTCTCAATCACTTTTGGACAGTTGAAAAGACACCACATTCTTATGTTTTGCTTTATGTTTTTGATCATTGTTCGGAAAAGAAGAAAAGTATTTTCTATATCCAATTTTCGAGCCGATTCTTTTAAATTTTTCTTTAAAATGTTTAAATATTTTTCCTTGTCCATAATCACAGCAAAAAATTCCAAATTATTTAATGACCAAATAGCACCCCAGAGCATTACACTTTGGTATTCGTCGTTAAGTATTTTGTTTTTTTCTTTGTGATTCACTTTATTAATAAATGTAATCACCTTTATTTTATATTAAATTTACACTCTTTATTTATTTTTATTTTTAATTCTTGCTTTAGAGCTTTTATTTAAATCTTTTTCATTCACCATTAAAAAATCTTAATAATATTGTTTTTATTTTTTTTTTGGCTTGCTCCTATTTTACGTACATACAAAAAAAACTCTTAAAAGGTTTTTCTGTACCCAACTAACCATTTACGGTGCTTGACAATTAGGAAATTTATTTATAAATTATTACATGATTTGGTTGGGCAAGGTGTGAAAGACGCCACAACACTATTCACACCGTGAATATTCGCCACCGTGTTTAAACGTTGGGCAAACATTTCTAACATTATACTCTTCACCACGTTTTCTCCAAACTTTTCTTGTCTTTTACCAGTTTGAAATAAGATAAATTGACTTTCATCAAAAATCACATTTTTCCAAAATTCAATACTTTCATTTTCATATTTTAAGGCAATCTCTACTCTTTTCGTTTTATTTTCTTTAGTAATAAAAGTGGTTTTTCTTGCTATACGTGAAAAATAACCATTTTTTCTTAAAATTCTTCTAACTGTAATAGGATTTATATTTTTACCATTAAACCTGAAGAGCATTTTAGTTAATTCCACTGCAGTTAACTTAGGATTTTATCTTATTTCGGGCTTAATAAACTTTTCATCTGATGATGATATTTTTCTCGAACCTTTTGTGCTGGGTGTATTTTCTATTCGACATTCTTTATAATATCGATCGAAAATTGTTTGTACTGTTGATTTACAAATGTTAAGAATTGTCGCGATTTCACTCAATGATTTCCCTTTCGTTCGTTACAAAATCACTAACGATCTATTATTAACCGACGTACCCTTATCTATTTTGAAAGATTACAATTAACTGCATTAATAAATAAACTAAAATTATAAAAAAAAATTGAAAAAAATCATTTTCTTATTCAATTTCAACACTTTAATAAAAAAGATATGCCGTATACAACTGAATGTTTCTGACTGTAAAAGGAAGTATTATTATACTAATTTTGATGTACTTACATCGAATGTCACTAAACGGTAACATAATTGCTATTTGCAACGTTTTTTGCGGAGCTGCCTCTAGGAAACTTTCAAATATCCTTATAAAAACCACGTTACTCTCTTCTTGTACCATTTTATCGTAATAACTACAAATAATAATATGAAATATTGAGATACAAATATTTGTTTTATTACAAGTTATGGCCTTACTATTTTTCAAGCATTCGATCATTCTTACGTTTTGCCTTCCAGTTGGAGATGGCATATTTGAACGTGTGATAGTATCGAAAGAAGAACGGAATAAAAATTACATTAACGAGTATCTCAAGACCTTGTTTGCATTTAGACCCAGATAATCTGTTATTGGTTAGGCTCCATGTTGACATTTTAAAATTTCTGTTAAATATGAAATAAGTGTAAAGTTCATTAGGGGCCGATTAGTACTTACATATAAACCATCAAAATTGTTGTGATCACACCGGGAACAACCAAACATCCAAGGGTCCACAAAAAATAATCATATTCCTCGCGATTATAGTAATCCAGTATGAGTACTATATTGAGTATTATGCTAAAAACACGAGCAAATATCGAGAATAATGCCGATAGAATATCATCTGGACCCACCGAATATGGTGAGGGAGATTCATCTTCAGCGCGCTCGCGCCTTCCAATTTCAAATCGTAGCACACCACCAAAATCTACTTCACTATTCATATTCGGTAAAGCTTGGGAATTTATTTAATCATCTTTTATTAATTTAATTGATAATTTTAATTTTTTATCAGAGACTGATAACCGAAATATGCGTCAAATTTGTAAGACGGCTGTAAAATTATAAACAAAGAATTTGACAATTCAGAATAATAAACAAATTAACCAAAGTTAAAATGGAATATTGTAGGTTTGTCAATGTGAAATCTCGAAATATATCGATAACGGCAATTTAAAAAATGGAGAACATAACAAATTAGTAATTGTAAGGCTATTTGATTATTTATGGTAGCGGAAGTTCTACAAATTTGAAGTGGCTCAGATTATCAGTATCTTGAAGACAAAAGTTTCGATGGCCCAACCAACCACCAAAAAAGGTAGGAAAATCAGATTTAGAAAACATTTTGCAATTAATAATTTTGATTTCTGGTATGTTAACACGATTATTCTGGTACCTATTCTTGGAAAGATTTTTTAATATTTTCACGACTATACATCGTCGATATGTAGCAAGCAAAATAGCAAATTTGCTCGCTGAATATGTATTTTCAGATTCTTGTTCGTGTTTACGACCGAATTAATAAGCAAAGTAGCAAACAAAATTCAACTTAAGTTTGTATGAAATACCAAATTTGCGGGCATTTTAGGAACTATGGAATTATAGGACGCTAACGGTTTTCATAGAGTTCTTTTTAAATTCTTGGAGACGTAGGAGCGGCGATCTATAAACATGTTGGGCACAGAATAACTACAGAAACGAGACAAAACGTTGTTTTTGTAGGGATATATGTACATCGACTCATTTTTTTGACCTTGGGCGGTGTATGTTGTATCACCACTTCGAATCGAAATTCGTAAAAAGTCGAATGCTGGGGCGGTATGTTGTACCATCACTTCGAATCGAAATTCGAAAAAAGTCGAATGGCGGTATGTTGTATCATTTTCGAAAAGCAAAAAAGATACAACTTTCACTTTTTCGATTCGGCTTTTTTCGAATTCGATTAGAAGTGATAGTACAACATACCGCCCCTGGTATGTTAGGTACCTATATCATTTTCGAATCGCGATAAATGATAATGTTTCATCATTTAAAACCAAAGTAATAATAAATGTAGCTGACATTTCATTCTAGAAAAAGTATTGTAAGATTAAAAAACGATAAAAGTCGAAAATAATACAACATGCCGACTATCGATTCGACTTTTTTCGAATTTCGATTCGAAGTGATGGCACAGAATATAGAATACAAACAGAAGGGACATAACCCGATTTTTCTATGGAAAAATTTCGACCGTTTTTTTATCCTTGATTTATATGGTAAAGGGTAGAGTGTAGTGGTGAAAAAAGTTGTGCACTGAACTTTTTTACATTCAATAAGGGTAGTCAAATTTTTTTTGGCCCACTTAGTAGCGTATAATACTTTATAAATGGTGATGGCACAACATACCGCCCCTAGAATTACTGAAGGTAGGAAAAAATTCGTTATTTTTGAATTTTTTTATTTCTTATGGACTCATAATGAAGCTTATTTGACAGTTAAACATAAAATCATAACTGTAATTATAGATTCATATTTAAAGGTTATGTTTCCTATAAAGAAAATTATAAGGTGTAGGAAACAAATTTCTTGGTCTACTCAATGTCTGTTCTGGTTATATTTGTATTCTGCATGTTGGGTATGTAAGCACGCGGTGTAAAGTACCTATCTTCTATTTTCAGTTGGATATGCAGCGCCAGTAGTATGGTGTATGCAACAGATCAACAATAACAGGCTGCGAGTTGTTATTGCGCCATTCTACTATGGAAAGTATGGGCAAAGCCCCAACATTTTTTAAGGGGTTTTTCAAATTTCTTCTCTACTAATGAGAGCAACTACTGGCGTTAGAATTTTATTTTAGTTTACTTTATTTTTACCTCCGCAATAACTTTTTATATTCAGACCAACAGGCTCGTTGGAGAATTTTTCCAAGTGTTTTCTTAATTCCATTGTCGTTTAACCTTGCAATCCGAGCAATCCGAGGCCTTTCCACTGATGCCAATGAGCCTTCGCAATAGGTATTTTATTTGCGCCATTACTCCATACTGGGCGATGTCACTTTTCTATGTAATAACTTATTAGCGTCAAAGGTCCTTCAACTGCTCCCTCCTGGTCAAGTATTTTCAAGGTATTTTCCTTCAGCTCTTGTTTCCCTTCTGCCCATTTTACGAATATTGTTACTCTCTTGAATGGACCTTCGTTTCACGAAAATGTATTAATATCTTTAGCCGTGACCGATCTTGCCAGATACTCAATATTTGAGATCCCGTCGCCTATTCCAGCAATCACACCAAATATGTCCAACATTGTTACATCTGGAAATCTAAGTACCAACGTATTTCAAATGCCGGTTTAACAATATTTTGAGTTGTTTCATATAACACCCCCCCCCCGGGTGACGGTTTCCTCTAAATATACTTTTCTGAATCGAACTTGGCTCTTCGGAAGACTACACAGCGTCAGACACATTCGAATGCTCGGAATGCTGGATCCCCTGATTCCTATTTTCATGGTTTCCAGCGATATCCACGCATAAAACGTTGATGTTATTTTATCGTTTTGGTCGGATGCGTTTTGCTAATAGAAACTAGTGTTTTCATAATGGTTCACGAAAATTGAAGTCTTTCTGTGTTTTGGTTGGAATTTTAATCATTGATGAAGCACTTGAATCCGAACTATAAACAGGGGTCCTAATCCGTTGTAGAAAATCCTTTTTCTATTATTCGTTCATATAATGGACCAAAGGGTCTTGCGTTGTTGTTCAATCCGAACATTTAATTTTTGAAATAACTTTATTATCTGATATAACTTTATTAACTTTTGACTTTTGTTGCAAGAATTCGTCGAGCGACACCATTCCGGCATTCCTTGGGAATACGGAATTGGGAAAACTATTTTTTATAGTATGCTTGAATTGTTGTTTTTAGTTGGTTGGTGTTTAGTTGGTTGGTTGTTTTTAGGAATGAGAACACATTTATTCCTAATATTATTAAAGGGGAAAGTAATTTCCTTCTCACACCCAATTAGCTTCTAATGTTCTGTAAATCGATCCGCACCTGCACGCTTTATTTCGCGTTCCGAGCTGAAATAAATTTTTACATTTATAGAGTGGTTGCCCTAATTTAATGCCTCAGTAATTTTTCCATATTCAAGAAACACACTGCTGTTGTTTGACAGTAGCAATTGTTTGGAGTGATCCGAATTTGTGGTAAGGTCTGGCCTACACGAGTAATTTTGGTTTTAAATTATTTGGTTCCATTTATTAATATTTTCTAGTATGGATTTAGAAGCTTTCATTATTTGAACAAATGTAGATCCCTACTTAACAAAATTATTTTTATCCCAAAAATTCATTTTCTATTATTTGTAGTATATTGTGTGTCAATACAGCATCTTACGTAAATTTAATTTCTTTGTAATTAATTTGAATTTTACGTATTCAATGTTTAAAAATATGTACTTCTTAACTTTTCAGAAATTGAAATACGCAAAATTTTACATTAATTTTCCTTCTTGGTAAAAATGTTCAATTTACGCTAGAAAAATATAAATCATATTACCCCTTGCTGAGCAGTTTCAGTTAATGCTAATAATAGTAATTCATTTAACATTATTGGAACTGCAGATGACGTCACTTGCCAGGAATCTTAGGCACTGTTAATGCAGATCTGTAATCTTAAAAAACACGAAACAACGAAACCTTCTCCGATTAATCTAACAATAAATATTTAATTATCTTAAAATCTGATTCGATACAAAATTAAAGCTACTACCTAGTTTTGGCATTTATAGTAGTGTTTCTTAAAGGAACATAATATATAAATAAAACTTATAAATTAATGAGTATGGCATTATGTATATGCTTAAGAATAAAGTCTTACATTTTAAACGTTTACTTAGGATGACAGCACAAATAATAAAAACTTTGAAAAAATATCGACGCTACATAACTCACGACTAGTGATCCCATGGCAATTTTATGGTAACAGGATATTTCGGTGTCAGAATGTAAAAAAATTATAACGCTAATAACACTTTCGGCACCACATAATAAATAGTATAAAGTATATTTATAACGGGTTGGCCCTTCGACGGTCGCTATAAAATTATAAACATAAACAAATCCGATTACAAACGAGAATAGTAAGGAACCGAATTTATTTTGGCAAGATTTTGGTGCACCAAAGATGTAAATCCACATGGTCACGATCACAACATGTATTAAGCATGCAATAAATGTCCAAAGTGGGAATACACTTGCGGCGAGAGCTATCGTGACAATACGGCACCCGGTGAAGCATACATGCCATATTATCAGAAATATATTGTTCGGGAACTCAATTAGTTTTTTATCTTGGCGTCCATTCCGTATCTCAGCTTTATATGTTGCAAGTGCTATTGCCAAGCTGATCACTGGTAACGGGATATTTATTAATTGCAACACTGTAAAAATATTTATTATTAATTTTGGCCATAATTCCATGCCGTAATAATATGGAAGCTTACAATTTGCGGCTGATGTTTTTAAAATAATGGTAATTTGTACTGTTACGACAGGTGCCGATTCAATGTACCGTTCAAAAAGTTGTATAAATCCAAGCTCGGTATTTTCGATGATCATACGATCATAGTAATCCTTTTGTTTGATACGATTTTTGCGCGATCGGCTATAATATAAACTAAGTACAGCATACTTAATTGCATAGTATTTCCTAAAATGAATGTAGGTTAATGACATTGAATTGTGTATAGTCTTCTATTTTGTGGTCTATTTATAAATCGGTACATGACTTAGCGTCTATGGACATTCCATTTCGCGCGACCATACGTACCTAAATAAAAATGACAACAACACTTTGCTGCATATTTGTATAAATATATAACATTTATTTCTTTTATTTTCATTTTGATGATAACTCGGCGCAGTACCACGAAAATAGCTAAAATATAAAAATATTTATTTATCAATCGTTAAATAAATGACTGGCTTCTTTATGTGTATACATACTTAAATATCAGCAACGATGTCGTAATGACTGTCGACAATATAAAACATCCCAATGTAAATGTGAAATAATCATATTTTTTATCTTCAAAAAAGTCCAACATTAATAGGATTAGCATAACAATTCCGGAGACTCGGGTACACAGAAATATGAATGGCATAAATACATTCCAAAATACCGAGACGGGGTATGGTGATTCGGGCATTTGAAATGGTATACACGAATTACCTACCATAGGCGTCACCGGCGTTATGGGAAGCTGGTAAAGTTGTGCAATTTCTAAATCAAGTGCCTTCATTTTATGTTTTTTATTATCCATTATGACTAACGTTACACTATCCACTACATCACAGAAGACGAATTAAATTATACACGAGTTTTGTATTTTTTTTTAGAATATACAAAAAATATTCATTTTGCTTTGCACCAGTATACATAGCTCAAAGCCCAAAACTAACTGAAATCAATTATATTTACGTATATACTTGTATTCTATTATTAATTCGGCGAGTGTCGCGATTTTTTACGCGAGTTCTTCAACATTGATATTTTATGTTGTTCAAAAAGTATTTTGCGATCGCGCTGGCATGCGATTGAGTGAAATACTTTCGGAATGTTCATGTATAATACAATGCGCATGATTAAAGTATATCAGCTGTATTGTGGTTTGAATTAGATTGTGTGTTCAGTTTGAAATTCTAAAATAAAATTCATTGGTGACATACTTTGTATACGGCTATATATATTTCTAGTCTATACAAAAAAAAACACATCTACGATAAACGATTTACATTTTATAGTGTGAGTCGTGTAATTTTATAATAAATGAATAGTTTTTAAATTTATGTTAATTCCTGTGTTGGCCGTTGGTTAATTTGCCTTGACGCAGCTGCTTGAGATTTTAGTTGAACCCCAAAACACAATCCAAATAAACATTTCTCCAGAATTGGTATTGGAAATTCAAATGCCAAACTCCAAAATACCGATATAGTGAAGGTAAATCCCAAATCACCCCAAAATTGATGTGTTAAATGGACATCTTGTATATAGCCTGGCTGCCGTTGCGCGCCAATTAATAGCATTTGAATCGGGAGATGCGTTAGAAATATACTATACGACATTCTGGACAACGGTTGAAATGCTGGATGTCCTAATAACCAACCTATCGGGCCGCCAAGCCCATTAGCACATGCAAAAATGATCCAGGCCAGTCCAATAGACCAACCGACTCGCGAGAATGCTTCAAAAAATGCAGCTCCCTCTTTGGTCTGTGAATTGTACACCTGCTGTTGGGGCAACATGGCGAATACCATGGTGAATAAGATTGCCAATGACACTAGCCATAGTAGAAGATTTACTAGTTTTGGTATTCTAACCGGACGATTTCGATACTCAAATAGGAAATATGCTGTAAGCACTCCAACCAGATACGTTCCATATCTTGTGTGTGTTGGATAATAAATTTTCATTAACCTCTCTATCGCCATAAATATATCTCTGTAATTTGTAATATTCAATTAATAAAAATATTTTAATAAATTTACGATGACTTACTCGTTTAATGCCCAAACTCGAAGGTCTCGGTAATACACCGTAGTAAAAATACACGCCATTGATAGCATGATCATTATCGGAATGACCCATAAAAATTGGATTCTCCACCGCCATAGAGGATATAAAATAAATGGTGCTAGTAAATACAATTGAAAATCCACTGCTAAATACCAAGTATGCGTCATACATTGGCCCAGAGGATGTACATAATTTTGTACATAAAGTAGTAAAGTCCACCAATTTCGTTCACAATTTGTGGCCATTCCTTGTACAAATACCGTATACAATGGTCCCGAGCCCATATGCTTAAATAATGTAACATACATAAAAATCATAGCACCTAGCGCAGGCGTTAATCGCAAATATCGATGAATGTACATCATAAAAATACGTAAGTGTCGTTGCTTCTCAAGTTCAGTAAATACTGACCATGTAACTAGTAGACCACTCATAACCAAAAATGTATCAACTGCAAATGGCGCAGCTGTGATAAACACGGAGTGCGGCTCTGTAATCCAAATAAATAAATCTGCCCAATTCATAACCGGCGTGTAGGTATAAGCAACATAACGATGGCCCAATATAATCCAAACTAGGGAAATGACTCGTATTCCGTGTATACAGTCGATTACTTCTGGTGATGATTTGCGTTTCATTGCGAATAGTTTTTTGCCATTCGTGTACATGGAGAACGCTAGTAGGAGGGTTATCTGTTTTTCTAATAAAATATTTAGCATTAAAAATATAATTAATTAAATTAGACTTCAGATCACCAAAAATGACAGTGCAATTTTTCCAATTTTACCGAGAAAACCACAACTGCGTATAATAAAGCGAAGAAGATATCAAATCAAGGCCGTTGTTTGATATCCCTAAATTATTTTTTCAGGCAACTCCTAGATCTGAATCTTACCATAATCATGTTCAATAAGAAATAAGAAGAATGCCCCGGTTATACAGATGTGTCCAAATTCTCAAACGAAATTCATGGTAATGTGATTTTCAAAGCCCAAACTGCAACCTTTTGTATAGGTGACTCGCCATTAGGTGCATTAATGCAATAAAAATAAAAATACCCTGAAAATACGCCTTTTAGGAGTCAATAATACCAGAGAACCCTTTTTGACAAAATATGAATTCCGAGTATTTATTGCCTTGTTTGACCTCCGAATTGTTTTGATTTTATGACAACTAGGTAGTATTTAAGAATTAGTATTTTACTGAAGGATTTCAGTCTCGTTTGTGACATTGAAAAGTGAAAGTGGTTTTCCTAATATTAGTGAAATACACTATCGGTAAAGCAAAGGACTTCACTGCTGTAACCAGAGCCAAAATTTCGAAGTATGTGCGGAAGTAGGTCAGTAGACGCATGCGCAAATAGCCCAGAAAACATTAGTGGGCCGATTATTCGTCAGCAAATTTTCGCAAAAATTAACATCTCAGTCTTCAAAAAGTCCCAAAAGAAGAGGAAAATGGGATCGCAATCGTAAAACACCTGTCAGGCAGGACAGATTTTTAATGCGGAAAGCTAAAGAAGATCGAACGTTTTACAGTAAATCTGTGAGGGATACAATGCGTAACCTTGGTGCGGAAATATCGGAGAGAACAATGAGACGTAGACTTTTTCAATATGGGGTACGTGCAAGGTGACCTCGTAAGAAGCAAAGATTAAACGCTACATCTTTTACAGTCCTCTGAGGAAAGGTACAAACAATAAAATTCCTTCTTTTAATAATACTTTAAAGTTACACTTTTCAATAAATGTCTCTTTCAACTTTATATTTTTCTATTTCTTGTTCAAGTTGTATTCAGTGACGAGACTATGATGACTTTGACACTACCAAGGCCCAGGACCGTTCATAGATCAAAAGGAGAATAATATTTACCTTCCTGTGTCCAACAGCAGGTCAAACAACCAGTTAGAGTCATGGTTTGGTCAGCAATATCATCAAAAGGACTCTTCCCACACTATGTAGTAAACGGGCTAAGAAATGCGAATCAATGTTTAACTGTTCCGTAATCACACCTGGTACCGACTGTGAATGAAAAATTCAATGGGGACTGCTGATTTAAGAACCAACGGCATCCAAATCAATGATTGGCTCGCGAATGGCCCACATATGAATCCCATCGAAAATATCGGGGCTATTCTTAAAGAAAAAGTAGCAGGAAAGTGCCCGCGCACCAAATCAGACTTGATCGAAGGGATGAAGGAAGCTTGGGAAAATGACGCCGTTCTACTCACCAAAGCCAAAACTGCAGTAAGTGGAATGCACGCATTTTAATGTGAAAATTGTACGGAATGCTGGAACTGTAATACTAATCGGACCCAACCGCTTAAATCAAATCAATAATGTTAATAGCTTTCGAGCCTTGAAATTGGTTATCATGTTTAATTTAGTCGCCGCAAGTACGTGTTTAGGTAGTTAGCACATTCATGGAGTAAGCGTATCCTAAGTCCAACATCAAGTAAAGCCTATACCACGTCTAAGGCGGTATGACAACAAACAACGTGCAATAAAGAGTAACATCACGAGTAATAGAATACCAATGCAAAGTGAACATTGGTATTTATGGAAGGATTTGGTGGGATATACTCTCGATACCATAACGAAGATCTCAAGAGGAACGACGCAATTGAAAAAGTCCTTATAAAGTTGTCAAAATGGATCGGATACAAGCAACTCGAAGTGTAAGTGATATGGTGGCCACTAATAAAACGGAATATAAAATTTTTTAATTTAAAATGCTGTTTTTGAACCTCAATTCTGTGCAAACAATTAATATCTCAAATTTTTTTCACTAAATTTTCTGTACAACGCCTGAATGTTGCTATTTTTACAAAACTTTAATACACCTATAACACGCGTAAGTTGTGATTTTATTATAAGGAAAAATTAATTAAAAATTCACTTTCACTAGATCACCATTCATACTTTGAAAATATTCTGTTAGAACGTCATAAATTGTACTAGCCACCATTAAACCTGCTATTGTCGAGAAAAACACTCTGAAATTTTTGAAATTAAAATCGAGAACAAATATAAGAATAAAATAATTTCGCACTTGCTTTACATTTTACATACATTGCTACAATATCCCGAGCACGAAAAGCAGGCCAATGATTTGTGTGACACCAATGCGTTAAATCATTATCCGCTATTTCAAATCCGCTTTGATTTAAAAAATTACCCATTAGGTAATGTACGAATTCGGGGGAGCATGATTCTGGCATACAGATTCCAGTTGCTAAATTCATATCTCGTACTACAATTCCGGCACTGCAAAGATAAAAATATGTTAGAGTTTTATGTTAAGAAACCAAAATTTACTGTAATGTATTACATCATTAATTGTTGTTCATTGCTTCGCCTTTTTGGTGCATTCTTACGTTGGTAGTGTATAACACAGTGTTGGCCTTGTAAATCACCGTATTGTGTGTGGGATTGAACTCGTAAACATTGCTCAAAATGACCCCAATTATGTAGGTTTCCTGATAGTATACCGGATTGTAATTTGCCCCATGCGTCAAACACTGCAATTTAGTGACAGAATATATAATTTATTATTTTTTGATATAGTTATTTTTATATATAGGTAATCGTGGGAACATCGACCGGTTGCGTTTTTTTTACAAATAATTAATAATAAAAAAAAGTTCTAATCTAATTTTTATCTGATAATTAAGCGTAGACATTCTGATTAGGTGGCGATAACCGGAACTAAATAAAATAAATTTTATCTTCTTGAGCAACTCAATTAAAATCAAATTACGATAACGATAATTAACAATTTAATATTTTTTTTATCGATTACCAACATAATGGATTTCCGAGTTACTTGCGATTATTGGAGTCACACTCACTGATAAGATCAATTAAGCCACATTTGAATTTATAGTCGGATTATTTAAATTTACACGCCATTATGGCATAACTAAGAATTACAAAAGATTTAATGTTTTTAGCTCTTACTTAGTCTTGCCCACATTTCCCCACCGGATGTCACTTGTTCCCACATTAACTTCACTTGATTAAAACACTTTAAATCATCATGTAGGTTAGTTGTTTTGCCCATTTCCCTCACATTATTCATATAATATTCGTAATATGATACATTCGAAAAGAATCCGTGTAATCTATTTTCAGTGAATAAATTTTCGAAATTGGTTTTCGAATGTACCACAACCGATAAATTGAAGAAAATTTGCGCGATGGTACACGATATTACAGTGAGCTTCATACTATAATGTTGTTCCGTATCAATTCACTGTTAACGCAAGACTGAAATAAAATACGTTGCAATTTTTGCCAAATATTAAATTTTTATTATTAATCTACAACGTTATAACGATTTGATATCTAAATCTCTTTCCAGTGTTATATGATAAAATAATTGTGATAGTTTTATGATAGTTATAGTATAGTATCGCGGTAATCTTGCGAACATGGTTTACACTCGATAGTTTAAAGTTAAAGGATTACAAAGAAAAAGGAAGCACCAATATTGCTTTTATTCTTGCTTCCATAATCCACGGCATAATTTCTTAAAAGCTTAGACTCACCCATTTTTAGTAGCCGCAAATAGGAAAACAAAGAAAAGTACTTTACTTTAGCTTCTCGCCATGTAGTCCTTCTGAGCGATTGTCTTAGGGAAGTTCTTTATACACCGATCGAATCATCTGCTTCTTGCGTTGAAGATGTACAATACGACCACCTTGCTGTCCAGGCTGGAATAAAAATTCACGTTTAAGTTTTTTCGTTAATCGGAGATCCCAATGAAATCTGGCAGGAATCCTTAAGAAACTGTAAAACACAAAAGGACAAAAAAATTTAAAATTAATTTTGAAACAAAATTGGACCTGATGATTTTTCCAACAGTTTAAGCAGGAATGCCGTTATATTGGTTGGTGTAATTGATGTAAATTCGTAGATTTTTAGATTTTTGCAAACATCTAAGCTTTATTCAATTATGATAGCTGCGCAAGATTTATAAAATTTTATTTAACTATATTGAGCTTAATCGAGAAACAAGCAGTTTTTTATAATTATCTGACAGATTGGAACAGTTGACAAATTAACTTTTGGCTTTTTTGCATTTACCATTGATGCTTCAGAGTGTTTCAAATAATAATTGTTTGGGGTGAAAACTAATCGTTGAGTTGTGTGGATTTAGTTTACTTCGTAGAAGACGAGATCCCTCTGGGATACCATCTGGCAGTGGCTTCAGGCAATATACACCCCAACATTTTATTCAGATAGTGTAGAAGTTTCGTCTTATCCGTTCACTATAACAAGAGAAATTTTGAGAAGTAAGCATGTTACACACATTAAATACATCCTTCCGTGATTTTGTCTTCCCATTTGACAGGTTAACATTCCAATTTTGCAGGAGTTCTCCTCGTGTTTGTCACCTGTATGCAGCTGCATTTTACGTACATCCTTTAGAGATGTTGGTGATTAACATTTCTTCAGGATGCTAATCCGACTAGTCATGCTGTTGCTGAAATTTTACGTTTTGCTTATATGTACTCCACTTTGATCTCTCTAGTTTGAGTAGGTCTCTTTCCTTTTTCACATTTCTGTCACCCCCAATTTGATCTTATCTCGGTAAATTACCTTAAATACTAGAACATATTTAGATATGAAAACCACTCGTGTATATTACAACATGTTTCAACCATACGCTAAATTTAACTGATAAACTGGATTTAACTGGAAATTTCACAAATAAACATTATATCCCTTTTGCTGCCCACTAACACAATTGTGTGGGTACGGCAAAAGTACCACGTCAAAACTTTATTTTTGTATGTGTTTTCAACAAACTTATGTTTTCCTTTCAAACTTATTTTCGTCCGCGAAAAACACTATAACTCACAGTCACAATTGTGTTGGTTGTACTTCAAATCAAGCGAAATTTTTTATCAAAAACGCCATTACATACTATGATTTTTACTCACACATTTGTGTGGTTTGGACTTTAATTGAGCCATTTTTTTTTGGTTGAAAAATGGATATATCCTTGACAGACTGCGACTTAAAAACCTTGATTAAGTATATTTTCAGACGAATAAAAATACAAAGCAAAATATAAAATACGAAATAACTTCTAAATGGCTGATGCCACACTAGGGTAACTGGTATCCGGTATCTTCTTCGTTTGTTTCCCCTTTACCAATAAAATCAAAAAATTGCGGCGCAGATAAAACCGATTTTATTGGTAAAGGGGACAGAAACGAAAAAGCAACCAGATAAAACTTGCCCTAGTGTGGATATGCACAATGGGACTTATTAAATCGCAGTCTATTACCTTCCTACAACTGTTATATTTCCACATACAACCTGTGTTTTGCGAGCAAAAACTTAAATTTTTCTAACCCATGGTTTTGAGATATACAGTGCCTTGAAAAAAAAATTGGCTTATTGTTTTATTTTAAATACAAATAAAAACCCCGGCAAAACCCAGAAAAATTCCAAAATATTCAAAATACGTTGATGGAAAGTAATGGAAGTAATGGAATAAATTAAACACTAATTTTGAAATTTGTTTTTGGTTTTTATTCATTTATAGAAGTACTATCTTTAATATTAATATTTTGTTGGACCGCCATTTGCTTTTATTACAGTGACACCTCCGATTCATTGAATTTCGTAAATTTTTCAAAGTCGTATGAGGTATGGATTCCCAAATCGTCATCAACAAACTTTTTAAACCTTTAATCGATTCATGGTGCTTTCTTGCTTCTAGCTTCATTATAGACCAAATATTTTCAATGAGATTTAAGTCTGAAGTATATGGGGGCCAGCTCAACACATCGATACTTGTTTCTTCGAAGTATTTTTTTTACCTTTAAATGAAGAGATAAGCAAAAAAAAACATAAATAAATTATTTATGTTTATCTGAAAGCCAATTTTTCTATCTACAATTGAAAATGAATAACCCACAACTATGGCGGAATGCCACGGAGCGTTGTCCTGTTGAAAAATAAATTTGCAAGTCTCGCCAAAAAGCTTAACACAGACGGCTCAAACTCGTTGTGTAGGACCTGCAGATAAGCAGCTACTGTAATGGTGGAACTAAGGAAAAACAATCGACCGGTTTCATTTCCAGAAAAGCATCCCCAGACCATAATTCCTTCATTTTTCGGTGGAGGTCATAAAAGACATTCGTTGCTAAGCCTCTCACCCAGTTTTCTTCTTACAAGAATTCTTCCATCTCCAACATGCAGCTTGAATTTTGATTCATCGGAGAAAATCACATCATTCCACATCTCTGGAGCCAAAGAAAGATGCTCCTGTGCTTATAGCAAACGTTTTTTTTTCACTAGTAATGTGAACTCAGGCTTCTGGACTGGTTTAAGTGCTCTCAAACCAGCTTTAACAAGACTTTTTCTCACTAAGCTGGCTGAAATTTGTTTTCCCGTTGCTCGCTTAACATCCCGTCTTATGTCCGATGAAGTTTTTAAACGGTTCCGACGACATTGTAATATTATGAAACGATCTTCCACTGGCGTTGTCCTTCTGGGATTTCCAGAGCCTTTCTTTCTTTGTATTTTTTAATATTCCACGCGACAGTACTTTTAGGAATATTAAACATTCATTCTGCTATTTCACGCGTGGTTAAATTTTCTCGCGCAAAATCAACATATTGCTTTCACATTGCTCACTAACATTTCCCATTTTTTTAAACTAAAATTTCATTATTCCTTATTTGACTAAAATCACTTACAGAATAACTTAATCTTACAAAACATGCACTATTTATACTAAAAAAAAATACAGGCAATAAAACATGTGCACCCTAATGACGGCCAAGAACGGTAAGCGTAAAATGAAATAATTGATTGCCAATTTTACATAATACAAGAGTTGCGGAGTTGTACACCGGTGTAGTAAAAACAAAAGGCGGTCCAACAAAATATTAATATTAAAGATAGAACTTCTATAAATCAATAAAAAAAAAATAGGTGTTTAATTTATTCCATTAAAGTACAGATACATTTTTTTCAAAAAATTACGTCATACATGTATTTAAAATGAAACTTCAAAAGTTTTGTAATTTTAGCAATAAAAAGACTCCAATTTGCAATGAAATATGTTTGACCAATTTTTTTCCCCAGCACTGTATATACCTGGCCAAAAATGTCCAAGGTGATAATCCGAAAATTAAAATTTCACAATCAATTGGGTAAGGCCCAAAAACAGAGCAATTATGGAATTATGATTTCGATTTTGCTTTAGATTTCGAAATTTTTTGTAGGTCATTGTCCAGAGAAACCGCAATGGAGGTTGATGGCTGACTTCAAATATCCCATAATTGTTCGATTGTCTTTAAGTCGTATGCGTACAGTACGAGGCGTTGCGTTGTCATGCATTAGTAAGAAGTTGTTATTGTTCCGTATACAAAAGCAACACCATGTCGAACTAAACCTCGTCAATGTACCTCCTGCTGGTCAAAGAACCATCAAATTTCAGTGCGGAGCCTTCATTAAACATTACCGTTAGGCGACTGTTATACTGCCCGTAACGTTCATTTAGTCTTCTTGTAACCGTTCCTCGGAGACTAGAGGTATACAATCAAAAGCACGACTGATCGGTAAACAAAACGTGCGAACGGTCCTCAACATTCTAATCAATGTGCGGTTTCTCGCAAGTTTTTAGTCTTGCTGTACGATGAACCCATTTACTAACCTGTGGGCTTTCTAAACAAGATGTTAAATTGTTTACTTTACTTCTTTCACTGTTTACCAGCGAATATTTTCATAGACAGTTTTGGAATTAATTTGTGTGAATGGCTTTGCCAGTAGTAGGCTTAAAGAAAGCAGTTGATTTGGTTTTTGAATCGTTATTATGACAGATGCTGTGATCTTTAGTTCTTTCGATGAAAGTATGCCAGATTTAGAATTTTTTAAGAGACATTTTTTTATGATACCACATTTTTTAGAAAAATTTCAGGATATCTTTAATGTAAATAGGTACGCAGCAGGCGATATAACTTTTAGAAACAAGTGAGGTCTTAAAACGATCAAAGAATTTTCTCATGTGTGATTTGAGGTTAGAATCACATGCTTGGAATAATAAAATTTTAAATTTACCTTTTTTGCCCAAAATCAGATTTTTAGAATTCCAAAAATAATAAATTTTATTTGCAATTTTAAAATTATTATAAATATTAGTAAATCAATAAAAAGTTTGGAATTGTGGCGTTATATAAATTACGTTGTATAAGAAATTTAAATTTTCTAAGATCAAGTGACCTAATCGGCCAATAAATTCAGAGACCAACGTTTATCCAAGTCTTACTTTCTGTAAACTACTCATTTATATCGACCGAAGTGTTTCTCAATTTCCTTGCTTATGACTCGAACGAACAAATGTCTGGGCTAAGGTGATTCAAGACTACCACGCTAATGGTAACACCATGAAATGCGAAACCTGAGTTAATTCAATACCGTTACAGTTGACAAGTTCCTTTAGAGCTTCTACAGAAGTTCCTACGAATAATTATGTATGATCATATGAAATCACCTAACTACGTTCTGCTAAGTTCTTTAAGAACTAGTCTTGAAATTTAGGAGCGCACTCTTAGTTCGAGCGAGTATATAGGATTCGCCTAGTGCCTGTTTAACTGAGTTTAATGAAGCCACGTGCAAAGATAAATTTTTTATATATACATATTTAAATATTTTAATTTTCATTTTTAATTGAAATCCTATTTGTGTCCCAATGTATTTCATTTTCTTTGATTAACATATTGCTAAGTAATGATTTGAATTTAATTTTTTATAGTGCTAATGTTTCCGGTCGAATTGCCGATAAGTAAATAGGTAACTAAGAAACCTATTGTTTGGCAAATTTATTAAATAGATTCGGCAAACTTGTTTAAATAAATTTTGTAAGATCATTTGCTTTTGGTAAATATTGATTATTGAATTAGAATTCTTCGGTGTAAGTAAAATATCGATACTCGTTTCGTTATCAAGGTTCAAAAGGTTGGGTATGGTAACCTTACTAGGAATAACGGAATAATATTTCTTTTTCACATTTAGTAGTGGCATCTTGGAAAAATTGTTGCATTTTATTTTATTCAAGTGCATTTGGTTTGTAGGTTAAGTTGATTTTATAACCTTTAATAACAAAAGTAAAAATAAGTTACTGTTCTAATAATATGAATAAATAGAATTATGTTGAATATAAAGCAATAGTTATCCACGAGTCTTTAAGTTTAATTAATTTGATGTTAGTTTTCTTTATCTGTTATATTAGGTGTGCAAGTAGAAGCTCTGCTTTTGTTTGGTCAAATCCAACTTTATTGAAAATATAATTGTTGCAAAGAGGTTAGCCACTTAATCTTGCATTACAAAATCTTACAATACAAAATCTTGCATTTCAAAATCTTGCACTAAAAATCTTACATATCAGAATTTCCCGTACATTTATAGATCGTGCGCGCTATTCTATATATTCTATAAATATACGGGAAATTCTGATATCCAAGTTTTATAGTGCAAGATTTTGTAACGCAAAATTAAGGGGAAAACCCCAGATGAAATAATTGTGACAAAATCTGAAATCGAAAATTGAAATCTGGAAAGGGATAAAATCAAAGCTGATGAGTAAAACTGATTGAACATTGGTTCGCAGAAAATTGTATGGTTGTATGGTTCAGAAATCTTCCCAGGTACCCAAAACAGCGTCGAAGCGTGGCACGGGCGCCTTAGACGGCGTACACGCCATCGGGAGCTAGTCCAGATAAAACACCATGGTATCACACAAAATGCATTAAAACAACAACAAAAATAAACATATTTTAACTCTAGTATTGAACTAAAGGGTGTCCGAACTAGAGCGCCAGATTTAATTTTAAAGAAAAACGCATTTATATTTGAATTTAGTAAACATTTTTATTTCAATACATAAGGAAAAATAGTTCCGATTAAACGTGAAATACAAAATCAGGCAAATGGCCACCACGAAACATCGGGCACATGGTTATTTTTTTGGAGAAACGTTCGTTTCTACTAGTACCAAAATTGTTTAAATTTACGTCTGAAGCGATCAAATTTTCGCTTTGCGATTTTTGTGGTACAAAAAATGTAAAAGCGAACCAGCAACGAACGTCGGCGGAATCGGTGATAAGGTTCCTGATTTTTTTTAAAAAGAATGGCCCATATTTGTTTTTAATTGCCTAAAAATTGCCCAAAATTACAACTACTTCTCTTATTTTTTTATAATAAAATGGGATAAAATCATTGCAGAAGAGAAATTATTAATGTTTATGGCCACTGCAAGATTTTGATTAGCAGAATTTTAAAAAAATGCAAGATTTTGTTCTTGCAAGATTTCGCAGTGCACGATTTCGAGGCGCTCCCGTTACAAAGATAATTTATCGAAATATTCGTCATTACCATCTATGGTCTTTTGCCATATATCAGGTATATGATGAATGCCTTCGCGATAGAAACCTGGTGGTTTCGAAGCCAATAGTGAACGAGCTATTTTTGCACATCTTCAACGTTCATGAACCGCTGATCTTTCATATATGATGACTTCGATCTGACAAATGATAATCAGAGAAAGTCTGGAGAATACGCCACATGCTGAAAAACTTCCCAGCCTAAAAAGAAGATGAGTTCCTGACATCCTGCGGGTTGATTTTACTGTATGTGGACCAGCGTTGTCATACAGCAATATCACCTTCCTTATCACTAAATTTGATCATTTAGACCTAGTAACGTTCAGCTGTAACAGTTTGACCAGGTTTCAGAAGCTCGCAGTAAATAACTCCTTTCCAATCCCACCAGACACACAGTAAAACTTTCTTGGATAAAATCCACTTTTCATCACTCGTAATGATTTTGTGCAAAACATTTTTTTTTGTACCGAGAAAGCAAATTCATGCAGAGGTCAACTCTTCGGTTTTTGTTTTCTTCGGTGAGTACCTCCTAACTGTTCTGCAAGCTCTTTTTGAGTTTGATACGGATTTTGATCCAGTAAAACTTTAAGTTCTTCGTTTTCAAATTGTTTTACTGCAACTGGACGTGGATTGTCCTAATAACTCACATAACTCAGCATTTTTTTTTTTCATTTGAAATCGGAATAGAATGCAATGACGTAAATGTTGCTTATCGACGTCCTCTCTTAAAATTGATACACATGGATCGACAGTTTGTAAATGACTGAAACTTATGTCATAAAAATAGCAATGACTAAGCTATATATGTCCAAAATGACAAGCGGGGTTTGAATACGTTCAAGTATATTTTAATGCAACCAACATCAGATTCGAGTTTCTACTTACATTCTCATCCATTAGAAATATAATATCAAAATGAAGATTCGAAGGCTAGGAGATTATTTCACCAGTTCTTTATGCTTTCCATTTTTTTTAAAATCTAGCCGAAATCCATACTTTTTTTGCTTTATTTGCTATTCAACCGAGCATAGAGCGTCAACTAGGCTGCTATCACTAGCTACTATTGCTTCTATTTCGACCCATGACTTGCCTAATTGGCTCGCTTCTGCTACAATCGGTTCCACGTTACAGCTGGTCGTCCGACTATTTTTCCCCTTTTATTTCGGTCCCAATGACTGCTTCATTCTTTTGCCTATAAGGAGCTCAATGTTTGTTATTTTGTTAGTCCAGAAGCACTTCAGTATTCTCCTAAAATATTTGTTTACGTACTCCTATAGTTTATTGTTGATTTTAAGTGTATGCGGTTTCGCAACTGTACAGTAACAGGAATAGGACAGATGTGTTTCAGTCTTTGTGTAACATGTTGAATGTTGCCTGCCTTTGTTGATTCGCACCAAGGTGTACAAATTCATAAATTCATTCACCTCTATTTCCTCTTGCCTTACATATTGGTCTGGATATTGGTGTGTTTACATGTTGTATAAGATAGCAGAAAATTTCCAGCAGAAAAAATGTGTTTTACTAGTCACCGCTAGAGACATCACGATCACAAAATTAAATTTTTTTCTGCTGATATTTTTTGAAAGCAGTAGAAGATTTTTGAAATTTTGATGCAATTTTGAATAATTCTCAGCACAAAATTTTATGAAAAACCAAAGAATTTATGAAAAAGAAGAGAAAATACACGTTAAACCGTTTTGAAGCGAATAAAGTTAATTTTCTTTAAAAAACGATTTGCGTATGTATAGTGTAAGGACTCTCAAAATATATTAAAATTAGCATGATCATCCTTATGCAAATACCAAAAATCGCCATCGCTGATAAAACTCCTTACATTTCTGAAGTCATTTTAATGTGAAATGTTTTCAGTTTTTTTAACAAAAGTGTTATATAGCATCTCGATATTAAACCATGTAAATATCCTGTGTGAAAGCAGAATTTTGCAATACTCAAGTGTTCTGCGTGCGTTTATTGTAACTTCGAGGATCACTCGTCTAACAAGCTTATACTTACCATACAATGTTCTAGAGTCACACAACGAAACAGTAATAACCGTGTGTAGCACTGCAAACACTGAAAATTAATATTGAAATTGATTTGTTCAAGTATTACGAATAGGATTAATATTTCCTTCCCACATCGATACTCCTACGTGAAGACAGTATTGCTAAAGAATAGTAAGTAAATGCGTTAAGCTAAATTGCATTAAGCTAAAATTTTTGAAACTAGCAGGTTAACCTTCCGGGTTTTTCATCATATTAACAAATTTCCAAAATTCTTGCTTTTCGCTTTTTTTTTGGTCGGATCGGTAGAAAAAACTGTATAGGTCAACCGGTCGCTTCTGTATATCTAATATGTATTAAATTATTTTTAATACATATTAGATAACTGAAGGAAACCATAGAAACTGACATTTTCATCGCCAAACAGGATTTATGCTTTCTTGATAGTAAAGAAATAATTTTAGATCAAATATTGTATCCGGATTATAATTTTACATTTAATAAGCATGAGAAATTGGTCACGACTAGTCTCCTACAACTGATTTGCTGTTAACATTTGAAATTTATCAGAATACATTGGCCACCGTTCGCTTACAATTTATACACCCAATGTTGAACAAGTCAAAATGGATTATTATATACCAAATGTTCAAATATTACCAACATTGTTCGACCACCAACGTTGCTCACCAGTCACCAATATTAATCATCATTTGCTTGGCGCATGTTAAGTGAAAGTCGTATAGCAAAACGCAGGAATAAAAGCCAAAGAGATAACTTGATCCAATTAGGTTTTAAATTACATCGATCGTACCCTTCGGGTAATCGTTCCATTTTAACTTTGATAAAGGTAGAATATTCAAAATTTTAGTAATGAAAATACGCTTGAGGCTGAAACGAACGAACATAACTACTACGAACCTCGTGTTATTAATATTTAAACAACTCGATCAATCGAGAGTGTTTGTTTGAGCGTTGGAAACACCAAGTTAATTTGTCAAACACTGTGCATTCATGACAGTCAGTAAAATAGAAATTAATAAGTCACTGCGTTGACCATGAACTATTGCAAATCTGTACAATTACATCATATTGTTTAACGAATTTATGACCTCGACACTTATTGAAATAAATTTTCAGTTGGATTATAGCTTCTTTCACAAAAAGTTAGTGAGTGTGACTCGAATTAAATTACTTGTACAAAATAACCATTGTGTCCAAAACAAAATAATTCATATCTGGTTTGGTGAATATACTATGGCAAAATAAATTGACAGTATTGTGATTGTGTGAGCAGACAGCAGAGGTCATCTCGGATGAGTTTTGAATAATTATTTTTTTTTTTACAAACCAGAAGTATGTATAGTTTGCACTGCACACGAAAAAACCCAAACCCGTGTTATTTTTAAGGCTATTTCTAATTACTAAACTGGTTCTAAACAATAATTTCGATTATTATATTAAAAATATTTAGGGAAATTCCAGTCACTTGATTCATTTGTTATATCATCTTTCATATCGATTATAAGGTTATTGATTGCATTGGTATTTGATACTGAGAACTAAATCGTAACATTTTAATTACAAACTATTTCAGTTTACTCATAAAATGATTAATTACGATTATTGGTAGTAAATTACCACGACCTATCCCAAAGTTTATAATAAAACCTGTACCCAGTTCAGATACATTTTTCGTAATAAAAAATATTTTTTTAATTGCAGTTTAGATATTGGTCAGTTTTATTGGTATGGTTGCTTGGTTCACTGAACCATCATAATAAAAGTGTAATAATAATTACATCACGCCTCATCTTAACCATTATATACTTAATGTTTATTAGAGATACAAGATTTAACTATATGTTATTGCAAAATAACAGTAAACAACTTTGTTTAAGTCATAAATACACATTACTTAACCTGTATATCGACGTATGTATTATCAACCGTATGCACTAGAACTGAAAATGTGTGTAGTTTTAAGTATATGCTAATATAGAGTGGGGGTCAGCGGAAATATATTTCAAAAATACACAAAATTTATTCACGAAACTTTAAGATAAATATACGAGTTGAATCACACGTTTGATGATCATTTGGTACATATTTACTTCCTATATGTATTAATATACCAAAATCTTAACAACAATAAAAATTCGACGACTATTGCGATGACTTTTAAAATTCCAAATCTCAAATCAAGGCTAACAATTAAAATTTATTGATTTTAATTTATAAAATTTAGTTATTTTATTTGTTAGAAATATCTTTTCAGTATTTTACGTATTGTTGTTATTTTGAGAGACAAATCGTGTGTTGAGCTTTTTCCACATAAATTGGTAGCGTATTAGCCTTGCTATAACCGCTTAAAAAGCGATCGGTCTCTTAATGTTTTTCAAATTAATTTATTTTATTCGCGAGTACAATGGTCTGCTATGATGATCAAGGGGTCCATGAACGGTCAAATTATGTAAATTATAGTTATCCGTATACATATTCATCTCGCCATTTAAATGATCTCAATGGTGATCTTGAGTGAAATGAATAAGTCAACGATCGGGTAATTTGCAATGTTATATTAAAATAGATGGAAACTGTAAATCATTTTGTTTTGAGGCTTGGGTTGTTTTTAAAGTACGTTTTAAAATTTTAACTGGCGATGATTGGTTTAGATTTGTACTTTTAGACTTTACTTACTCCTACTTTACTATTCTTTTTTCATTCTGATTGGCTGCAATAGCGAGTCAGTCAAAATAAATGAGAAGGGGAATGCAAGAGTTCACGCCCAAACATACTGTCAACAATTTCATTTAAAGTCGTCAAGATAAAACCTAGAAATGATTGTGCGGAGAGGGGATATAGAAAATTCATTAATTTTAAATAGTATCCTTCCCCTGTCTTTGATTCATAATTTTACGTTTAGGACATAAGCTTTAACTCAAAACATCAAATTTTGTCAGAGTTTCATAATCTTAATCATCTAATTTAAAACGTTCACATGAGATTTCTGTTATATCTAGAACAGACTTGCTAGAATATTCAAGAGTACATTTTTCATAAAATAGTCGAAACAAATGTGAATTTCTCTTCTCTTTTAGTCCCATTAGAAAGATAAGGGGCGATCTACTGCCCACCAAGACATAATATCGTATAAGGAATCGATACATCAACATTTAAACTTGGGCCAATGGGGGTCTCGACTCACCAAGAAAAGGGAAAGAATTCCTAAGTGTAATAGAAATGTCAGGTTGTGAATATCAGTCATCGCGTAAACCAACCTATTGGTCTACAGACATATTAACAAAGTTCCGGTTTTGGCTGAATTTTATATCTCGAAAGGAATTACCTCAAATTACATTGAAGTCGAAGGCATTGACGACCTTACTTCCGATCACACACCGGTCTTAATGACTCTGATACATTAGTCGTGTTTAAAAATGAAATAAAAAAAATAAATGTTCAAAAAATAATTAAGGTGATGAAATAGAGATGGCGCAAGTCATTTTAATTTTAGTACTAAAATAAAAAAAAAGAGAAACACGACATTGTATTCGTGAAAGAGATTTTTGTTTAGTTGTTCGAGTCTGAATGTAGACGAAGGCAGAAGCAAAACTGAAAAGTGTAAAACATTAAAATAAAAAACCTTTGTTAAGTTAAAAAGTATAATAAAATTGAAGAAATACAGTCCACAATAAAAATATTGTTTAAATTATCTTCGGTAAACATATGGTCCATACGACCCGGATATCTTCGTGCATATAATTAAATAATTATCTTCGATTAACAAACAATTCAATACAAAGGAAAGCGTGGTGGTTGATCAAAAGACGCCATTGTTAGTTCGTCAATATAATAAAATATAACAAGCGTTGGGATTTAAAATATCGCAACTAGAAAGTCTTCGATAATTAAAATCAAAAGAAATTTATAGATTTGTAATTAGAGGAATTTATTTGTAATCGATTTTGCGTCGTACATCGACATCAAAGGTCAAGGGATCGCAATCGTAATAAGGTTGTAATATAGTTCCGGCATGCGCATTTGTATTAGTCGTCAAGTAAATAATTGCATCATATCGTCGCAGCAATAGTTACATCATATCGTCATCATATCGCATCAGATCATCGTATTTATCATCATCATTATATCATCGCAAGGATCATCGCAGTAATTCCTGTAAGCAACAAGTGTAATTAAATTTGGTTAGTAATAAATTAATTATGTTAGTTGATAAGTTGTAAGATATATTGAAGTCTGTTAACGTAAAACCACACACAATATTAAAAAATTGTTATATTTCGGTTCGCACATTGGTTTGAGGTTACGTATAAATTTTAATTGCGTAGGTAATAGTTATTTCGGTTTGAAATGTCTGAAGACGAAGCCGACATTGATATTGCGACAGTCAGTGAGACAGTTCAAAAATTAAAAAATAGCCGAAATGGTCATAAGGGTAGATTGACGTACTTTAAGAACAAATTTGCCCAGGGTGAATTCAATTCCTTCGGAGAATTACAATCCGTATTACATAGAATTAGAATTACGTACACAAAATTCGACGAAATTCAAAATGAGTTGGAAAACATTGATCCTTCTTCTAGCAGGCAGTCTGATGATAAGTATACATTTGAGGATGAGTACGGTATACTCGAATCTGCAATTTTAGATAAAATTCATAGTCTCGGAACGAAAACGAAAGTAAATTTTAATGAATCGAATTTAAATTTAGATTTTGGAAATAAGAAGGCAAATGGAGAAAGTTCGGTAGACACGACAGTAGCTATTAAACTCCCACAAATTACTCTCCCGAAATTCGACGGGACTGAATTAACGTGGCTTAATTTCAGAGACATTTACATTGACTTGATCCATGCCAACAAATCCATTAGCTTATGTACCAAATTTCATTATTTAGTCTCTTCATTAAGGAATGGTAAGGCTTACCATTTGATTGAGAATTTACCGATTACCACTGAGAACTATGAGGTTGCATGGAAAGTAGTTCTGGATTATTATGATAATGAAATTTCCATACAGAAACTGCATGTAAAAGCGTTATACGACATGAAAAAGCCTCAGGATAATTCCGCTAGTTCTCTACAATTTTTTATTGATTCTATAGAAAAACATTTTAATGCTCTCAAATCGTTAAAAGTCGATGTAAATAGTTGGAATTTAATTTTAATTCATCACTTATCGGAAAAATTAGATTCTTTCTCTCGAATTGAAATTGTAAAAAAGTCTCCTCAAGATAAAATATTAACTTTTTCTGAGTTCGTCGACATTCTAAAAAAACGGGTAAAAGTACTAGAAGCTATTTCACAGCAAAAAGTCGTACCTGCAGCATCGAATAAAAATACTAATTTTAAACCCAATCGTGTGTTTGTTTCGCAACAAGGAAGCTGTCCACTTTGTAAGGACAATCATACATTAAACATGTGCTCCAAGTTTTGTGATTCAAATTGTTCACCTCTTCAAAGATTTGATATTGTTAAAAATTTAAATTTGTGTACGAATTGTCTTTCTTCGGGTCATCGAGTATATGAGTGTAAAGCAGGTAATTGCAAACGATGTTATTTAAAACATCATACACTATTGCATTTTGAGAAATCTAAACCTATTTCAACTCACGGTTCGATTTCAAATCAAGTTCAGACACCTACCATATCTAACCAGAACGGTATTGGTCAGAAAGTTGCTGGCACAGTAAACCAACCATCTAACACTAAAGGCACAAATGCAATGGTTGCAAATGTAATTTCAAGTAGTTTAAAGCCTGTAACAGAATCCTTCCAGTCTAGTGAGGAAAGGAGTTCCATATCTGAAGTGATGCTAGCAACCGCAGTCTTATGGGTTCAATCTTATAATGGTTATAGAGTTCAATGTAGAACACTATTAGACAGTGGTTCACAGTCCAGTTACATCACAGAAAATTTAAAAACTAAATTTTCTAGTATTACCAAAAATAACTGGTGAACTTCCAGCGTCCACGATTCCATTCGATTCTTCCGTTTTACCTAGAGAAATTAACTTAGCTGATCCCACATTTTATATCAATAGCAAAATCGACATGCTCATTGGGGCAGAAAAATATAATGAAATAGTAAATGGAGTAAGCGTAAAAATAATACCAGAGCTTCCACCATTCCAACAGACGGAATTGGGTTATATTGTATTAGGTAAAACAAATTACAAGTCCTTCGATTCTTTTACAAATAGTTCCTCGTTATTATCGTTTCTTCATGACGAGTTGAGTGATAAAATCAACAAATTTTGGGAAATTGAACAAATAAGTAGCCCTAATATTTTATCACTTGAAGAGAAAAGATGCGAGGAACATTACGCTCTTAACACAATTCGCTTGGCAAATGGTCGGTATAGCGTAGCGTTACCTACGAAATCAAATCTTTGTGAGCTTAGTGATAACAAAAATAATGCGTTAAAGCAGTTTCAATATCTAGAAAGAAAGCTTTCTAATAATCCCGATATGCATCGTCAATATAATGAATTCATCCAAGAATACATTGATTTGCATCAGATGCAATTGGTAAAGGATCCAGATTCAAGGGATGTTCAAAGTAATCAGACATATGCGTTACCACATCATGCTGTCATAAAAGACAGTAGTACCACGACGAAATTACGTGTTGTGTTTAATGCGTCGTCCAAATCCGCATCTGGCATATCCTTAAACGATTGTTTGATGACGGGTCCTACAATACAAGAAGATTTATTCTCTTTGATAATTCGTTTCCGTAAATATTTAGTTGCCTTGTCCGCTGATATAATTAAAATGTATCGTCAGATACTCATACATGAACATGACAGAGATTTGTTACGGATATACTGGCGTAAATCGTTAAATGACGAGCTTCAGTGTTATCGACTATGCACTGTGACATACGGTACATCGAGTGCGCCATTTCAGGCTATCCGGACATTAAAACAGTTATCCATCGATGAACGGTCTACTTTCCCTTTGGCAGCGAAAATATTGGAAACAGATTTCTATGTCGATGATGTTTTGACAGGTGCTAATTCGTTCGAGGAAGCACAAACAGTGAAACACGACTTAATTCAACTATTGGCTTCAGGTGGTTTTGAGTTGCACAAATGGAATTCGAATCATAGCGATTTATCCGATAAAAATAATCCTCTCCAGGAAAACTCTGAAAACATTGTTTCTCTACTGGGTCTGCAGTGGAAACCAGTGATTGAAAATAACTATTATTTTTCTATCTCTCACTCTTTTTCCACTCTTTATCAGCCGAAACAAATTTTTATATAATTTAAAAAACTTTTTCTCTTTAACTAATTTGTTTTGTACATATTAAATCTTACAGCAAAGCGTGATATTTATTTCTAAAACATAAAACGCTTGAGCGTAGAATTTTTTCCCAACGAAAAAAAATCTTCTACAAAAGAGAGATTGAAAAAAATAATATTAATTCCGCTTGAAAGACGAATATTCCCTCGAAATTTATTTACGTCTTTTCACCAAGCGATAAAAAATTATTTTAAAAATAAAAATTGGTCGAAAAAGAGTTTTATTTTTTTTTCAAAGGATAAAACTCTTTACAACAATAACAATTAATAAAACATCTATATGGAGGATATTCATAGAAATATGTAGGAAGATAAAAAAATGTGTTTGGTTGTTTTTCTAATACACAACATTGAATATGGAATTTTTGATGCACTAGGCAGGTAAAAACTATACGATAGAGGTTTGAATTTTGTTATTTTTTAAATGCAAATCCGTATTCAAATCTTTGTATGATCTTATACGAACAATTATCGGTTATCATTGTATGGGTTAATTATTAAAACGACAATTTAATTTGAACATAATTTCTAGATTAACTTTTATTTATATACATTTTTTGAGAATATGATTTATTTTAAAGTTTAAAATTTAAACGATTGTTCAAAATATTTATTACTTTGCAGAAACATATGTAAAGGATTTTGCTTTTTTTACTAAATAAGAACCACATATACTTGTTCACACTTGATGTTCAATTTTTATTATGTGTATAGACTTCCGAGTGTGATTTGATTGTTTCTACAAGAAAACGTTTCATATAATGTTAATAATACGTTATACAGAATGGCTGGTGATAATAATAGGTAGATTTTTCCTGGTTATATAACGTGTTAAGCAGCCAAATATTCTCCAAATTAATTAAAATTCATATAATTCGAATTTTAACAATTTAATTTTTTGATATCGATATTTCGGGCTAAAGGCCCATTTTCAAGATACTAAAATTAATAATAATAAAATATGTGTTACAATTTTTTATATGGTCGGATTATATAAAGCAACAACATTATAAATTTAAAATAATAAACTTACATTATGCTATAAATTTAAAATTCGGTAAATATAATTGTTGTTGTTATATTTTGTCACTAAACACAACACAATACATAATTATGGATTATCATAAAAATGTTATTTTATAAATTATTATAAAAAAAGGTTTGTTTTATATAGGTAATTTAAATAGGGTTTTTTTGTTGCGCGGGCTCAAAACTTCGTATACAATCTTAGTTGTAATTGTATATACAATTCCATATACAATACTGCTAGAAGAGATGGTGGCGTTAAGGTATTGACAACACCATTATGATAATACATACTTGTATTCTCAATTATGAGCGTAATAAAACAAAACATATGATTGAGTTCGTTGATCTATATCAACGCCTTCTATACTACTGGCCTTTTACTACTCTCATTTTTCGCACATGACGTCAATTTAAGTCTATACCGAGACTGCGCAATAATAATTTTAGGATATTTACACTAACAAAGCAACTAGAGAAAGCAACAACAACGTCGACTTAGTGTGTCGTCATCATTTGGTGTAAGCGGCCAGTAGTTTAGAAGGCATTGTCTATATACTATAGAACATTGGTAAAACTGTACAGGTATTATTATTATTATTATTATTTGTGTTTATGTATGTGTGTAATACAAAAAGTAATAATTACAATTATCCAAAAGTTAGATGGTGTTGACTTAAAGATGTTAAACAATACTTTTATTTCATGTGCAAATTATTACACACGAAGGTGTGTTTCTGAACTGTTGATAATTTTAATTATGAAGCCAAAAACAAGCTGGTGTTGTGCTTATTATTGCTTGTAATTTCTAATAGTTTTTTAAGCTCATCACACAAATTATTGGTTTCGGACTTCAAGTTCACACTGCTAGGTAGGTTGGATGTAATGTGGGCTGATTCAAGGATACGTCTATTGATCATGTTCGATTCTCGGCGTATAATTTTGGTTTCATCAAATAATCGTCGATTGCAAGGGTGGTCGAACAAGTTTTACACCTTACGTTACTCTGGTGGTTTTGCATTCTCATTTTGAGTTTGTTACTTACCGGTTTCGTCAATATATATTTTACCACATTCGCAGGGAATTTCATAAACTACACCATGTTGTTGGTCCATAGGAATCTTATCTTTAAGTTTAGAAAATGAAAGATGATTCTTGTTGGGAATCTTATAAACAATCTTCCAGTCAATATGGTTACTAGGTATAAATATTTTCAGAATTTGTTGTAATAATTTATTAACATAATGTCAAACTATGGTGTCAAACATAATGTCAAACTAGCGATATGGTGTGGAGGAAGGGCTGGTATGCTCAATATTGTTGGTGATGGGAGGATTGTTGTCGTTTGTGTTATTGTTGGTCGTGTGTTTGGCTTTGTAAATGGCTTTGTTAATTATTTTATGCGGGTAATTATTTTTTTAATTGCCTCCGGTGGCAAAGTAGTCAGCATGCTTGCTCCAGCGACCGGAGGTCCCGGGTTCAATTCCCGGTGGTTACAAGGAAAAATTTCACTGCTGGTTTAGGATCAATGAATTAACCACTCATTATCCGGAATGAAAAAATGATTATGAAACCTCATTTGTGACGGCCAAATCCCTTGATGGGATATAGTGCCAGAGAGAGAGAAAGAGAATTATTTTTTTGAGGATTTCATAGATGATTATTTTATTATCTTCATGGAACTCAACATTTGATAAGGCAAATACTCTATAAGCAAATGCAACCGCAAGATTGAATTTCTTGTTTGGTGGATGGGACGAAATGTAATTTAGTATGCGATCAGAGCTGGTGTTTTTTTTTGAACCAACACGTCTTGATACTACAATAGTAACGGATCAGGTTCATATCTAAAAACGGTATGGTGTTTTGTTTTTCTTCTTCAATTGTGAATCTTATGTAGTTATCGAATGAGTGGAATTTTATTAAGACATTATTGATATGATTTTTAGGGATGGCCAAGATGATGTCGTCTATATATTTCTTGATAAATTTTGGTTGGTGGTCTAATTGTGGTAAACAAGTTTCAAACAATCTTACCGCACAACTAAAAAACCCTATTTATCAAAACCACCATTTTTAATATAATGACGATCGTGCTCAAAGTCACCGGCTTAAATAAGTATTTTAAATTACCTAAACAAAAATTTAAAATTTTATATTGTAAGTTTATTAATTTTGAATTTTATGTTGTTTTTTTTTTTTTATTCATGCCATCTATTTTGGGGTCGAAGCACTCCCTGCTCTTTCGCGGTTTATTTTTTCCGTCTTACTTTACGTATCACCTGCCAAATCGAAGACGTACGGCTATATGGCCGATTTTAAGACCATCTGCACATTGCAAGCTCAATGCCAGCCTATACTGACATGGAAGATGGGTCGGTCCATGAGTTTTGCACTCCAACAGGGGGTCATGTGTTACATTTCATCCCAGATCGTAATCTGTTATGAAATTTCACTTTTGCATCCTGCCCCTATCGGGATTCGAACCCGGTACCTCCCGATCCAAATGCCAAAGCTTTAACCACTGTGCCATTTGGTCGGTTGCTTTATATACTCTGACCATATAAAAAATTGTAACACATATTTTATTATTATTAATTTTAGTATCTTGAAAATGGGCATTTAGCCCGAAATATCGATATAAAACAAATAAATTGTTAAAATTCGAATAATATGAATTTTAATTAATTTGGAGAATATTTGGCTGCTTAACACGTTATATAACCAAGCAAAATCTACCATTTCATATATTGTTTCTATTTCTCTGTGGTCAAACGAAGCGAGTCAAATTCGGAAGCTTAGGATATGATACCAAAGGGATGAGTCTCGCAAGTACAACATTAGCCAAAACTTTGTAAACAGCGTTCAGTAGAGGTATACAGCGATAGTTTTCACATTTAAGACTGTCGCCTTTTTTATGCAGCGGATATGTAAGCGCCGTCTTTCAATTCTCAGGCAGCTCCTCTTGGTCCCAAATACAGGCGACGAGATCGTATAGACTTGTTGCAAGAGTAGCGGGGATTCCATCGAGACCGAGTGCCTTTCCATTTTTAATCGACTAATAGCTGCGTCTACTTCCTCCGCTGTGGGATATTCGACAAAAACCTCTCCACCTGGGGGAGCTATTGCTCTAATGGGGGTCATGTCGTCATTCCGATTTAGCAGATTTTGAAAGTAGATTTGCCATACTGAGTGAACACGTTTATTCTCAACTCTCCATTCCCGTCTTTGATGGCTTTAGTTTTTGGGTCGAAGACTTTAGTGAGATTTCTGGCGTTTGCAAAACAGTCCCTTGAGCTTCCTATTTCCGCTTGGAAGCTGATGTTTTCAATGCCTGATTTCATATGTTCACGTTTCATTTGTCGGAGGAATTTAACCGTGGCCTTCCTAGCGCGTATATATTCTGCTTGAGTGCTTCTAGTGTTGCGAACTAAGCATTTTTCACGAAGCTTTCGTTTATTTTCGATGACCGCACGGCATTGACCATCGAACCAGTCATTGCGGGGCCTCGGTGGTCTTCTTTCGATGGTATTTTGCGCCGCGCTGGTTATGGTTCTTTGTATAGCGTGCCAATGCTCCTGGATGTTAGGAGGAGCTTCTTCATTGTTCTAGGGCCGATCTAAATAATTATTGACAGTTGATTGGTAACTCTTCAATGACGCTTGGTCTTTTAGAGCAATAGAATACTTACAGCAAGCACTCGATAAAAGCAGCCAATGGACCAGAGATTGGAAAATGAAGCTTAACGAGCTGAAATCAGTACATGTAACATACACGTTGCAGCATAAAAATAGTAACATCCATACATTTCTCAATGGAGTACAAATTGCTCAAGCTGAATTTGCTAAATATCTCTGATTACATATCGGTTCAAGATTGAACTGGAAATATCACCTTAAACAAAAAGCACAGCAAATGAAAATAAAACAGCGTGAGATGTATTGTTTAATAAGAAGACATTCTAAACTTAGCCTGTACTGTAAACGCCTGATCTACGAATCGACAATTAAACCAATTTGGACGAATGGTATTCAACTCTGGGGCTGTACTAAACAATCAAATCGTTTAATTATTCAACGTTATCAAAACAAATTAGTACGTGCAATAATGAATGCTTACCGCTACGTAACCAACGAGGAATTGCACAAAAACCTAACGTTAAATGAATTGATGAAGTGATCCAGAAATATGACATCAAACATGAAAGAAGGTTACTGCAACATACCAACAGTGAAGCAATACCACTTCTTGACATAACACAAGAACTGAGACGCCGTAAAATAATTAAACCGCATGAGCTAGTCATCTAATAAATAAAGATTCATTATTGGGAGCAGAATATTGATTGCTTGTAAACCCACACTCGCGTCAAGTATTAGTTTCAAATAAGTGCGTTAACATCTTTAGTAATAAATTATCATGTGATAAGATTGTACTATTTAAATTAAATAAAAATAAAAAAATACCCTGCTCAGCATCTGGCCAATAAGTCAAAGTAATACAATTAGTTCGTGAAATACAAAATCAGTTGCCACTAACCAAACAGTTTTAACTTGTGACTTTTATTAATTTATCTGTAAATAAATAACTGTCGAAGTTGGAGCACGATAACAGAATTATGAAAAGTTAATTCAAAATCATTGAAAAGGAAATTCGTAAATTTTTTTATCGACCACGTACTCAACATTAGAGGGAGCTTCAACATTTAGTGTAGTCGATTAAGGCATACCGTATTAGTGATATTTTATATTTCAGTTATGCCAACAATTTTCGATTTAGTAATAAAATGAAAGCGCACTGTAAACATAAATCTCATTAGGGTTTAAATTTAAACGCTTTATCTAATTTCATGTTACTCATGTCATGGAGTTACTAATTTCTAAGGTAGAGTAGAAGCAGTAGTTCATTAGATGGTCCAGTAATTCATTTCAAGCGCTCACATATATGTATTATGCATAGGCATTTTTATCGCCTATATTACTTATGTCTCTCCGCTGAAGCTGCAATTCATTCCTAGAAGCAAATTGTTTGATTTGTCTTAAAAAAAGAAAACAAGAAGTACAGTGAAATTATAAAACGCATCCAACAAATCTATTTTTAGATCACAAGAAAAATCGATATGTAACCAAGAGCAGACTATTTTAACAATAGATTGTAGCAACAACAACTTACAACACCCTTTTTTTATTTTAACGATCTCCTTTTCTACCTAATACAAAATTTCAATGAAATTGTTATTGTAGAGAAATATCGTACGTCATCAGCGAAAAAATCTTTTTACGAAGATTTTTATATTTTAAAAATTTATAAATCGCTTTGCAGAAAGCGTGATAAATTTAAAAATCTTTTTCTACGCTTTGAAAAGTAATTGATATTTATTTTTTCAATCTCTCTTTTGCTAAAGAGTTTTATTCCTTGAAAAAAAATATTACGCTCAAGCGATAAATACTTTTCTGTATTTTATCTCGCTTGACGTAAAGAGTTTTATTTATATTTAGAAAATATTAATTGCAAAAGAGAAATAAAGAGATATCTGGAGTGTTATTTTCAATCACTGGTGGAAACCCAATTCTGATAGTTTCCAAATAATTTTTAAGGAATTTGTAGAAACAAACAAATTTTGTAAAAGATCAATCTTGTCCGAAATAGCACAGCTGTTCGATCCACTCGGGTTATGTGCACCTGTCACAGTAACAGCTAAATTAATAATGCAGTCACTTTGGACTACACCTAGTTTATCATGGGATGATGATGTTCCGTTGGTGATATCCGAGATTTGGTCCAATTTTAGACAGCAATTGCCGTCAATGCGGAAAATTGAGATTCCTCGTTGTATAAGAGGTCAACATGTTAAGTCAATGGAACTTCACGGCTTCGCGGATGCTTCCGAAAAAGCATACGGTTGCGTTGTATATGTACGAGTGACAGATTTGGTTAATGACAAACAAATTACTTTATTGTGCGCAAAATCACGGGTTGCTCCTTTAAAAAAGCAAAGCATACCGCGGCTAGAGTTATGTGCTGCGGTGTTATTGGCACAATTAGTAGATAAAGTAGTTCAATGTATGGATGTTAAATTTGATAGAATTTGTATGTGGTCAGATTCGGAAATTACCATAATGAGAATAAAATCGTGCCCATCAAATTATGCTACTTTTGTTGCAAATAGAATTTCATTAATACAGGATCTTTCATCTATCGATAGTTGGATGTTTGTTCCGACATCATTGAATCCTGCCGATTTAATTTCTCGAGGTCTTATGCCATTAGACATTATATCCTGTAAGTTTTGGTGGAATGGCCCTTCGTTTTTGGACCTAGATGAACATAACTGGCCCAAGTCTTCGAACATTAAAATTAATCCTGAATTATTAGAGTTAAAGAGAAGTAAGGCTGTTTTAGTTAGTTATCACAACGACGTTGATTTAATTGATAAATTTTCGGACATTAACAAATTATTTAGAGTAATTTCGATTTGTTGTCGCTTTTTCAATAACCTTAGGACTCCTAAAGATCGTCGGAAATATGGAGAACTCACTTCTGAAGAACTCGAATCTGCTCGTAAACGTATTTTAAAAATAGTTCAACTAAACGCATTTTCCGAAGACTTTAATTATATTCAAAAACATAAAACGAGTCACGCAAAGAGTAAATTAAAATCATTTGATCCATTTATCGATCAGGATGGGTTGTTGCGGGTCGGTGGCCGTTTAAAAAATGCGGACATTTGTTACGACAATAAGCATCAAATTATTCTATCTGGTACTAGTGATTTTACTAAAAAATTAGCTCGACAGGAGCACCTTCGTCAGCTTCACGCTGGTCCTCAAGCGTTACTTTATAGTTTAAGACTTAAGTATTGGATAATCGGAGGACGAAATCTTTGTCGAAAGGTCGTACACGACTGTATTAGATGTTTTCGAACACGACCTACTACCATCAACCAACTTATGGGCCAACTGCCAGTTGATCGAGTTTCACCATCGAGAGCGTTTCTTAATATCGGGATAGATTTTTGCGGTCCGTTCAACATAACGCATAATCTTCGAAAAAAAATTATGACAAAGGTGTATGTAGCAGTGTTCATATGCTTTTGTACTAAAGCCGTTCATATGGAACTTGTGGAAGATTTGTCTACCCAAGCTTTTATATCATCATTTCGGCGATTCGTTGCACGTCGAGGCAAGTGTGCAAATGTATACTCAGACAATGCTACCAATTTTATAGGCGCTAAAGCTGAATTGAAGGAGTTGCATAACTTACTCACGTCGGAAATTCATAAGATAGAATTTTTTCGTTATCTTGCTGAAGAACAAATTCAATGGCATACGATACCTCCTCGGTCTCCACATTTCGGTGGATTGTGGGAGGCGGCCGTCAAGAGTGCCAAACATCATCTCAAGCGTATAATAGGAAATACATCTTTACGATTTGAGGAATTTCACACAATGGTAACTCAGGTTGAGGCCTGTTTGAATTCTCGCCCTCTTACCCCGATTTCAAACGATGTTAATGATCTACAAGTATTGACGCCTGGCCATTTTATAATAGGTACGGCACTCATAACGTTGCCTGATCCTTCGTTAGATCATTTAGATTATAATAGGCATTCTAGATGGCAACGATTACAATATATGTTCCAACAATTTTGGAAACGATGGCGAATCGAGTATTTAGGAGAACTCCAACAACGACGTAAATGGATAGCACCTTCGGATAACATATCAATCGGAGCTCTTGTTTTACTAAAGGAGGACAATGTTCCCCCACTCAAATGGCCACTTGGTCGAATTACGGGATTACATCCAGGAACCGACGGGTACATTCGCGTAGCCACTGTCAAAACGATTAGTTCAGAACTCAAAAGAGCCATTTCTAAATTATGCGTATTTCCAATGGAAGAGAAATCCTCTGGTGCAGATACACATTACTAAGGTCCGTCAATCGTGTCAGTTCATATATGTATATTGTAAATAAATGAATTTAACTGTGAGTTTGTGTTCAAAATGTAATTTTCTAGCGTAAACCTCAGATCCGTAACGGATCAAAATTAATGAACGAATCCGGAAAGAAAATTATTATATTTTGTGTTTTTTCTCCTTATATATATATATATATATATATATATTAGATCATTGAAGTTATAGTTATAATTCTTTGGTTTATTTAGTTGTAAGTTAGTATACTATATGTATTTAGTTTATTTAAAATTGTTAAACTGCATTTACTAGATTTTCAGTAATCGATTGCAATGTTGATTAAGTTAAAATAAAATATTGAATGTAAAGGATATGTGTATTCTCATATTGAAATTTATAGTAATTTCAACGCGGGGAGTTATGTTTAAAAATGAAATAAAAAAAATAAATGTTCAAAAAATAATTAAGGTGATGAAATAGAGATGGCGCAAGTCATTTTAATTTTAGTACTAAAATAAAAAAAAAGAGAAACACGACATTGTATTCGTGAAAGAGATTTTTGTTTAGTTGTTCGAGTCTGAATGTAGACGAAGGCAGAAGCAAAACTGAAAAGTGTAAAACATTAAAATAAAAAACCTTTGTTAAGTTAAAAAGTATAATAAAATTGAAGAAATACAGTCCACAATAAAAATATTGTTTAAATTATCTTCGGTAAACAAGTCGTAAAAAAGAAAATCAAAACTTAACAAATTTACTGATTGGGAATTATTTAGAGCGAAACTGGATAATCTAGTTGAGTTAAAAGTTAGTCTTAAAACTAAACAATAACTTAGAATATAATCTGGATATTTCAATGCGCGAACCAGCTAAAGAGGCTACTACCGTACTAGGCGAGAAAGTTGTACAAGTGATCAACTAACCTTTGGAGATTCGAGAACTGATGAAAGAAAGGCGTAGGAAAAGACGCATATGCCATAGCGCCAGAAACATTATTGACAAAAGAGAACTTTTATCAGGTAAGTAATAAAGTTAACCGATTTATTAAAGAACATAAAGAAGCTTGTAGTGAAAATTATTTGAAAGGACTGGGTCCCGAAGTTGACAAAAATTAATTTCTTTGGAAAGCCACTGAAACATATAAGAGGCCAATAATCCAAGTGCCACCTATAAGGAACATAAAATGAAAATGGTTGCGACGTAACGAAGAAAAAGCAGAACTGTTTACACAACGTCTAGCATCAGTATTTGAACCACACGACATACAATCTATAGAAGAAGTATTGCCCTCCCGTATTTCAATATATGTATCTCTCAGGGTCTTATCTCAGAGATAAGTAAATTAGTACCACAGAACTACAACAAATTACTGCCATCTGTTCGAGTCGTATGTCTCCAAACTAAAAAATTAGATTATCACATGAAGAAACATACTCACCCAGCCATAGCAGGGGTGCCCCAAGGGTAGCGTATTAGGACCTTTCCTATATCTACTTTACACTTCCGATATATCGCAGTATTGGCATCAACTTCCGAATCGTAGAATCATTCAGTTGAATACTTATTTTAATTTATTTATTTATTTAATTTTTTTAGTTTATACACATTAATATAAACTAAAAAAATTTTGTACAACAAAGAAACAACAATTAAATATAACAATATAAGTTACAAGCGTAATATATATATACACTATATACATTATTTACAAAATCAATTTTAATCATTATTTTTTAAATAGCTAAAAACCTTAGTTTGAAAAATATTAACTGAACTAACACGTTTTAGTTCCAGTGGCAAGCTATTCCATGTGATAATCAGGTTCATCAAACTAGAATGGTTATAAATATTCGAGCTATTTATAGGCAAGTTGATATTATCGGTACGTAAGGACGTAGAAAAATTAAGAACTATACACAACTACACACAACATTAAAATATAGCGGCCAAAAAGTATTTGGGAGCCGCTGGAAGTTAAAAGCGAGACCAACAATTTAACTTCTAGTCGGAGCATAATTTAGGCGTCGGCTCCAATGCTCTGGTAAGGATCTATTTAGTATTTACCAATTTTCTTATTCACTTTTGCACTGTGAAGCTCATATAAAATGTTGTTAAGTGGATTCATTTACTATTAAACTGGTCAAATTTAGTGGCTTTAACTAAGGTTAAAGCCTTACAAAATTGGGTAACTCGAAAAACAAGCTATTGGCCATTAAAAAAGTGACAAAAGTTCACTTCAATAAATATCGTGTTACTGTTTAAATTACAAATTGTAATTAATGAAATATTTCATTCCATTCCGTAAAAGTGGAAACGAAAAAATGAGTATTAACTGTAATGCACGAATCTGTAAACATTTTCATAACGTTGGCTTCGATTTTACTCAACATATTCCCAACCGTTAGGGCACCCAACGCCCAATGACTTTTTAATTGCAACCGAGCACATAACTGATTCCTATTACAGCCTTATTGCATACTGTATAGTTGGAAGGTATTGATAGTGTAGGATTTCTTTTCAAATTTAAAAAAAATGTTCAATTTAATCGATGATGATACTACGATACTAAAAATTCAATTAACTGCACCATTTGCACGGTATTTTCTGGTATATTCCGTCATCTCGAAGCAGCTTTTGCAGTTTGTTTTGACACTTCGAACTGCAAGATTTGTTGAGCAATATGTGATTTAGTCGATTCTCCCGATTTCTTTAACTAGTTAAGAAATAATTTTCTCATTGTTTCCGAACCTTTACTAAACTGGTTCTAGTGTTTGTTTTACGCGGGTTTTACATCAAACGAACATGCATTAAATATATTTGATAAACTTTTTATGATTCTTACGACATCTAGTAGGCATTGTGAATACTCTAAAAATGTCAGAATTTTGAATTGAAAATAAAATCATTAAAGCATTGCAATACAGTTATGTCTATACTAAAAGTTCTATTTATTAACTTTTAATAGAAATCATAAATTTATTATAATGTCTGAACGAAAAATCGAAACACGTCTGTCTGACGATGTCAATCCTAATAAAAGTTACGAGTATCATGCATTTTACAATAATCTCTAAATTAAAAAATTATGGCCCTTTTAATTTCGAATAGAAATTTTATCGCATGAAAAGGTTAACGTATTTTACCAAGCTGCTAATTATCGCTGAACATTGTTGTTCGTTAAGTCCGTAATTGCATAAATCTAATGATATTCTATGTATTGGCAAATATATTCTCATAAAATAATAAAATTGAACAAATATGTGCATGTTATTATTTATCTGTCACAATTATTTGAATATTTTGACATGATTGAAAACTCGAATTACCCGATGCGCTCGTATTATAAGTGAAATTGCCTGCTGTAATAACTTTAGTTTCTTCAACACTCACATTCTTTTTACTGATTTAGCGCTTGTTTAATAAACTTTTGAGTTCGATAAGTTAATTCTTTATCGAAGTTTTTATAGAATATTAAATTCGCTAAAAAGTTCATAAATCGCATGGCTTTAAATTTTTTTTATTTTTAAAAGCTTAAATACGATCAAAGTTTTTAAAAATAATCTTTATTCATATTAAAAACAACTACAAATATTGTTTTTCGATAACAAAAATGTTTATCAAACAAAAAGTTTACTTGATGTAAAAGCCGCGTTAGACTTTGAATTTGTAGTAAATACATAAAGCGATATAAGCCCTTTCCCAAACACCGACTTATTACAGACTTTTTGACTTATTTGACGCCATCTTGAATAAGTCGGTCAAGTCGTTCCAATTCATTGTACCGACTTGTTTGTGATGTAATAACAAATAAACAAAATGTAATTTCAAAATAAAGAGATAAAGATTTAAAAATAAAAACTGTATGTATTACATCACGAACAAATAAATATATAAGAGAATTCAAGTAGTACAAATTTTACAAGCCAATTTCTCCGATGTTATTCTTATTTTATAGTTTTGATATACATATTTATATCCACAAATTTATTTTTTTTCTATATTTAATCCATATATACATATCTTATGCCGATATGGCATAGTTATTTTATAGTTCATTGTTCTTGTTATGCTTATACAGATTGCCAAAAGTAAAATTGATGAACCTCGGAATGTCTACATGAATCCTCTTATGTATGTTTCGCACCATGATTACATTTATTCAAGACACATTTTTGGAGACATTTCTGTGTAGACATACTTATTCAAATAAGTCTCCTCGCAAGGTGACTTATTTGAATAAGTCGGTGTCCACAAATAAGTCGGTGTTTGGGAAACAGCCATATAACAACTATCTTTTGGGAAGACTTATTATTTGGTAATATCGCTAGCTGATGCTAGATGTCTCTACTGCTAAAAGCAATGGGGTTGTTAATTTTTCGCTGTTGGAGCATTTTATCAATAGAAATATTGTATGAAAATGATGTAGTTTCATCATTTTGAGATTTTTTGACTTTAAATAATTTTGATATATTTTATCGTTTTAAATAGTGTCGATTAGTGAAAAAATTCGAGAAAAAATGAATTTCTGCATCTGTGATTTTTCGCCAAATCACGTGAGGGGACACCTCTCGGTTGTAATATCAGCCTAATTAGACAGATATAATCTGCCTAGATATTAAACAAGAGGCATTATTACCCCATCATCGTTAGTGTCACAATTTCCTTTCGCAAGTGATATTAACAATTGCCATGCTTGATGCTATGGCGTAGGTTTTACCTCGAAGGACAGGTTCAACCGCTCTTAAATGTATTACGGGAAAAATGCCGTGGGCGGTTAATGTTGAACTAATCTCTCGTTTTGTTAAAAGATGAGATACAATTCTCGGCCACTTTTAACTTAAGAAAATTGATTTTAGCGATTTAATCAACCTAACCAACCTAATCAACCAGAGAAGCTAACATGTAAAGGGCTCAGCATTGATTCCCTCACCCAATCCTCCCCAGAATGTTGACGAAGAAGTTTTCCGTATGTCTCTTTCGTTAAGAGTAGATAATTGGATTGTGTTTATGCAGGTCTACTCGGGGATAGAGTTTATGGGTATGACTAGGCTAGTGCGGTCATTTCCTTACCAGCGATATCCAAGGGTGTGAGATAAAAAAAGAATCTCAAAAACATGAGTGGGTGTGCTTCTAGTGCACCACTAATGCATAACCATTAGGTTTAGAGCCGGCCATATCCCTTATAATAACCCCATTGTTTCCGAGTAACATTTTTAAAGGAATAAAGTTTTTATAATTTCTATATAACGTTAGGATTCTGGCTTACTTTATTGCCAAAAATGAGACCCTCCTAGGAGAATTGGAGGAAGTGTATACTTCCTAGAAAATAAAAAATAACTAATGCTGTGTGCCTCAGGTCAATTTTTCTCGGCCAAATTATGAACTAAACGTTTTTGATGTGATTACGCTATTCGCTGTCAGGTTACAAGCGAAAAGCGTCCTCGTGAGGTAACTCCAATTTAGTTGTCAAATGTCATTTTTAAAGATTTCTTTATTTCATTTCTTACATTTTTTTTATTTTTAAATATTTAATATTTCCTTTATAGCCACGAAAAGTCAACAATTTAGTATTTCGAATAGTCAGTCAGGCACAGCTTGTTTTGTTAATCTTACTGCCACCTATGAATATTTATTGTGATTTTTTTTAGTATTAATCATCCAGCGGATTTAATGTCCTTTTAAGGTCAATTAATACTCCCCTTTTCATTCACGCACACATCCACCCATTCACCTACTCACACAATTACAGTATACCACCTGCACTGAACTCGGCGCAGAATTCTGCACTCTAACAGAGGGTCTAAGTTGTGTTTATTATCATCACCGATCGTAATCGATGAAGAAAATTCGCTTTACATCCTGCCTCTGGTGGGATTCGAACCCAGTACCTCCCGGTCCAAATGCCGAAGCTCTAATCACTGCACCATTTGTGCGGCATTACTGAGCAATTTAGTTTAGTTCATAATTTAGCCGAAGAAATCGACCTGAGGTACACAGCATAAGTCTTTCGTGGATTGACATTAAAAAAAACTATTGTTGGATCAGAAGCTGAGCACAAACGGCAACATCGCCCACATAAGCAACCACTCGGAAACCCCAACCTCCCAGGTTTAGTAACACTAATACCGTAAGGCACGAAATGCCTTTACTCACGTCCACATAGAGAATTAACATGCTCAAGGGATTTCTCGATAGAGTAAAGCATGGAGTAAAGATAGTTTACACCAATTTTATTTGACTGAGCCGTATTGGCAGACAGTACCTTACGTAGCCTTACCTCCAAAGACTGTTCAAGATACTTTTGAATAGAGTACAAGTTTCCCCAATGCAATTTCAGACGTGTGATGTATAAAATTGCATGTCTGTGCTGGTTATGTGTGGAGCCAACATAAACCCCGCCGATTCCATTCCACGTATTTAGGAAAAATTTAAATCAATGCTTTACTTTATAGCTGACTGCCAATTCTGGATTAGTGATTCTCCTCGAACAATAGTCGTGACACGTTTTAGTGCGGTGCGTTAAACTGTTTCCTTAAGGAACATCTATGACATTCTATAATGATGCGACAAATGTTGTGTACTCTGCTTACATCATCCTAATAATTACCCGTAAAACAATTTTTGGATTTATGACCATAAAAAGACCGAAAATTGACCATCCGTCCATAAGAGACGAAATAAGTCAACTGTCGGTCAATTGTTCAGTCATTTGTGCGTCTAATCCTTGCCAGAAAAGAGACGAACATTTAAAGACATTTCTGTCGCAGCTGATTCGGCCGACTTTTGACCGTTGCATTTGGCTAACAAATTACAGACGAATAAGCTTGGTAAAATAAGATTGACTTTTGTAAGTCAAAATTGACAGCCAAAAGGCATTAAAACGGGTAGGTCTTTTGACGGTCATTTCTTATAACAATAGAGAGACGAAATTGATTAGCATTTGCTAGACTGTTTTAGGGCACATTGGTAAGCCAGTTTTTTTAATGGTTTTCGGGTTATTATTTTATAAAATAAATTATATTACATAAAAAATTCAAAACATAACAATTATTTTCATTTTATTTATTTTGCATCATATAAATTCCAAACAAATATTATAATCGAAAACAAAAAAATCAGTTTGTGAAGGAAAGACTGGACGATTTCCCATTTAATAAATATTGTAATTTATTGTTTTATACTGCACTAAAGGAGCTTATTTTCTGGTCGTAATTGTAATTTTGGATCTACAACTAGCTGATCTATGAAGTATTAGGAATCGATTCAATTTATGAAGATTAAAACAATTATTTTCTAGAAAATAAAAAATCCCGATCAAAATATAATATTATGTATAAGTTTACTAACCTGTAAATTAATATTGTTTAATTGCAATACTAATTTAAATTATAGAAATTATTACAATAAAACACTACACTTTCAACTTTATAAAAACTTGCTTTTATAAATTTATTTTAATAATAATTTTTCTCGAATACTAATTATTAATTTCATATTGCACGCACGACGAATGCTTTGTAAGTGAGGAAAAAAATTGAAACGTGGCGATGAACAATTTTAAGTCGAAAATGGCCCTAATTTGTAAGTTGTATTTATTCCAAACGGTCGAATTCGTCTTATTTGAATTGCATAACTCTGTCTCGTCCCTCTTTCGAATTTAACATTTCCATTGCCAGTCTGTTTCGTCTCTATTTTGTACTTAGTATTTCAATTGATAGTCGTCTTCATCTTTTATTTAATTTTGGTTCCTAATTTAACTCAAATTTTATTTTTCATTTACTAATTGATATTTATTTTGATTCTGGTTTCCAATAAAACTATAATTTCGATTCTTTTAGTGCGACTTTCACTTTTTTAAATTTAAGCGTAGGACATTTCCGTCTCTAACACGATATTTCGTCTCTTCTCGAGGCGGAAATGTCTCCATGGACGAAAATTGTTTTACGGGTTACTTGCTGTTATATTTAATTTTAATTGCAAGACTATTTTTACACGTCAATATTGAAGCTCCTATCAAAAGATAAATATTATGTTACCTAATTATCTCGTTTACATACATAAAAATTACGTTACGACAATATGTTGAAATTAAACTTTCCACAATTTTTAATATTTTTCTAATTCAAATATACGAATACCTAGAGTACCTCTACCTCCATTATATCACATTTGCAACCGCAGAACATAAAGGAAAACCGGTTATCAATTTGTTTTCCATCTCGATTTATCTGTATCGTATATCTTGAAAGTGAGATTATATACGGAAATGGAAAAATATTACGTTTATTTGTGCCACGAAGAAAGGAAATTGATAATTTGTGTGGTAATGGCAAAGTGATTTATAAATTGCTTGCTGCAATAAAATGTTAAATTAGTTTTTCGTTATTATATAATCGCGCACTGTATAATATTTCCAAATGATCACCTTTATTAGGTTACTGACTTCTGTAGAATATCTGTTCTTAATATAATCAAAATTGTTCCCGGAGAGCCGGATATTTTTATATGTAATTATAAATAGAAGTATAGACTTATAAGGTAATTAGTTACAGAAACCTGTATTTTACACAGGTTTTATAGCTGTCGATGTAAATTAAAATGTGGCCCGGAGTTGGGCATTAAAACAATGTTATTCGTGACAAAGCTTAAAATTGCTATCAGCATACCCGAAATCAAATTGTGTTGGCGGTCATACATCTCTTTTTTTTTGACCAGAAATCATCTCTCACTAGTTTCCAACAGCCCGATGTATCACTTATTTTGCATTTATGACAAATATTTCTTAAAATTCAAGGTGTTCACAATACAATTTCATTTTTCACTACCAATGTTGTAATTTATATTATAATTCAAATTTTCTAATGAATTTTTAATTGGTGAGCATAGATTTTGCAAAATTAACTCTGCGGCGAGTTGCTTTTTATGTAACTTTATATGCGATGTATATTATATATGAATATATTATTTATTACATAAATATACGTTTAATTTGCAATTTTAACAAAGTAATAAAAAGTATTTTAATTAGTATTTGTTTAGTAGACGACAACAATTACAAATAAAATATTATTAATTAATTATCCCACTTGCATAATTTATTCGCACATTAGACATACATGAGCGCTAAATTCTCCGATTTTAATATTTAATTTACAAACGTATTTACTTTGTGTAAAATTTGCATGGTTAAGATCGGAAATGACTTTAAGGCTATATATGTGTTCTTAATAAAGTAGCAATTAATGTAACGCTGGTGGAAATAAAATGAGTGACGGAAAATATATTTCGGAGAATTACAATATTTAATCGTTATATTTTGACGTACTAGCTATATATTTAAAATTAATTTACTTAAAGTTTTCAATGACATCAACACGTAAGCCAATTTGCAACAATTTTTATTTTTGTTATTTTAGCATTGCTGAGATAATATTTAAATGTAGCTGTATATAAATGGATGTTAAATACTTTACGTTTACACAGTGTAGTGTAAATACCATTTATATTTAAGTAAATAATTATGGATATCGTGTACTAACGCACTCGCCTTGCCAGTGATTTAAGCAGATCTAAAGATTTGACGTAATTTGTTCGCACGACCTGCTAGTCAAACAAAAAAACTTTGTGTACACGCGCTGTACCCCAGAAAAACCCAAAATAAATGGAAAATTCCAATTCCACGTAAACATAATTTCCATGCACGTCCCATCATTTATATTTTATCGAGATGCAGACACAGATAAAATTATTTAGCCACTATTTTTATTTATTTAAATAGGCACACAAATAGTTAGCATACTGATGACAATTTATATACAAATACTACAATTACAACTGAAAATATAATTAGACGGAAATTACAATATATCGTCGGATTAAAGACGGTCTGGTATAATTTCTGCGAAAGACATAATACTGTGGCGATATAATAAAAATTGTGCATCAAATAACCCGTTTGTTCCTACGCAATTATTCATTTGCATTTTGATACGCGAACCACAAATAATCTAAAAATTACCATTTTAAATCAATAAAATATCGATTTATATAAGTCTGAAGATGGGATCAAGGTGATTTTTTTATATCAACATTGTAATTTAGCAAGTTTTATATAACTTTTATTTATTGAGCTTTTAAATCTGTGAGACGGAAATGACGGGCTTGATGTCGATTTCATTATGTTCAGTTTCAAAATGATATACTGATAGAATTTCTAAACCATATAGCAACATTTTATGTACTGCCCGATGATGTGCAACTAAAACTGCATCTTATTGCATGAGAGTGACTGACTCAACAATTTCTTTTATATCTTTCCATGTGTTAAAATTATAATTTGCTTAATATACAACGAAGATAGGTACATAGTTTATAATGTTACAACTAGGGAATTGAATCGAAATTCTATCAATACTCCTCTCGCCCTTCGTTTCAGCCAAACAATTTTCTTATGTTTAGCCGTTAAATTTACCCAGAGCAGCCATGAAAATGTGGGTCTGAAAACTTTCATTCTCAAAATAAAATAAAAATCGAGTGACATAGTACCACAGTCACAGACTAATGCAGTTCATTGGTGCAGTGGTTGTGCTTGAATTGGTTACCGGGTTCAAACGCTACCATAGGCAATATGGTGATGTTAATAAACAAGACTAAACTTTATTAAAGCGCAGAACAAAGGAACAAAACGCAGGTGGCCCATTTTGCATATTACTGTACTATACGTGTTGATTGCAGATAGTATTCGTATATTGAAAATAAAGCGAATAAAGGATTTGAATGAACGAGAATGGAGGAATTATCATAATAAATTGGCCTTAAAAAATTCGCTATAAAGTTTGTTCAGTTATTTTATGGACTCAATAAAAATAATTATTTTTGAATGTTTATATGTCATACTTGAACTTCTGAATTACATCTGTCAATGAATGAATTTACCGAAAAATTTACTAAAAATTGACTTTTACCCGACTATTGGCCCGCAGCCTTAATATTTCCATGCTTTCGTACCTTTTCGTACGTTTGACTCACCCAAGTAATCCGAAACTTCCTATCAGAAAAAATATTGTCGGCGTTTTTAGTCCGACCAAAATGATAAAAATTATCATGATTTTTTTTTGCGACTCTAACTTCACTCCGTATTATTCTATGTCAAACCCTGGTCTTTCTGGTCTTTCTTTGGTGCAAGCAGAACCCATTCTGAATAGGAATAATTATTGTGCTCAATGTAACAACCAAAAAACCTAAGAATTTTTTATTTATTTTATTTAAAGTGTCCATGTAAAATCATAACACAAATTCATTAAATAAAACGTATACAAATTTTAACAGCAATAATCAAAAGTATTCTTGTTTTTTTTTGTGATAAATGAGTGCGTTTTATGGCGAAAGCTGATAAAAAAATATCGTGATATTTTTTATTATTTTTGTCTGACTGAACACCCGTCTTCCCCCGAACAAATGAACCGGGCCTTATGAACGAATAGAAAAACGGGTAGTTCTTTTATTCGTTTAAAAGAACCGGTTCTTATAATCGGGGTAATTATACCAACATCGCCTAAATTCGATTGTTTCGAATGGATTGAAATATATGGCGATTTATTATCTGGCGAGTGCTATTTCGACGATGGCATCAGTAACTGATTTTGGCCACCAACGGAAGTTGCTACAGATATTAAAACAAGTTTTTTCAACTGCGTAATGCACGCTATACAGCATTCAGATACATGTGATTTTTCAGTTTGGCTAAAATCGTTTATTCCCAATATTCTAAAATATTTGGAAGAAAAATCGGAACTTCTTGAAATATATGACGAGAAGATAGGGCCAAGTAATATATTATTAGTTAACAGCATGGGTTATTTTGCCATTAAAATGTAAAAATATTTCGTTAATTGTGATTTATTTGTCAGAATTTATACTGGCATGCGTATTAAGTTTTTATTATTTTATAATTTATTTGTTTTAAACTATGAAAACCTTGAAGGGCAAGGAAATTTAGGTTATATTAATGGATGTGATAATTAAGTATAATTTTGTTTTATTACTTATAAAAAAATTCTGTTTTTTATTTGGTGTCATTTTTGAAGCAAATCTTCTAATTCTATTGAAGGTTCTTTTATTTGAGGTAAATTGGTTAACATCAAAATTAAGCGAAATTTTTTCTTTTCCGATTAGAAGAACCGGTTCTTATGTTCGGGGGGAAGACGTTTGGCGTATAGCAAATACTAGACTAGTTTACACCATGTAAAAATGTAGTGGACTGACCTAAATAGCGACTCATTTTAGTCCATCTTCCAGCCGTTTAAATCGCAAAAAATTACGTCTCCTCCGCATATTATTTCTTGTACATCTATTGGATTATACTTAAACTATTACTTATATTTTCCTATTTAGTTCATATTTTTCTATTAATTCAATTAAAATTTTTTAATTTGGCTAATTTAATAACTGTAAAACTAAATTTTATACCAAGATAGTTTGTTGGGGGCCAGGTTGAAGTGCAGATAGAGGCATCTGCTGCACTCATCTCATATGCCTTCTCTGTACGCAACTTCAATTCTTAGACCCTCTAATGCGGTGTGCCTTCCGACGATTTTTTGTCTAAATTTTCGACTAATTAAATTTATGGTTTTTTTTCAACAGTCATTCACAGATGGTAGTAAAGAACCGAGTTATAATTATACGATTTTCTGTTTACGATATGGAGAGTAATGGCAAATTCTTCAGAAGAAATGAAATCAATTATTTTGTGGCCTAAAGAACACGGAAACAAAAAAAAATAGTTTGTTTACTTTTGTAAACAAACAACAAACAACAAAAAACAAACAACAAAAAAAAATGTACAACTTCTAAGTCGTGTATGGCACTGTAAATATAGCCATAACCGAACCCTGTCCGGAACTATCGAAAGTCGCATCTTTGAACTATTCAAAAGTGTAAACATGAGCCCGTGAACATCTCTAGGATTCCTGTTATTTGATTATTATTACAATAAATCGGGTTCGTAGCTTATTTGGGAATGTCAATTAGGTAAAAATCCAATTGGAGAAAATACAAAAATTTCCAATTGGGAAAGAAATTGAAAATGAAGAAGTTTTAAATTTCGAAATACAAGGTGAAAATCATTATTCGTGTCCCTTTTTCACAATATTGATAGATAATTTTCTGACCTATTCGAATATATGAAAGAGATCCCGTGAACATTTCTGGTATATGGGATATAACCGTAAACGTAAAAATGTCTCTGGGCAAGTTAAAAATCATCAGAATTAGATCCCATTCGCCACACTCATAGGGTTTTGACTTATCTATCTGGCCATGTAGGTGAGACCCCGCGAACATCTCTAGGATTGATGAAATAAAATTTGAAAATTTATTAAAATTTATGGAATTTCTATGTAGCCTGTACAGTGCCATAGTACATTTCATTTTAAACTATCTATGTTCATTTCAGTATTACAACTTTGTCTACGCTATTCTAAATTATATTTTAAAAACTGTGAATGTCTGTAGGAGCGGTGACAGAAAAGTTAGAAAATAGATTGAAATCAAAAACCATAGTTTATTAAAAATGCGCTGGACTTTGTAAAAACCATCATAATTAAATCCTGTTCACTACACACATGGGGTTTTGATTTAGATATTCGGTCATATAGGTGGGACCCCGTGAACATCTCTAGGATCGGATATATAAAAGTAGAAACATAGTCTAAAATAGCCTTCTTTATAGAATTAAAAAAAGTTTAGTAAATTGTTTTACGATTTTCTCGTGTTTATTTTAAATCGTTAGAAAATTATTTGCACCCCTATTCTCCTAGTCGCATCACTTCGAGTGATGTGACTACTCATATTCTTGGTTACTAGATCATTAAATCAAAACTTACAAAATAATTGTTCAATAAAGTCGTTCTGGCTGTTTTTTAAATCGTAGTATGCTGCTTTATAAATATTTCCTATCGACTGCTATCACTTCATATGACAATTTATATCACTTGAAATTTTGACGTGACAAATAAATAAAAAAAATTCAATCTAATGCAGCCAACTAAAATTTTCATTGAGAGTTTTGCACCAAATTATTTAGTAAATTTTGATTTTAAAATCTAGTAACCGGGAAGATCCATAGTCACGTCGCATGAAGTGATACGCCTAAGGGAATTGAGTATTTGATCTTTACAGCGACACTATTAGGAACTTAGGGACTTATCTAATATAAATGTTAAAGATTATATAAAAATGTTTCAATTTCGCCACAAAACAAATCCAATTGGAATATTTTTAAATTTAACAGTGTAAATTTTTTGGTATTATTTTTGGTATGTATTTCACAAATAAAAAACAAGTGTTTAATAAAATGTGTTTATTAAGTGTAGTGTGTTTCGCCAAGTGCCTACGGCAAATAGTCTATAGTGCATATACTTCCTACATAAAAGAATCCATTAAGAAGGCACTAACGAAACCAATTTTACAGAAAATTTCCTAAGCCGACAAAGCAATTTAACATCCTCAAAATATGATTTATGTAAACTGGACTCATCAAAAGCTCTTGTTCTAGCGATTTACGCCAGAGAGCTTTCTGAATTACAGATGTTGCTGCCATATATTCTGCTTCTATTATAGATAACGTGGCTGTTGGTTGTTTTGTAGAATTCAATCATATTGCTCCATTTTAATGCATCAAAACATAACCGTTGATGGATTTACATACGACTTCATCACTGATCAACAAGCATCACAGTAACCAGTGATACTTGAAATTATTAATTTATAGAGCTCTAATTTTGCACCATCAGTTCCCTTTAATCACAACAGAATTGTCTTCACTTCCAACCAATGCGCTGCTCCGGAACTTGTTTTAGGATATCCGTGGCGTTGCACCAGGATTGCATTAACTCATATTGAATCTCTGCAATATTTCATTCATATACTGCTTAAAAAAGCCACCCCTAAATTATTGCACATAATCAATGCGATCCTCAAACATGTGCCAATGCAGTGGAAAGTAGCAGAAGTTATGATTCCGAAACCAGGCAAGCCACCGAATGACAGAAAATCTTAGCGGCCAATTTCACTTATACCAACACTAGCGACATTGTTTGATAGGCTGTTGCTTAAAAGATTGAAAAAACCATACAACAAAGAGGAAGAGAGGAAGAAGGTTTGCTCTAGTATCTTCTTAGATATGGCGCAGGCCTTCGATAAGGTGTGGCACAGAGGTTTATTCTTTAAACTACATAAACATTTACCAAAACAATATTATATGATTTTAAAATCATACATAGAGAATCACCACTTTCGGGTGAAATATGAAGAAGAATATTCCGAGTTAAAAAAGATTTCAGCGGGAGTCCCGCAGGGTAGTGTTTTGGGACCTATTCTTTACCTGTTCCCAACATTTGCTGATGACACTGCAGTTTTCTCAGTAGGAGACACTATCGATTAATCGACAACGAAATTTCAAGAAGCATATGTGACAAAATCATAAAATGGACAAAAATATGGCATATCGTAATATGGCATATGTAATCATTAACGGTCAGCAGATTCCGTATGCAAATAAGGCTAAATATCTAGGGATGACCTAGGACTCAGATCGAAAGAGCTCGTTAAAAAGAAAAACGATGAACTTAGAATGTGTGCCAAATTTAAAGTAAAAGTCAATTTTAGGTAAATTTTTCGGTGAATTCAATTATTTTTCAAAAACTCTGTGGCAAACTGATCGAAAAATTTGTCCTAAAATCGGTTTACCGTAGTAAAAGATTTACCTTAATTTATGAAGTTTGAAATACGTCTATATTTAATTTTTATTTAAAGTGTTTTTTTTTTAAATAAAGTTTTTGTAAACAAAGAAGTCATCCCCTGGGTCACTGTGTACAAATACACACGAACCCTTACAAAAATGAGAACCTCCACCAGTTCTATCTTGACAGTTTGGTTTCGTACTGATAAAAAGTTGACTGTTAATTTTTTAATTTTTGTATAGTAGATATATTATAAGTAGATGACCTCTTTGTTTCTTGATGACTTTGAATAGTCGTAAACATTGTGAATGTCATGTAAGTAATATTTTGACTATTAAAAGCCGAGAAAAAAAAATTATTTACCTTATAAGTTTGGCTCACAGCCTTAATATCAAATATCGAAAAATGTTTGGCTGCTCGGGAAAAATTCGAAATTGTCAACCGAAAATAAATTGCTCAAAAGAAAAAAACCAACACCAAAATAATACAAACTTTTCAAAACAAAGTGCTACGTTGTATAGTTACGCTCCGTGGTACAAGAAATAAAAAAAACTTGCAGTAATTCATCGACAACTCGACTCTTCATCGATTGCAGAGAACGAAACCAATTGATTTAATGTATTAAGGACACTAGCGCAAAGGCTGCTTCAGCAAATAACCTATAAATGGAGCTGGGACTAAATTCTGATCAAGTGACAAATAACAAATGACAATTTTTTGTGACAATGTACTAAAAACTCTGCTACAATTTTGCGAAAATACGTGCGACAATATTCAATCGCGATTCGTACGGAGTGACTTTTCCGGAATGTGACAAAAAATAAGATGACAATTTTATTAATATTGTCATTGTTTTTTATTATCGTGACTTATAAGATTTCATACAAAATATGTGTGAGTATTTCTAATTTTTAAATCTTCATAATATGAAGAATTGTAAAATTTCGATCGAAATTCCTGATCGATCGATATTTTTCCCTCTGCACGGACCCGTGTAATCTGTATTCCAAGACAACACCTGCTAGCACTGCAATATCTTTTATATCTTAATTTGGTTTTGACCCATGACGTGTGTTATTGGTCATTTTTAAATAATAAGAAACCGTCGACGTATACTGACAAAAACACCATATTCTCCCATTCTATTTTCTAGTACATTGCTATTAAGTTGCTATAATACTTTTCCAAGTTTTTGACTCCAAACACGATTAGACTGTTCGATTCCATAAAGACTCTTGTCAAGTCGGTAGACTCTTGTTGTTGAACTTCGGGTTAAAACATTTAAATTTCGTCTCCAAGTTCACAATGACGAAAAGCGTTTACATGGTCCATCTGTTCAACGGTGACAAATTTTACATTGAATTTTCCACTGAGTCACTCAGAATCCGACCAAATCGCTTTTATAACTATTTAAGCCAGCGTTATATTCCTCAACCTTCAGTTCAGCTTTACTAAAGTACACAAAATTTAGAAATTAAAGAAAAATGGTTAACGCTGTTTTTAAAAAATAAATAGAATATTTTTGAGGCACCGACTTGAAATTCAAAAAATTGTTATTGGTGCTGAAATCCAAGGAAAGTGATAGAAAAATAAAAATGCATTGTTACACTATTGTTGAGGACTAGAGGGGTTTTGTTTTCTGCATTTTCAAAACACCTTGCACTATCTCAGATTGTATTTATTAGTTAGCGTGAAATAAGCTCAAACAACGTTTACCACTAATCTTTAGCTGAAAGGTTGTTTACCTTTCAAGAAATATCTTTAATTGTTAATTCAACAACAGTATACCAATGTTTTAATGACACACCTTCCCATACGTAAACTTCCATGTGTAACATCGCAATCCGTGACACAATGATCGCACATCATCTTATAAATATGTCAAGATATACCCGGTGATTAATTATTTAGTTATCTAGTTATGCAAACGTTGTATAATAATTATAATTATTTTAAAAATGAATAAGATGTTCAATGCTAGGGGAATTTATAATCAGATCATTACATTCTGCATTTTTATAAAACGCATTTAATGATTACATTTCGCTATACATTACCAGTTACCCCAAGTTTTAATTTTTAAGCATTCTTAAGGTCAAATGACGCTTTCAACACGAATACAGCATTCTTGATTTTATCTAACGACGTTACGCTAATTACATAGATAAAAATAAATTTGATATATGGCGTATAAAAATCCAACAGTATAATTAACAGTATATATAAATGCCACACGTTTCACTGATCTTCTGGAATTATTATTATTCAAATTATGCGTCTTATATAATAAATGTTATCGCTTATAAAAATTACCCCGCAGAAATCAATCCGGGTGTGCATAACAAAACTGATTCAGATGAATGACATTTCCGTCAAAAGAATATGTATATGGTATATATGAAAATTTCACCAATTTTATTATCCTATACGTAAATAGATGCAAAATATAAAAAATACTCTCACGTCTAGGGAATGTACTTAGTAATTTTTAGAATAACCACAAATCATATTTTTGAAGGCCTTTATAGACAATCTTTACGAGTAGCGTAAGTGAATCGATTTCTGAAAGTCGCATTGGAAATCCCCAATGCAGTGTGAATTTTTGATAACTCATCAATTTTGTCGGAATATTAAAATTACGGAACATCGTCGCTTACCATAAACTTGAAATTATCCATCATATTATATTTCGCCTTGTATAACCCCGATGTCATAATTCATGATCAATAGTGATCGCACCTTTACGTGCTTATTTACAATTTTTTCAAGGTTTTTAATTTCTTATGTACAAAATTGCATATGGTTATTACTTTATTTGGTTCTTATGTGCAATTATATGCCTTTCATTATAAACGTTAATTAAGGTTATGGGCTCGACTTAATTTTTAAAACGGAACAATTTCGACAATATTGTTATTAAAGATTACCCAATTAACAATTAATAGAACAAACACAGACTCGTCATTTATTACCTTGAATGCTGCACATTCTAAGCGAAACGAAAGGATTAATCCATTCCATTATCAAGGTTTAATTTTACATTTAACTTAAGTCATTAACCCTACAATTTCTTAGTAAAACAATCACACATTCGTAAATATAACAAACGGATATCAGGGCAAAACCTTGTTTCAAGGTTTATTACAGGTTTATACGAAGGTATTGTGAATCAATATAGAGAAAATATAGATGAAAACTACATTCGTAATTTTCTTGGGTAAATCCCCGATCATGGACATAAACAAAACAAATTACATGGTAGATGTATACCTCCGCTTTACAAATTGATTAGTACCTGCTGGTGCAATACAACATTAAACAAAAGATATAATTTTGAAGATTCTTGAAAAATTTTCCGTCATACTTGCTCCATCTGCGTAAATATTATTTAGTTAGTTGAAATCATCTTCATTGTATACATATACAACTTTCAAATGATTATCGCGATTTCAATTACTGTACAAACAACATTTATTTGCGTTGGTTTCTCGCTCTTAAAACAACAGCGCGCCTTAATTTGAGATGATCGTCGATGGTAAATGACGTTTTGCAAGCAAAGTACATATATTCGAGTATAAAAATATTTGGGTTAAAGTCCGGTATGGCCTCCGATTAAGTACATTTGTACCATGAATTTAACGTTGTCAAGTAATAATTGAATTTAAATAGAAGATCATGATTGCTCAATTTTAGGTACACATATATGTACATGTGATCTTTGAACAGTATATTGTTGTGCAGAAGAAACACGATATTTTGTGAAGAATAAAATAAACAATTTTTTTTAAATTATCTCCTGTTAAATAAAATTTGTTATCTGCATTAGCAAATATATATATTGTGTACATTTCTAAAAATTCTCACCTATTTAGCCACAACCAAATAAAACGAAAATTACCTAATTTTACGACCTTATTTACCTTATTTACCTTACATTTTGTTATTGTTATGCAATAGTATACGATATCATAATCGTAGTCGAAAAATACTATGTATCTAAGGGACACATAAACCTTCGTCAAACAATGCGGAACCAAAGACCAAGCCTCATTCTTTCATTTTCATCAACCGTCCTATAGAATAATTTCAAGTAAACTAAGTATTAACTAATTTCTATTACTGGCCAGCTTGTGAACCGCCTTGACCGCTTCTACAACTTAGCGCCATACAACCAACTCCCTTGCTCTACAAATACAAAGACAGGAACATCCAGTATTTGGCCTAAGGGTACTGGAAAAACATCAGGAAAAACTTATTTCAACAATCCCTAAGGAAAACCACCATTGAATGTGGCTACCTTCTCATTGTTCATTGGCAACAAACATAATTGGGTGATTGGACGTACTAATTCACTCTTCTCGGTCCTCACATTGCACGTTTTTTTTTCATCTTTTCCGGGAAATACCTCAATAATTCTAGCCATCATCCATTGACTATAATGCTAGTAATGTTTCATAGGTGTAATAACCAGTTGACCAGTCGGGAAATGATCTTAATACCGGATCATTTCCCGACTGGTAAAACCATCCAATCGATAAAACCATTGGATCATTACTTATTGGTGTCAATGGTCTCGGATCAAACATGCCGCAATCTTCGCCAATAACGTAGCCAACGCCTCAAATTTATACGACTCCTCCTGGCTGCCACCGATAGACCGGTCGCAATAATTTTTCTAGTTGACGTATCCCACTATTTAATGAATCTATTACTGCCAGCTGTGAATCATAACTTTCTCGGTCCTGCTTCTTCACCATATACATGCATGGTAATTATAATCGTATGCATAACCAAGATGTCCCATGCTCCCTTATAACTATCACTAGTGGGTTGCCATGGACCGAGCGTCACAGCAGTCTTTCCCGTACAGGATCATAGTCCTTACTATGAACATCAGTTATAAACAAATCCCTAATTGCCGGCCAGTCGAGTGGGTTTCCATTAAATTTCCCAAGTTGTGGAGGCCTGCTAGTTTCTACCTTGATCACCGTTGGCAATCGCCACTACACCGGATCACTACAACTCGGTTCATTACTACCCAGCGCATCTAATTTTTCCTGAATCCCCTACCCAAGGCTGACTTAAATCTATTCTCAATTTCAACGTATACACCATTCGTGATCAAAATGTTACATTGACGATACAGCATATCCATTTTCCCGAACAGCTCGAAATGTTGCCTTTCGAACCCGTAAATCAAAACCTGACAATAGCTCGAAGGTTCCACTATCTAATATTTCCATAAAAAAAATTCCAATGACTCGTTCTTCATTCAATTGCCCATGACCATAGCCTATATCCTCTGATTGCAGGTTTGATTTGTCCTCGAAGTTCATATACTGTTTCTCTGAAAAATTACAACTCAGACAAAAAATTAGTGCAATTAATTCCTTAACGTGACGAGCGCAACTCTTGCTGTGACCTGACTCAAATAAATTTTAACTCCATTCATCCTCTATCCATTATCTCATAGTTAAAGGATCACAAATTGAATTTCTAAATGTAATTTTCAAATTTCTTAAGCATAAACAATTTTATTTATTTCATACAAAATTCAACCCATATTCTACTCAATCATCACAGTGTGGATCAATCCACACCCAATAAACGGCGTACGTACCCAACTCACAGTCCATTCATTTGGCACATGTTCGCCTTTCGATTTCGCATTTCGCTTTTTTCTTATACAACTTCACTTCGTTTTAGCTTTCTTATTTTACTCGATCTTTATTTTATTAACCTGAATTTTTTTTTGATCTTTATTTTATTAACACTACCATGGCTAAAGCAAAAACTAAAGCATTTTAGAATTTTGCTTTGGCTGAATGATAATGCAGATTTGCATTAGTTGAAATTGATGAATAGCGCTGATTCAGCTAAAGCAAAAATGTTTTATTTCTCAACAAAATACAGCTACTGTTAAAGTTGCAAAATGTCGACAATGCAGATTCAGCTGTAAACATACCAACCTAAATGTCGTAAATCCAGTTTCAGTTTAATAACTAAAATTTGCAAGTCGAAGAATGTCGATGATGCAATTTATTTTTATTATTAAATATTGGGTGTATAACTTAGTTTTTTAGGATTTGCTAAGAGATGGCGTAACTTTAGTACTAAACATTCTTTTTCAATAGTTGTGTTCCAATGGAAACAATTTGCTACTCATTCACAAGTACTTGTAACCAAAGGAACGGTCAAAATTATGACAGCAATATATTTTGTTATACAAAATTATATTTGTTTGAATATTTGCATACAATTTGGTAATAATGTGAAAAATTGGACATACCATGAAGGTAAAGGTTTAATCTGTGCATACGCTGGCAAGAAAGAGGAGTATTGAGGTTTTAATAGTGAAAATGTTAATAAAAATTCCTTCCATATGTATAATTGGATCAATTTAATTATTGTAATTAGTAATTGTAATTTTACAAATGTTATTGTAATTTTGTTGTGCGAAGCGGTTTCGGATAGGGTGTTTTAAACTTCACATTTCACATTTTGACTGTTTATTACATTTCATTTATTAAAATTAAATTCACATTTAATTTACACTTAAAATAATCTTTCATGATTACTGCTTATATAAAACTAAAATGTCTTATATACTAAAATTTTGAGGAAATGAAAATGTTCTACAAGCACTACGGAAAACAAATGTACATTTTCCGAGGTTGCAAGATTACATTTTCATTTCTTGTACGAAATTGTGTTTATTTTGTTATAATTGAACGACCTTTGTAACGATCGGCGGTACAACGTTCAACACAGGCCAGCTGTAATAGAAATCCATTACGCCTAAGTGTTGGCTAGGTATATTTTATGGTGGATATAATTTCTTATGTACAGAGAATATGGTAGCAAGCAATAAAGATCGAACTAATACAACCGGGATAAATAACAATAATTGAGATGGGTTAGATAATACACAAAAGCTATCAAATACAAACACGATAAAACTGCATCATTACGGTGGCTGAATGAATGTATTTGTGCCTTGAATACGCGCGAAAAGGTGAATTGGGAGAAGATGAATTTTTGGGTGGGACAGTCGGGTCTCGGAATTGAAAAAATAATCATCACCAAATTATAAAATTTTAAGAAGAATGTTTATAAAGTTGTAATATTGAAAGTTATAAATAAGTTATATATATACATTAATCATAAATTATAAAATTTTAATGTACCAAAATAAAATGAAAAATTGTTAAGTACATATTGTTATTGTGATGTTTATGGACAACTCTTATCTGTTTGTATATAATGGTTGTACTTTTATAATAAACGTTTAATAAACTAAAACAACAAAAACTGTATAAAATACCAATAAAATTGATTGTTGTGCATGTGTGTAAATTAAATTTCGGTGAAGTTTCCCAGACTAGTTTTAAAAAAAAAAAAAAAAAGAGACCAAATAAAAAACTCATAAATCCAACGGAAAATTGGAAAAACACGAACCACAATAAAACCTCACGAAAAGCTAAGGTAGAATAGAGACTCTTTCGTACCGTGCAGTTGGGTGTATATCTACGAGTACTTTATTCTCTATTTGGAAGAACAAAATTGGCATACCAACCACAGGCCAGAACCTGACAGAATCGTAAGCAGAATCAAATGGTACAAAGCTGACGGGTGGCTGCTGTACGTAACCAAATAATCCGGATTGTAGCTAGGTATCCAGGAAGATTGTCATCAGAGGACGGTTACTTCATAACGGGACATTAGTTGGTAAAAATATACGCGTTGTAAGTTAATTTTTTTTTTGCTGTTAACATTTAAATAGATTTTTGTTGCAATTTAATTATAATATCTGGAAGTGATCTGGTGACGATTGATTAATCACAATTTCCGCACCTAATTCAATCGCGGGTTAAAGTATGTTTTTCTAAGGCTTGGTTCCGAATCGCAATGATGTGGTAACGGGGTAAATTCTGATGGGGTGTTAAAGCGCGCAGTGATGTAAAAATATTTAACTTTCTATTTGAGTAAAGTAATTCATTTTTGTTTGAATTATATTATTTTTTTGTGGCACATAAATGGAGTTAATTTTTGTACAATGGCCGTTGTATACGCGGGTTAACGGAACCCTCCCGACCGGTTTGCGCTACCTGTAAAAAAAAAAAAAAAAACTTATGTGCAACCTCGCGGTACAACTGACCCAGGTCATCCAGTTACAAATGGCGCCCGAGCAGGGACCTGAAAGGGTCTAATTATTTATGATTTAATAGTTATTTATTGAGATTTATTGAGTTGGTAGCCCTAATAAGGCATCCAGGTGGCCTCACTACCTAACGGTTTAGTAGATGGTATGTCCGCTTAAATGACATTGCGGTTAATCTACCTTTAGATTTTTTTTGTGTGAATAATTTATTTCATTTTCTATTTAATAAAATTCTCGTTCATAAATTAAATAAACGTTAAAAAAAGTGCAGATGTCATAATCTAGAATCATGTAAATGATTGATGGCTTACACAGTTGACGTGCGATTGATGATCCATGATTTGGCTTTACTCGTAGCTCAGTGAGTGAGTTACTCGTTGCATGATCATAGAATCATTATAATTAATTTAATTTCCCATGTTAAATATTTTTTTTAAATTCCTCTTAGTTATTTTGCCGAAGTATAAGTTATCGATAATTGATGGGATTTCTACGATTGGCTGATTGATGATTTGGTGAATCCAAATTGCTCGGTCCACTTAGTTTATCTTTCTTATTTATATTTCTTATAATCATAATTCAATATTTCAATAAACCGGATTCGTTAGTCACTGTGAACGAGAAGTAGTCTCTTTTGGTTTCTTTATTTACTAATATATATAGAAGTTTAAATTTTTTGTAAGCAACTTGAACGGAGCGAACGCGGAAAAAATTATTTATTATAACACGTTCAATTATGCTTAAATCTGCATCACTTGGCGTAATTTCACCCCATCTATAAAATGAAATTGATTGAAAAAAAAAAAAATATTTTCGTATTGAAAATTTAATTATTATATTTTTTTTGTTTATTAAAACCTATCTTAATTAATTATAATTTCGTATTGTTTATTATTTAATTTTATTAATTTGTTTCGCTAAATATTTAATTTATATTTATATTTATTTAGCTTGTCTTTGATTATTGCTTGCTACCGTAATCTACTTCGTTGAGGTAAAATATATCACCTATAACTATTTACAACACTCTTTGGCATAAATTAAAAGTTTGTAGTACTTATTGGTTGGTTGTTCCATTTTTTTTCTTTAATCGTAAACTTGTAGATCGTTTCGAACTATTAACACCCAAAATTGTTTTCCTAAATAATCGTCGAAGTATAATTCGCAGTCGCTTAAATTCTTCAAATTTAAAAAAAAAAAAAAATTCAATATTTTCGAAAAATAAAGAAAATATTTCATAATTAGTACTGATCTGGTCCCAATCAAAGTGATATAGTGCTCTAATTAAACTCTAACGACGATCCTACAATGGATTACTATAAACTGATTAGCGAAAGTTTGACTAAAGACGAACTGTTAATAGAATATCAGGTACGAGGACTGCAAACCGATCAACCAGGCCATCAAGATAAATTTTATGATACGTTAAAAACAGAATGGCAGAATACCACGCTTAAGCCTAAATTATCGCATATTAGCGCGGAGCCGGAAGCTGAATTGACTGCTATCAACCAACAGTTAATGGCGATTGATGAGGCGTTGGAGTCTAAGGAAGTGGAGTCATCGTTAAGAGCGAAAAATTTATTGATGGTTAGAATATTCCATTGGAAAGACCGAGCCGAAAGATTATCTAATTCCTTTCAGGGATTGGCCGGCTTGCCTATAGCTGTCAATTCGTTAAACCGATTCGCGAGATACTTAGTCCGTGATATCAAAAGGAAAGAAGCTGAGGCAAAGGAGAAAAAGCGAACCAATTCCAGTACACAGTCGACCTCAGACAGCAAAGCTCAACAAAGTAGCGTAGCCTCTCAAAGCAACTCCAATCAAGATGATGTTAACCGAGAAAGTGAACGAAGATTTTCCGACCAAATCGAGCAGTTAACCAAGAATATAATCGAGAAAATGAACGCATCGTCTAAACGAATTCCTGAGATTACCCAGTCATCACATGCGTCGCATAATAGAAGTGACAATTGTAATTCGAGTACCGAAAGTGATGATCACCACACGTCGGATAGCACCCCGTCCAACACATCTCGGAGGAATACACGCCCTAGAGAAATTTCGCACCATAGATTCCATAGAAAATCCGATCCAACGAAATGGAGAATTACTTTCTCAGGAGGCAATGATAAGGGCAATAATGATGAAAATGTTCACGATTTCATAATGAAATTAGAAGAACATGCCAAACAGGACAAAATACCTCAAGACGACCTTGTTAGTTTGACGCGGCATTTTGTCACGGGTAAAGCCGAAAAATGGTATTACGTGTATACCAGAAAAACTAGACGCGCAACGTGGACGCAGTTAAAACAAGCATTTCTCGAAAGGTTTAGCAGCGCTGAAGGAGACCGAGCCATGCGGAAATATATTCGTCATCGCACACAACTCACTAAGGAGTCGTTCAATGACTTTGTTCTGGAAATTGAAACCGTGAACTGTCGTCTCCCGAAATCTCTACCGGATGATGAAATTTTGGAACTTTTGATCGACAACATGAACCCAGCTCTAAAGAATGCAACTGCCAACATGGAATTTTATACTATCGAAAGTTTACGAAAAGTTTGCGATAACTTAGAGAGATTGTGGCAAACTTCGGGATTTGATCCACGGCAACTAATAGATACGCGCGCCAAACGAAACTCAGCGGTTCAAGATTTTGTGAAATCTCAAGGCACAGAAAGACGATTCAAACGCAATCCACAAGTTGAAGAAGTAACGAAGTTCCATGTTACGTCGGGCTCTTCTGCAGGATACTCGCGAAAATCAGCATGTTATGAGGACAAAGAAGAACATACTGATGAATCAGATGAGGAGCAGACAGAACAACTAAATGACGAGGTTAGTGCTATTGATCGTGCAGTTCGTTTCGTGGTCTGCTGGAACTGTAAGGATCTCGGACACAAATTTACCAGCTGCCCGATGGAGCGCACGCATAAATTTTGTGAGGGATGCGGACTTGCGGGGTTTGATATTGCCGATTGTCTCCGCTGCCAGAAAAGGAAAATAAACCTGGGAAATGTGAATCCGAACGTTACGAACTCTGGGGGATATCGTTCGGAAAAGACTCAACATCCCAGAAAGCAATCCTCTCAACCGCAAAAGTAGATTCATCAAACTTACTCGAATCAACATCAAACAACTCGAGACGATATCAACGAATTCTGGATTACTGGAAGGAGCGCAAATTATACGAGAGATGTTGTTCATTAACCACCATTACAGAGACGAAAATTAATGATCCACGACCCTATGCAAAAATTAACATTATGGGAAAATCAATTCTTGGGTTGCTAGATAGTGGCGCAAGCGTCAGTATCCTCGGAAAGGGCAGCGAGATGTTGATAAGAAACCTAGGATTAAGCTTTAAAGAGCTAAACACATGCATCCAGACCGCAGACGGATCAGTTAATGCCGTGTTGGGCCACATAAAACTACCTGTCACATATTTGGGGATAACACGGAATATCAAATTTTGCATAGTTCCGTCTCTGCAATCAGAGGTCTATCTTGGTGTCGATTTTTGGAAACAATTTAATATTGCACCTAACATAATTTGTGAACTTACCGAGCCGATTCCAATAGCAGAAGCAAACCAACACAAACTCACCAGGCAACAGAACGAAGAGTTACAAGTGGTAATTGCAATGTTTCCTTCCTTTGCAACAAACGGATTGGGACGAACTAACCTAGTTGAGCATAGTATTGACGTAGGTAATGCACAGCCGATTAAGCAAAGACATTACCAGAGGTCGCCCGCAATGCAAGACCTAATTTATGAGGAAATTGACAGAATGATTTCACTAGGAGTTATAGAGGAAAGTACAAGTCCTTGGAGTTCGCCGGTAGTGCTAGTGCGAAAGGCAAACGGAAAGTCGCGCCTGTGCTTGGATTCTCGAAAGATCAATCAAATAACTAAAAAGGACGCGTATCCTTTACCCCTGATTGATGGTTTGCTTGGACGACTAAACAGTACTAATTATATTACCAGTATAGATTTAAAGGATGCCTTTTGGCAAATCCCAATGTCGCAAAGTTCAAGAGAGATAACTGCTTTCACAGTTCCAGGCCGTCCTCTCTATCAATTCTGTGTCATGCCGTTTGGGTTGTGTAACGCTCCCCAAACCATGTGCAGATTGATGGATCGAGTGATACCCCACCAACTTAGAGATAGAGTGTTCGTTTATTTAGACGATTTACTAATTATCTCGGCGGGGTTTGACGAGCACCTGGAACTGCTGAAAGTAGTAGCCAACTTATTGTCCAAATCAGGGTTGACAATAAACGTTGAAAAGAGTCATTTTGTTCTGCGCGAAACTCGATACTTGGGATTCCTGGTAGGGGAAAAAGGACTGCGAACGGATCCATCGAAGGTAGAAGCCATCAAGAATTTTCCACCACCAAAATCAGTGAAACACACTCGTCGGCTATTAGGCATGGCAGGTTGGTATCGACGATTCATACCGAACTTTTCAGACGTAACCGCCCCGATTACCAATCTGTTGCGTAAGGGTAAAAAATTCGAATGGACCGAAGACGCCAACCTCGCTTTTGAAAAACTGAAACACCTATTAACGAATGCTCCGGTATTACACAACCCCGACTTCAGTAAACCATTTTTCATCAGATGTGATGCCAGCACCCAAGGGATTGGTAGTGTGTTGTTTCAAACTGATGAAGAAGGTACAGAAAAGCCTATAGCTTTTATGTCTCAAAAACTGAACTCCGCTCAAAAGAACTACACTATTACTGAACTTGAGTGCTTGGCGGCGGTGGTAAGTGTTAAGAAATTCCGGGCATACATCGAGGGTTACTGTTTCACAATTATTACGGACCACGCGAGCTTGAAATGGTTGATGTCGCAGAAGGACCTTAGTGGCCGCCTCGCAAGATGGAGCCTCAAACTACAAGCATACGATTTCTGCATAGTGCATCAAAAAGGTAAGGATAACGTGGTTGCAGACACATTATCCAGAATTCACTGCGATACTTTAGTTGAATTAGACTCTGAATTGAATCTGCATAATACCGATCCGTTCGACCCAGAAATCGTCACAGACCAAGTTTATATGGATCTGCGAAAAAAAGTTGAAGATGATCCCACTTCTTTTCCAAACATTTGTATCCATAATAAGAAAATGTTTATCAGAATTGAACCCACCAAACATATACCACTTTCTGATGTTCCGTCGTGGAAATTGTGGATCCCAGAATGCACACGAAAATCTCTAATAAAAAAAGAGCATGACAGTCCAATTGGAGCTCACGGGGGAATCAAGAAAACCCTTGAACGATTGCGTCGTTTATATTACTGGCCGAAAATGGCTGTTCATGTTCATGATTATATCTCAAACTGCGAAATTTGTAAACAGAGTAAGTCAACTAACCAATGCTTACGCCCACCGTTAGGAAATGTTACCATCTCAGATAGACCATGGCAAAAGATATACGTAGATCTTCTTGGCCCTTACCCTAGATCAAAATCCGGTAAAACAGTTATTTTGATTATTCTGGATAATCTCACAAAATTCATTTATTTAAAAACATTAGCTAAGGCTACTGCTAGCAAGATAGTGGATGTATTTCGAGATGAATTATTTCCGCTATTCAGTGTTCCAGAAACAGTTCATAGCGATAATGGCGTCCAATTTGTTGGTAAAGAGTTTACTGCTTTAATGAAAGAATATGGAATAATACATGTTCGAACTGCCTTATATTCACCGCAAGGTAATGCGTCCGAGCGAGTGAACCGCTCAATTATCGCAGCAATCAGAGCTTTCATAAAAGATAATCACACTTCCTGGGATAGTTATCTACCACACATAGGAAGTGCGCTTCGAACCTCGGTTCACGAATCTACTGGACAATCCCCTCATTTCGCAATGTTCGGTTATCACAAAATATATCATGCTGGAGATTACAAACTACTTCGGGAAATAAATTCGGTAGAAGAACCCTCGTTAGACTGGATGAAAGTGCCTGATCGTATAGCCATTATTCATGATCAGATAAAGCGTAAGCTTCTTGAGTCGTATAACAAATATGCGAACCGGTACAATTTACGGACTAGGCCAAGAAACATTGAAATCGGTCAGCAAGTGTTCGTGAAACAGCATCTTCTAAGCGATGCCGCTAATAAATTTACCGCTAAATTCGCCTTTCCTTTCCGCAAAGCTTTTGTAAAAGCTAAAATAGGTAATGTGTATTATATGCTTGTGGATGAAAATGATAAGACGTTGGGAACTTACCACGCGATGGATATAAAACAATGATTTCGTTCTGCCTTTAATCTCAATCTTTTTCATTTTAGCAACCAGCCATCTTTTTCAGCTTCATATATATTTTTTTTCTGGAAGAACGTCACATATATGAACCTGCCATGTAACGATCGGCGGTACAACGTTCAACACAGGCCAGCTGTAATAGAAATCCATTACGCCTAAGTGTTGGCTAGGTATATTTTATGGTGGATATAATTTCTTATGTACAGAGAATATGGTAGCAAGCAATAAAGATCGAACTAATACAACCGGGATAAATAACAATAATTGAGATGGGTTAGATAATACACAAAAGCTATCAAATACAAACACGATAAAACTGCATCATTACGGTGGCTGAATGAATGTATTTGTGCCTTGAATACGCGCGAAAAGGTGAATTGGGAGAAGATGAATTTTTGGGTGGGACAGTCGGGTCTCGGAATTGAAAAAATAATCATCACCAAATTATAAAATTTTAAGAAGAATGTTTATAAAGTTGTAATATTGAAAGTTATAAATAAGTTATATATATACATTAATCATAAATTATAAAATTTTAATGTACCAAAATAAAATGAAAAATTGTTAAGTACATATTGTTATTGTGATGTTTATGGACAACTCTTATCTGTTTGTATATAATGGTTGTACTTTTATAATAAACGTTTAATAAACTAAAACAACAAAAACTGTATAAAATACCAATAAAATTGATTGTTGTGCATGTGTGTAAATTAAATTTCGGTGAAGTTTCCCAGACTAGTTTTAAAAAAAAAAAAAAAAAGAGACCAAATAAAAAACTCATAAATCCAACGGAAAATTGGAAAAACACGAACCACAATAAAACCTCACGAAAAGCTAAGGTAGAATAGAGACTCTTTCGTACCGTGCAGTTGGGTGTATATCTACGAGTACTTTATTCTCTATTTGGAAGAACAAAATTGGCATACCAACCACAGGCCAGAACCTGACAGAATCGTAAGCAGAATCAAATGGTACAAAGCTGACGGGTGGCTGCTGTACGTAACCAAATAATCCGGATTGTAGCTAGGTATCCAGGAAGATTGTCATCAGAGGACGGTTACTTCATAACGGGACATTAGTTGGTAAAAATATACGCGTTGTAAGTTAATTTTTTTTTTGCTGTTAACATTTAAATAGATTTTTGTTGCAATTTAATTATAATATCTGGAAGTGATCTGGTGACGATTGATTAATCACAATTTCCGCACCTAATTCAATCGCGGGTTAAAGTATGTTTTTCTAAGGCTTGGTTCCGAATCGCAATGATGTGGTAACGGGGTAAATTCTGATGGGGTGTTAAAGCGCGCAGTGATGTAAAAATATTTAACTTTCTATTTGAGTAAAGTAATTCATTTTTGTTTGAATTATATTATTTTTTTGTGGCACATAAATGGAGTTAATTTTTGTACAATGGCCGTTGTATACGCGGGTTAACGGAACCCTCCCGACCGGTTTGCGCTACCTGTAAAAAAAAAAAAAAAACTTATGTGCAACCTCGCGGTACAACTGACCCAGGTCATCCAGTTACACCTTACTAAAATGCGAAAAACAAATAAATGAATCGACTTTTCCGGTTACACAAAACACAACAATTTGGTAATCAATTTTCCACAAAAATAAGGGATTGTCAATCAATCAAATATAAACAAACAAAAAATTGTAAAAAATCTAACATTTCAACATAACCTAACCATCACAAAGCCATCAATTGGATTTTTTGAAACTAATATACCTACCGTCAAATTTATGCGTAACAGCTTTCAACATCTACACCATCGTTTGAGTATGAGTAGCTGCGAGTTGATACAGGTATTTGTGAGCAGTTTGCTTTCTCCATTGGAATACAGCTAATGACACCTATGGCGTTTTAAAGTGTTGACATTCCACATTAAAATTTAGTTTGTCTTTATTCGTGAAAGCGTAAACAACATATATTTTAATCCCGTTTAAACGTGTCGAATTTCGTTTTTCAACAAAACAGCATTTGCGGGAAGCATTACATTTTTACTTTAAGCAAAAAAAAAAAAAAAACTGCTGAAAGTTTTCGTTTGCTTCATGAAACTTATGGTGAACATACACCAACCAATTTTGTGTTTCCGATATATTCAATCGAGTTTTCCCGGACTTCCAGCATAGAAATCGCCCTGATAGTTTTTCCTGGTATGATCATTAATAAATCCATACTGTTAAAGTTAGCCGAAAGTTTCCAGCCGAAAGATAATGCAGATAGTGTCTTGAATACAGTAAAAATCAGCCATGAACTCGAATTTAGGAGAATTTAGGATCGGACTACATCATTCGGGTGAAGGATAAATTATTTAGGAATTTAAAAATCGATAGGAACGAGAGTATAAAGAGAGTTTAAAATTAGCCAAGACACTATCTGCATTATCTTTCGGCTGGCAACTTTCGGCTAACTTTAACAAGGTAATAAATCCTTTCATTTGAATCTATTTCCAGCCATGCCACTTTAAACGGTCAATTTTTAGAAATTTTCAAATTTTGTGTGTGCGATATATTCAATCGAGTTTTCCGGACTTCCAACATAGAAATCGACCTGAAAATATTTCGAAGTGTGATCATCATTAAGACCTTTCATTTGAATTTATTTCTGCCACTTTAAGCGGAGAATTTTTAGAAATTTTCAAATTTTGTGTGTATCGCACACAAAATTTGAAAATTTCTAAAAATTCACCGCAACAAGAAAATTAACCTTTAAATGATAATTATTAGATGACACTTTATTTAATATATTCTCCAAACATATACCTCCCCAAACATCTAATACAGCTCTTCGAGAAATTTGGTTTGGTTTATTACTTTTAATTGTTTCGAATGAAAATTTCTTATGTTAAATTTTTTAGTTGGTTTTTAGGGACAACAAATTAAAATTTTCTGATATAAATATGTAATTACTTTCCGGCATAAAATTTGTATCTGTATTGTCGTCATTTTTCGGCTGGGATGTTACCGAAAAACACGACTAACATTTTTGTTTGATTAGTTTGAATCTGCATTATCGACATTTTTCGGCTGCAGTCGGCTAACTTTAATAGGGTCTGAATTTTTCCTTTTATTAGACTGGATTTTCGCTACAGGTCCCAATTCTTCTGGTATTCCGGCAGAATGTTTGTTCTCAACCGACATAAAAAGTATTTTTTCTCCAAAGATATTATTTTATATTTTTCCTTCCGTTCATTCTTCAGTACACGATTTTCTTCTATACTAAAACAAAAAACTCCATTCTTCTTTTTTTCCAATTATCGCTTCCTTGCTTATTTTAAATTATTAACTAAATAATTTAGAACAAGTAATATAAAATTAGGCGCGTTCCGTTGATATTCATTACGGTGGCCGTAACAATATCATCCATCGTTTTCTATGCTATACTCTATGGGTAAAAAAAAAGAAAAAATCTTATTAAAAAATAAAAAGTGTTTCAGGGTGGATCTGAAATAAATTGCGCTTTTATTTAATTGTGTTACAATTGCAAACAATTATAAATATTAATTAATTATATTGAAGCCGATGCTGAAATTATTAAAAATGTCATCCCACGAAAGAAGAATTTTCTGCGTAAGCTGCGTAATCACGTTATGAGGCTCTGACTCAGAATAAATTTGAACTCTTACAATATCTTCATTGTCGATACAAATGTTATGCAACATAGCGCATACAGCAATAATTTTAACAGATGTTTTTATATTCGTTTCTAGAGGACGTTTAATTAGAGTTCGCCATCGTTTTTTGTACATCCCAAAAAATCGTCGGACAATTGATCGCGCTTTGCTATGACATTTATTATATTGTTGCTGTTCCTTTGTGTTTGGATTTTAAATCGCGTTACTATTGGAATTGGAGCTACTATACACGACGACAAAGAAAGCTATTTAACAGAACTCTTGAATCGTGTACTGAGCCGGAACCGGTAAAAAATCAATAAATTTGCCTGTGGAATTAATTGATGTAAATAATTTTCTACAAGAATCAACTTGTTATTGTTTTAATGATGCAATAATTGCCACGTGACACATTGACAACTAAAATATAAAAAAAGTATTTATTTAAATTCCCGATAAGCGTATCGAAAGTCTAGCAAATCAATATCCAACCGTTTCTATTTGATTTTGGTTTGGGTATTTAATTAGCTATTAAATTAATATTGTATGCAAGTGCCTTCAATAATCTTTGCACTTCGTGATACGATTCGATATGATGCACATGCCGCTAGCCAATACAACAACATGTACAGCTCAAATTCGATTGTCCAACCATCAGCATTGTAATTAAATTCTTGTTTCACAAAGCGAAACAAACTTTCAAATGTATTTCTCTGCAATCGGCCTTGTCGCCCAATTTTAAATGTCCTATTGAAGACATATGATTAAAAAAAAAAAATTCAATTTCTCATTACAATACGGCTGTCGCTATAAAAAAACGAAAATATAAAATTTACATTATCCTCGTACATCATGCATTTTTATACAAGCCATTTGTTTTTTTTTTATTTTTATTTTTATTTTTTTAATAATATTTCTTGCACCCATTTAGTAATTTACATTGCAAAAAAATTATTTTGATTATTCGGTGTAATCACGTGATTATCCCCAGTTTCGTGTAACTCCTCCTCAGATTTTTCGTCATAGTAAGTCTACTGACCTCCTGGTCGCGATAAGTAGAGAGGTTTGGTTCTTTGCCGCCTTCTTGTTGGTGTGGTAGTCAGCATACAGCGTATGCCCAGATTTTCATGCTAGTGCAGACGTTGTAGGTGTTTTGTTGCATGATGCTTAATTTCATCCGCGACAAGCTCGATCTTTAAAACTCGATGGAGGTTGTCGTTTCGAATGTACCACGGTGCATTAACAATACATCGCAGGATTTTATTTTGAACTGTTTGTATGATTTTGATATTTGTCGTCCATACATAAATATGTTTGTATTGAATCTGATCATGCGCATTACACCGTGCAATGACAAAATTTATTAAAATTGCTGATGTTTTTGTTATAACACTGTGACGAAAAAATGAGTAAAAAATTTGTATTCGGCTCTCAATTAAACAAAACAGAGAACATAAAATGATTTTACATATACATTTTGGTGTTAATAGTTGTGAGTGTAAAAATTCAATTTTGTCATGGCACTCTACTATCGTCGTGACAAAATTTTGCGAGTGAAGATCGACCTTAATACTTACACAAACATAATATCTATGGAAAGTTTGGATAATCATTTCCGTCCGGTTAAGTGAGAAGTTTCGTCCCGATATGCGGTTGATTTGTATCCCAGTATATTTCGTAACCGGATAATTTATTAAGCTCTTAATTTCATGCTCGAACTAACGTGACGTGTATCTGCTTTTTGTGTGGTGGTAAATCGACTATATAATCTGGATAAGTACATTAGTTTTGGTTATGTTGTTAATACGAGATTTGTTTTGGAAAACGTCAAAATTATTCATATACAAATGAAAATAACACACAAATACGGCGATCCTTTTGTACAATTCTTATTAAATATTTAGATTAAAGTTGCGCGCTACGGCAATTGTGTGCTTTTCCCTTTTGAGATTTTAATATTTAGTTTAGGCGTGTAAGTGGTCATGTGATCCCGAGCACGCGCTTCCCGTTTATGATTTAAAAATTAACCGCATATATGAATTTACTTTATTTTTGAAAAAAGTGCATCAAATTTTTCGTCTTAAAAAATCTTCTTAATCATTTCTTAACCAAAAATTCAATAAAATGTATTCACGTGACTGATTATTCAGTCACAAGTCAGCTAGTATATCTATATTATGCATGTTTAAAAATATATCTATAGTTCTTGAATGTGACGCAATAGCAAATTTGCATTCTAGGTTACAATTCGTAATGTTTTATTCATTTTTTTTGTTTATAATTCGATTTTATATAATTTATATTTTGATACACTCGATCAAGGTTTTCTTCTACTTTTTTGTTGAAAATAGTTTGTGATTTCATTTCTTCTAGTATGTTCTGCAGACTCATTTTTTGTAAAATAAGTCTTTTGTTGAGATTCTCTAGATTTCTTTAGTACGTCCTGTAAAATGAGATCCACTTTTAACTGTTTCTGCTCTGATTGCCGAACTATTTGTGCATAAGTATCGTTTTCATTTACTCGCTCTCTTTGTATGTTAAAATTAGCGGTTGACGATTTAAGCTCCGTGTTTTTTTTTATAGATTGTACATTTCTTGCTGTATCTGATTTCCGTGATTTATCTCTCATTTTTTGTAGTTCTACTGCTACTTCACATCATCTGCTGGCCATTACAGTTGATCCACTTCGGTGTTGTAATTCGGGGAACTGTGCAGTCGTTTCCTGCGTGTTTTGTGTATGATTATAATCTTGGCAGTTTTTACATTGAGGTGTTAGTCGAGTGACCTTTCTCGGTGTTTCTATTGTAACTCTGAGGTTGAAAATAGCCTTAATATTACAGATGTTTTCGTCGTTTTTTTCTTCGCTGTCGAAGGTTAATTCGATTTGGGTAGGCAATTATTATTTTCAGCCCTTTGTTTTGCAGGTCCTCAATAAATTCATCTTTTGAACAAGTTGGATGGGGACCTCTTGCCATTACTTTAATTGGTCGATCATTTTTATCCTCGTAGGTATACCATTCGTGACAAACAGAATTTAATTTGTTAGCTAGAGCTTTATAATCTTCAGGCTCTGTTATGTTTGTTTTCCAAATATTACTACTGAGCGATATTACTTTGTAGTCATTTCGTACTACTTCTTTCATCAGTTTCTGAATACTGCCGTGATTTGTTATTCCTAGAATATTGATCAGAGATGGAGCCTGTTACTTCTTTTCTGACTCATGCACTTTTGAATTTGATGCATTAGTTCCGTTGGTAGTTTTAATGTGAGTTTGAATTGGCTCAACTTCTGATGATGATTCTGCTTTTCCCTTGCTTAGGTTGGTTTCTTTTCTTGGTTTCTTGTTTGCTCTCTTGGATTTCTGTAGTATCCAATTGGTTTTCCTTTCTTCATCAGTGTGGTATTCATCTTGATCTGTGAGTACTTGAAATTAGTTGTTCGTTAATGCTGAGTTTCCTGCGTTGTTATTTTTATTTACTGCTTTCTTTAGCCTAAGGTTTTCTTTCTTTAGAATGGCAGCTTCATTGTTCAGCTGCGCAATTAATTTCTCCATTTGTTCAAATTTATTTATTAACTCCGCGTTGTTTGTGCACTGAGCGTAGAAGTTGACTTGATAGCTGGCTTATGCTTCATAGAAGATGTATTTTCCTTCTCATTGTTAAGTTCACCCAGTGTGGTGCTCTCTGGCAGTGGAGCGGTTGGCCGTGTTCTAGGAAGTGCCGTACTTCTTCTACCAAAGGGCCATTCAATTTACTTGGCAATGTAGCGCAAGGACAATTTCCTTTGCAATGTAGCGTTGCTCCCTCTAGAATCCGTGGAACAGCCTGATAAATCGGGGTGGGATTTAAAATCTAAGTTTTGACTCACCTGAAGTATGTTATTGTTTATAATCGACATCTCATCATTTTGTTGGCTATCTGCTATACTGTTTTTCTACTACGTAGGGATTCCACAACTACGTAGGGATTCCACAACTACGCAGGGTATCCACAACTATTCGATCTACAGTACATTGCTCAGGATATGCCACATGGAGGCTGTCAACTAGCACCGCTGTCAGTTTATTATTTAACGATTGTTTCTGCATTCCAAATTTATTGCGCTTATGCTTTGTGTTTCGCTGGAACTCACTACTGGAATACTTAAGTAGGCGAAATTGTATATTCGACAGCGAGTTCACAATGGGATCAGTATACCGATTTAATTACACTAGGCGAGTGAAACAAACTCGATATAGTTCTAAGTAGTAAAGCTCCCAATTCGGTAATATTTTATTTCGGTTTCGATTGGTTTTTAACGGTGGTCTCTTAAAATTAAGATAACGAGAAACGTTTAAAAATATATCCGCGATCCAGCGTTAAAGGAAAGAAAAAGTATGGAGTGGTTGGGAAGTTGATTTTGTATAAGTAAGTATGAATTATCATAGTCGTTGTCATACAGATTTGACGCCAAATGGAAGAATGTCTTACGAATGTGTATTTAATTCGAAATATACTGAAATAGACCAATGTACGGAACAATCACAACAAAACCATTACAATAAAACAACAACAACGTAAAATATAAAAGTAATTCGAAACGAAAAGTTAATTGGTAAAAATGAAGTATAGATGGAGAATATGAAAGAATCGAATTTCGTACGCTATGCAGTAATTCGCGAGTAGTACAAATACACGGTATTGTTCTATATATAGACAATATTCCTATGTAAAAATATCAACGTCAGTCGCCGCGGCCTGATGAGATGACTGATTTTTTCAAATCAATAATCTCATTAAGTTCGAAACTGATTGTTGCGATTCTTGCAGATCTTCCATCTATAATTCAAATTAAATTCTAACGAGAAACGTGATCAGGAATTAGAATATTGCTTGTTACTCTTCAATTTAATATTAGGTGGATGATGGACATGGAACATAAACAACAAAAGTTAATCAGCTCGGGGCGAGCGGAATTGACAAAAATTGGTTCACTGCCAACGTTAAAAATTTCATGCTCAGATGCGCTTAGAGAATTAAACAGGGGGATACTTCCCTGCCATTGCGGATTATAAAGGAAATTTTCTTATTCAGACTTCATGACATAAGTGGTACAAGTTTCTTGGAAGGAGCAGATTTTGTGGAATCAAATGGTAGATATACCAGAAGTCAAAATCACATCTATTTCACCTTTCGAAGAATCAAAAACATTGGCTAACGACAAAGAAATCTAAACATAGACGATCTATGGACTAGAGATGGTCTAAAAAAACCCTCACCGAGACGTATACTGAAGTGAGTTTCCCTCCCAAAAAATGGCTTGGAGCTTATCCACGCGCGTTTGTCGGACACTCGAACCACCTTCCAATCTTTAGTTAACACAAGCGGGTTAATCAGTCATATGTTCGTTAATACGTCATTAGGATCCTCAGACGAGTCAGAGACCCAGGGGTAGATTAATATAGGTTTCAGGGGATTACTGACCACCAGCTGCTAATCATTCTAGATATCAGTGATTTTGGAGATTTAATCGCAAAACCACAAGTTTTTTCATCAAGTTTTTTCATTAGCACATTTACTAATGAAGACATTGTCTGACAGATATAGCATCCCAGCAATTGCGGGATAAAATTTGTCGTTTTGACGGGCTAAACAACCCTCGGGGTAGTTTCTTACGGAAAGCATCAAACTTTGAAAATGATAGCCGGATTAATATCACGAACTGCAAACTTTTTAATGGTCACAGCAGTTTTTTAGTGGTAATTTTGGTTGTTTTAGCTCCAAATGAGCCAGTCTTCTCCGCGAGTTGAGATGAGTTTTACTTCTTTCTTTGTTTTCTCTCTTCTCTTGAGTTGTTTTACTGCTCTGATTATTTTGACCATACGCTCTTGCACTTCTTTTAGCTACCGTATCTTCAGAGCCTGATGTGAGGTCGAGTAGTGGTGTCAGACTCTTTTGATATTCTACACTATCGTCGACTTTCAATGAAAGGTTACAACCGATTTCGCCATTCGAGTAAAGGGGCTTGCAACATTGGATGTTCCGGTAGCTAGGCTCTCCACTGATTGAACATTACGGTCGCTAGATATCGATGACTGGTACCTGACTGCACATTATTGTTTCGAGCCCCTGCACATTATTTTGCTGTCTCTTAAAATTGGCAGGTGGGTTTTTATTTACAGGAGATCCTACCCTTAGCTTTTTTGCCTAATGCAAGGCACTTTTTATAGCCACTCCTACTGGAAAATAGAAGTTGACCAGTGAGTCGCCCACTATGAGCTGATGCTCCTGGATTTGTATGTCTAACAAAAATTGTCTGTAAATTTAAGAAATTGTGTCTCCAGCGGTCTTTTTATATCGGTTATTTAAACAGCGTTATTTAAAACTGGTCTTATCTGTGAAATCGTTCTCTCGAACGATTTGCGATCGTGCGAAAGTACCACCAGATCGGATATCGTCAAACATCTTGATGATACCTCAAACATTAAGCTTTCTAAGAAATTTCACAGTATGTAAATAAAGTTTCAAAAGCGAGACTTAACAGCCCACCGAGTATGACCCAGTAAAGGAAATTACTGCGGTGCTAATTCCACGATCTCATTCTATCTGCAATGCAAATAGTCTGCAACTTGTTGAAATATACTTCTAATCATCTTCTTCATTTATCGGTACCAGTTCGAGGTTCCTTGTGTAGCTATTGTTTTGAAAAGGACGATGATTACTTACATTTTTTTTAAGCCAAACCAAAACTGATTAATTATCCTCCTACATATTAACGTCATATAATGAGGTTACCGCATGTTGTTTATTCAACATTAAATTTACAAAATTATTTGCGTATATAGCTTTTAGAACGCCAAGAATAATTATTTTAACCATTTGATGAGCAACAATGACTAATCAATAATGCTCTTTAATATCTCTTAGCATAACAAATTTAACAAACAATGGTAAAGATCAGTTAGCACATTAATGTGTGACGTCAATGAAATATTATCGATATATGTACCTATATATTCTCGTAATTTCATTCATTGAAATTTGACATCTCTCACGATGTTTTATTTCAGATACACGATCACAGGGGGGCCTTACACATCTTCTTATATTGGAAGCCTCCCTAAGTATAAATTATTTTCTGGTAAATTTCATAAAATTCGTTTGTATGTCGTCTCGTTTACATATGTTCGACATGCGAAATGAATCTTCACAAAAATCATAAATCGACACATATACATTTGGTTGTTTAAATCGTGTAAATCAATTAGCATTCATAAATTTTTGGCGGTCACATCGTGGCATGTGTGCGCGGGATAAACAATAAAATCAAAAGAAAAGACAAATATTAAGAATTGTATTAAAAAAAATCTCAAAATTTTATTAAACAAAATCTCAAGTTCATGACCAAGACAATACTCGTAAATACCAACAAATTGATTAATGCTTTGAATATGTTCGTGATTCTGGTTCGAGATGATTTCATAATATGTTACAGAAAAATATTATAAGTGATAATTTTATTGTTGGTTTTCTTAATAAGCTCAAATTGTGGTCATTTTCAAGGGCTAAAATCACTGTAAAATTTATCTAAAAATATTGAGAATACAAAAAATCGGGCATCAGATATTCAGATCAGACTGCGGTGAGACACTAAAGTACGCCAAACGTTCATCGGTCCCGGTTTCCAACGTTTTCGTGCCATATATCGATATTAACAATTTGGAAAACCTGCTGGCGACCACCACAAAAATGCTAAAGGCGATGCCACATTACAATTTCTTCGAACGTTTTCTCTTTTTCGAACGAAAAATTTCCCAGAATGGAAAAAAAAACGTTTCTAGGAACGAACAAATAGAAGAATGACTACTTTTCAATTAAAATTGTTCAATAATTGTAAATTTATTATTTTGGCTAATAAATAAAGATAGTTTACATTATATCTCATTGATTTAAATAAAATATATGCAATAATTGTAATGTGGCATCGCCTTAAGTGTGCCATACGAGCTTGTATTCAACGCATTTGAGGCAAACTTGTGTTTTTTTAGCCAGATAGGTTTTTCTAGATTACCAAGAAGCGTGGAAGTTTGATTTCGAATTAATGAGATTTTGAATTCATCAAAACAATCGGTTATCTCACCAGGCGGCTGTGATCAAACAAATAAAAGTTTAGGAAACACTTTGAGCGTATATTAAAAAAATAATCACAATGACCTAGCGAAATATAATAATTCATTCCCTTCGAGGTGAGGTAACCTCACCTCGAAGTACAATGTCAACTCTATAATTAATTTATGACCAATATATGAAAGATTGCTTCGTACTACAACTTTAGCTTTATTGTAAAAAATTTTACTTTAAAGATTCAGGTAAAATTTATAACAACTTGATTCCAGGAAAGTTCTAAGTGTCGTCTCTATAATTGATAGTTTTGTGTATACTTCTAATTGACAAGACGTCGTTCATGTTGTCCGATGTTTACGTATGATTTACATATACGTATTTGTTTAATTATACATATATGATTTGTCCGCTACAGATTAAATTAGCTAAGCTATAATTTCTGAATTGATCGAACTCTAGAGTTCAATTAAATGTATATAATGAGAATTTTAAACGGTTGATAATATTTAATTTACAAATGTTGGAATATCATGATCCCATACTTTTGGGAGATCGAAATTTCCCAAATTCGTAGATTAGGTACGGCAGAAGTACTCTCCCCTTTTAGGATTACGAAGTGATTTTCACGGCATCAGGTTATGGCTAAAGCAGCGCTTGTAACACAATCCAATGAAAATGGTACTAGATTTTTTACACATTTGATACATGTCAGGTTAGGCTGCAATTCGTGTGTGGACTCACATTGGACAAAGCTACACCAAACTTTTTGTATGTCTTTTGTTAATATTTATTGAATCGTACGACACCAGGTTGTGGGACTGGGATCATTTACAAATTGATTACAATATATTTGTATAATTCAATATAAGGGTGGATATATGCAAATATTTATTTTATGGTAGTATATAAGAGTGATACTGCAATTTTTATAATTTAGCTAGAATATATCGACATAGACCCCTAGAAAACTACCCCAAAAGGCAGCAACCCTTTAAAACCGATAATTTACTTTAGACAACGATTTTTGGATTTCTGCTAATATTTATTCTAAGGTACAGTGGGCGATACTAGAAGTTTCTACAAAATACTAACTATATAGTTAAGTCACAAATCAGTAAGTCTAACCAAATTAGTGAAATAAAGCAAAATATTGGTGTTATAATATTTTGTTAGTGTCAAATATGTTTTTTAACATCCTTTCAAAGGGTAAGTTTCTTTATTTTGTGGTAAATTCACGACAATACATAAGTTCTTTCTTTTGTCCATCACAACCCTAGATTGCTTAAGTAACGGATATTTTTTTTTATTAACGTGATAGTTAATCAAACCACAGACCCCTCAACCCAAAGGAATATTGTGGTAGGCTTGTTTTTTTAAATTACTTTACATAAATGATTCTTATATTTATAATGAAGTGAGTTATTTCTATTTAATGGTCAATGGTGTTGTGTTGGATCGGGGAGTGGCGAAGGGTTGCTATAGTGATTTTATAAATTCTCTTTTTTGAGTGAATTGGGATTTGTGATGACACATAGTTTTGTGGTGTCTTGAATAAGCATGTCGGCAATAAACCCCCGTATCTCCTCTGAGATTTACCCGGCTAGAAAAGTGTCAGCAGCGCATGCAGAGGCACGTAACAAGAGAAACTCTTTAAATTACATATTTCGTTATAAAGGTTACTCATATTTAATGAACACCCCATTATCGTTATCACCCCATGCATCGATCTCGTGCAGGAAGGTAATTCGATCCATTATGATCAATTTGTTTGGTGTGGGCTGTTCATTCAGGGTTCTCATTTATAAACAGGAAGGTCATTTGATGCATTTTTATCGATTTTTGTAGATGTGGGCTGTTGTAATAAATTCGGGGGTACCCAATTCTATTATAGGTTTTTCATTCGATGCATTTGTGGGTGTGGGCTGTTACTCAGGGATACCAGATTCCTCTTCAGGAAGGTAATTCGAGGTATTCTATTGATTTATGTGGGTATGGGTTGTTGTAATAAATTCAGGGGTACACATTTTTTGTAACCTTTTGAAATTTATTGCATTATTTACGATTTTTATAGATGTGGACTGTTGTAATAAATTCAAGGGTTCCCATACCTTGTGCATAATACTGTTTCATTAAATGGGACCCGTTTCATTTAAAGCAAATCTAGTACCTATATAAAGAAATATGGATTTTAAAGAGTTTCACTCCTTAGGGGTATTTTTATTAAAGAAATGATAAATATTAACAGAAATTCAAAATTCGTGGTCTAAAGCAAAATGTTGGGTTGTAAATGAGGGGAGCATTCTCTGGGGTATTTTTGGAGGGTTGAACTATACCAATTTATTGTAATTAATTTGTAAAATATTCTAGTATCACCCCCAGTACGATTCAATAAATATTAACTGAAATACTAAAAGTGTGGTGTTTCTTTGTCCAATGCCAGGCCACACACGAATTCCAGCCTAACGGAACCTATAAACAATTTTCTAAGTGTGTATCAAATTTGTAACCAGTTTGTAAAATATTCTTGTACCATTTTCATTGACTGCTGGTGCAGCATTAGGGTCATCATTAGTTACCAAGAAGGATTATGGCGATGTCGTCGGCATGTCCCTGACAGTAAAATCGGTTGCCGTGTAACTGGACTAACAATGATTTGATGGCAAGAAGGTGATACTTGCGAGCAGTCATAGTGGTTGTAGTACTACTTAAGAAAGAACGAAGACAAGCTTTAGGCCTTTAACCTCTTGCGCTATTTTGATGTGCAATGTACGTCACTGGTAATTTTTGTATAAATGATGTACGCTGTTTACGAGCGTACGATAAACGTACGCTGTTTACGAGCGAATTTAACTTTCTTATTTTTACATTTCCAAAAGAAAGACTCTATGAAAAAGAGAAGGAAAATAGTAAACGTTTTTTTTTCAAAAAGAAAGGAAAATAAAATCCATATAAAATATAAACAACTTTGGAATAAACAATTTTAAAAAATTTTAAATTTGAACACACGTGAAATTTTGAAGTTATATGTTCGATTGCAGTGCCGCCTACGGGGTCCAGTTATGAATTTAAACCATCTAGGAACCCACTCAAACACTCACACACCAAATTTCATTAAAATTGGTTTAGCCATTTAGGAGGAGTTCATTTGGAATTTCTTTGAGTGGATGGGTACACATTTTTTCTAACTAATAGATAGCGCAAGAGGTTAAATAAATAAATACTCCTACAATAATAACAAAATTTAGAAGCATGCAAAATATAAACCTTATACTGAATAAGATTATACCTTGTACTGTGACTGTACGTCCAAAAAAGGTTACGGTGAGTTATATAAATCAGTTACACAGTCTCAATATGACCCGTAGGACTCTGATGCCAATTTTTTTAAGTTCAATTAATATTACATTTGAATGGATATTATTCTTTCTGAAAATGTCTATATCCTAAAAAGAAACTTATCCAATAAGACACTTTATTTGTGAATTTGAAAACAGAATTCTCTCAAGAGACTGTGAATCTTCATAATCACATATACTTTCGTCTATGCTGCTTCGAAAAACGATTTTGGAATTGGTAGAAATGAGGCATAGAGATTGGCAAGTTATCACAACTAAGCATTCTCTGAGGAAATCGCTGTACATATTTGTCAAACTTTATAATTGAGATGCTCTAAAAAGATTTCACAATATAGTTTGGTTAAAAAATTAATTATTCTTACGTAAAATACAAATTATTTATTTGTTATAAATAATCATAACCTATTTTATTCCCTTAACTATTTGCAGGTTCTCTAGATTTACGGAAGCTTGTGTGAACATAACTTTTGGATTAAAGGTAAGTTTTGCTACTTTTATAACTAAAGTGAACACACATATTATTGGCTGGATGCAAAATAACTCACTAATAAATGTAGATATTGTAACGTCTACGCGCCGTTCCTATTGAGGGTTGAAATGGCTTTACTACATTTTTAATTTTTAAAGTTAAATTAAGCGGTTAATAGTTTAAAGTTAAATTAAGTTATAAATTTTGTGAGAAAAGTTGAAAGCAAAATTTTGAATATCTCGTTTTGAGATAGAAATTTATTAAAGTTTATAATAAATAAATAAAAAAATAGGAAAAAATATACTCAATAATTAAAAATCGGTTTACAAGCATAGAATTTAAACAAAATGGACTCAGAGTTGAAAAAAAAAATCCAGTGAATAATTCTGCATGTCTAGTGTTATAATCCAAAACTTAATTAAATAATTTTAAGTGCATACCTAAGAGACCAAACTAAATTAAGTTAAGTTCGTGTGGCAGTAACTAACTATAAAATAACGTTTAATAAATAAATAAATATCACACAACGCAACATAGAACATAAATACAAAGATATTATTAGCTACGTTGAACTAATAATAAATTAAATTATAACGATATGGTGCTTGCGAAGTAAATATAATAGTTAATTAATTGTTGGTCCTCACTAATTTTCTTTCCCCCCTTTTTCCTATCCCGTTAATTTTTTTTTCCTAATTCTAGCGGTAAATCAAGATCGGCTTATGCTGTGGTCATTTTTCACCCACCCCCTCCGCTGAGCTCTAGTCAGACCAGTGACAACCGCGGACCAGAGTGATTGGATATGATAATGTGGGTTGCATAGGACCATGTCTATCATTGATCATATCCCTGAGCAACCTTCATCTAATTAGTATTCATTACAATATCTCAATGTTTAGTGATGCAAAAATTTTCTGTCTACTTTTCAGTTTTAATTAACAATATATTTCGTTCTATTCTCATTTGTTTTTATCTTCAAGGTATGAAGTTTAACAAATTAAGGAATGTAATTTCACTTAATTGTTAAAATAAATTGTATTAGAAATAAACCCAAAATCCCGTGAAGATATTGTATCCAGGCCTTAGATTCTGATCAAGTGACAAATTAATGACAAATGATAATTTTTGTGACATTGTTCTAAAAATTCAGCTGCAATCTTGTGACAATATTTGTGAGTACTAAATCGCGATTCGTATGGAGTGACTTTTCCGAAATGTCACCAAAAATATAAATTATATTGTCATTGTTTTTCTTGTAAATATATTAAAATATGTGTGAGTATTTATAATTTTAAAAACCTCATACTATATCTGATATAAATTAAAAATGCAGCTGCTGTAAACTGCTGTAAATGTCATAAATCATTTTATCCGAATCGTAAATTTTCAATGACTTTAATTTGTAATAGAATTCTACAACTGAGACATGTCAAGTGTAAACCTACTTGGGCTGAATACTCGTATACCCATTATTCACAAAATATTTTTCTTTAGAAAGTATTTTTGTTCTAAAATTTAATCTAGTAGCCTAATTTGCAAAAAAAAAAAATATTTTTTAAATTGAATTTTATCGCTAAAATTTGTGCTTAAAGGTATAAACAGAACCAGAGATACAGCGACAAGATACATCGACAAAATACATTTGTCTGCCGGCGATGTCGCTTTGGTAAACACAACAAGCGCGTCCGAAACAAGAAAAATAATAATAAATTAACCCTAAAACATTTCATTTATCTTTTTATCAACTCTATTTAAATTTTTTTTTACATAAAACATTGTGTACAACCATTCAGATTTGGTTGAAATTCATTTAAAAACAGTTGAAAAAAATGTTTACAAACATAATAATCTGAAACTTATACATATTGGTAGTACTGCAGTGCCGGCGACAAAATTGGAATAGATTCTAAAAAAAATTTGGCGACTATGGTTTATGTATATTTTAATTTGACAGACGTTGTATCTTGTAGTTTTATCTCTGGTTCTGTTTATATCTTAAGATAAGGTTCACGTTGCAATGCAGTCGGCGTAGGCAACACGTTTTTTTGTTTTTTTTGGCATCGGGAAAATGCAAAAACAATAAAACTAAATTTGCGCTTTGTTTCTATTTTTTTCTGAACGAAAAGGGTTTGAACATTCATACCTCCTTCAACCTAAAAATATCGTAGTTGAGACAATCAAGTTTCCTAATATCTCGAAGAATCATGTCGAACATTTTGCCAATTTGAAACAGAACTTCCCAAGCAAATGAAATTTTGTGAGTCAATATTCTGCTGGATGCAATAACAATTAATCGTAAACGAATAGTTTTTGGAATTTTTGAAAAAAAAATCTGCAAGTGATAATCGAGAAATACAAAGCGGGAAATCGTGTCTTGTCAATCGTGTCGTGGAAAAATGAAACTATCGTGATAGAAAATATTAAGATACAAAAATGATAAATCTTTAAAAAAGTTGTTGTGGTTCCTTATGTATTTGAAGTTGGGCCAAAAATGTTAACCCTATGTAAACCTATTAAAATGTAAACCTATTAAGGTACTGTAAAATATACGTAATGTAAACTTATTAAGGTACTGTAAAATATACGAACATTTACTGCATCAAGTATCTGCCAAATATTTTGTATTTTCAGCCCAAAAATAAATATGTCGTAAAACTATCAAACCCGCATGATAGTTAAATCAATTACGAAATTAATAATACATTTTAGTTCCCTAGTAGTTTATTTTGAGACTTAACGTTTGACTTGTAGTCAAAGAATTTATGTTAAAGTATACATCAGAGCATTAAGCGACATAATCATTTGTTGGGGAATCGGAGGTTTAAGGGGCGCCCTTGTCATTATTCGGTTGATAGTACCATTCAACGAAATTGTAATTGATTCTAATTCTGTATCGGATTAATTTGAGTATGGCCCCTGAATATGAATAGCTGTTAAGTCAAAGGATGCATCAGAGCATTAAACGACATAAACATTTGTTCGGGAATCGGAGGTTTAAGGGGCCCTCCTTGTCTTTATTCGGAGGTTCGGAATTGAATAGTTATTTCGTTGAATATATATTTCGTTGAATGATGCTATTATCAGAATAAAGACTACGGTGAGTCCTTAAGCCTCTGATTCTGAAACAAATGTTTGTGCCGTATAATGTTCTGATGTATATCCTTAAATTTAAAAGCCATTCTTATTCAGTTGCCATACACAAATCAATCAGATACATTATATCAATCAGAGTTAAAATTAAATTGCATATTTCGTTTTATTTTACTTTTTTGGGTTGACAGTAATAGTTTCTTTAATGATAGTATCACGACAGATTTATTTTGGGCTGTCATTAAAACATGCTCGTTTTTCTTTCGTTGATAGAATAATTTTTGGGTTGGTATATAGAAAATAGAATATTTTTAAACATTTTTTGCATTTTTTCCAACATAGTCAAAGTCTGTATATTTTCGTATTGCCATCGATTTTTTTGGGGTTAGAATTTGGGCCAACTTTATATACAGACGTTTCGGTGAGCTAGATATTTTTATCTGTATACACTGAACACCAGCAATGGATCGTTCCACTAAATTTACCCTTAATTGAGTTTGTTTGTAATTGGTATGATATTGCAGATTGTCCTATGTTTTTGTTTGGAACAAATTGATAAAATTGAGAATTTTGCAACCAACAGCTGTTAACGTGGTACTATTCTATGCTCTAAAAATGAATATTTTATAAATGTAGACGAATGGGATGCTCATTAAATACAATCTGTGTGTTTGGGCTGAGTAAGAATAGATGGGGTGAGGAAAATATTTGATCTCAATTCATTTCAAAATTCTATTTCCATTTAAAATAGAAAATTTCATTTGTAAAAGATGGATTCTTTCCGTTTAAATTTACTATATTCTAGAACTCCTTCAAATATTATTTTAGAATCCCATTCCGTTCCTAAATACCCAATTTCATCATATTGATTAAGAAATGGCTCAGTTCCGCCTCAGTAGGCTTTTTTATTTTACTTTTAATGCCATATTTTCAGAACTTCCTTTTAAAATTATTTTAGAATTGGATGTACTTAGGCTTAGTTATGTCCTAGTTGGCTGTATTTCAGAACTTTTTCTAAAACTCACATCATGCTCGGTACTCCCAGTAGTGTTTTCAAATAAAATTTTAGGTTCACTTAAGTATTTACCTAGGAAACTGTATTTAATATGAAATCCGAATCTAGCTCCAAAAATTCACCAATTTGAATAGAATTAAGTCATTTCTCAATAACCTATAATGATGAAATATGGTTTAAATATTTCATCATTATAGGTTATTGAGAAATGACTTAATTCTATTCAAATTGGTGAATTTTTGGAGCTAGATTCGGATTTCATATTAAATACAGTTTCCTTCATAAAAATCCACTTTGACCAAGGAAAAACACAGAAACCGGTATCGAGAAAAAACGAAACCTCTGCACAAGCTGGGAACGAATTTTCAAGAAATTCCACTCGAATGGATCACATACCGAGAACGATGGTTTATTGAAAACGACAGCACCGAAAACGGCAGTTAACCGAAAATGATAACTCATCGAAATCAAATCAGCGTAATTACGACCGCCTTCATGAATTATATTGAATTTTTAAGCGCAAGGAATATTTCGATTTTGATAACGGATTTTGGTTGTTTCATTAAAATGCGATTCGATAATATCGTTCCTGATGACGTAAATTCCTGATTAAACTGATTTGTAATTATAAATTTAAACAGAAAAAATAACTTTGAAATATTTTCGGTAAATTATCGTCTTCGGTGAATTTTCGTTTTCGATTAATAGTTTTGGCGAATTGAGATAAATAATAAATTGACTTGAAACCCACATATCAGTTCAGTAAATAGTTCAGTAAACAATGGAGTAATTCATAAAAGAAACCAAAAATATGTTTTCGGTGTCGGTGAGAATAAAATAATCAACATTACTTAAGTGAATCTGAATTAGTTTTACTGAGTATATTATACTGAGATGTCCTGCAGTATGCAGCGTCGAAAACCATTGGACGGGTAATATATGTATAGGATGGCCCATGTAGCACAATTTCAACTACCGGTTATTTCGAGTGTGGCAACACTTACGTCATTCGTATTAGAACAGAAAATTGCGGCGGCATCATTGGTCCATTTTTTCGAAAATGAGCCCTTACAGTCAATGGGTATTATTACCCAGCCATGCATAACGAGTTTTTATTACCCACAATTTAAGAGGAGGACACAAACGACATTTGGTTTCAACAGGGCGGCGCAACTTGCCACACAGCAATCGCAACATTCGGTCTTTTGCACACGACCTTCGGGGATCGAATAATCAGCCGTATAATGGAGATGTCATTTGGTCACCACGCAGCTGCAATTTGATTCTGTTGGAGTTTTTTTTTGTGGGGAGCCGATAAGAGTAAGTGTTACGCTATAACCATCCAGAGACTATCCCAGACTTGAAAGATCAAATCAAAATTGCCGTTGACGCCCATACAATCGAAAACGTTCTGAAAATTGGGTTGACATAATGGGTACTGTAAAGCCAGCCATGTCATTTGAATGAAATTGTGTTGTGAAAGATTAAATTGCAAACGTTAGGTTTTCAGAGAACGACCCTTTACTTATTACAGAAATTACACACAACCTCTGCATAAATAAAATCTTACTGTTACTAGCACGAAAACCGCACATGTGGCCAGATTTAGGCACATTCGATTGAACATTTATAATTATTTAAGTCATGGTTACTGATTCTGCTTTAACTGAATTAAAATAATTTTTCGACTCACAACTCTGCATAATAGCTAAATATTGAGCAACTGCGAATTAATAATCGTGATATCATGTGTTACTGTTGAGAAGTTTGTTTTCATTTTGGTACATATATGTTTGATGTGCGAGTTGCAGAAACGAAGAGTTGCCAAATAGCATATGCGTCGAACCAAAATTCGTATCAAACCAAATTGTCTGATTTTTTCAACCGGAGTCTGTTAAAAGTATTCTAGCTAGCTTGGCATTAATTCCGTCAAACGTAAAGATTTGTTTTTGTCTTATGGAAAGACCTTTCTACAGTACGTTATATCCTCAGCATTTCCTTAATTGCGATGATGGTTAAGGATAGGCTACATTGGGAGGTTTGAAATAAAACTTGAAATTTTATAATTTAATTCTAAAAAGATCTTAAGAGAACCAATTAATCATACTTGTTCTAGTCTGCGACCCTGAAAATGTTGTTTGTTTGCATCTCCTGATTTAAATACATATTCTAATTATAGGCGGTTAGATACTTTTATTTTTGTTTTCTTCAACTTTTGAAATATTATTTTGTTTTGATAATATCTGCGTATTCATATAAATAAATATATGTTTTTGTTTGGGTATATTCCATGAACGGATGACACATTTTTTAGGAAAACTTGTTCAATTAAGGAACGCATCTGCATATCTTCGACCAACTCAATGTAAACAAGAAAAAATTTCGCACAAAAATTTATAAGGAACATTTTTATGCCCGGTTGCACAGAAAAATTACTAAACCGGTTAGTTGTGTGACAGTTAAATGTTTTATATATGAAATCAGTTTTCGCAAACAGAAAAAATCAATGCAAACTGGATTAAATGTATATTATTCCACATGGAAATATTTAACGATTAGTTAAAACGTTATTCAATCAAAATTGGCCATTTAAATATTTATACGCACAAGCTAAATATTTCCATGGAATAAAATAAATATTTAATCCAGTTTGCATTGATTTTTCTGTTTGCGAAAACTGATTTTATGTTATAAAACATTTAACTGGCGCACAACTAACCGGCGGTTAGTCATTTTCCTGTGCAACCGGTCATTAGTAAATTATTATTTTTTACTTTAAATTATTATATCTCGTAAATATTTTTTAAAAAACAACTTTGATTTATGAGAACGGTAACGTATCATTAATTCACATTTGCATTGATTTTGGGAATAGTTTTAATTGATTTTAGATTTTTCGTTAAGTTGTCGACTGCTGTAATAAAAACCTTTTCTATTTGTTATGTGCTCTATGTGTAATAGACGGAGATCGACTATCGAAAATTGATTTTTATGAAAAGTCACGAGATTGTAATTTTATTTAATCATAATTTTCTTTAAAAATTCCATATAATTTGTCATGTGTTTTTTTTTTTGTATGCATTTTCAAAACATTCTAAAGTGTGAACTCGTTTTTATTGAATCAAAATTCAGTTTCAAAATATTTCCGGTAAGCGCTGCCTTACTATCCACTCACTTCATACACATTCATATACTGATGTGCATCACTTCATCATCACTCTATAGTTAAAGATCATGTGGCCTTGCGAAAATTATATATAAGACTACAGAAGAACCATCTTTTGGATAGCATGATCTTAATATTGATTGCTATCAAAATGTTTATAAACAAATAGTAGCTATACAGTAAAAATTTCGTTGTGCGTGCACGCAGTCATCGACAATTTTTGAAGCTTATTGTGTATGTAACTAATCCGGAAGCAGTGCTTGCTTTATAAATACATGTGGAATTCCTTGAGTATTAGTAAAGCCTAAAAGATAAGAATGTAAACGTTAGTGACATAATGGGTATATTTAGAATTTACAGTTAAAAAGTCGGGAAAACTCGAGAAAACTCCATTTGGATTCATATATAAGCTTAACCCCTACAATTACTTCGTTGAGGTTATAATTGAGAGCGCAGGTCAACGACGGTTAAACAAACATCGAGAAATAATCAAAACAAAGTTAAGAAAATCTCCAAACAAGTTTATTAATAAATATTTGTCATTCATGCATTTATATACCAAAGCAAAAAAATAAATTGTTAAATTACAAAAAAAGTATATAAATATTATCAAAAAAATTCCACTTTTAAGGCAAGAAACTTAGGTATAAACTTCCAATGTAATTTAAAAAGTTTTAAAAATTGAGAACAATCAAGAAACGCATAACAAAGTTACTAAATCTTAGTCCGTAGGAAAAAAAAAATTCTATTTTGTCAGTTTGGTGTGAAACATTGGAAGATTTATGAAACAAGTAAACCAATTTATTACTTAAGCTACAGGTTTTATTTTCTGGTTAATTTACCAAACAATATCACTATAAAACTAAAACAATAATCGATTAACATGCACTAGATTCAACGTATCTGTGTGGACTCGTATTTAACTTATGGATTCAATAAACCTGTGTGGAATTTTCTTTTTCTTAAGATTTAAGAAATGAAAGGGTGAATATGTTAAGGCCAACAAACGACTTTTACCATGAATATAAAAACTGTCTTATACACGTATAATCAAAAATGCTGTCACTTCCGGTACACAAATGTCCACCAAATTTCATAAAGATCTCCCATTTTATTTATTTAAAACTCGTCATTTCCGGTTAAATTAAAAAAAAATGAATCTGAACAAATTTTTTAAAATAATTACTTGGATCTCATAATTTATAGAAAAAGCTTAAGTATATGAAGGCTTACGTTGATCAGTCAATCCGTCTCGGCTGTAGAGATCGCACAGACGGTTTGTCTGCACTGTACTCCATACACACACAGAGATTTTTTAAAAACTACTATTTTGATTTCGGCGATATAGCCGACTCACGCAGCACTTTGTTTTGAAAACATTGTATTATCATTTGTATGTATTTGTCTGTATATCTGTCTTCGTACAACCCCAAAGTTGGGTACCATAGTTCCATACTGGTTTAAGTATTTCTCGATATAATAACAATTTATAGTGTATTGTTAGCTTATTTCTACCTATTAGTCAATACATTTTCCTATAATTGATTTAAAATGCTCTTTTCATCTAAGCTTTGTAATCGAGCGTCATGCTGACGTATTTGGCTGTATTTGCATTTGGAACCTGCCTTGAATTAAGTTCCACTGGAATCCATTTAACTTTCTGGTTTGCGCAGTTTGCTTGTTGAAGTTTTGTAGTTGCTTCTGATATACACTTTCCAGTCGCCAGAATATACAATACAGGACCCAATACGCTACCTTGTGGTATGCCTGCTGCTCTTCTCTTTAGTTCAGAAGGAGAAAAATCGGTTTAGCCGTTGTCAACTGAAAAACATCATTTTTCGATTTTCCAAATTTTCCGACTCTTCCGGTGGGTTTTCTCAAAATTTTCTTTAGTAACAACCATTTCCTGACAATTGCGAACACAACAAAAAAAATTACGCCAAATCGGTTTCGCTGTTCTCAACTGAAAAACATCATTTTTCGATTTTCCGGTCGATTTTCTCAAAATTTTCTTTAGTAACAACCATCTCCTGGCAATTGCAAACACAACAAAAAGATATTAAGTCGAATCGGTTTAGCCGTTCTCAACTGAAAAACATCATTTTTCGATTTTCCGAATTTTCCGGTGGATTTTCTCAAAATTTTCTTTAGTAACAACCATCTCCTAGCAATTGCGAATACAACAAGAAAAGATTGGGCAAAATCGGTTTAGCCGTTCTCAACTGAAAAACATCATTTTTCGATTTTCAAAATTTTCCGACTTTTCCGGTGGATTTTCCCAAAATTTTGTTTAATAACAAGTATTTTCTGACAATTGCGATCACAACAAAAAATATTAAGCCAAGAAATACTAAGCCAAACCGGTTTAACCGTTCACAACTGAAAAACATCATTTTTCAATTTTCCGACTTTTCCGCCTCTTCCGGTGGTTTTTTCCAAAATTTTCTTTCGTAAGAACCATCTCTTGGCAATTGCAAATACAACAAAAAAATATTAAGCCAAACCGGTTTAACCGTTCACAACTTAAAAACATCATTTTTTGACTTTTCGAATTTCCCGATTTTTCCGGTGGATTTTCCGATTGCGAACACAACAAAAAAATATTACGCAAAATCGATTTAGTCGTTCTCAACTGAAAAACATCATTTTTCGATTTTCCGAATTTTCCGACATTTCCGGTGGATTTTCCCAAAATTTTAACACAATAAAAAAGACTGAGCCAAATCGGTTTAGCCGTACCACCAGCCCGAAACTTTATCCAATGCACCGCCTGTCACATACAGTATACACACTACACACTAAATTTATATAAAAAAATCGTTTTATTTTATTTTTCGTAAACCACCACTGTATTGAGACAATCAAAGCAAAAAAGAATCATCCAAATCGGTCGGGCCGTCTTCGAGTTTTCGCGGGACTAACGCAACGCAATTGATTTTTGTATAGATAGGATAGATAGCTAGAGAAAATATAAATAGATAAAATAAATAGATTGGTTAAAAAACAAAATGTGTACTATAATTTGCATGCACCCTCCGGTGGGATTCGAATCCAGTACCTCCCAGCCCATGCACCGAAGCTTTAACCACTGCACCACCTGCCTCATAATACCAAATTCACCTAAAAATTGCTTTTTATTCGATTTTTTGGCTTTTTCGACTTTTCCTGTGGATTTTTCCAAAATTTACTTTCGTAAGAACCATCTGCTGGCAATTGCGAACAGAACAAAAAAAAATTGGGCCAAATCCTGAAAACGGCTGATGCAAATACATTTTTTACATCATTTTTATATATATGTATATAGAAGACAAATCGTGTATGATGAACGAGATCTTATTTTCCGGGATCTGACAGTATTCTATCAAAATTGAAAACTTGGCACGAAACGTAAAAGCTACGAGCCAGATCTACTGTAAAAGCAATCAAATAACTGAAATCCTAGAGATTTGCACAGGGTCACCTTATTTCTGTTATTTGATTGCTTTTACAATAAATCGGGTTGTAGCTTATTTGGGAATGTTAATTGGGTTAAATTCCAATTAGTGAAAATATCAAAATTTCCAATTGAGAATAAAATTGATAATGAAAAAGATTTAAATTTTGGAAAACATGGTGAAAATCATCAATTGTGTCCCATTTTCACAATATTGATATAGGAAATTGTCTGACCTATTCGAATATATGAAAGAGATCCCGTGAACATTTATAGGATAGGGGACATAATTCACCACACTCATAGGGTTTTGACTGATATATCTGACCATGTAGGTGAGATCCCTTGAACATCTCTAGGATTGGTGACATAAAATTTGGAATTTTATTCAAAATCATGAAACTCCTAAGTGGCCTGTATGTATATAGTACAGTAAATATCAACAGAAATTAACCATGTTCATTTCGATGTTAGAACTTTGTCTACGCTATCCTAAAATACATTTAAAGAGACCGCGTGAATATCTATAGAAATAGAGATATAAAAGAAGAAACATTGTCTTAAATAGCCTTCTTTAGAATTAAAGAACTTTAAAAAAATTTATCACAATTTCTCGTGTTTATCTGAAATTGTTAGACAATTATTTGATCTTTACAGCGACATTATCAGGGACTTCTCTAATATAAACGTTAATGATTGACTAAAAATGTTTCTATTTCGCTACAAAACAGATCCAATTGGAATATTTTTAAATTTAACAGTGTAAATTTTTGGTATTATTTTGTGACTTGTTCTGAACTGGGTTCTTACTATACTTATTAGATATGGATCAAAACCTGAGTTCGGATCTGTAATACGTTTGACTGTAACTCGTATAGTATTCGTGAAACAATAACTTTTATTTACCGTTTAATATTTTAACCGGTACAATATTTTACAAAAATTATTCTTTATTAATTTTAGCAGTGAACAAACGTCGTGTTTTAAATTTATCTCAGTTTTAAAAAAAATCGTCTAATTTTGTATAATATACGTTGTGTAAGGTTTATGTAAATGGTAAGGAAGTATACACCTTGTTAAAAAGTTGTAAGAATAGTTTTTAAATTTGTGGCCCTTCGTACTCTGTGTACCAATATTTCGTACCATCAATCAAATATTTAACAACCATTTTATATTTTATAAGTAATGTTCTTAAATTGTTGTTGTACAATGATTATTCAAAATCTGTCTGATGGGTGTGAACTTATACAAGGAAATTAAATTGTAAACACGGTTAAAATTTTAGCAAAAAATTTGCGAAATTTGAAAGGGGTTTAACTTGGGCATCTATATACAAATGCGGCGTAACAAACCGGGTTTACTGTTACACAACGCAATATTGGTGAAATTCCGCTAATTACTTTTATGATATAAACACTATATACACCTTCTGCTAATTTTGTGACAACATTTTCTAAATTGCAATTCGACTACTAAATAAAAAATTTATATAATCGCTACTTAGAAGAACAAGTTGATAATATAGATCGTGTTAGCAAAAATATTTCAAATATGTAGTTTGAAGAAATTTCCATTTTCTATCCACCATACTAAGAGGTTACTACATTACTAATTTGCTATAAGCTCAAAAGAAAATCGAAGACGTTTTTAATTCAACGTTAAAAGTTTTCAATATACTTTTGCTTTAACGAACGCGCATCGGATAAGCAAATAGCGAAGAAGAAAAAATTTTTGTATTTCTTATATTATATAAAAATGAAGGTGTTACAAAAATTTACCTTCAGTCGATTTCAAATCGTTGCTCAATTCGCACACCCTGAGTTATAATAGCGCTTGAGTATAATATACAGTAGAGTGGTGAATAAAAATATTTTTTTTTTGTGTACATACGAGTAACTTTGTGATTTGTGACTAAAAAGTGATTTTTAATAAATAAATATATAAGAAAGTTCTTAATATGAAAGTTGTATAAAATTAATTAAAGTGGTTTATTGTGTACATATATTACAAAAAATAATAAAATTTTTAGAGGTGAGTTACCTATAAAGAAAAGTGAACGAGATTTTAGCAAGCGCCATCTCAGGATTATATCAGATTTTGTGTTTTATCTGTGGATCCAACCAATGTTAACTACCTTTCCAATTTATGCATACAGTGTACTTCGGATATTACAAATGTAATATGAGGACTCAAGGAAATGTGCTTAATTGTAATGATCAGAATTAAAAACCACTCAATGTTGTCTCCGTACAATAAAAACAAATAAAAAATATAATGTTATACTTGAAATAGCCTACCCCAATGAAAACACTTTATGGAATTTTTATTGTTAAATAAAGCGAATTTGATTAATTATACACCTCTATTCAAAGCTTAGTCATTCGGGTTTCCTGTGTGTGTTCGAATCGTGTACAGTAAGATATATACCCCACGCAACTATAGTTGTTTGCCTTCTGTGGTGTCAAACTTGTTTAGAGATATTGAATTTCCGTACGAACAGACATAATTTATCAGTTTTTAAAATTTATAGTTTTTTTCTATATTAGCGAGAGACGCTTTATGAGCTTTTTGTGTCGGATTGCTGCCACATCCTTAATTATTGTATATGTAGTCTGAAGACACGCAGACCATTACAAATCACAATATAAATAATAATTAATTAAATTTTTTTATATTAAAAAAACCATTAAGCTTATTTAGAATATATACACTATTTATGACCTATCGCATATATAACTAATTTTAATATTATTGCCCTTGAATAAATAAAGTCGATCGGGGGCCATGAGTACTCCAAAAATAACATCATATCCCATCCCAGCCGCGGTAATTAAGATTTTAATTTATAAATAAATATTATTTTCAAGTATCATTGACTCCGAACACGTTTTCTAAATATGAAAAGTTCATTAAGTGACCGACGTTACCTTTCAATAACGTTGCAATGGCATTGATGCCACTATAGCAATATTTCCGTAATGTACATAAAATTGTTGTGTGCCATTATTGCTGTATGGCGTTACATATATTTTGCGAGTGACATCATGTGCCCTGCGAGCTAATTCCAGATTAGAAGTGGCGAAGAAAAGAATTTAAAAAATTGTGTTGTTACTGATTTGAAATTTTTGCGCAAGTCATATTTTGATGAGTTTTAAGTGCAAAGTCATCGTTAATTTTTGAATATTGATTTACAATATGTGTTGTTGTGTAATCAGTGCTTTTGTCTATTAAATTAATATTCGGAACGAAGTTTAATATGCAAGTTAAAGTTTAATTTGCGAATTTTCTTAGTTATTTTAAAGTTTATTCATTTAGTTATCAAAATCAACTCAAGAGCTTAAATTAACTTTTTAAATTCACTGGAAATTGCTTGATGTTGGTGATAAAGCTTAATTTATTCATCTCATGCTATATTTTGTGAAGAAATAAAATGATAAAGGCCAGCTTTTAAATTAGTACTCGTTGTTTCTGCGAATTCGCCAAAAAGTAAAATAAAATTCTTGATCATATCTATCAGTAGTGATGCAATTCGAGTTTGCTTTAATAAATCGAGTTTGAATCATATTTACTACTGATAAAGAAGTCAACTATGATGAAAAATTTGCTCCTGCTGTGCTAATATCAGATACAAACATTTCTAATTCAAAAAGTGACCTTTAATATTTTAATTCTCAACAAAATTCAGGTTTAAAAGTCTTAGTTTCGAATTGGATTTTAATTTTAATATTTTCTTACTCTATGATTGTGAAAATGTTGAGAAAAAATGTTTTCGATAAATTTAATTTGTTTAAATTCATTGAAGCCTCCACCAGTCGCTTAGAGCAACATGTACAAAATGCAATTTTTATGCAATTTTAAAAAATCTGATTCTTTTGACGGATCGGTTACAAGTAAGCTTGAATTCATGATCATGTACCTAGTATTTGGTTGGCTATTAAATCTAGGTTTATTACTTGTATGCTAAATCACTTTTCTAAGACATTTTCAATCCAGAGAATTTCAATCCCTTGCTTTGCTGAGTGAATTCAGCCTAACACAAAAATTTTCTTAGCGTTGTGTTCTCATTTGCAAAAATTTAGTAGAATTTCGAGTTGCGTCATCTTGAGTGAAATTTTTTGAAACGGATTAGTGACCCAACTCGAGGCTCTAGTGTTAATTAAGCCTTACTATTTTATATTCCATATAACACAGAATTTAAATTTTTGTAATTTTGAGAAAATTTTTGCTAATTGATCATATCAAATTTTCTCCGACCCTAGTTTAAGTGCCGCTCTACCCAGATCCTTTGCCATCCAATGTTATACGGGCTGGGCCTAAAATTTGGGTTTTATTTTTGCTTTACTTTACCAGATGAAATCAAAGATTGTGATTTAGTTATATGCTGAGTGTGAGTTAGGCTCAGGACCGCAAGCATCTGAAATTATTCATAAAGAACTACCTTTTCTTTATGACAAATGACTAATTCTTTTTGAGATTTTAGCATGGATTAAGTAATACCAAATCAAATATTGAACAAATATAATTTGTTTTATTGCCCGATTTTCTGAAATTTTGTGCGTTTAGCCTACAAGAGTTTAGATAACAAGAGTATGAAATTCCGCCATTATCTTACCGATTTTAACCAACTATTTAATTTATATGATTGATTGAAGTAAAATCCACAATAACAAGCATTTGAAGTTTTTAATTTTTAACCGATTATCAAAAAAATTCGCAATCATCCCGTTGAAGAAATTGAATTGGGCTTCCAATAAGACATTTGCAGGAAGTTTGGTGTAACGCGAATTTTCTTGTTACATTTATTATGGGAGAAGCGGGAGAGGAGGACCGGGGGGGGGGCAAATGGATCTTGCATTTTATTTTCGCTCGTGCCAATAACAGTACTTGTATCGAAATCATAGCAACCAAACCAGAATTCCTCACTCATTTTTAGAACCTCTATAAACTAATGATTAGTTTTCTAACCGAAACCCATTTTCTAGTGAAGAAACCCCATAGGAATCTAATACTATTTATATCCGGGTTCTAATTGCAGAAACTGATTAAGGAAAGACACCGAATTGTCAGTATTCTTGATATAGAGAAAAGCGCGCCAGTTTCGAAAGATACATCTTGTCATTAAACCGCTCCACAACTTTTTCAATTCCACCTACCTCGTAGATCCAAGTCATATCTCTTTTCACATATCATCCTCCCATTTCAAAGTTTAACGATTTGTTAAAATTATTTTGACTTGTTTTCCGACGTCTTGTGCAAGAAAAAGGTTGTGTTTCGGAATGGGTATACTAAAAAATACCCACCTAAAGCATAAAGGTAAGTTGTTCGGTGCTTACTGAGTGGTTGTAGTTGTCCAAGTGCCAGCGATCTATGTGCAAATATAAATATCGACCCATAGAAGCCGCCTTAAAGCAAAAGTATGTATCTGTTACTCTGTGGGTGTGATTACACCTAAATCTTAGAGGAATGTACGCATTCACCAGAATACATTAATATTTGGCATTTTTTGCATATGGCAAAGTTGTTTCAGTGGAATTGGTACAAAGGGCCGAATGTCGAAGGGCCAAATGTGTCGAAAGGCCGAATGACGAAGGGCTAAATGATGAAGGGCCTAATGTGTCGAAGGGTCGAATGTTGAAGGGCCGAATGTCGAAAAGCCGAATTTTTCGAAGTTCCGAATGAATCAAAATGCTAAAAGTCGAAGGGCCGATTTTTTTTTTTGTTTATGGAATATTTTGTATTTTTTTTATTTTATTAAACATAAATGAATTTCTTATGAATTTATATATTTTACTATTTTTCATCTTTGGATATTCATGAAATTCCACGTATCCAGTCAGCGATACATTTTCTCTCTCTCTCTCTCTCTCTCTCTATCTCTCTCTCTGGCACTATATCCCATCAAGGGATTTGGCCGCCTCTAATGAGGTTTCATAATCATATTTTCATTTCCGATAATGAGCGATTGGTTCATTGATCCTAAACCAGCCGTGAAATATTTTCCTTGTCACCACCGGGAATCGAACCCGCGACCTCCGGTCGCTGGAACAAGCATGCTGACCACTTTGCCACCGGGGCGGCGATACATTTTGGTGAAGGAAAATTTTAGAATTGGGGTCGTTTACCCGACTTTCAAAATCCCAACATTAAAAAATGTAATAATTGTAGAGGCTAACGGCTTTCATAATTCTCACGGGCACGCGGGAGGTCACTGCGCATAAAACAAAATTTAATATTTAATATTTGTAAAAAAATGGGATTTTTAAAGTTTTAGCAATATCGGAATTTCGAAAATCGGGATTTTGAAAGTCGGAATTTTGAAAGTCGGAATTTTAAAATTTGGGATTTTTTTGTCGGAGTTTTGGCAATTCGGTCTTTAGATAATAAGTATATGGTACAAAAAATAATTAAATTAGTAAATAAAAAAATTAAAAAAATAAAAATATATTTTTAAAACAAAAAAAAATCGGCCCTTCGACCTATTCGGCCCTTTGACCTATTCGTCCCTTCGACTCATTCGGCCCTTCGACACATTCAGCCTTTCGACATTCGGCCCTTCGACATTCGGCCCTTTGATATTATACCGTTTCAGTTCGACTGCAGCATATTACTGTCATTTGAAGTTAAATGTTCCGAAAAATGTTCATGTCATGTTTTAACGTCATTTGTTGACCGGATAAAAACTATTGGTCCCAAATTACTGCTCTGGTATACTCTAGAAGTAAGAGTTAACGGTGTTGGCGCACCCGATACCTGCGTATGACCTCGAGATTAAACAAAATAATTAAATGAGAGAAGTGTCAGATGCCTTACTAAAGACCGTGGTGACAACATCAACTTCATTTCCGGTTTGGTGCTGGTCGATCGACCTCTGAACTATGTTGGTTTTTAGAAAATAATGATCGATATTGCCAGTAACTCAATGCTGACAGACGTTGATAATATTTTCCTCGATATTTATCTGTATTTTAACGAATTTACATTCTTTGAATTCACTGATATTGAATACAAAAATCTGCTCGGATTCTAAAAAAATTAAATAACTGATCCTATTTCTGGCTTGCGTGCAATTGATTAAGTTGCATGAACCTGTATGTGTGGTTGTTTGTCAAATTGACTCTGATACCAGAACTGCAGCGGAGCTTTCAGGGAAGAATGATGCATTTTACTTTAGATTTTTGATTAAATAAAGTACTGATTTTGACCGAAGGAGCAGAAAAAATGTTGCTTTTATAACCGCCAGTTACGCACCTAAACTAACAAATTTAAACTATTGAGGTACTTAAAACTATTTTAAGGGCTATATACGATAGGTTTACTTAAGACCAGCGGCCCTATTCTGGTAATTCCCCGGGAACAGGAAATTGGGGAAAGAATTTACATATAAATTCTATTAAAATAAGTTTTTTCTGGCATACTAAGGTAAAAAGTTAGTGGTAATTTTTTTGAAAACAAAATAAAATTGGGAATACCTTTCCCTGATAATCTCGCCATGGAAAAATTATTCCCAATTTACAAATATTTACATCAAACTTTTTTTTTCTCAGTAGGCCAGAAAAAACTGATTTATACGAAAAACTATGTAAAATCTTTCCCCAATTCCCTATTCCCAGGGAATTACCAGAATAGTGCCACAGGAAGTCAGTCAATTAAGAAGTAGAAGAGGGTTGAAATAAAAAAAAATTGGTAGGTACCTGAAGAATCGCAGTTTAGTATTTGATCGGAAATAGTTAAATAAAAGTTAATTATTTTAAATATTTAATTTTATTTAAATTCCTATGCTAATATTTGGTGAATAAAATGAATAGATTGATGATGATTGTGAATGCATTTGTGAATACATTGATGGAGATATTCGGGACGAGAACCGTATATCGGAATCAAATTCTTATAAATCTACGTAATAATTATAACAAAATTGAATTTTTTTTTGTCGATTAAAATGTTCAAACAAAAGTTTAAGGAAAGCTATTGTCGATTCATTTGGTGGAAAATCGTCGAAATGTGATGTTAACGATATATATTTCAAGTTTCTAGCACCAGCAACAAACTTTATCAAACAATCGGCCGTTATATTCTCGTTACGTAGCTCAAGCTTTTCCAACGTTTTTTGTGATTTCAATGAGTTCAAAACGGTATCATTTACATTCGTGATGCACAAAAATTTTAGTTTTGAAAATTTTGTAACTAGCTCTCCTGCAATTTCGGTTGAACTGGTAAGTGATTCTAGTTGATCGTTCTGTACTAGCCTCTCCAATAGACATCTCGGCACCTTCCAAGATCTAAAATGTTTTAGATTTTTTATTTGGCTTATTTTCATCATTGCTTGATCTGATATTCTCCGCATGGTAAATGTTCCCAATTTATTTACCCAACCAGTCTTTGGTTCATCCAGGCTCAAATCTTCAAGGTACGTTAGTTTATCTACCAATAAGTTTATAATGTCATCGTTTACGCCATCGAATAAATTTAATTTATTAATTCGTGGGTTGTTGTCAAAAAGTTTTTCGCAGATATTAGAACCGACGACGTCTAATACGTTTACAGATAAACTTTCCAAATTATGTAATTTTAAAAATTCTTCATTTTCCTTCCAGAAGAGTCCGAATTTTTTTAAATTTTTCAGCTTAACAAAGTCACGAAGCTTTGTTGAATAACTAGTATTGTAAACCAGGTGAATCGATTCCAAATTTTTAAAAATTTTAGTTTTTATGATTTTTTGCGATTCATTATCATCTTCTAACGCGGAATAACTGGTTGTAAATTCTTTTAATTTAGTACAATATTTAAAAACTAATTCTAGAAATAAGCTCGAAAACTTCGCTAAGTTGTAGTTCAAATGGAATGATTCAACATGGTGACCAATTTGTTTAATTATCATTGAGAACGTATCGTAATTAGCAAATTCAGCAGATTTGAACGACTTCATATTTATGGTAGTGTAATGTGAATAAAATGTTTGTGCAATTTGATTTAGGCGGATACACGTTGATCCAACGCGACACAAGTCACCAAGTCTGAGATATGACAATATTTCAAATAGGCAATCATCATTTAGATCTAATATTGAATAATTGGATGAATCATCGAGTTTTATCTTCTTACGTTGGCCGGACATTAGGTATAGCCTGCAAGAATTGGAACGATATATGTTATTATGTTATTTATATTTTCTGCATATTTGTACTCACCAATAATTAGTAATTATGTATTATTATGGCAGAGCTTTAAAGACCGAATATGTATATTGAAATTTCATCCAGAAACTGGCAGCAAATCGTTATTTTGTTTCCTTTATATTTCATTTTATCGGAATTAGTTTCGGTTATCTCTTTAGATAAACATAAAAACATAACTTCGTGATGACTAAACATTAAAACAACAAGAAGCAATATTAGATTATTTATAATAAGAGATTAGGTATTTACGACTCAAGTTGTCATCAACTATTCCGATAATCACAATTACACGATTCTTTTATGGTTGTTGTTTGTGTGCTTAGTTAACTATGACGGTTATGTCAACTCAACATGTATAAGGACCAAACAAGAATTAACTTAAATATTTAATTTAACTATCCGGACAGTTTATTGAGATGAAGTTGATCCAGGTTGGTCGTGAGGTTTAGCAGTTTCATAGGCACCCCTATTGTGATTTTCGTATCGATGTCGATTCTATCACGAAACTATCACCAAATTAAAAAATTCTGAGTTATTGTGAATTTTTCAGTTAACTTAGCAATCGTAACTTAGTTTTGTTGTTATGTTTTGTCAAAAAGCTGTCTGCTGTTTGAATGTCAGATAAACTAAATTGAATTTTATTTACTATTAGGAGTCACGAACAAAAATGTCATCAATGTTCCTATTTAAAAAAAATTTAATTTCAAATTTGAGCGAAATATCCGTCCTAATAATAAATAAAATTCAATTTATTTTATCTGAAATACAAATTGACAGCTTCTTGACACAACATAACAACAACCCTAAGTTACGAATGCTATTTTTTCAATTGGAACGTGGCAACACTCTTTAGTCGTTTCGTGATAGTTACGCAATACAAAATAAAAGTCAACACGACAAGAAAAGTCGTAGCGTTTGTCGATCGACATGACAACCACAATAAGGGTGAAGGTTTCCTCCATTTCAATTTCGAATACCGTGGCTTATATGGAATGTTTCATCAAGTGAAATCATCATGGATAGTCATATTTTTTTGGGATACCTTGAGATGAAAGAAAATTTCTAGAGCCGTTATGCTCCCCAATACATCCTTACGTAAGGCATATTCGGGCCAATTTAGAAAACAAAATTTTTCCAACATTTTTTCCAAATTAACCTGATGATTTGCCTTCTTGATTTTTAAAGATTGGAAATTGTTCACCCTATTTTTCCAATTGTTGATCATCCTCGTAAGGATAAATCATTTTCAATGGAACAGCTGTTCAAAACTATGTTTCGTTTGTCTCTAATCTGCGTTTGAATGAACGAACTACATGAAGAACGATTTACTGGCTCCCACATAAATTCCATGCCTTCTGTTCATCCTTACCTGTTTTTCGCAATCGCTTCAATCTGGTTCGTGTTTTCTTTTGAAGTAACTTTCTCCAAGGTATATAGGTTAAAGCAGGTATAAGGCTTTCAGAAAACGATAAAAATTATCGTAAAATTATAAAACAACCGTTTACTAATTTACAAAGTCCCCTGTTTCGCGTAATCATGAGAAGTCGATGCGATAAATCGATAAAACTCCGACCGAGGATTTCGAATGCGCCAACACAATAAAAGCGGTTTCTGTTGTCTTATAATATTAAATATTTTGTAATATGGGAGCCAAGACAAGTATTTCGTACCTATATGGAACAGTTTGGGGCGTTGAAGGTAAATGCGGTTTTTCTAAGAAGACGTAAATCTTTACAACACTTACCCTTACATCCCTAGAAGGGATTTGGCTGCCTCAACAATGTTCTTCCAACTAACTTGAACTACACACAATAACCAATATTCTCACAATAACCAATATTTCTGGGCGCTAGGCACAATAACCAATATTCTGAAGCTCCTGTTCAACGTACCCCATCCACCGGAAAGGGCGCCTCCCACGAGGCCTTGTTTTCGTTTGGTTGCGCTATGGTATGGTTTTGGAAACGTAGAGCTTGTTCGAGCCACCTAGATTATTTCTGATCTTGAAATTCGGTCGCATCCGGCACATTCTTCTTCCTTAATTGGACCTATCATGATACGATACTTAAAATTTTTAATGTTGAACCTGCCACTATTCGCGATGTTATGTCCGCAGAGACTGAGTTTTGCATTTGCCATCGATCCCAAGTATTATTAAACTCATTCCCCTTATCGTATTGTGTATCGCGTGAGCTATGTGTTTATATCTCGCTTCGTTAATATCGAGGCCAATTTGTTTGGCTGTTATTTGCAACGGGAGAAAAACTTCTTTTTTCACCCAGGATGCATATGTCGTAATCGTTGTTTGACTTGATTTGTAATATAAGAAGCTGCACTGCGCGATGTTAATCTATCGAATGAGATATTCTAACTCCTGATGCGATTTCGAAAGCCGAAAGCCTCTGAGAGTTTGACTTCGATTATCATCCATTAATACTTTGCACATGATTATCAATTTTAAGGAATACTTAAATGTAACAAGACACTCCATAACGTGTTCCTCTGATGCTACCGCATGCTCTTGCTGAAAATCTATGAATTGTAGCCAGTATTGAGCAAAGCTATTTCGCGATAGTTGTGACAATTCAACGGGTCTCCTTTTGTATGTAGTGGACAAATTGGGGATATTTTTCACACGTCTGGGATTTTCACTTCGGTCTAAACCGATGAAACCAGCTCAAACATACGGTAGAGGAGGTAATCGCCACCGTTGCAGTAGTGTTGGCTAATCACTTGATGATAACGCGCGTCTTTTTAAGTGCGACGAGAAATAGTTTTGCCACGGATTGAAGTTGGTAACATAATGGACATTTTGTTTGTGTCATTTACGGTTCTTCCATCTAAACAGTCGGTTGGAGAGTTTCCTAGCAAGAACACAGAATGGGGCAGTGGTAAGCACATATTTCGCAACTGCCAGAAAGTTGTCTGAATGGCAATGTTTGTGCTGCGTTTGTTTTTTTTCTCAAAAATGAGCTAAGATTCATTTCAGTCATTGCATACAATCAGCATTTTCGGCAACCCCACTTTTGAATATCGAATCTTCTTACCCATTTATCTGAACAAACTGTAATCGTATCGTAATGGTGACAGTGCGTGGGTAATCTGAAAACGAATCTGAAAACGAATAAAATGTTAGATTGACTGAAAAATAAATATCGCAACAGAAAGCAAATATGTATCTACATGCAGTACTTCATCAACGTACTCAGGCTTCAGAATGATTCTGCAAATTGAGACCAACATCTTTCTTCAAGTGAAGAAAGTCGAGTAACTCTCTTTTTGATGATGGCTGATGCCACACGGGGTATCACAGAAACCGTATTTTTCTTCGTTTCTTTCCCCGTTTACCTATGATACCGGTTTTAATTGCGACTTAAACAAATTTTCGGTGCAACCACACTAACACAATCATAAATGAAATAAAAAATTTTTCAAGGACATTTTTGACTCATTTTAGTTTAAATTTTATTTTTGAGAGAGCAGAACAAAACAAAATAAAACAAACATACATATTACGATTAGTTGGCCTTGAAAAAATAATCAAAAAACCAAAAATCTCATGTGGAATGGGGCGATGAAATTTGCAGTGAAATTTAAAAAAATGGCGGTCTATTGCATTTCATTTTCATGGTAGAACTTGTAATGTACGAATTTTGTGTGCAATAGAAATTCAAGATGAGTAAAAATGGCGTAGATAGTAAAGTTTAATAGTAAAATTTAAAACAGAACACAACTTTTTACGGGTCCCGGTCGAAATGGCATGTTTTAAAACGGCATTTCTCAAAATATCATTTCTCAAGACTGCATATTTTAAAACGGCATGAAGTACAAAACGAAATAGGTACAAAACGGCATTTTTCAAAACGAGATTTTTCAAAACGGCATTTCACAAAATGCCATTTTTTAAAACGGCATTTTTCAAAATTGCAGATTTCATAACGACATAGGTACAAAACGGTATTTCCCCTTTCACTTTTTGTAAGAAAATATGTACATGTGTTGTTTTATAACTTTTTGATGAAGGAATATTATTTGTAGATAGGTACCATTTCATCTTCAAATTAACTTATTTTGTCGGCGGAATATATTTAATCATATTCCGACATTCGTCGATGGAAAAAATTCATTTCAAAGATATAAGTTTCGTATACGTTAGTAACTTTCGTCGTTACTACAATTTTGATTGCGGGTTTTTCCTTTTTTTGTGGTCCCGTCCTAGATCAGCCAAATAGAATGATTTTTAAGAGTAAACGCATTAAATGAACGTTTATTGTACCTATATACACTTGGGTGCAAAAAAAATCGCTCAATTTTCCACAAAAATATCAAAAAAATCCAAAATTTGTTAAATTTTTTTTAATGCAGATTTTCAATACCTATCCAGTGGTAACTTTTCTTGTACTTGTATACCATGGCAACAAACTGATTTTTTGTCAAACGCATCTAGCAGGCTTTCGAATTAAATTCTAAAAATAATTCAACATGATCAATACAATAGCATGCCATGAAATATCTTGCTCTATTGATTACGTCTTCAACCAGAGCAAAGAAATGGATACCACACCAGAGGTAGCCGCACAAGTGGTTGCACTAATTTATGCGGGCAGCTCCAAAGTGAAGTGGCCCTATAACTAAATTTGAGCCAGGCTGGACAGTTAGAAGACGGATTCGAGAAGTTAATCTGACTGCACACAGACCGGCAACGGGCCGAAATTGACTGCAGCCTACTGACGAGCCCGTCGTGAGTTCGCCCAAGAGCATTTGAATTGGACAGAAGAAGAATGGAGAACTGGCCTGTTCTCTGACAAGTGCAGGATGTGTTTATATGGCACCGATGGACGCGGAAAAGTATACAGAAGACAAGGAGAGCAATATGCACAATGTTGCATTGAAGAACGTGTCTCGTATGGCGGTGGATCGTGCATCTTCTGGGGATATCATTTGTATTCTTCACACGAGCCAATACTGGCTATCAATCAAGAGGAATGAATTTTCAACGGTACATTGAGGAAGTACTCGAGGAGTACGTCGAACCTTTGGCTGGTTTATTGGTGAAATTTTCTGTTTATGCTGGATAATGCGAAACCGCATACGGGTGGTGTAGTATGCCAGTAGCTTCTAGAGGTGGAGTGGCCAGCTCGAAGCCCGGACCTCAATCTCATCGAACATTTATAGGACGAGTTGAAAAGAAGGGTTCGGGAGGCGATATATCTCAAGATTTTGTGAAAACTTTGGTGAAATCAATGCGCAGCATCGAATGGAATCTGTCATTCGGGCCAGGGGAGGGAATACCTCTTATTAATAAAACAGTTTTTTTGTTTATTTCTATGTTTTAATTGGATTTTTACCCCTAATTTTCATGCTGACAAATTCACAAAAACGTGTACCTCAGATGTTTACCTCCAAAAATCAGTTTGATGGCACGTATAAATTCAAAAAAGGTACCACTGGATAGGTATTGAAATAGACTTTGAATCTGCATTAAAAAAAATTAAACAAATATTGGATTTTTTTGATATTTTTGAAGTTTTGTGGAAAATTAAGCAATGTGCGATTTTTTTGCACCCAAGTGTATTTTGGAAATTATATCGACCATTTCGTCTCAACATAACAAAGTTAAACCTTTAAAATCTCGTCGGTATTTTTTTTGTAGGAGTACAAGAGTAATCCGCTACGGTCGTACATTTGTAGTAACTAAATAGAACTTCGAAGTTCTATATAAAAATTTAGGTGAAGGAGAATAGTTAGGCATACTAAAACATGTAGAAGAAATTTGTCATAATCAATTTCATTTTATCAACTTTATTCCAAACCATTTGTAAATTTAACCATACCATAGAAACATGTGAAATTTGATCTTAATCGACTAAGAAGGTCCTTTTCATTTGACCTAGAATTTAATCCAAGAATCGTCCAAAAATTTCGTTCATGACATGTTTCATCTTGTTCCTGTTTGTTGGTCATATTCCAGAAATAAATGAAAAGATAATTCGAGATTCATAATCTATTAAAAACTTCCATTCTGCCTTGTACAGTTAAAAAAATATCGTTTTGGAAAATGCCGTTCTGAAAAATGCAGTTTTAAAAATGCCGTTTCATACCTTATGCCGTTTTAAAAAATGCAATTTTAAATTATGCAGTTCTGAACGGATCCCCTTTTTACAGATAGCATTCATTCATCGTCTTGCAATATGTCACGCATGTTAAAACTGAACATCTACAGGTCGCTAATAATACCAATTATCACCTTTTGCTACAAGTCTTGAATAATAACACTAAAGGATATCCCAATAATATCTATAACGTTTTGTAATTCACCGATATCTAATTGAGCCCACATCTTGTCTGCCGAAAACGGCGTTCGGCTGTTTTTGACGATCTATTACAAGCTTATTTACCTGGTGGCAGCCATGTTAAATAAGTCTGTAAAATCGAATTAGACAGCAGCCCAATTCAAAACTTATTTTGTGGAGACCTATATGAAAGTCTACAATTAGTCTTATCTATAGAGTAGGCTTGTTGTAGGTTTGCTTGACTTATTTTAATGAGTTATAAATTTGTGCTTAAGCCTCTGGACCGTAGCCTTAGTTTCACTGACTTATATGTCGTCACTCGCCAAAACAATACAAAACATTTTTGAGTTCTATGCAAGTTGATGTGGCGATGCATTGGCGATCTATAGCGAAGATTTATTGTGGAGAGTTTTGTGGAGACTGAATTATTTGAAAGTTTATTGAAGGGCTGTTTCCCAAACACCGACTTATTTGTGGACTGTGTCTTGACTAAATGTAATAAATGCAGTTTTTTTTCAAATTTAGTTGCAACGACCAACATGTCTAGAAACTTTTTTCTTCCATATAATTGCGTTTTATTTTTTGTTATTACGTCATACATAAGTCTCTACAATAAATTGGAACGACTTGACCGACTTATTCAAGATGGCGTCAAATAGGTCAATAAGCCTATAATAAGTCGGTGTTCTGTCCTAATAAGGCTCGTCTTTTCTGGAGTACAGGTATTGTAGATTTTTTAACTTGCTTTCAAACTGATAACTCAAATACAATTTGGAATACGTGAATCACCCGATTTTCTGCATAAACATTCTGCTGATTATATAAATGGAATTGCAGTTTGTACGGAATCACACCTCAATAAATCGTGTTACGTATATTTATCTCGCGCAAATTACAAATAAAAATATAAATTACGTAATTTCACTATCGATACATTCCCGATGACATTTTCTTGATTTCATACTAGCACGCCTGCAAACATAAAATAAAAAACTTTTGCTTTCACTTTTTCTTTAAATACCGCGGACAAGATAAATTTTCTTTTTATTTATTTATTTTACGATCTTACCTAATTTTAAAAAATTCTTTTTTTTTTTATTTATTTGCAGATATTTGAGAAATTGGGAATACGAAAAAAAGTATAAAAAATATTTATCTTCAAAATGGCACCATTATTGCCTCAAACCGACATCATGTCAGAAGCTACAAGTGGTAAGTGATTTATTATACCTTTTGGATATGATATGTTAAAGAACCGGAAGAATCACAGCAAATTTAAATTTAATTAGCATGATATTCAATATGATGAAATATTTCACCTTGAATATGAAAATTGGTAATTTTTGGAAGATTATTGAACAATCTTAAGTTTCGAGGTGATTGCGGTTAAGAAAACATACAAAAACGAAACAAGGTATAAAAAGAAAGAAACATTGCGAAGTTTTGCTAATTTTGTGATACCCGCCGCGTATCTAATTTACAAAGAAAAAAATACGCTAATCTTCTTTATATTTTTGATAGTTTGAAGTTGTTTGCCTTACTTTACCCAATATTATTATAAAACTTGATATATCGTATGATGATTTCCGGAATGTGGCGTGAATGAGAAATAAGCACGCGGTATTAGGCTATAGGAAGTACTCTATAATGTAGTGTGCATATACAAAACGTCAAGATCAATATCACTTCCCATATGCAATTAACGTTATTATAAGAATTAATTAACACTTTATTTAAATTACAAAATGTTCAATGCATTTTTATTTAACGTTAATATAATTAGATATCAATACTATATACATATATTACACTGAGTACCGTAAAATTATGTATATGACAAATACTATTTTGGCAACCGAAAACTAAAAGTAAAAACCGCGATAAGAGATAGCTCAAGGTTGCGTGCAGTTTGTAGTGGCGCGAAATACTTAAAACCGAAACTTAAACGTAAGTATTGTCCGCCAAACTCTACCTCTTTAATTTGGGTCATATTTACACACATTTTTTGTGTATGTTACATCCATAAAACTCAACCGACCGAATAAGCCGCGGTACGAAAAAAAAAAAAATATAAAAATTTAAAATTCATTAAATGTTTCGACAAAGCAAAAATTTCATTCTACGTTACTTTTTTTAAAATTAAAATTACAAATATGTCGCACGATCGGCACGATTATATAAGTGATTCGAACGGAAAAGACGACAACAAATATTACGAGTTTTACCTCATCAATTTATTTATTATTGATAAATAGTAGTTAGTGTTTCACTTTCACTCACAATAATAATAAAAAAAAAAAATGTAGGTAATTATATTTTATGTGCAAGGGTGATCGTATCGATATGTATAAAATGCAGTTACCTGCCTTAAGACGTCGTTTTTTAATTGTTTACTAAGTGGAGGACCAGTATTTCGGTTATGAAATATGTAGTAGAATGGAATTTCAATGCCGAGATTTTAAGATGCAATTGTGAATTCAGTAGGATGGGAGGGTATTTGGAATATTTTTTTTATTTAAAATTCCATGCAGCCGCACCTCATAATACCACAAGAACTATGATTGTTCCGCTGAACCAGGTTTTGTAACAGTAAACTTCGATTTTTTATCGCGGGGGGATCTTTGATACTATGCCACCTACACCATTGTGAAAACCAAAATTACTGAACAGAAAATTTATGGAGTACATAGAGTACGTTAAGGCATTGACAGATATACTACAGCTGCAATACTCGCCGATTTGCATAACAATGCTTGAGATGTTACTGCAGTAATGACCGGTGTGAAGTTCTTGGGCAAAAATCTTTGGACAAAAATTTATGCGAGTGTTCTTTGTGAAGTTTTTGGACACAATTTTATTTCTTGGATAAAAATTTATGGAAGTGTGCAATTCGGTTATTCGAAATAATTCAAAACAATAATTATAATAAATATTGATAAAATAAAAGAAATTGTTTGACATTAAAAATCTAATATGTCCATTAAAATTTTTAATTAAATCACATACCATACTGTATAAAATGATACACCAGATAGCAAAAGTCTCAGAAGTTGGATCGCATATTGACTATATACGTTTGAAAGGGGATACATTAGACTATTCAAATTAGTAAGCTCTATCTCGATATGACGACCAAGGCTCACGTATCGAATTATTAAAAATTTTAGCAATAAAGCGAGTCTGCATATCCACGAATGTTCTACTACTCCAAGCCAAATAACAAAAATCTCAGAGATACCGACCCGATACCCATATCGAGATAGAGCTTACTGATTTGAATAGTCTAATGTATCCCCTTTCAAACGTATATAGTCACTATGCGAGCCAACTTCTGAGATTTTTGCTATCTGGAGTATCATTTTATACAGTATGGTATGTGATTTACTTAAAAATTTAGAATAATGGACATATTATGTAGATTTTTTAATGGAAAACAATTTCTTTTATTTTATCAATATTTATTATTTCGAATAAATACACTGTTAAAATTGCACACTTCCGTAAATGTTTGTCCAAGAAATAAAATTGTGTCCAAAAACTTCGCAAAGAACACTCGCATAAATTTTTGTCCAAGAACTTCACACCGGTGCAGTAATGTTGAATTAACCACAACCTTCTAACGAGGAAAACCATCTCTAAAGTGTTTCTTGTTCGCTGTCATAAAATTACAACAAAACTCGTACAATTTAGTACACCGACCGCGTCTAAAACCGCGAAATACACCATAGAGTGCGTGTACTAAATTTGGGTGTTTACCTCTTGGTAACGCTTTGGTCATTATGTCGGCTGCCTGTTCATCGGTTGCCAATTAATCCAAATTGCTTGTTCAAATCGGTTGATAGAATTGACTATGTACTTGGTTTCAATGTTTCCTGCGTAGTCTGCATCATTGTAGTCACATAGACTCAATTTAATGCCACATCCGATCGACATTTTGACAATTTGCGACCAAATGATTCATATCAGAAAATTTGTCTTCATGTTTAATTGCGACAATCTTATTCGTTTTGATGCTGCCAACGCCAGAATTGTTCGAATCGATGTAAACTAAACCACAGGTATGAACGTCTAGCGCAGCCATTAATTTTATAAAAGAAAAATCACGTCACGAGCTATCTCAATTTTATTCGTCTTCGGATTCCACACTCGGATACTGACCCCTTGTCACAAAACCATTCTGCTTCGGCATATACGGTACAGTTTGGTGTTGCTTAATACCAATCTTATTAAAAACTTTTCCAATCCCGCATTGACGAACTCCGTCCTGATCCAAAATTGCTTAAACACGCATTTTAGCTTTGGTGCAACCTCCGACTTTTAGTCTTGGAAATATAATTCTTTCGAAATTAATCTTGGAAATATTGTCCATCGTTTTTTATGACCTTGCGCCATCTCTCAGGTAACACATGAATGCCGTCTCGTAAGAAACTTGCCTTCTTCGATGCGATAAAGTCATTGTCGAATTTACGCACGATTTCCAGCATTTTGAATAAATGGTTCAAGAGGGTCTTTTGAGTCACGCGAACAACGTGAGGTTGAGCGTTGTCATGCAGCAGTATGACTTGCCTGGTTCTTTGTGCAGTAAATGACCTTTCTCGATCTAATTCTTCGCTCAGTTTGTTCAATTGTCAGCTGTAGCGTTCTGCAGCTGAAAGCAGTGAAAGGCACGTGTTCATACGTTGACCTCGGTTGTGTTCGGTTTTGATTTTTTCCCATTTGGTGCAAACGTCCAAATAATTTTGCCACATTCCTTTGACTTTTCTTCACCAGGTTTATAACTTCCACGCTGATGCTTTCCGTAAATGCACGCTTTGCGCACAACATCCTTGTCCACAAAATCAATTTCATTATTTCGTAAAATTTTTTTCACGTGTGCGACTTTCTAATGTCCGAGACGTTTATACCATGCGTGAAGTGAAATTTTCTTGATCGCTACATTAACGAAGGCCTTATGGACCTTCGATGATTACTCAATGTTGAACCGGAATTTCAACAGCCTGTCCCGTCCAACTCTCACCGCATAAATGTTTTCATTCTACAGTATGAACGTCTACGAGTCCATGAAACACATGGTATTTTCATCCATGGTATTTCACCATTTCCCACCGCTATGTGTAAATTTGTCTCCACAGTTCTCAAACCGTTAATGTCAATGATACCTACGGCTCCAGATTTCTATTGTATCTGAAACGAATATTTAGTGCCATTTGTTGAATTTCGCGATTGCCTTATTCCAATATCTTCTATTTCGCCTAGCGGCATGGTACAGTCACACCAAATCACCTTGTTGAAAGTCAGTGTTCCCATGATTGTCATTTCACATTTTTATTATACAGGTTGGTTGAAAAGTATTGAGAGCGACACCTATTATCCAGTAGAAGAATCAAAATTTATTACGATCTGGAAATTCATTCATTGTTTACAAGCCATTAGAAGTTAACGCGTCAGTGTATTCGTTTACAATGGAAAACACCGAATGTCGTGCAGTGATAAAATTCTTTGTTTTGAAAGGCTTATCAGTAACAGAAATTCATACAAAAATGTTTACGAAATCTGCTCCTTCGTTTCCAACTGTGCATCGATGGGTGTTAGATTTTAAACGTGCCCGTTCAATCGTTAGGTACACCAGAAATCATTGAGCAAGTGTATAATATTGTTTGTGAAGATCCAAGTTTGACCAAGTGCGAAATTGCTGATACCATAAGCATCTCGGACGAACGAGTACTCCATATATTTTACATGAAGGATTACGTAAGGAAAATCTGCTTGGAAACCTGGTGGCGCATTAGTTAACAATTCAACAAAAACTGAATCGAAAACAAATTTCTCAGCGTAATTTGAAGTTTAAAACGCTTCACAGAATGAAACTTGGATCTAGCACCATGATCCTAAACTAAAACATGAACATTTATAGTGGACTGAAGTTGGTTGTTCAGCTCCAAAACAGGTGAAATCAGAACGATCGACAAAAAATGGCATGGTATCTTTTTTGGGATGCAAAAGAGATTTTATTGATTGATTATCTTAAAAAGAATAAAACAGCTAATTCTGAATTTGAAGACAATGCACGTGTTAGAAGACAATGCACGTGTTCAAACGAGTTTTTTGGCGATGGCTAAATTGAGCAAATTAAAATAATACAAATTGCTTGAACATCCACCGTATTTGCCAGATTTCGCTCCCAGCGATTACTACCTCCTCAGAAACTTCAAACAATCGTAGAAAGTGTGTCGTCGAAAAAAAAAATAATAAATTCACATTCTTTTATTTTTGCTTTCAATACTTTTCAACCAACCTGTACCTATCAGTAATACTCGTGCTGTTACCACTGTGGCGTGTTCATTGCCCATTCTTAGTCGCAGATCGGCTACGTTCGGCTTATCCTTTGGTTAGGCTCATCTTGTGGGATGCATTTCATTATTGGCTGATCTTGATCCTCCTTCTTCACATGTCACCTTCGTAGGTCTGCTATCCTGGTCGTCTGGCTTGCTGTCTCTTTAGCATCAACTGATAGACTCATCTCCAACATTTGCGATGGGTGTCCCACTTAATATCTTTCTCTGCTCTGCAATTGCAATGCAATTCGTTCCTCCGTCGTCACTTGCTCTCAAATCTTACAATACCATTCCCCATGGAGAATGAGAAAAAGCAGGCAGTAATAGTTTTTTTCTCAAATGATGCAAATTGTATATGTAATTCACGTTCAATTTTAAGCGAAGGCTGTTCATAATCCTCCCATGCTACATAATATCGTAGGTTCCTGAAGACTTGTGCCATATGTTACATTCTGATCCATTAATGGGAGTTTTATTTTTCTGGATTACTGGATCCGCGTTATATTATGAGATGGCTTTCTGGCGTGTTAGTGGTGTACTCAATGGAGTCGTATCTGATATTGTAGGTTGGTCGTTTTCAATAAAATCCAAAGAAAATCAGTCAGTCATTCTGTTACAAAAGTTTTTGGTTTAAAACTGAGCACGGGCACCAAACTATAGTTATTATATTGTTTTCGGGGTTCGAACCATATTATGCTGTGATTCAAATATACACTCAGTATGAGACATTTAGAATACGAGATGCTTGCGTTGCAAAGCTTTTCGAATTCGAAAATTCGTATTTTCTAGAATTTTAACTTTTGGAGATGAATTAATTCCTTGGTTACATTCCTCAGTTTTGAAACTTAGTTCGATCAGCAAAATTGTGGTCTAAATATGTTTAGTTTGATATATTTTACATCAAAATAAATCAGTTTATTTATTTATATATATGACCTTGGGCGGACGATAGGCTTAATCGATTAGATGTGACTGCAGTAATAGATAATTGGACGAAGTATGTTTGTGCGACCACGTGAGAAAATAAGTTGTGCTATATATTTTGGTTTCACGTGTTTTCTGGTCGTCGTTTTAAATTTGGTCGCCGCAATGCGCTTGTACCATGCGAACATGGTGCATAGAAAACATCTTAAATATTTTTCTGATCCTTCTGAATACCCAAATAATATGTGTCCAGACAATTCGCTTTCTTTGCTTTACTCTTATTACTCGTACGCGCAAACTTAAATAATTTAATCGTTGACATTGTTTTGCCATCTAGGAACAATAAAAAAAAATTAATATGAAATCGTCATTGAGGCGTAATATGAGAAACGTACTCGTTGAGCGTAATTTTTGAATCGATCCGAATCGAAATTTTAATTATTTTGAAACTGATTTTAAAATGCTTACATTATTTCAAGGCCATAGGTGAAAAATATATAAGAAAATCAATTTGTGTATTAATTCCACATTTAAAGTTACTTTTATAAACAAGTTACTTTGAAATTTGCTTTTTAACGAACGTTGTAATTTCACTAAGGCCAAGTAATATGTTGAAAGTCCCATTTGAGATGTCATCAGGGTTTTAAGAAACCCACAAGAGTTTTTGTTTTTACACCACAATGACAACCTAATTTGATGTGTTTACTGCCCCTAGATGACGAATCAATTAAAAATTACTGTGTCCAAGATTTGTGATCATAATTTATTATAATATGCAATGGTTAGGAGTAGAAATAATGAAAATTTTGAAATTTTACTCTTACCCCCAGATGGTGGTTTGCTTGATTTGTATTGGAAAGGTTAGAAAACAGTAGAGGAAAAATTTGTTCACTGTAAGAACAATATATGTTAAGTAAATTAGACAAAATTTGAACGTAATCGATCACAATCGAAATTTTAATTATTTTTGAACTAAACTTACCTTTATTTAGATTTACGTGCCTTAACCAGTTTCAATTTGGCCTGACTATAGGTTCTGTAACTTCCATTAATCCATAAATTTGAGAATGAAGTGTAAATTTTGGAAGAAATAAAATTAATGTGAACATTCCAATCCAGATGACTATTAAAAATTAAATCGAAATCTCGAACACTGTATAGTGCCGATTCTGAAATTATAAATAACAATACCAAATGTCGAGATTTAATTTCTCGTGGATTGATCTTAATTTGTTATGATTACTTCAAGATAAAATATGCAGCAATGAATTTTTAATATTTTGATAAAGAATCTTAATTATTGAACATTAATGAGAATAATACTGCTCCAAAAATTAAACTGTGGGGTACGTCAGAGACTAAAAGCGAGGGATTCCAGAGCTCATCTAATAAGGCAAACCTTGAAACATGATTTGATATTTATATCTTGTCCTTTTGCAACACGTTAGCTAAACATGGTGATACACTAATAGGATGACCAGTAATTCCAAAATAAAATGCATTTCAATTAAAATGTAACTTATTTGTGTACGTTAATTCGAAAGTTAATTCCTCCTATTCGGTGTATGGACGACTCCGAACAGGACCTAGGTTATAATGTCATCTGTCCTCTTGTTGTGGATTGAGTTATCTGGAAGAGCAAAAAAAAAAAATGAATTGACTTCCGTCATTCAATTTAACAAAATGAGTGTGGTGGTCCTTCATCTGGCTCGATCCATCGCTCTCGCACTCCAGTTTCGTTACCTTATTATACGTGGGCAACAGATTTTAATAAATGATGAGGATGACTATTTGAATTTTTTATAACTTGGTTGTGCAAAAAATATGTGATTTTTCAATTCTTTCAACAACAACAACAACAACTTTTATTCAGTTATAAAGGTAGAGTCCGCTCAAGAATCAAATACGAATAACTGAAATTTTCCAAGCTCTACAAAATATGGGTTAACCCATTGTTAATGCAGAAATATGACGTTGTTTTGATCCTGTGTAAGCGCACTCATCAGAGTAAGTTTATATAACCGACTTGATTTAAAATAGAAGCACTTGCGCTCTGCTATGTTTAGTTGACTGGCTCGTTGCAAGCCTATGATTAGAAGTTGATATAGTTGAGTGAGAACCGTTTTGTTTTTTTAAGAACTTCAGCTTGCTTTTAACTCGTCTGGGATGTCTTTGTATTCCAAATTGTTAAATATGAGTTCTAACAGCCAAAGGATATTGTTATTTCTTAGATGATTGAGTTGAACGGCTCCAAAAGTGGGGTTGTTTGATGCACTGTGATTAAAAACAGAATAGAAATAATTCGTCGCCATTTCTTGGATGTACTATTTGTAGTTCTCCGGAATCAAATCATCGTTTAACCCATGCTTTGTAGAGCTTGCAAATTTTCGGTTACTCGTGTAAGACTATTTTTATGTCTGAATGTTGTTTTATGCCATAAATTATGCCGAGATTAGAATCTTCAAAAAGTCATATCTCAAAATCGGGAAGTGACGCATACTTTTTTATTTTTTATTTGTTTAAGGAACGTCAAACTTGAAAAAATAAAGAATGGAAATGTTGTTGAAAGTGTAAAACTAGTTTTTGAGAAATACCTGCAGGTGTTTTAAAATTTGCAAAGTTATTTTTAGACTAACGCTAGACCCAAAGATCCCCTAAATAAAAAACTTAAATCAAAATTTTGGTTGAAACGTGATTAATGGTTAATATAATTACAAATTGACGTATAGAGGTTCATTGTATATTGGTGGCTCACTTTAACCAGACAGACAGTTTGTCATCGTACGAATATTGAATATTTCTAAATATGCTACATAAATATTACATAATGTTTTTGAACTGAAACTAGTTTCGCACATTAAAATGTGACTGGAATTCTAAAATTCTGAATTTAATTAAATCCGCTAATTAGCATATTTTTGTGGTTTTCATATAAATGATCTAACGGACTTAATCTGATGCTATGAATGAAAAAATGTTCAATCAAGAATGTTGAACAACCACGATCACGATCATGGATTTTTGCTGGATGATCACATTACCATAAATATATAATTTTATAGAGGAAGATGAGGCGAACACGTGTTTTGACGATTATTAATATTTTGTTTTCTTTTACAGAATTAACACCAATCCAACAGTTTTACAAAAATAAATCTATATTTGTGACCGGTGGAACGGGTTTTCTAGGGAAAAGTAAGTATATTACTTGTGTATTGAGGAACAACATATGTGGTGTGTTGCCCTTAATACTCGTGTAAACTGGCACAGTAAATTTGCTATTTTTGTGCGCTCCTATCATTATGACTATAAATATTTACAAATATTTACAGTATTGATTGAAAAGTTGTTGCGAACCTGTGACCTTGATAATGTCTACATACTGGTGCGAAATAAAAAGGGCAAAGATATTCATACCAGAATAGATGATTTATTTGATGACCCGGTAAGTTACCTCATGTCATGGCTAATCAAAATCGGTTACCTGTAATAATAAATTTTTGTTTTTAATATAGATTTTTGAACGCCTCAAAAAAGAACAACCAAAATTCCGACACAAAGTATTCCCAATCGCTGGTGATTGTGCCCTACCCGCCCTCGGTTTAAATTCAGATGAACGCACTAAATTACAACGTACTGTCGATCTGGTATTTCATGTTGCTGCCACAACACGATTCGATGAAAAATTAAAATTGGCCCTCGAAATTAATGTGAACAGTACCAAGGAAGTGCTATCGCTGTGTCGTGAAATGGACCATCTAAAAGCTGTGGTTCACGTATCAACGGCCTATGCAAATTGTTACCGCGAAGTAATCGAAGAGAAATTTTATAAAACAAGTTTATCGGGGGAGAGTGCTATCCGATTATTGGATTGTATGGATGAAAAAACGCTCGATGAGATCACCCCAACATTGGCAAATGGATGGCCAAATACCTACACATTTACGAAATGCTTAGCGGAAGATTTGGTAAGATCAACCAGCAAAGGATTACCAATTGGTGTATTTCGACCGGCCATTGTAATTCCAACGTATAAGGAACCGGTAAGTGGATGGTGTGATAACATGTTTGGACCGACAGGAATTGTGGTCGGCTGTGGGGCAGGACTTCTCCGAATTCTTCTTATAAAACAAGACAATAATGCTGAAATCGTGCCCGTTGATATGTGTGTCAACTCTTTAATTACAAGCGCCTGGGAAATTGCATCAAACAATTTTGAAGAACCACCAATATATAATTACGTAACATCCGAATCTCAACGAATTACATGGCGCCAATATTGTGAATTGTCATCAAAGCACGGGGCTAAAGTACCAATGTCGAAAAGTGTATGGTACTATCGTTTCTACATGACATCAAATAAATGGCTAGCGTACACATTACAATTCTTATACCATATATTGCCAGCACTAATTATGGACGCCGGTCTATTAGTTATAGGAAAGAAACCAAAAATGTTACAAATTTATAGGAAAATTCATCGTTTCTGTGACGTCATCTCATATTTTACACACCGGCGCTGGGTATTCCACGATAGTAATACGAGAAATCTTTACGCGAAATTGGAACAGCGTGATAAAGAATTATTCTACTCCGATATGAGCACAATAAATTGGGATGAATTTATTAACTCGAGTATGGCTGGACTCCGGAAGTATTTGCTTAAGGAGGATCCAAGTACTATACCGGCTGCTATAAAGCGCAATGAGCGTATGAAATATTTGCATTACATCACGATATATACAATTTATACCATCGTACTGTATCTCCTGTATAAGCTAGTGTCGAGTATATTTTTCGCATAAATGTTTTATTAATTTAATTACGTAATTTAAATTTTATAAATTTAATTTAATTTAATATAAAATTGTTTTCATTAGATTTTAAGGCGTAATTTTAGTGAAGATAAATGAGTATTTTTTAGCCTGGGATAAATAAATCAATAGATATACCATTTTAAACTACTTATTGAATCATTTTGTATTTCATTTAAATTTATTAGATAGAGAAGGGATAATTGAAAATCGTATAATTAAAATGTAAGAACGCAAAGTGGTTAAAGTTTTGGCGTTTGGATCGGGAGGTACCGGATTCGAATCCCGATAGGGGCAGAATGCAAAATTGAATTTTCATCAAACAGATTACGATCTGTGATGAAATGGAACCCAACTATGACTCATGATGAGATGGTGATAAAATCGAACCTATAGCCGTACGTCGTCGATTTGGTAGGCGACCGCGTAAGGTAAAATATTATGCTAGTTGGGCGTGAAAAGCGAACTGGGAAAAAGTTGGGAGTGCTTCGGCCACAGAACAGATTGCAAAGATTAAATAAAAAATAAAAATGCCCTCACTCAACCGAATCTTAATGTTTTTTACGTGATTTGAATCAAAATTTTTTATTTTTTTTGAAATTCACAAACTCTTAAACGAAAGTTATAACATTTCGAACGAGAAGGTGATTGATTAGCTTTTAAGATGATTCGGATTATTGCGTTCCTCGAAATACCTCACTTTCCAAGGATCATTCGTCCTCTTTTCCTGAATTGATATGATAGCCAAAGTACTGTAAACCGTATTTAAGCGAATTTCGACAACAAAACATTTTGAAAAATTGTCTCATTTTGTAATTGAAATTGGATTGCATTCGAGTGAGGCCACATATTTAAACGCAGCTCTATTCAAAATACCCACAATTTATTCGAAATGACCGAAACTTACAGAATCTGAGACAATAAATTGTATCCGGAAAAAACAGTAAGTCAACCATGAGGGGTTTTCACAAAAAATGAAAACATTTTTTTTTGAATTTTGATTTATAGATGGACAATGTGTGTAAGAATCCCAACAACCAGTTCCGAACGGATGAGATTATTGATTTGAAAAAATCAGCCTTCTCGTCAGGTCGCGACGACTGACGTTGTATTATTTCCATGGAATATTGTCTATATATAGAGCAATACCATGTAGTTGTACTACTAGCGAATTATTGCATAGCGTACGAAATTCGAATCTTTTTTACATTTATCATCTATATTCTATTTTTGCAACTAACTTTTTCGTGTTTACGAATTTTATTATATTTTACTTTTGGTTTTTTTTCGATAGTAATGGTGTTTGTGATTGTTCCGTATATTGGTCGAGAATACTGAGTTTAATTCGAGAATACTGAAAATAGACCAATGTTGTTCCGTAACAATCACACACACCATTACTATCGAAAAAACCAAAAGTAAAATAAAAAATAAAACATTTTATTTGAAATAAGAAGGGGAAGAATGTCCTGAAAGTGTGGCTTTTCTATGGGGGCATTGGAGCCCGAGGAATCAGTCAGCTTGAAGATAGAAAAATAATTCTCATTCAAATGGAAATTACAAGCAAACGAAACACATTTTGGGGAACTGTCAATGCAGTTCTGATAAAAATGCTGCATTTTTAAATGTTGGCGATTTCTTATTATGAAATTTGGCCACATCGTGTTTCGAACATGGATTGCAGGCGAACGAGGCGACATATTGCAGCAAATTAAACGTTGATCTACTCATAATTACATTAATAATCCAAAATAAACGAAACATTCCGAATCTGTGACAATGAATTTTATCCGCTCAAAATAAGTAAGGCTAACCATCACGATTTTTTGCAAAAAATTGAAAACTTTTTTTCGTTGAAATTCCGGTTCAAAATGATTATAGGTAATGTATATAACATGTTGAGCACGAAACTACCGGTAAAATGCGTGGTTATTGGAAGTTTCGTGTTTTGATACTCGGCCACATCGTGCTTCGAACCTGGATTGCAGGCAAACGAGGCCACATATTGCAGCAAATTAAACGTTGATCTACTCATAATTACATTAATGATCCAAAATAAACGAAACATTGCGAATCTGTGACAATGAATTTCATCCGATCAAAATAAGTAAGGCTAACCATCACGATTTTTTGCAAAAAATTGAAAACTTTTTTTCGTTGAAATTCCGGTTCAAAATGATTATAGGTAATGTATATAACACGTTGAGCACGAAACTATCGGTAAAATGCGTGGGTTTTGGAAGTTTCGTGTTTTGATACTCGGCCACATCGTGCTTCGAACCTGGATTGCAGGCAAACGAGGCCACATATTGCAGCAAATTAAACTTTGATCTACTCATAATTACATTAATGATCCAAAATAAACGAAACATTCCGAATCTGTGACAATGAATTTCATCCGATCAAAATAAGTAAGGCTAACCATCACGATTTTTTGCAAAAAATTGAAAAGTTTTTTTCGTTGAAATTCCGGTTCAAAATGATTATAGGTAATGTATATAACACGTTGAGCACTAAACTACCGGTAAAATGCGTGGTTATTGGAAGTTTCGTGTTTTGATACTCGGCCACATCGTGCTTCGAACCTGGATTGCAGGCAAACGAGGCCACATATTGCAGCAAATTAAACGTTGATCTACTCATAATTACATTAATAATCCAAAATAAACGAAACATTCCGAATCTGTGACAATGAATTTCATTCGATCAAAATAAGTAAGGCTAACCATCACGATTTTTTGCAAAAAATTGAAAACTTTTTTTCGTTGAAATTCCGGTTCAAAATGATTATAGGTAATGTATATAACACGTTGAGCACGAAACTATCGGTAAAATGCGTGGTTATTGGAAGTTTCGTGTTTTGATACTCGGCCACATCGTGCTTCGAACCTGGATTGCAGGCGAACGAGGCCACATATTGCAGCAAATTAAACGTTGATCTACTCATAATTACATTAATAATCCAAAATAAACGAAACATTCCGAATCTGTGACAATGAATTTTATCCGATCAAAATAAGTAAGGCTAACCATCACGATTTTTTGCAAAAAATTGAAAACTTTTTTCGTTGAAATTCCGGTTCAAAATGATTATAGGTAATGTATATAACACGTTGAGCACGAAACTACCGGTAAAATGCGTGGTTATTGGAAGTTTCGTGTTTTGATACTCGGCCACATCGTGCTTCGAACCTGGATTGCAGGCGAACGAGGCCACATATTGCAGCAAATTAAACGTTGATCTACTCATAATTACATTAATGATCCAAAATAAACGAAACATTCCGAATCTGTGACAATGAATTTCATCCGATCAAAATAAGTAAGGCTAACCATCACGATTTTTTGCAAAAAATTGAAAACTTTTTTTCGTTGAAATTCCGGTTCAAAATGATTATAGGTAATGTATATAACACGTTGAGCACGAAACTATCGGTAAAATGCGTGGTTATTGGAAGTTTCGTGTTTTGATACTCGGCCACATCGTGCTTCGAACCTGGATTGCAGGCGAACGAGGCCACATATTGCAGCAAATTAAACGTTGATCTACTCATAATTACATTAATAATCCAAAATAAACGAAACATTCCGAATCTGTGAAGTAAGGCTAACCATCACGATTTTTTGCAAAAAATTGAAAATTTTTTTTCGTTGAAATTCCGGTTCAAAATGATTATAGGTAATGTATATAACACGTTGAGCACGAAACTACCGGTGAAATGCGTGGTTATTGGAAGTTTCGTGTTTTGATACTCGGCCACATCGTGCTTTGAACCTAGATTGCAGGCGAACGAGGACACATATTGCAGCAAATTAAACGTTGATCTACTCATAATTACATTAATAATCCAAAATAAATGAAACATTCCGAATCTGTGACAATGAATTTTATCCGCTCAAAATAAGTAAGGCTAACCATCACGATTTTTTTGCAAAAAATTGAAAAAAAATTTTCGTTGAAATTCCGGTTCAAAATGATTATAGGTAATGTATATAACACGTTGAGCACGAAACTACCGGTAAAATGCGTGGTTATTGGAAGTTCCGTGTTTTGATACTCGGCCACATCGTGCTTCGAACCTGGATTGCAGGCGAACGAGGCCACATATTGCAGCAAATTAAACGTTGATCTACTCATAATTACATTAATAATCCAAAATAAACGAAACATTCCTAATCTGTGACAATGAATTTCATCCGATCAAAATAAGTAAGGCTAACACCATCACGATTTTTTGCAAAAAATTGAAAACTTTTTTCGTTGAAATTCCGGTTCAAAATGATTATAGGTAATGTATATAACACGTTGAGCACGAAACTACCGGTAAAATGCGTGGTTATTGGAAGTTTCGTGTTTTGATACTCGGCCACATCGTGCTTCGAACCTGGATTGCAGGCAAACGAGGCCACATATTGCAGCAAATTAAACGTTGATCTACTCATAATTACATTAATGATCCAAAATAAACGAAACATTCCGAATCTGTGACAATGAATTTTATCCGCTCAAAATAAGTAAGGCTAACCATCACGATTTTTTGCAAAAAATTGAAAACTTTTTTTCGTTGAAATTCCGGTTCAAAATGATTATAGGTAATGTATATAACACGTTGAGCACGAAACTATCGGTAAAATGCGTGGTTATTGGAAGTTTCGTGTTTTGATACTCGGCCACATCGTGCTTCGAACCTGGATTGCAGGCGAACGAGGCCACATATTGCAGCAAATTAAACGTTGATCTACTCATAATTACATTAATAATCCAAAATAAACGAAACATTCCTAATCTGTGACAATGAATTTCATCCGATCAAAATAAGTAAGGCTAACACCATCACGATTTTTTGCAAAAAATTGAAAACTTTTTTCGTTGAAATTCCGGTTCAAAATGATTATAGGTAATGTATATAACACGTTGAGCACGAAACTACCGGTAAAATGCGTGGTTATTGGAAGTTTCGTGTTTTGATACTCGGCCACATCGTGCTTCGAACCTGGATTGCAGGCAAACGAGGCCACATATTGCAGCAAATTAAACGTTGATCTACTCATAATTACATTAATGATCCAAAATAAACGAAACATTCCGAATCTGTGACAATGAATTTTATCCGCTCAAAATAAGTAAGGCTAACCATCACGATTTTTTGCAAAAAATTGAAAACTTTTTTCGTTGAAATTCCGGTTCAAAATGATTATAGGTAATGTATATAACACGTTGAGCACGAAACTATCGGTAAAATGCGTGGTTATTGGAAGTTTCGTGTTTTGATACTCGGCCACATCGTGCTTCGAACCTGGATTGCAGGCGAACGAGGCCACATATTGCAGCAAATTAAACGTTGATCTACTCATAATTACATTAATAATCCAAAATAAACGAAACATTCCGAATCTGTGACAATGAATTTTATCCGCTCAAAATAAGTAAGGCTAACACCATCACGATTTTTTGCAAAAAATTGAAATTTTTTTTCCTTGAAATTCCGGTTCAAAATGATTATAGGTAATGTATATAACACGTTGAGCACGAAACTACCGGTAAAATGCTTGGTTATTGGAAGTTTCGTGTTTTGATACTCGGCCACATCGTGCTTCGAACCTGGATTGCAGGCGAACGAGGCCACATATTGCAGCAAATTAAACGTTGATCTACTCATAATTACATTAATAATCCAAAATAAACGAAACATTCCGAATCTGTGATAATGAATTTTATCCGCTCAAAATAAGTAAGGCTAACCATCACGATTTTTTGCAAAAAATTGAAAACTTTTTTCGTTGAAATTACGGTTCAAAATGATTATAGGTAATGTATATAACACGTTGAGCACGAAACTACCGGTAAAATGCGTGGTTATTGGAAGTTTCGTGTTTTGATACTCGGCCACATCGTGCTTCGAACCTGGATTGCAGGCGAACGAGGCCACATATTGCAGCAAATTAAACGTTGATCTACTCATAATTACATTAATAATCCAAAATAAACGAAACATTCCGAATCTGTGACAATGAATTTTATCCGCTCAAAATAAGTAAGGCGACGAGTAAGGCATCACGATTTTTTGCAAAAAATTGAAATTTTTTTTTCGTTGAAATTCCGGTTCAAAATGATTATAGGTAATGTATATAACACGTTGAGCACGAAACTACCGGTAAAATGCGTGGTTATTGGAAGTTTCGTGTTTTGATACTCGGCCACATCGTGCTTCGAACCTGGATTGCAGGCGAACGAGGCCACATATTGCAGCAAATTAAACGTTGATCTACTCATAATTACATTAATAATCCAAAATAAACGAAACATTCCGAATCTGTGACAATGAATTTTATCCGCTCAAAATAAGTAAGGCTAACCATCACGATTTTTAGCAAAAAATTGAAAATTTTTTTTCGTTGAAATTCCGGTTCAAAATGATTATAGGTAATGTATATAACACGTTGAGCACGAAACTACCGGTAAAATGCGTGGTTATTGGAAGTTTCGTGTTTTGATACTCGGCCACATCGTGCTTCGAACCTGGATTGCAGGCGAACGAGGCCACATATTGCAGCAAATTAAACGTTGATCTACTCATAATTACATTAATAATCCAAAATAAACGAAACATTCCGAATCTGTGACAATGAATTTTATCCGCTCAAAATAAGTAAGGCTAACACCATCACGATTTTTTGCAAAAAATTGAAATTTTTTTTCGTTGAAATTCCGGTTCAAAATGATTATAGGTAATGTATATAACACGTTGAGCACGAAACTACCGGTAAAATGCTTGGTTATTGGAAGTTTCGTGTTTTGATACTCGGCCACATCGTGCTTCGAACCTGGATTGCAGGCGAACGAGGCCACATATTGCAGCAAATTAAACGTTGATCTACTCATAATTACATTAATAATCCAAAATAAACGAAACATTCCGAATCTGTGACAATGAATTTTATCCGCTCAAAATAAGTAAGGCGACGAGTAAGGCATCACGATTTTTTGCAAAAAATTGAAATTTTTTTTTCGTTGAAATTCCGGTTCAAAATGATTATAGGTAATGTATATAACACGTTGAGCACGAAACTACCGGTAAAATGCGTGGTTATTGGAAGTTTCGTGTTTTGATACTCGGCCACATCGTGCTTCGAACCTGGATTGCAGGCGAACGAGGCCACATATTGCAGCAAATTAAACGTTGATCTACTCATAATTACATTAATAATCCAAAATAAACGAAACATTCCGAATCTGTGACAATGAATTTTATCCGCTCAAAATAAGTAAGGCTAACCATCACGATTTTTAGCAAAAAATTGAAAATTTTTTTTCGTTGAAATTCCGGTTCAAAATGATTATAGGTAATGTATATAACACGTTGAGCACGAAACTACCGGTAAAATGCGTGGTTATTGGAAGTTTCGTGTTTTGATACTCGGCCACATCGTGCTTCGAACCTGGATTGCAGGCGAACGAGGCCACATATTGCAGCAAATTAAACGTTGATCTACTCATAATTACATTAATAATCCAAAATAAACGAAACATTCCGAATCTGTGACAATGAATTTTATCCGCTCAAAATAAGTAAGGCTAACCATCACGATTTTTTGCAAAAAATTGAAAACTTTTTTTCGTTGAAATTCCGGTTCAAAATGATTATAGGTAATGTATATAACACGTTGAGCACGAAACTACCGGTAAAATGCGTGGTTATTGGAAGTTTCGTGTTTTGATACTCGGCCACATCGTGCTTCGAACCTGGATTGCAGGCGAACGAGGCCACATATTGAGCAAATTAAACGTTGATCTACTCATAATTACATTAATAATCCAAAATAAACGAAACATTCCGAATCTGTGACAATGAATTTTATCCGCTCAAAATAAGTAAGGCTAACGATTTTTTGCAAAAAATTGAAAACTTTTTTTCGTTGAAATTCCGGTTCAAAATGATTATAGGTAATGTATATAACACGTTGAGCACGAAACTACCGGTAAAATGCGTGGTTATTGGAAGTTTCGTGTTTTGATACTCGGCCACATCGTGCTTCGAACCTGGATTGCAGGCGAACGAGGCCACATATTGCAGCAAATTAAACGTTGATCTACTCATAATTACATTAATAATCCAAAATAAACGAAACATTCCGAATCTGTGACAATGAATTTTATCCGCTCAAAATAAGTAAGGCTAACCATCACGATTTTTTGCAAAAAATTGAAAACTTTTTTTCGTTGAAATTCCGGTTCAAAATGATTATAGGTAATGTATATAACACGTTGAGCACGAAACTACCGGTAAAATGCGTGGTTATTGTAAGTTTCGTGTTTTGATACTCGGCCACATCGTGCTTCGAACCTGGATTGCAGGCGAACGAGGCCACATATTGCAGCAAATTAAACGTTGATCTACTCATAATTACATTAATAATCCAAAATAAACGAAACATTCCGAATCTGTGACAATGAATTTTATCCGCTCAAAATAAGTAAGGCTAACCATCACGAATTTTTGCAAAAAATTGAAAACTTTTTTTCGTTGAAATTCCGGTTCAAAATGATTATAGGTAATGTATATAACACGTTGAGCACGATACTACCGGTAAAAGGCGTGGTTATTGGAAGTTTCGTGTTTTGATACTCGGCCACATCGTGCTTCGAACCTGGATTGCAGGCGAACGAGGCCACATATTGCAGCAAATTAAACGTTGATCTACTCATAATTACATTAATAATCCAAAATAAACGAAACATTCCGAATCTGTGACAATGAATTTTATCCGCTCAAAATAAGTAAGGCTAACCATCACGATTTTTGGCAAAAAATTGAAAAGTTTTTTTTGTTGAAATTCCGGTTCAAAATGGTTATAGGTAATGTACATAACACGTTGAGCACGAAACTACCGGTAAAAATCGTGGTTATCGGAAGTTTCGCATTTTGAAATTCGTCCACATCGTGCTTCGAACCTGGATTGCAGGCGAACGAGGCGACATATTGCAGCAAATTAAACGTTGATCTACTCATAATTACATTAATAATCCAAAATAAATGGAACATTCCGAATCTGTGACAATGGATTTTTCCCGCTCAAAATAAGTAAGGCTAACCATCACGATTTTTGGCAAAAAATTGAAAAGTTTTTTTTGTTGAAATTCCGGTTCAAAATGGTTATAGGTAATGTATATAACACGTTGAGCACGAAACTACCGGTAAAAATCGTGGTTATCGGAAGTTTCGCATTTTGAAATTCGTCCACATCGTGCTTCGAACCTGGATTGCAGGCGAACGAGACGACATATTGCAGCAAATTAAACGTTGATCTACTCATAATTACATTAATAATCCAAAATAAATGGAACATTCCGAATCTGTGACAATGAATTTTTCCCGCTCAAAATAAGTAAGGCTTACCATCACGATTTTTTGCAAAAAATTGAAATTTTTTTTCGTTGAAATTCCGGTTCAAAATGATTATAGGTAATGTATATAACACGTTGAGCACGATACTACCTGTAAAATGCGTGGTTATTGGAAGTTTCGTGTTTTGATACTCGGCCACATCGTGCTTCGAACCTGGATTGCAGGCGAACGAGGCCACATATTGCAGCAAATTAAACGTTGATCTACTCATAATTACATTAATAATCCAAAATAAACGAAACATTCCGAATCTGTGACAATGAATTTTATCCGCTCAAAATAAGTAAGGCTAACCATCACGATTTTTTGCAAAAAATTGAAAACTTTTTTTCGTTGAAATTCCGGTTCAAAATGATTATAGGTAATGTATATAACACGTTGAGCACGAAACTACCGGTAAAATGCGTGGTTATTGGAAGTTTCGTGTTTTGATACTCGGCCACATCGTGCTTCGAACCTGGATTGCAGGCGAACGAGGCCACATATTGCAGCAAATTAAACGTTGATCTACTCATAATTACATTAATAATCCAAAATAAACGAAACATTCCGAATCTGTGACAATGAATTTTATCCGCTCAAAATAAGTAAGGCTAACCATCACGATTTTTTGCAAAAAATTGAAAACTTTTTTTCGTTGAAATTCCGGTTCAAAATGATTATAGGTAATGTATATAACACGTTGAGCACGATACTACCGGTAAAAGGCGTGGTTATTGGAAGTTTCGTGTTTTGATACTCGGCCACATCGTGCTTCGAACCTGGATTGCAGGCGAACGAGGCCACATATTGCAGCAAATTAAACGTTGATCTACTCATAATTACATTAATAATCCAAAATAAACGAAACATTCCGAATCTGTGACAATGAATTTTATCCGCTCAAAATAAGTAAGGCTAACCATCACGATTTTTTGCAAAAAATTGAAAACTTTTTTTCGTTGAAATTCCGGTTCAAAATGATTATAGGTAATGTATATAACACGTTGAGCACGAAACTACCGGTAAAATGCGTGGTTATTGGAAGTTTCGTGTTTTGATACTCGGCCACATCGTGCTTCGAACCTGGATTGCAGGCGAACGAGGCCACATATTGCAGCAAATTAAACGTTGATCTACTCATAATTACATTAATAATCCAAAATAAACGAAACATTCCGAATCTGTGACAATGAATTTTATCCGCTCAAAATAAGTAAGGCTAACCATCACGATTTTTTGCAAAAAATTGAAAACTTTTTTTCGTTGAAATTCCGGTTCAAAATGATTATAGGTAATGTATATAACACGTTGAGCACGAAACTACCGGTAAAATGCGTGGTTATTGGAACCTGGATTGCAGGCGAACGAGGCCACATATTGCAGCAAATTAAACGTTGATCTACTCATAATTACATTAATAATCCAAAATAAACGAAACATTCCGCATCTGTGACAATGAATTTTATCCGCTCAAAATAAGTAAGGCTAACCATCACGATTTTTTGCAAAAAATTGAAATTTTTTTTCGTTGAAATTCCGGTTCAAAATGATTATAGGTAATGTATATAACACGTTGAGCACGAAACTACCGGTAAAATGCGTGGTTATTGGAAGTTTCGTGTTTTGATACTCGGCCACATCGTGCTTCGAACCTGGATTGCAGGCGAACGAGGCCACATATTGCAGCAAATTAAACGTTGATCTACTCATAATTACATTAATAATCCAAAATAAACGAAACATTCCGAATCTGTGACAATGAATTTTATCTGCTCAAAATAAGTAAGGCTAACCATCACGATTTTTTGCAAAAAATTGAAAACTTTTTTTCGTTGAAATTCCGGTTCAAAATGATTATAGGTAATGTATATAACACGTTGAGCACGAAACTACCGGTAAAATGCGTGGTTATTGGAAGTTTCGTGTTTTGATACTCGGCCACATCGTGCTTCGAACCTGGATTGCAGGCGAACGAGGCCACATATTGCAGCAAATTAAACGTTGATCTACTCATAATTACATTAATAATCCAAAATAAACGAAACATTCCGAATCTGTGACAATGAATTTTATCCGCTCAAAATAAGTAAGGCTAACCATCACGATTTTTTGCAAAAAATTGAAAACTTTTTTTCGTTGAAATTCCGGTTCAAAATGATTATAGGTAATGTATATAACACGTTGAGCACGAAACTACCGGTAAAATGCGTGGTTATTGGAAGTTTCGTGTTTTGATACTCGGCCACATCGTGCTTCGAACCTGGATTGCAGGCGAACGAGGCCACATATTGCAGCAAATTAAACGTTGATCTACTCATAATTACATTAATAATCCAAAATAAACGAAACATTCCGAATCTGTGACAATGAATTTTATCCGCTCAAAATAAGTAAGGCTTACCATCACGATTTTTTGCAAAAAATTGAAATTTTTTTTCGTTGAAATTCCGGTTCAAAATGATTATAGGTAATGTATATAACACGTTGAGCACGATACTACCTGTAAAATGCGTGGTTATTGGAAGTTTCGTGTTTTGATACTCGGCCACATCGTGTTTCGAACCTGGATTGCAGGCGAACGAGGCCACATATTGCAGCAAATTAAACGTTGATCTACTCATAATTACATTAATAATCCAAAATAAACGAAACATTCCGAATCTGTGACAATGAATTTTATCCGCTCAAAATAAGTAAGGCTAACCATCACGATTTTTTGCAAAAAATTGAAAACTTTTTTTCGTTGAAATTCCGGTTCAAAATGATTATAGGTAATGTATATAACACGTTGAGCACGAAACTACCGGTAAAATGCGTGGTTATTGGAAGTTTCGTGTTTTGATACTCGGCCACATCGTGCTTCGAACCTGGATTGCAGGCGAACGAGGCCACATATTGCAGCAAATTAAACGTTGATCTACTCATAATTACATTAATAATCCAAAATAAACGAAACATTCCGAATCTGTGACAATGAATTTTATCCGCTCAAAATAAGTAAGGCTAACCATCACGATTTTTTGCAAAAAATTGAAAACTTTTTTTCGTTGAAATTCCGGTTCAAAATGATTATAGGTAATGTATATAACACGTTGAGCACGAAACTACCGGTAAAATGCGTGGTTATTGGAAGTTTCGTGTTTTGATACTCGGCCACATCGTGCTTCGAACCTGGATTGCAGGCGAACGAGGCCACATATTGCAGCAAATTAAACGTTGATCTACTCATAATTACATTAATAATCCAAAATAAACGAAACATTCCGCATCTGTGACAATGAATTTTATCCGCTCAAAATAAGTAAGGCTTACCATCACGATTTTTTGCAAAAAATTGAAATTTTTTTTCGTTGAAATTCCGGTTCAAAATGATTATAGGTAATGTATATAACACGTTGAGCACGAAACTACCGGTAAAATGCGTGGTTATTGGAAGTTTCGTGTTTTGATACTCGGCCACATCGTGCTTCGAACCTGGATTGCAGGCGAACGAGGCCACATATTGCAGCAAATTAAACGTTGATCTACTCATAATTACATTAATAATCCAAAATAAACGAAACATTCCGAATCTGTGACAATGAATTTTATCTGCTCAAAATAAGTAAGGCTAACCATCACGATTTTTTGCAAAAAATTGAAAACTTTTTTTCGTTGAAATTCCGGTTCAAAATGATTATAGGTAATGTATATAACACGTTGAGCACGAAACTACCGGTAAAATGCGTGGTTATTGGAAGTTTCGTGTTTTGATACTCGGCCACATCGTGCTTCGAACCTGGATTGCAGGCGAACGAGGCCACATATTGCAGCAAATTAAACGTTGATCTACTCATAATTACATTAATAATCCAAAATAAACGAAACATTCCGAATCTGTGACAATGAATTTTATCCGCTCAAAATAAGTAAGGCTAACCATCACGATTTTTTGCAAAAAATTGAAAACTTTTTTTCGTTGAAATTCCGGTTCAAAATGATTATAGGTAATGTATATAACACGTTGAGCACGAAACTACCGGTAAAATGCGTGGTTATTGGAAGTTTCGTGTTTTGATACTCGGCCACATCGTGCTTCGAACCTGGATTGCAGGCGAACGAGGCCACATATTGCAGCAAATTAAACGTTGATCTACTCATAATTACATTAATAATCCAAAATAAACGAAACATTCCGAATCTGTGACAATGAATTTTATCCGCTCAAAATAAGTAAGGCTTACCATCACGATTTTTTGCAAAAAATTGAAATTTTTTTTCGTTGAAATTCCGGTTCAAAATGATTATAGGTAATGTATATAACACGTTGAGCACGATACTACCTGTAAAATGCGTGGTTATTGGAAGTTTCGTGTTTTGATACTCGGCCACATCGTGTTTCGAACCTGGATTGCAGGCGAACGAGGCCACATATTGCAGCAAATTAAACGTTGATCTACTCATAATTACATTAATAATCCAAAATAAACGAAACATTCCGAATCTGTGACAATGAATTTTATCCGCTCAAAATAAGTAAGGCTAACCATCACGATTTTTTGCAAAAAATTGAAAACTTTTTTTCGTTGAAATTCCGGTTCAAAATGATTATAGGTAATGTATATAACACGTTGAGCACGAAACTACCGGTAAAATGCGTGGTTATTGGAAGTTTCGTGTTTTGATACTCGGCCACATCGTGCTTCGAACCTGGATTGCAGGCGAACGAGGCCACATATTGCAGCAAATTAAACGTTGATCTACTCATAATTACATTAATAATCCAAAATAAACGAAACATTCCGAATCTGTGACAATGAATTTTATCCGCTCAAAATAAGTAAGGCTAACCATCACGATTTTTTGCAAAAAATTGAAAACTTTTTTTCGTTGAAATTCCGGTTCAAAATGATTATAGGTAATGTATATAACACGTTGAGCACGAAACTACCGGTAAAATGCGTGGTTATTGGAAGTTTCGTGTTTTGATACTCGGCCACATCGTGCTTCGAACCTGGATTGCAGGCGAACGAGGCCACATATTGCAGCAAATTAAACGTTGATCTACTCATAATTACATTAATAATCCAAAATAAACGAAACATTCCGAATCTGTGACAATGAATTTTATCCGCTCAAAATAAGTAAGGCTAACCATCACGATTTTTTGCAAAAAATTGAAAACTTTTTTTCGTTGAAATTCCGGTTCAAAATGATTATAGGTAATGTATATAACACGTTGAGCACGAAACTACCGGTAAAATGCGTGGTTATTGGAAGTTTCGTGTTTTGATACTCGGCCACATCGTGCTTCGAACCTGGATTGCAGGCGAACGAGGCCACATATTGCAGCAAATTAAACGTTGATCTACTCATAATTACATTAATAATCCAAAATAAACGAAACATTCCGAATCTGTGACAATGAATTTTATCCGCTCAAAATAAGTAAGGCTAACTAACCATCACGATTTTTTGCAAAAAATTGAAAACTTTTTTTCGTTGAAATTCCGGTTCAAAATGATTATAGGTAATGTATATAACACGTTGAGCACGATACTACCGGTAAAAGGCGTGGTTATTGGAAGTTTCGTGTTTTGATACTCGGCCACATCGTGCTTCGAACCTGGATTGCAGGCGAACGAGGCCACATATTGCAGCAAATTAAACGTTGATCTACTCATAATTACATTAATAATCCAAAATAAACGAAACATTCCGAATCTGTGACAATGAATTTTATCCGCTCAAAATAAGTAAGGCTAACCATCACGATTTTTTGCAAAAAATTGAAAACTTTTTTTCGTTGAAATTCCGGTTCAAAATGATTATAGGTAATGTATATAACACGTTGAGCACGAAACTACCGGTAAAATGCGTGGTTATTGGAAGTTTCGTGTTTTGATACTCGGCCACATCGTGCTTCGAACCTGGATTGCAGGCGAACGAGGCCACATATTGCAGCAAATTAAACGTTGATCTACTCATAATTACATTAATAATCCAAAATAAACGAAACATTCCGAATCTGTGACAATGAATTTTATCCGCTCAAAATAAGTAAGGCTAACCATCACGATTTTTTGCAAAAAATTGAAAACTTTTTTTCGTTGAAATTCCGGTTCAAAATGATTATAGGTAATGTATATAACACGTTGAGCACGAAACTACCGGTAAAATGCGTGGTTATTGGAAGTTTCGTGTTTTGATACTCGGCCACATCGTGCTTCGAACCTGGATTGCAGGCGAACGAGGCCACATATTGCAGCAAATTAAACGTTGATCTACTCATAATTACATTAATAATCCAAAATAAACGAAACATTCCGAATCTGTGACAATGAATTTTATCCGCTCAAAATAAGTAAGGCTAACCATCACGATTTTTTGCAAAAAATTGAAAACTTTTTTTCGTTGAAATTCCGGTTCAAAATGATTATAGGTAATGTATATAACACGTTGAGCACGAAACTACCGGTAAAATGCGTGGTTATTGGAAGTTTCGTGTTTTGATACTCGGCCACATCGTGCTTCGAACCTGGATTGCAGGCGAACGAGGCCACATATTGCAGCAAATTAAACGTTGATCTACTCATAATTACATTAATAATCCAAAATAAACGAAACATTCCGAATCTGTGACAATGAATTTTATCCGCTCAAAATAAGTAAGGCTAACCATCACGATTTTTTGCAAAAAATTGAAATTTTTTTTCGTTGAAATTCCGGTTCAAAATGATTATAGGTAATGTATATAACACGTTGAGCACGAAACTACCGGTAAAATGCGTGGTTATTGGAAGTTTCGTGTTTTGATACTCGGCCACATCGTGTTTCGAACCTGGATTGCAGGCGAACGAGGCCACATATTGCAGCAAATTAAACGTTGATCTACTCATAATTACATTAATAATCCAAAATAAACGAAACATTCCGAATCTGTGACAATGAATTTTATCCGCTCAAAATAAGTAAGGCTAACCATCACGATTTTTTGCAAAAAATTGAAAACTTTTTTTCGTTGAAATTCCGGTTCAAAATGATTATAGGTAATGTATATAACACGTTGAGCACGAAACTACCGGTAAAATGCGTGGTTATTGGAAGTTTCGTGTTTTGATACTCGGCCACATCGTGCTTCGAACCTGGATTGCAGGCGAACGAGGCCACATATTGCAGCAAATTAAACGTTGATCTACTCATAATTACATTAATAATCCAAAATAAACGAAACATTCCGAATCTGTGACAATGAATTTTATCCGCTCAAAATAAGTAAGGCTAACCATCACGATTTTTTGCAAAAAATTGAAAACTTTTTTTCGTTGAAATTCCGGTTCAAAATGATTATAGGTAATGTATATAACACGTTGAGCACGAAACTACCGGTAAAATGCGTGGTTATTGGAAGTTTCGTGTTTTGATACTCGGCCACATCGTGCTTCGAACCTGGATTGCAGGCGAACGAGGCCACATATTGCAGCAAATTAAACGTTGATCTACTCATAATTACATTAATAATCCAAAATAAACGAAACATTCCGAATCTGTGACAATGAATTTTATCCGCTCAAAATAAGTAAGGCTAACCATCACGATTTTTTGCAAAAAATTGAAAACTTTTTTTCGTTGAAATTCCGGTTCAAAATGATTATAGGTAATGTATATAACACGTTGAGCACGAAACTACCGGTAAAATGCGTGGTTATTGGAAGTTTCGTGTTTTGATACTCGGCCACATCGTGCTTCGAACCTGGATTGCAGGCGAACGAGGCCACATATTGCAGCAAATTAAACGTTGATCTACTCATAATTACATTAATAATCCAAAATAAACGAAACATTCCAAATCTGTGACAATGAATTTTATCCGCTCAAAATAAGTAAGGCTAACCATCACGATTTTTTGCAAAAAATTGAAAACTTTTTTTCGTTGAAATTCCGGTTCAAAATGATTATAGGTAATGTATATAACACGTTGAGCACGAAACTACCGGTAAAATGCGTGGTTATTGGAAGTTTCGTGTTTTGATACTCGGCCACATCGTGCTTCGAACCTGGATTGCAGGCGAACGAGGCCACATATTGCAGCAAATTAAACGTTGATCTACTCATAATTACATTAATAATCCAAAATAAACGAAACATTCCGAATCTGTGACAATGAATTTTATCCGCTCAAAATAAGTAAGGCTAACCATCACGATTTTTTGCAAAAAATTGAAAACTTTTTTTCGTTGAAATTCCGGTTCAAAATGATTATAGGTAATGTATATAACACGTTGAGCACGAAACTACCGGTAAAATGCGTGGTTATTGGAAGTTTCGTGTTTTGATACTCGGCCACATCGTGCTTCGAACCTGGATTGCAGGCGAACGAGGCCACATATTGCAGCAAATTAAACGTTGATCTACTCATAATTACATTAATAATCCAAAATAAACGAAACATTCCGAATCTGTGACAATGAATTTTATCCGCTCAAAATAAGTAAGGCTAACCATCACGATTTTTTGCAAAAAATTGAAAACTTTTTTTCGTTGAAATTCCGGTTCAAAATGATTATAGGTAATGTATATAACACGTTGAGCACGAAACTACCGGTAAAATGCGTGGTTATTGGAAGTTTCGTGTTTTGATACTCGGCCACATCGTGCTTCGAACCTGGATTGCAGGCGAACGAGGCCACATATTGCAGCAAATTAAACGTTGATCTACTCATAATTACATTAATAATCCAAAATAAACGAAACATTCCGAATCTGTGACAATGAATTTTATCCGCTCAAAATAAGTTTTGCAAAAAATTGAAATTTTTTTTCGTTGAAATTCCGGTTCAAAATGATTATAGGTAATGTATATAACACGTTGAGCACGATACTACCGGTAAAATGCGTGGTTATTGGAAGTTTCGTGTTTTGATACTCGGCCACATTGTGCTTCGAACCTGGATTGCAGGCGAACGAGGCCACATATTGCAGCAAATTAAACGTTGATCTACTCATAATTACATTAATAATCCAAAATAAACGAAACATTCCGAATCTGTGACAATGAATTTTATCCGCTCAAAATAAGTAAGGCCAACCATCACGATTTTTTGCAAAAAATTGAAAACTTTTTTTCGTTGAAATTCCGGTTCAAAATGATTATAGGTAATGTATATAACACGTTGAGCACGAAACTACCGGTAAAATGCGTGGTTATTGGAAGTTTCGTGTTTTGATACTCGGCCACATCGTGCTTCGAACCTGGATTGCAGGCGAACGAGGCCACATATTGCAGCAAATTAAACGTTGATCTACTCATAATTACATTAATAATCCAAAATAAACGAAACATTCCGAATCTGTGACAATGAATTTTATCCGCTCAAAATAAGTAAGGCTAACCATCACGATTTTTTGCAAAAAATTGAACACTTTTTTTCGTTGAAATTCCGGTTCAAAATGATTATAGGTAATGTATATAACACGTTGAGCACGAAACTACCGGTAAAATGCGTGGTTATTGGAAGTTTCGTGTTTTGATACTCGGCCACATCGTGCTTCGAACCTGGATTGCAGGCGAACGAGGCCACATATTGCAGCAAATTAAACGTTGATCTACTCATAATTACATTAATAATCCAAAATAAACGAAACATTCCGAATCTGTGACAATGAATTTTATCCGCTCAAAATAAGTAAGGCTAACCATCACGATTTTTTGCAAAAAATTGAAAACTTTTTTTCGTTGAAATTCCGGTTCAAAATGATTATAGGTAATGTATATATCACGTTGAGCACGAAACTACCGGTAAAATGCGTGGTTATTGGAAGTTTCGTGTTTTGATACTCGGCCACATCGTGCTTCGAACCTGGATTGCAGGCGAACGAGGCCACATATTGCAGCAAATTAAACGTTGATCTACTCATAATTACATTAATAATCCAAAATAAACGAAACATTCCGAATCTGTGACAATGAATTTTATCCGCTCAAAATAAGTAAGGCTAACCATCACGATTTTTTGCAAAAAATTGAAAACTTTTTTTCGTTGAAATTCCGGTTCAAAATGGTTATAGGTAATGTATATAACACGTTGAGCACGAAACTACCGGTAAAATGCGTGGTTATTGGAAGTTTCGTGTTTTGATACTCGGCCACATCGTGCTTCGAACCTGGATTGCAGGCGAACGAGGCCACATATTGCAGCAAATTAAACGTTGATCTACTCATAATTACATTAATAATCCAAAATAAACGAAACATTCCGAATCTGTGACAATGAATTTTATCCGCTCAAAATAAGTAAGGCTAACCATCACGATTTTTTGCAAAAAATTGAAAACTTTTTTTCGTTGAAATTCCGGTTCAAAATGATTATAGGTAATGTATATAACACGTTGAGCACGAAACTACCGGTAAAATGCGTGGTTATTGGAAGTTTCGTGTTTTGATACTCGGCCACATCGTGCTTCGAACCTGGATTGCAGGCGAACGAGGCCACATATTGCAGCAAATTAAACGTTGATCTACTCATAATTACATTAATAATCCAAAATAAACGAAACATTCCGAATCTGTGACAATGAATTTTATCCGCTCAAAATAAGTAAGGCTAACCATCACGATTTTTTGCAAAAAATTGAAAACTTTTTTTCGTTGAAATTCCGGTTCAAAATGATTATAGGTAATGTATATAACACGTTGAGCACGATACTACCGGTAAAATGCGTGGTTATTGGAAGTTTCGTGTTTTGATACTCGGCCACATCGTGCTTCGAACCTGGATTGCAGGCGAACGAGGCCACATATTGCAGCAAATTAAACGTTGATCTACTCATAATTACATTAATAATCCAAAATAAACGGAACATTCCGAATCTGTGACAATGAATTTTATCCGCTCAAAATAAGTAAGGCTAACCATCACGATTTTTTGCAAAAAATTGAAAACTTTTTTTCGTTGAAATTCCGGTTCAAAATGGTTATAGGTAATGTATATAACACGTTGAGCACGAAACTACCGGTAAAATGCGTGGTTATTGGAAGTTTCGTGTTTTGATACTCGGCCACATCGTGCTTCGAACCTGGATTGCAGGCGAACGAGGCCACATATTGCAGCAAATTAAACGTTGATCTACTCATAATTACATTAATAATCCAAAATAAACGAAACATTCCGAATCTGTGACAATGAATTTTATCCGCTCAAAATAAGTTTTGCAAAAAATTGAAATTTTTTTTCGTTGAAATTCCGGTTCAAAATGATTATAGGTAATGTATATAACACGTTGAGCACGATACTACCGGTAAAATGCGTGGTTATTGGAAGTTTCGTGTTTTGATACTCGGCCACATTGTGCTTCGAACCTGGATTGCAGGCGAACGAGGCCACATATTGCAGCAAATTAAACGTTGATCTACTCATAATTACATTAATAATCCAAAATAAACGAAACATTCCGAATCTGTGACAATGAATTTTATCCGCTCAAAATAAGTAAGGCTAACCATCACGATTTTTTGCAAAAAATTGAAAACTTTTTTTCGTTGAAATTCCGGTTCAAAATGATTATAGGTAATGTATATAACACGTTGAGCACGAAACTACCGGTAAAATGCGTGGTTATTGGAAGTTTCGTGTTTTGATACTCGGCCACATCGTGCTTCGAACCTGGATTGCAGGCGAACGAGGCCACATATTGCAGCAAATTAAACGTTGATCTACTCATAATTACATTAATAATCCAAAATAAACGAAACATTCCGAATCTGTGACAATGAATTTTATCCGCTCAAAATAAGTAAGGCTAACCATCACGATTTTTTGCAAAAAATTGAAAACTTTTTTTCGTTGAAATTCCGGTTCAAAATGATTATAGGTAATGTATATAACACGTTGAGCACGAAACTACCGGTAAAATGCGTGGTTATTGGAAGTTTCGTGTTTTGATACTCGGCCACATCGTGCTTCGAACCTGGATTGCAGGCGAACGAGGCCACATATTGCAGCAAATTAAACGTTGATCTACTCATAATTACATTAATAATCCAAAATAAACGAAACATTCCGAATCTGTGACAATGAATTTTATCCGCTCAAAATAAGTAAGGCTAACCATCACGATTTTTTGCAAAAAATTGAAAACTTTTTTTCGTTGAAATTCCGGTTCAAAATGATTATAGGTAATGTATATAACACGTTGAGCACGAAACTACCGGTAAAATGCGTGGTTATTGGAAGTTTCGTGTTTTGATACTCGGCCACATCGTGCTTCGAACCTGGATTGCAGGCGAACGAGGCCACATATTGCAGCAAATTAAACGTTGATCTACTCATAATTACATTAATAATCCAAAATAAACGAAACATTCCGAATCTGTGACAATGAATTTTATCCGCTCAAAATAAGTAAGGCTAACCATCACGATTTTTTGCAAAAAATTGAAAACTTTTTTTCGTTGAAATTCCGGTTCAAAATGATTATAGGTAATGTATATAACACGTTGAGCACGATACTACCGGTAAAAGGCGTGGTTATTGGAAGTTTCGTGTTTTGATACTCGGACACATCGTGCTTCGAACCTGGATTGCAGGCGAACGAGGCCACATATTGCAGCAAATTAAACGTTGATCTACTCATAATTACATTAATAATCCAAAATAAACGAAACATTCCGAATCTGTGACAATGAATTTTATCCGCTCAAAATAAGTAAGGCCCGACCATCACGATTTTTTGCAAAAAATTGAAAACTTTTTTTCGTTGAAATTCCGGTTCAAAATGATTATAGGTAATGTATATAACACGTTGAGCACGAAACTACCGGTAAAATGCGTGGTTATTGGAAGTTTCGTGTTTTGATACTCGGCCACATCGTGCTTCGAACCTGGATTGCAGGCGAACGAGGCCACATATTGCAGCAAATTAAACGTTGATCTACTCATAATTACATTAATAATCCAAAATAAACGAAACATTCCGAATCTGTGACAATGAATTTTATCCGCTCAAAATAAGTAAGGCTAACCATCACGATTTTTTGCAAAAAATTGAAAACTTTTTTTCGTTGAAATTCCGGTTCAAAATGATTATAGGTAATGTATATAACACGTTGAGCACGAAACTACCGGTAAAATGCGTGGTTATTGGAAGTTTCGTGTTTTGATACTCGGCCACATCGTGCTTCGAACCTGGATTGCAGGTGAACGAGGCCACATATTGCAGCAAATTAAACGTTGATCTACTCATAATTACATTAATAATCCAAAATAAACGAAACATTCAGAATCTGTGACAATGAATTTTATCCGCTCAAAATAAGTAAGACCATCACGATTTTTTGCAAAAAATTGAAAACTATTTTTCGTTGAAATTCCGGTTCAAAATGATTATAGGTAATGTATATAACACGTTGAGCACGATACTACCGGTAAAATGCGTGGTTATTGGAAGTTTCGTGTTTTGATACTCGGCCACATCGTGCTTCGAACCTGGATTGCAGGCGAACGAGGCCACATATTGCAGCAAATTAAACGTTGATCTACTCATAATTACATTAATAATCCAAAATAAACGAAACATTCCGAATCTGTGACAATGAATTTTATCCGCTCAAAATAAGTAAGGCTAACCATCACGATTTTTTGCAAAAAATTGAAAATTTTTTTTCGTTGAAATTCCGGTTTAAAATGATTATAGGTAATGTATATAACACGTTGAGCACGAAACTACCGGTAAAATGCGTGGTTATTGGAAGTTTCGTATTTTGATACTCGGCCACATCGTGCTTCGAACCTGGATTGCAGGCGAACGAGGCCACATATTGCAGCAAATTAAACGTTGATCTACTCATAATTACATTAATAATCCAAAATAAACGAAACATTCCGAATCTGTGACAATGAATTTTATCCGCTCAAAATAAGTAAGGCCCGACCATCACGATTTTTTGCAAAAAATTGAAATTTTTTTTTCGTTGAAATTCCGGTTCAAAATGATTATAGGTAATGTATATAACACGTTGAGCACGAAACTACCGGTAAAATGCGTGGTTATTGGAAGTTTCGTTTTTTGATACTCGGCCACATCGTGCTTCGAACCTGGATTGCAGGCGAACGAGGCCACATATTGCAGCAAATTAAACGTTGATCTACTCATAATTACATTAATAATCCAAAATAAACGAAACATTCCGAATCTGTGACAATGAATTTTATCCGCTCAAAATAAGTAAGGCTAACCATCACGATTTTTTGCAAAAAATTGAAAACTTTTTTTCGTTGAAATTCCGGTTCAAAATGATTATAGGTAATGTATATAACACGTTGAACACGAAACTACCGGTAAAATGCGTGGTTATTGGAAGTTTCGTATTTTGATACTCGGCCACATCGTGCTTCGAACCTGGATTGCAGGCGAACGAGGCCACATATTGCAGCAAATTAAACGTTGATCTACTCATAATTACATTAATAATCCAAAATAAACGAAACATTCCGAATCTGTGACAATGAATTTTATCCACTCAAAATAAGTAAGGCTAACCATCACGATTTTTTGCAAAAAATTGAAATTTTTTTTTCGTTGAAATTCGGGTCAAAATGATTATAGGTAATGTATATAACACGTTGAGCACGAAACTACCGGTAAAATGCGTGGTTATTGGAAGTTTCGTATTTTGATACTCGGCCACATCGTGCTTCGAACCTGGATTGCAGGCGAATGAGGCCACATATTGCAGCAAATTAAACGTTGATCTACTCATAATTACATTAATAATCCAAAATAAACGAAACATTCCGAATCTGTGACAATGAATTTTATCCGCTCAAAATAAGTAAGGCTAACCATCACGATTTTTTGCAAAAAATTGAAATTTTTTTTTCGTTGAAATTCCGGTTCAAAATGATTATAGGTAATGTATATAACACGTTGAGCACGAAACTACCGGTAAAATGCATGGTTATTGGAAGTTTCGTGTTTTGATACTCGGCCACATCGTGCTTCGAACCTGGATTGCAGGCGAATGAGGCCACATATTGCAGCAAATTAAACGTTGATCTACTCATAATTACATTAATAATCCAAAATAAACGAAACATTCCGAATATGTGACAATGAATTTTATCCGCTCAAAATAAGTAAGGCTAACCATCACGATTTTTTGCAAAAAATTGAAAACTTTTTTTCGTTGAAATTCCGGTTCAAAATGATTATAGGTAATGTATATAACACGTTGAGCACGAAACTACCGGTAAAATGCGTGGTTATTGGAAGTTTCGTGTTTTGATACTCGGCCACATCGTGCTTCGAACCTGGATTGCAGGCGAACGAGGCCACATATTGCAGCAAATTAAACGTTGATCTACTCATAATTACATTAATAATCCAAAATAAACGAAACATTCCGAATCTGTGACAATGAATTTTATCCGCTCAAAATAAGTAAGGCTAACCATCACGATTTTTTGCAAAAAATTGAAAACTTTTTTTCGTTGAAATTCCGGTTCAAAATGATTATAGGTAATGTATATAACACGTTGAGCACGAAACTACCGGTAAAATGCGTGGTTATTGGAAGTTTCGTGTTTTGATACTCGGCCACATCGTGCTTCGAACCTGGATTGCAGGCGAACGAGGCCACATATTGCAGCAAATTAAACGTTGATCTACTCATAATTACATTAATAATCCAAAATAAACGAAACATTCCGAATCTGTGACAATGAATTTTATCCGCTCAAAATAAGTAAGGCTAACCATCACGATTTTTTGCAAAAAATTGAAAACTTTTTTTCGTTGAAATTCCGGTTCAAAATGATTATAGGTAATGTATATAACACGTTGAGCACGAAACTACCGGTAAAATGCGTGGTTATTGGAAGTTTCGTATTTTGATACTCGGCCACATCGTGCTTCGAACCTGGATTGCAGGCGAACGAGGCCACATATTGCAGCAAATTAAACGTTGATCTACTCATAATTACATTAACAATCCAAAATAAACGAAACATTCCGAATCTGTGACAATGAATTTTATCCGCTCAAAATAAGTAAGGCTATCACGATTTTTTGCAAAAAATTGAAAACTTTTTTTCGTTGAAATTCCGGTTCAAAATGATTATAGGTAATGTATATAACACGTTGAGCACGATACTACCGGTAAAATGCGTGGTTATTGGAAGTTTCGTGTTTTGATACTCGGCCACATCGTGCTTCGAACCTGGATTGCAGGCGAACGAGGCCACATATTGCAGCAAACTAAACGTTGATCTACTCATAATTACATTAATAATCCAAAATAAACGAAACATTCAGAATCTGTGACAATGAATTTTATCCGCTCAAAATAAGTAAGACCATCACGATTTTTTGCAAAAAATTGAAAACTATTTTTCGTTGAAATTCCGGTTCAAAATGATTATAGGTAATGTATATAACACGTTGAGCACGATACTACCGGTAAAATGCGTGGTTATTGGAAGTTTCGTGTTTTGATACTCGGCCACATCGTGCTTCGAACCTGGATTGCAGGCGAACGAGGCCACATATTGCAGCAAATTAAACGTTGATCTACTCATAATTACATTAATAATCCAAAATAAACGAAACATTCCGAATCTGTGACAATGAATTTTATCCGCTCAAAATAAGTAAGGCCCGACCATCACGATTTTTTGCAAAAAATTGAAATTTTTTTTTCGTTGAAATTCCGGTTCAAAATGATTATAGGTAATGTATATAACACGTTGAGCACGAAACTACCGGTAAAATGCGTGGTTATTGGAAGTTTCGTTTTTTGATACTCGGCCACATCGTGCTTCGAACCTGGATTGCAGGCGAACGAGGCCACATATTGCAGCAAATTAAACGTTGATCTACTCATAATTACATTAATAATCCAAAATAAACGAAACATTCCGAATCTGTGACAATGAATTTTATCCGCTCAAAATAAGTAAGGCTAGCCATCACGATTTTTTGCAAAAAATTGAAAACTTTTTTTCGTTGAAATTCCGGTTCAAAATGATTATAGGTAATGTATATAACACGTTGAACACGAAACTACCGGTAAAATGCGTGGTTATTGGAAGTTTCGTATTTTGATACTCGGCCACATCGTGCTTCGAACCTGGATTGCAGGCGAACGAGGCCACATATTGCAGCAAATTAAACGTTGATCTACTCATAATTACATTAATAATCCAAAATAAACGAAACATTCCGAATCTGTGACAATGAATTTTATCCGCTCAAAATAAGTAAGGCTAACCATCACGATTTTTTGCAAAAAATTGAAATTTTTTTTTCGTTGAAATTCCGGTTCAAAATGATTATAGGTAATGTATATAACACGTTGAGCACGAAACTACCGGTAAAATGCATGGTTATTGGAAGTTTCGTGTTTTGATACTCGGCCACATCGTGCTTCGAACCTGGATTGCAGGCGAATGAGGCCACATATTGCAGCAAATTAAACGTTGATCTACTCATAATTACATTAATAATCCAAAATAAACGAAACATTCCGAATCTGTGACAATGAATTTTATCCGCTCAAAATAAGTAAGGCTAACCATCACGGTTTTTTGCAAAAAATTGAAAACTTTTTTTCGTTGAAATTCCGGTTCAAAATGATTATAGGTAATGTATATAACACGTTGAGCACGAAACTACCGGTAAAATGCGTGGTTATTGGAAGTTTCGTATTTTGATACTCGGCCACATCGTGCTTCGAACCTGGATTGCAGGCGAACGAGGCCACATATTGCAGCAAATTAAACGTTGATCTACTCATAATTACATTAATAATCCAAAATAAACGAAACATTCCGAATCTGTGACAATGAATTTTATCCGCTCAAAATAAGTAAGGCTAACCATCACGATTTTTTGCAAAAAATTGAAATTTTTTTTTTCGTTGAAATTCCGGTTCGAAATGATTATAGGTAATGTATATAACACGTTGAGCACGATACTACCGGTAAAATGCGTGGTTATTGGAAGTTTCGTATTTTGATACTCGGCCACATCGTGCTTCGAACCTGGATTGCAGGCGAACGAGGCCACATATTGCAGCAAATTAAACGTTGATCTACTCATAATTACATTAATAATCCAAAATAAACGAAACATTCCGAATCTGTGACAATGAATTTTATCCGCTCAAAATAAGTAAGGCTAACCATCACGATTTTTTGCAAAAAATTGAAAACTTTTTTTCGTTGAAATTCCGGTTCAAAATGATTATAGGTAATGTATATAACACGTTGAGCACGAAACTACCGGTAAAATGCGTGGTTATTGGAAGTTTCGTATTTTGATACTCGGCCACATCGTGCTTCGAACCTGGATTGCAGGCGAACGAGGCCACATATTGCAGCAAATTAAACGTTGATCTACTCATAATTACATTAATAATCCAAAATAAACGAAACATTCCGAATCTGTGACAATGAATTTTATCCGCTCAAAATAAGTAAGGCTAACCATCACGATTTTTTGCAAAAAATTGAAAATTTTTTTTCGTTGAAATTCCGGTTCAAAATGATTATAGGTAATGTATATAACACGTTGAGCACGAAACTACCGGTAAAATGCGTGGTTATTGGAAGTTTCGTGTTTTGATACTCGGCCACATCGTGCTTCGAACCTGGATTGCAGGCGAACGAGGCCACATATTGCAGCAAATTAAACGTTGATCTACTCATAATTACATTAATAATCCAAAATAAACGAAACATTCCGAATCTGTGACAATGAATTTTATCCGCTCAAAATAAGTAAGGCTAACCATCACGATTTTTTGCAAAAAATTGAAAACTTTTTTTCGTTGAAATTCCGGTTCGAAATGATTATAGGTAATGTATATAACACGTTGAGCACGATACTACCGGTAAAATGCGTGGTTATTGGAAGTTTCGTATTTTGATACTCGGCCACATCGTGCTTCGAACCTGGATTGCAGGCGAACGAGGCCACATATTGCAGCAAATTAAACGTTGATCTACTCATAATTACATTAATAATCCAAAATAAACGAAACATTCCGAATCTGTGACAATGAATTTTATCCGCTCAAAATAAGTAAGGCTAACCATCACGATTTTTTGCAAAAAATTGAAAACTTTTTTTCGTTGAAATTCCGGTTCAAAATGATTATAGGTAATGTATATAACACGTTGAGCACGAAACTACCGGTAAAATGCGTGGTTATTGGAAGTTTCGTATTTTGATACTCGGCCACATCGTGCTTCGAACCTGGATTGCAGGCGAACGAGGCCACATATTGCAGCAAATTAAACGTTGATCTACTCATAATTACATTAATAATCCAAAATAAACGAAACATTCCGAATCTGTGACAATGAATTTTATCCGCTCAAAATAAGTAAGGCTAACCATCACGATTTTTTGCAAAAAATTGAAATTTTTTTTTCGTTGAAATTCCGGTTCAAAATGATTATAGGTAATGTATATAACACGTTGAGCACGAAACTACCGGTAAAATGCATGGTTATTGGAAGTTTCGTGTTTTGATACTCGGCCACATCGTGCTTCGAACCTGGATTGCAGGCGAATGAGGCCACATATTGCAGCAAATTAAACGTTGATCTACTCATAATTACATTAATAATCCAAAATAAACGAAACATTCCGAATCTGTGACAATGAATTTTATCCGCTCAAAATAAGTAAGGCTAACCATCACGGTTTTTTGCAAAAAATTGAAAACTTTTTTTCGTTGAAATTCCGGTTCAAAATGATTATAGGTAATGTATATAACACGTTGAGCACGAAACTACCGGTAAAATGCGTGGTTATTGGAAGTTTCGTATTTTGATACTCGGCCACATCGTGCTTCGAACCTGGATTGCAGGCGAACGAGGCCACATATTGCAGCAAATTAAACGTTGATCTACTCATAATTACATTAATAATCCAAAATAAACGAAACATTCCGAATCTGTGACAATGAATTTTATCCGCTCAAAATAAGTAAGGCTAACCATCACGATTTTTTGCAAAAAATTGAAAACTTTTTTTCGTTGAAATTCCGGTTCAAAATGATTATAGGTAATGTATATAACACGTTGAGCACGAAACTACCGGTAAAATGCGTGGTTATTGGAAGTTTCGTATTTTGATACTCGGCCACATCGTGCTTCGAACCTGGATTGCAGGCGAACGAGGCCACATATTGCAGCAAATTAAACGTTGATCTACTCATAATTACATTAATAATCCAAAATAAACGAAACATTCCGAATCTGTGACAATGAATTTTATCCGCTCAAAATAAGTAAGGCTAACCATCACGATTTTTTGCAAAAAATTGAAATTTTTTTTTCGTTGAAATTCCGGTTCAAAATGATTATAGGTAATGTATATAACACGTTGAGCACGAAACTACCGGTAAAATGCATGGTTATTGGAAGTTTCGTGTTTTGATACTCGGCCACATCGTGCTTCGAACCTGGATTGCAGGCGAATGAGGCCACATATTGCAGCAAATTAAACGTTGATCTACTCATAATTACATTAATAATCCAAAATAAACGAAACATTCCGAATCTGTGACAATGAATTTTATCCGCTCAAAATAAGTAAGGCTAACCATCACGGTTTTTTGCAAAAAATTGAAAACTTTTTTTCGTTGAAATTCCGGTTCAAAATGATTATAGGTAATGTATATAACACGTTGAGCACGAAACTACCGGTAAAATGCGTGGTTATTGGAAGTTTCGTATTTTGATACTCGGCCACATCGTGCTTCGAACCTGGATTGCAGGCGAACGAGGCCACATATTGCAGCAAATTAAACGTTGATCTACTCATAATTACATTAATAATCCAAAATAAACGAAACATTCCGAATCTGTGACAATGAATTTTATCCGCTCAAAATAAGTAAGGCTAACCATCACGATTTTTTGCAAAAAATTGAAATTTTTTTTTTCGTTGAAATTCCGGTTCGAAATGATTATAGGTAATGTATATAACACGTTGAGCACGATACTACCGGTAAAATGCGTGGTTATTGGAAGTTTCGTGTTTTGATACTCGGCCACATCGTGCTTCGAACCTGGATTGCAGGCGAACGAGGCCACATATTGCAGCAAATTAAACGTTGATCTACTCATAATTACATTAATAATCCAAAATAAACGAAACATTCCGAATCTGTGACAATGAATTTTATCCGCTCAAAATAAGTAAGGCTAACCATCACGATTTTTTGCAAAAAATTGAAATTTTTTTTTCGTTGAAATTACGGTTCAAAATGATTATAGGTAATGTATATAACACGTTGAGCACGAAACTACCGGTAAAATGCGTGGTTATTGGAAGTTTCGTATTTTGATACTCGGCCACATCGTGCTTCGAACCTGGATTGCAGGCGAACGAGGCCACATATTGCAGCAAATTAAACGTTGATCTACTCATAATTACATTAATAATCCAAAATAAACGAAACATTCCGAATCTGTGACAATGAATTTTATCCGCTCAAAATAAGTAAGGCTAACCATCACGATTTTTTGCAAAAAATTGAAAATTTTTTTTCGTTGAAATTCCGGTTCAAAATGATTATAGGTAATGTATATAACACGTTGAGCACGAAACTACCGGTAAAATGCGTGGTTATTGGAAGTTTCGTGTTTTGATACTCGGCCACATCGTGCTTCGAACCTGGATTGCAGGCGAACGAGGCCACATATTGCAGCAAATTAAACGTTGATCTACTCATAATTACATTAATAATCCAAAATAAACGAAACATTCCGAATCTGTGACAATGAATTTTATCCGCTCAAAATAAGTAAGGCTAACCATCACGATTTTTTGCAAAAAATTGAAAACTTTTTTTCGTTGAAATTCCGGTTCGAAATGATTATAGGTAATGTATATAACACGTTGAGCACGATACTACCGGTAAAATGCGTGGTTATTGGAAGTTTCGTATTTTGATACTCGGCCACATCGTGCTTCGAACCTGGATTGCAGGCGAACGAGGCCACATATTGCAGCAAATTAAACGTTGATCTACTCATAATTACATTAATAATCCAAAATAAACGAAACATTCCGAATCTGTGACAATGAATTTTATCCGCTCAAAATAAGTAAGGCTAACCATCACGATTTTTTGCAAAAAATTGAAAACTTTTTTTCGTTGAAATTCCGGTTCAAAATGATTATAGGTAATGTATATAACACGTTGAGCACGAAACTACCGGTAAAATGCGTGGTTATTGGAAGTTTCGTATTTTGATACTCGGCCACATCGTGCTTCGAACCTGGATTGCAGGCGAACGAGGCCACATATTGCAGCAAATTAAACGTTGATCTACTCATAATTACATTAATAATCCAAAATAAACGAAACATTCCGAATCTGTGACAATGAATTTTATCCGCTCAAAATAAGTAAGGCTCATCACGATTTTTTGCAAAAAATTGAAATTTTTTTTTCGTTGAAATTCCGGTTCAAAATGATTATAGGTAATGTATATAACACGTTGAGCACGAAACTACCGGTAAAATGCGTGGTTATTGGAAGTTTCGTATTTTGATACTCGGCCACATCGTGCTTCGAACCTGGATTGCAGGCGAACGAGGCCACATATTGCAGCAAATTAAACGTTGATCTACTCATAATTACATTAATAATCCAAAATAAACGAAACATTCCGAATATGTGACAATGAATTTTATCCGCTCAAAATAAGTAAGGCTAACCATCACGATTTTTTGCAAAAAATTGAAATTTTTTTTTTCGTTGAAATTCCGGTTCGAAATGATTATAGGTAATGTATATAACACGTTGAGCACGATACTACCGGTAAAATGCGTGGTTATTGGAAGTTTCGTATTTTGATACTCGGCCACATCGTGCTTCGAACCTGGATTGCAGGCGAACGAGGCCACATATTGCAGCAAATTAAACGTTGATCTACTCATAATTACATTAATAATCCAAAATAAACGAAACATTCCGAATATGTGACAATGAATTTTATCCGCTCAAAATAAGTAAGGCTAACCATCACGATTTTTTGCAAAAAATTGAAATTTTTTTTTTCGTTGAAATTCCGGTTCGAAATGATTATAGGTAATGTATATAACACGTTGAGCACGATACTACCGGTAAAATGCGTGGTTATTGGAAGTTTCGTATTTTGATACTCGGCCACATCGTGCTTCGAACCTGGATTGCAGGCGAACGAGGCCACATATTGCAGCAAATTAAACGTTGATCTGCTCATAATTACATTAATAATCCAAAATAAACGAAACATTCCGAATCTGTGACAATGAATTTTATCCGCTCAAAATAAGTAAGGCTCATCACGATTTTTTGCAAAAAATTGAAATTTTTTTTTCGTTGAAATTCCGGTTCAAAATGATTATAGGTAATGTATATAACACGTTGAGCACGAAACTACCGGTAAAATGCGTGGTTATTGGAAGTTTCGTATTTTGATACTCGGCCACATCGTGCTTCGAACCTGGATTGCAGGCGAACGAGGCCACATATTGCAGCAAATTAAACGTTGATCTACTCATAATTACATTAATAATCCAAAATAAACGAAACATTCCGAATCTGTGACAATGAATTTTATCCGCTCAAAATAAGTAAGGCTCATCACGATTTTTTGCAAAAAATTGAAATTTTTTTTTCGTTGAAATTCCGGTTCAAAATGATTATAGGTAATGTATATAACACGTTGAGCACGAAACTACCGGTAAAATGCGTGGTTATTGGAAGTTTCGTATTTTGATACTCGGCCACATCGTGCTTCGAACCTGGATTGCAGGCGAACGAGGCCACATATTGCAGCAAATTAAACGTTGATCTACTCATAATTACATTAATAATCCAAAATAAACGAAACATTCCGAATCTGTGACAATGAATTTTATCCGCTCAAAATAAGTAAGGCTAACCATCACGATTTTTTGCAAAAAATTGAAAACTTTTTTTCGTTGAAATTCCGGTTCAAAATGATTATAGGTAATGTATATAACACGTTGAGCACGAAACTACCGGTAAAATGCGTGGTTATTGGAAGTTTCGTGTTTTGATACTCGGCCACATCGTGCTACGAACCTGGATTGCAGGCGAACGAGGCCACATATTGCAGCAAATTAAACGTTGATCTACTCATAATTACATTAATAATCCAAAATAAACGAAACATTCCGAATCTGTGACAATGAATTTTATCCGCTCAAAATAAGTAAGGCTAACCATCACGATTTTTTGCAAAAAATTGAAAACTTTTTTTCGTTGAAATTCCGGTTCAAAATGATTATAGGTAATGTATATAACACGTTGAGCACGAAACTACCGGTAAAATGCGTGGTTATTGGAAGTTTCGTGTTTTGATACTCGGCCACATCGTGCTTCGAACCTGGATTGCAGGCGAACGAGGCCACATATTGCAGCAAATTAAACGTTGATCTACTCATAATTACATTAATAATCCAAAATAAACGAAACATTCCGAATATGTGACAATGAATTTTATCCGCTCAAAATAAGTAAGGCTAACCATCACGATTTTTTGCAAAAAATTGAAATTTTTTTTTTCGTTGAAATTCCGGTTCGAAATGATTATAGGTAATGTATATAACACGTTGAGCACGATACTACCGGTAAAATGCGTGGTTATTGGAAGTTTCGTATTTTGATACTCGGCCACATCGTGCTTCGAACCTGGATTGCAGGCGAACGAGGCCACATATTGCAGCAAATTAAACGTTGATCTGCTCATAATTACATTAATAATCCAAAGTAAACGAAACATTCCGAATCTGTGACAATGAATTTTATCCGCTCAAAATAAGTAAGGCTAACCATCACGATTTTTTGCAAAAAATTGAAATTTTTTTTTCGTTGAAATTCCGGTTCAAAATGATTATAGGTAATGTATATAACACGTTGAGCACGAAATTACCGGTAAAATGCGTGGTTATTGGAAGTTTCGTGTTTTGATACTCGGCCACATCGTGCTTCGAACCTGGATTGCAGGCGAACGAGGCCACATATTGCAGCAAATTAATCGTTGATCTACTCATAATTACATTAATAATCCAAAATAAACGAAACATTCCGAATCTGTGACAATGAATTTTATCCGCTCAAAATAAGTAAGGCTAACCATCACGATTTTTTGCAAAAAATTGAAATTTTTTTTTCGTTGAAATTCCGGTTCAAAATGATTATAGGTAAACTTAATAAACACATTTTTATTAATCACTTGTTTTTTGTTCCGCAGAATATTTTGAATGTCTTTCAAAAAGTTTAAAAAATCACTCGATCGATTTCGACTTGTTAGGTCATCATCAGGAGTATCTGATGATGACCTAACAAGTCGAAATCGATCGAGTGATTTTTTAAACTTTTTGAAAGACATTCAAAATATTCTGCGGAACAAAAAACAAGTGATTAATAAAAATGTGTTTATTAAGTATGAGTGTGTTTCGCCAAGTGCCTACGGCAAATAGCGTTAAAAGGATTATAGGTAATGTATATAACACGTTGAGCACGAAACTACCGGTAAAATGCGTGGTTATTGGAAGTTTCGTGTTTTGATACTCGGCCACATCGTGCTTCGAACCTGGATTGCAGGCGAACGAGGCCACATATTGCAGCAAATTAAACGTTGATCTACTCATAATTACATTAATAATCCAAAATAAACGAAACATTCCGAATCTGTGACAATGAATTTTATCCGCTCAAAATAAGTAAGGCTCATCACGATTTTTTGCAAAAAATTGAAATTTTTTTTTCGTTGAAATTCCGGTTCAAAATGATTATAGGTAATGTATATAACACGTTGAGCACGAAACTACCGGTAAAATGCGTGGTTATTGGAAGTTTCGTATTTTGATACTCGGCCACATCGTGCTTCGAACCTGGATTGCAGGCGAACGAGGCCACATATTGCAGCAAATTAAACGTTGATCTACTCATAATTACATTAATAATCCAAAATAAACGAAACATTCCGAATCTGTGACAATGAATTTTATCCGCTCAAAATAAGTAAGGCTAACCATCACGATTTTTTGCAAAAAATTGAAAACTTTTTTTCGTTGAAATTCCGGTTCAAAATGATTATAGGTAATGTATATAACACGTTGAGCACGAAACTACCGGTAAAATGCGTGGTTATTGGAAGTTTCGTGTTTTGATACTCGGCCACATCGTGCTACGAACCTGGATTGCAGGCGAACGAGGCCACATATTGCAGCAAATTAAACGTTGATCTACTCATAATTACATTAATAATCCAAAATAAACGAAACATTCCGAATCTGTGACAATGAATTTTATCCGCTCAAAATAAGTAAGGCTAACCATCACGATTTTTTGCAAAAAATTGAAAACTTTTTTTCGTTGAAATTCCGGTTCAAAATGATTATAGGTAATGTATATAACACGTTGAGCACGAAACTACCGGTAAAATGCGTGGTTATTGGAAGTTTCGTGTTTTGATACTCGGCCACATCGTGCTTCGAACCTGGATTGCAGGCGAACGAGGCCACATATTGCAGCAAATTAAACGTTGATCTACTCATAATTACATTAATAATCCAAAATAAACGAAACATTCCGAATATGTGACAATGAATTTTATCCGCTCAAAATAAGTAAGGCTAACCATCACGATTTTTTGCAAAAAATTGAAATTTTTTTTTTCGTTGAAATTCCGGTTCGAAATGATTATAGGTAATGTATATAACACGTTGAGCACGATACTACCGGTAAAATGCGTGGTTATTGGAAGTTTCGTATTTTGATACTCGGCCACATCGTGCTTCGAACCTGGATTGCAGGCGAACGAGGCCACATATTGCAGCAAATTAAACGTTGATCTGCTCATAATTACATTAATAATCCAAAGTAAACGAAACATTCCGAATCTGTGACAATGAATTTTATCCGCTCAAAATAAGTAAGGCTAACCATCACGATTTTTTGCAAAAAATTGAAATTTTTTTTTCGTTGAAATTCCGGTTCAAAATGATTATAGGTAATGTATATAACACGTTGAGCACGAAATTACCGGTAAAATGCGTGGTTATTGGAAGTTTCGTGTTTTGATACTCGGCCACATCGTGCTTCGAACCTGGATTGCAGGCGAACGAGGCCACATATTGCAGCAAATTAATCGTTGATCTACTCATAATTACATTAATAATCCAAAATAAACGAAACATTCCGAATCTGTGACAATGAATTTTATCCGCTCAAAATAAGTAAGGCTAACCATCACGATTTTTTGCAAAAAATTGAAATTTTTTTTTCGTTGAAATTCCGGTTCAAAATGATTATAGGTAAACTTAATAAACACATTTTTATTAATCACTTGTTTTTTGTTCCGCAGAATATTTTGAATGTCTTTCAAAAAGTTTAAAAAATCACTCGATCGATTTCGACTTGTTAGGTCATCATCAGGAGTATCTGATGATGACCTAACAAGTCGAAATCGATCGAGTGATTTTTTAAACTTTTTGAAAGACATTCAAAATATTCTGCGGAACAAAAAACAAGTGATTAATAAAAATGTGTTTATTAAGTATGAGTGTGTTTCGCCAAGTGCCTACGGCAAATAGCGTTAAAAGGATTATAGGTAATGTATATAACACGTTGAGCACGAAACTACCGGTAAAATGCGTGGTTATTGGAAGTTTCGTGTTTTGATACTCGGCCACATCGTGCTTCGAACCTGGATTGCAGGCGAACGAGGCCACATATTGCAGCAAATTAAACGTTGATCTACTCATAATTACATTAATAATCCAAAATAAACGAAACATTCCGAATCTGTGACAATGAATTTTATCCGCTCAAAATAAGTAAGGCTAACATCACGATTTTTTGCAAAAAATTGAAATTTTTTTTTCGTTGAAATTCCGATTCAAAATGATTATAGGTAATGTATATAACACGTTGAGCACGATACTACCGGTAAAATGCGTGGTTATTGGAAGTTTCGTGTTTTGATACTCGGCCACATCGTGCTTCGAACCTGGATTGCAGGCGAACGAGGCCACATATTGCAGCAAATTAAACGTTGATCTACTCATAATTACATTAATAATCCAAAATAAACGAAACATTCCGAATCTGTGACAATGAATTTTATCCGCTCAAAATAAGTAAGGCTAACCATCACGATTTTTTGCAAAAAATTGAAATTTTTTTTTCGTTGAAATTCCGGTTCAAAATGATTATAGGTAATGTATATAACACGTTGAGCACGAAACTACCGGTAAAATGCGTGGTTATTGGAAGTTTCGTGTTTTGATACTCGGCCACATCGTGCTTCGAACCTGGATTGCAGGCGAACGAGGCCACATATTGCAGCAAATTAAACGTTGATCTACTCATAATTACATTAATAATCCAAAATAAACGAAACATTCCGAATCTGTGACAATGAATTTTATCCGCTCAAAATAAGTAAGGCATTTTCTAGTATTTCTGTTTAATCCGAAATATCCAAAACAATTAAAATTTAAATTTTATGCTTTTTTTATTAATTTAATAATTTATTTACATGTCTTGAAATAAATTTGTTGTTTTATATATTTCCGTTAAGAAGAACTTTCGAAACAATATAAGAAGATTTATCTCCTATTTAATGTTTTTCTTGTTTATTCGAGTAGATATTTATAGAGATATTGTTTTACATAATAATATAATATAATGATATAACTTAATTATATATAATAAACAAAAAATAATAATAAAATTAAAAAAATATAAAAATCAACAACAAAATTTTGTAAAAAATTGGAAATAAAAATAGTAAACTAAAAAATAATAAAATTAAAAAACGTTTTAAATATAAATTTATGTTTTTTATGTTGCTGCTTGCGAGAAATAAAAATAAAAAATAAAATAAAACAATAATATATTCTTTTTTTAGGTTTTTCTTCTTCTTTCATCTTTTATGCTTCTACTTTGTATGGTGATCCAGGAATATGATCATCGCCCCATTTAACAATTAAAATATATTCTCCACGTTCACGAACCAAGTAATTAATTTGATAGGTATTGCGACCGGTATGCCTAATGAAACATTCCTCGCACGGGCCCTTTGGTCCATACATACCAACGTATAAAATATTATTGCCTAAATGGATAGCGGAGAAAATATTTATGTTAGAAATGATCATGATATGCATTTAAACGATAAAATAACACTCACCGGCATCGGTTGCATTAAGTGTAAATTGATTTTGTTTTCCAATATAGGCCTTCTTCAATCCCATGCCTTTCGATTGAACTTGTGACGCATCGGATTTGAATACAGGTAATACGACTCCTTGATGTTTATTTGCTTTCGCTATTTTTGGAACAGTTTCAACAATGACGGATGATGTTTCTTGGGCACCTTCTTCGGCTAATTTTTCTCCTGTAAACAAAAAATTAAAACAAAATCGACACAATATAAATAAACGATTAAATAAATGTGTAAATAAACGAAACATGCTTAAAATATTTATTATTTATCGTAAGAAATTTGTGTATTTCTTTAAAATGAATTAATAATGTCGATTTCCATTTAATTTTGATCGAAAAAAGTACTAGAAATTTGGTTGCCCCTAAATGTTTGCTTATATATATATATATATATATATATATCAATAATTTTTAAAATAATAAAGGAATTGAAAACACGTCTAACGAATATCATTTATGGAACTTTTTGTAGCATTTAAAGTTTTTTTCGGGATTAAGAAAAAACGTGGGGTGACACTGACTTATATATTCTACATACCCTGACGAAAATCATCACTTGCTACATAATTGAAAATTTATATAAATTGGTAGAGATAAAGAGCAGTTTAAGAAATATTTGAATGCGTAACTCACCTGTACAACTAATTTTAAATGGTGATCCTACGATATGCATATTATTATATTTAATCGACATGTAATAATCTCCGGGTAATAGCGGCGTGTATCTAACTTTATAACCTTCCTCGACTTCAGTACAATCCATTGATACTTTTGATGGGCCATCAATATTAACCGCAAGTGTACCACAACCAGCATTGCATGTGTCAATAATACAATCGGTTTTAACGCCAGTTTTAACCTCTTTTAGTCCATTACCATAGGCATGAACAGCGGCCGGATCTGCAACATCTTTTCCAACTTTTATCTTGAACGGTGATCCAGGGATGTGAACTTGATTGAACTTCACGTGTATACTATGGATACCATTTTCACGTGGATAGAATCGTACGGAATAAGTTTCCGAATCGATTAGCTGAATGAAACAATCGTCGGAATTGTTACCGGGTGATACAATTTTAGCGTCTAATTCGCCTATGGCATCATTTTTGCGAACAATGAATTGTGATGGGGTATCGGCTTGAATGCCACCCTCTGGGAATTGGGCAACCTCTAATTTATGTGCTTCGCCCATAGAGGGGGAAATATATACTTTGTATGGTGAATCTGGGATGTGACGATCATTGAATTTCAAACCAATACGGTATTCACCTGGTTCGGCCACATTATACGTTACATCACATGAACCGTCTTTACGATCTTTAAATTCAATATCGGCCTTGCTTGGACCTTCAACCGAAATAGCTAAGCTACCACCACCAGCTTCACGTGTCCACACATTAAAATCGGATGGCACACCAACTTCACCGCGTTCCAAACCAGATCCACCGGCTTTAACTAAATGGGCACCGAAATCTCTTAGGGGGCCAACGGTGAATTGGAAAGGTGATCCAGGAATATGCATATCCTTATAACGAACTGATACAGTGTGAACGCCTAATTCTTTTGGTACAAAGTGCACGGCATAGAGGCCATCCTCGACCTCATTTATTTCGGCATCGTCGGTAACATTTCCGGGCGAAGTGACTGTTGCGCCCAAATCGAATGATGTAATACCAGGCATTTTAAATGTTAATTTACATTGGCTACCGACTTCGGTTAATGGCACTGCATCTCTTTGTCTTTGAATCTTTTCACGTTGACGATTTGAACCTTCACCAGTGACTTTAACAGTGTACGGTGATCCGGGTACATGATGATCGGCGAATTTCAAATTAACAATATAGTAACCGGGTTCGGTCGGTTTGTATGAAATATTAAGTGTTCCATCATCTTTATCGTTACATTGAATTTCAGCTTTGCTTGGGCCTTCAATGGAAAGTGAGAGACCACCATAACCTGCGTTACGTGTATCAACGGTGAACGCATTCTCAACATGTGTTACACCTTCCTTTAAAGCTGTACCTTTTACAACGACTTTCTTGGCGTCACCCACTTCACGCTCACATACATTAACTTTGAATGGTGAATTGTTAATATGTTTGCCCATACGCTTAACGGATACGTAGTGTTCACCAGTTTCACGGGGTGTGAATGAAACACCAATATTTCCGCTTGGCATACGTTTTAAGAAGCATGGTTCTTCCAAACCACTTGGCGTTTGAATTGAGGCGTTCAATGAACGTAAATCGGCATCAGTGATTGCGCCTGGAAGCGTTACTTCAGAACATGAACCAACTGAAATTTGGTTACGTTTGCGACCTTCACCAGTGACTTTGGCAAAGAATGGTGATCCCTTGATATTTTTGTCACCGAATCGGACTGAGATTTTATATTCGCCGGGGGCTGTTGGCAAATATGATACCGAAACTGTACCATCCTTATTGTCTTGATACGAAATTTCGGCTTTGCTTGGCCCTTCAACCGCTAATGATAATCCACCAGCGCCAGCACCTTTTGTTGAAATTGTGAATAGACATGGTTCACCACTAACACCGTGTGTTAAACCAGGTCCGTATGCGGTTACGTAGCCCGATGCAATTGAATCAACATGGAACTTGAATGGTGATCCTATAGAAAATTATTTTAAAATGCAGATTAGTATATAAATTAACCGTAATTAATAATTAAAAATATATTATTTCGTACCTTGTACATGTTCACCATTATATTTAACAGCCAATTCATGAATACCTTCCTCGCGTGGATCATATTTAATAGAAACGGTGCCATCGCGATTATCAGCTATTACGGGTTTATCTATTTGTCCACTCGGCATTTTGACTTCAGCTAAAAATAAAATTTAAAACAGATAACATTAAATTATTATTGAAATCGAAATAAAATTTTAATACAAAAATTATAAATGCAACAATATTTATTGGCAACGTTCCCATTTTGGCAAATATACATATTTGTGTAAATATAAATTCTAAGGGCCAAGTACACAATGTTCATTTGTGAATTAATAATTACACAAAAGATTTTATTTTAATTTTTTAACAATAGACGACAAACCGTATCGAACATGCATTTTAAATTAAATCAGGAGAAATTTTGTACTAAAAGTATTAAACTGCATAATGTGTCTTGGCTAAATCGGAATGGTGTGATATTTTTATTCACCTCACACGTGCTGTGTACTACAAATTTATTATATTTATATGTAATTCACGTAAAAATATTCATAATTTAAAACGAATTATATTAAAATGTAACTTAAATTATTTAATTTAATTAATTTATACCATTTTATATAAAACTGAAACGAAAAAAAAAAATTTCAAGGGGTAATTAGCAGTAACGAGGTTGTTGTTGTTGTCAATATAATCGATAGTTGTTGTTGTCAAAATTTTAGCACAGATGTGATATAATTTCTGTTTAAAAATTTAATTTGGAATATTATGGTATATGTACTGTCGAAAATGGCGTAAAACGTGATTTTATGATAAACTCCGACTTTACATATAAATAAATATATAATATATACATGTAGGCACATGAAATGTCTAAAATGTTTGTGTAAGACAATAATAATAAATTATATTACAGCCTCGCGCAAAACATTTAACACCGCCGCTCGTCTAAAGTGATTTGTTTGTCGCTCATCCTATCAATTAATTTTCTTAAATGTATTTATAGATAAAACCAAAATAAAAATTCCAAAAAATTATATAATTAAATAATACATTTCTAGATAATTTATACAGGAACATTAAGTTTATTAAAAAAAAAAAACTGAAATTTCTATGGAGGAGCATCAAATAATTTTTTTTTTATTACGAAATTTATAAATAATTTAAAGAAATCTAAATTTATTTTTAAATTTGAAATTTTGACAATTTTCTATCATGAATCAAGCGAGGTATTTTATTTTGTTGGAAAATCATAATAATTATAAATTTTTATACATTTTTTATTTCGTCGAAATTTTGAAAGATATATTTTTAACAGAAAAATGCAGGTACGGATTTCGGTGTTAATATATACAGATATATATACATATTATATATATAAAAAATTACAGGTTAATAATTTTTATGTTGAATATTATATTTATTATAAGTACCTTTGTGTGTATTTATATAAAAATTGGAAATAAAATTTGTTGGAAAAAAATCGACACCTTCAGGCAATTCGTCGCCGTCTTCACCTTTCACCTGTTCACAGAAAAATACATTTATCCGTTCTGGATTATCAAATTCCGAAACGGTTATTTTTCGACTAAAATCTCGATAAAAATCATTATATTCTTCCCAGGTTGCTTCTTTTGGTACTTCATCAAGATGATGATATGCATTCCACATTTTTATATAAAAATTTTTATAACAATTTTATAAAATTGCCACGCCGCTAACTATTTACGATATAATTAATTAATTTTTATTCTTAATTTTCTTGTGTATAATACTTGTAACATTTAACTAACATAAATTAAATATATATATTAAATAATTATTATGATTTTCCCTATAGATGAAAAATTAATAAACTGTTATATAACGATGAAAATCAAGACGCCATTTTTAAATTATATTAAAATACAGAAACTAATTAAAAATATATAAATTTTTTATTATAACAAGAAAATTAAGATCGAAAAATTATAATGTTTTAATTTTTTTTTTTATTTCACTATAAATAATTTTTAAAAACACGTTCAACACCCAAAAATTTTATTGATTTCCACTATAAATAATTTGCATCTAGCGCACCACTTTACTGGTTTTAAACCATCAAAACAAATTATTAATTTTTTTGTTATAATAAAAAAAAAATCTTAAATTAAATAAATATTTTCGCACCGAATTAATATTAAATATAAACTTAATTCAATGCCCGACCACTACACTGTATCGATCTGGAGGAAAATCTAACAACGTCTTAACTTTTACACAGACGTTTTATAAATGCGAACGAGAAAATGTGGTATTCTGAGTTTTTAATTTTTCAAAATTTATATAAAAAAAATCGGATGGTTATTAAAAAAAAAGTTGTATAAAAGAAAAATTAAATTATGAATAATTGACACTGAATATATTAAATGCGCGAAAATAGGTGAAGTGAAAATTTTGTCACCAATATACGTTCAAATTTATAAAATATGCCAATCACTGTATTTGTGAGCACAGATTATCGTAAATTTCGATTGTATTTACGAGCGTTTAATAAATATTTGGACAAAATATATTCAAAATTTAATTTATTCAAATACGACACCTGTCTTATGATTGATTCTAATAATAAAACCAAAAAGAAAATTATTTTGGATATTTATCGAGCGAATAGTCTGCGCATATATATTCTAGTTTCGTATATACGTATGTATATAGGTGAGTTTTGATCAGCGCAGAATTATAAAAATTTAATTTACTAATAATGTTAAAACTAATCATCTTTTGCCAATTATAACATTTCTGGCGCAGCTAGCCAGTATTAAAATTGCGTGCAATTTATGTTTTTTAACGCCAAATCAATTTTCGACAAAATTAATGGCATAACAGATGATCACCCCATCACTAAAATATAACAGTTCTAAAATGTGAACTGAGTAAAAATCAGAGAGCTGTAAATTTAGTTGGATCACTATTGATCTAACGTGAGAAAGTATGAGATGAGACATATATATTCGTCTAAATCTACTACATCAGCGATCAAAATTATATCTGTACAAAATACAGATTTTGTTAATGACCTTGAATAAGGGGCGCGATGATATATTAATGATAATCTATTAATTAAGAGTAATGGTCCGAAAATATGTGATCGCTATAAATATATGACATGATGGAAGGGAACTGTATATTTATTTGCTAAAGACATAATCACTACAAAGAATTATTGGTGTGTACCTACCAGCGTGATTGCCATTTGATGATCGTTTAATACAGCAGACGTATAAATTTTTAGTTTTTTGAAATTATGACTGATGTGATTTGCTGGTACGATCACTTGATATTTTTAATTTTAATTGCAATCAATTTAAACAAACTATATATGTCTGGCCAAATGTAGGCCGATTGATAAATTAATGATCGCAACGATCGATAAATCGGAATAAACTAGTTTTTGATAGTTTTATTTAATTTATTTAAAATTACATTTTCACTTGTGATACATTTGAGTTTTGAGGATTGTGATCATAGAATAGAAATATAAAAATCGCGGTGTAAAAAATAAAAAATATGCCGGTACATAATTGTCCTCCTCAAACAGGTCTACAATATCGAAGAAATAGTGAAACACACAGAGCTCTTTTAAATGCAAATTTAAATATTGTATATCAGGCACTACTGGTCCTATTATAAGTGAAATACTATATTTATTTACACCTGTCTAGCGTCATCGATTGCGACATGATCGATGGTTGGTTCAGCGCAATCGATCTAAAGTCTAGTGTGATCGCTATAAGTGACATGATGGGGCAGTTGTGTATATCGACCGAAGCCATATTAACCGATCGCACAAAACGTTTACTAGTAAAGATTATTTGCTAAATGTCGAATTATTTATTTACCCACGTAATTGCCATTTGATGATCATTTAATACATATATCAGACATTTAAATTTTACTTTTAAATTTCGATTGATTTGCTCTGACGATACCTACATGATCACTTGATGTTTTTAATTTTAATTATGTACAATCGATTTGAATAATCTATATCGTATGTCTGGCTAAAAGTAGCGCGATCGATTGAAATTAACGATCAACGATAAATCAGAATAAACAATTTTTATAGTTCTATTTTATTTATTTAAAATTATATGTAAACATTAAATCACAAAATGATCGCAACAATGCCAGCCAATATTGTCAACGAACAATAATTAGTTCTGCATAATTTTCAGTAAAAATTTAATTGTACGAAGTTTTAGTCAGTTCTTTTAAATAAATACGTAATTAAATAATTTTTTATCAGTGGACCAATTCTGTCTTTCCCTGGGAAAAATATTTTCATAGCATTTTTGTCAAAATTATATTTTTCCGGCCTACTGAAGAAATAAGTTTAGTGCAAAAATTTTCAAAACCAACATTTTCAAATTTTCCCATTTAACTTTGTTTCAAAAATATTAACACCAAACTTGTTCCCTCAGTAGGCCAGAAAAATATAATTTTGACAAAAATGCTATAAAAATATTTTTCCCAATTCCCTATTCCCAGGGAAAGCCAGAAGTGCCACAGAAACCATTTTTTTTCTGGAATTTCCATGGGAATAGGAAAAGAAACATTGTTTTTATCTAAATCTGATTTTTTTTACTATACACTAAATTTTAATGTTTAAAATTTGGGAATTTTTTCCCATGTCGAAACTGGCAAGGAAATTTTTCCCTATTTTAATTACCAGAGTATTTTCAATGGCTACATAAAATTCTTTCACAGTATCTAGATTTAACCAAAAGTAATTATCAATCAATAAACACTTTCTGACACAGTTTTTCGCAAATATAGGTTTTGCACTTCAAATTCACGATTTTGCAAATCATATTCATTTTTTTTTTATTTCATTCACAACTTTTTACAAGTTAACCTCAATTTCTTACAATTCAACTTCAACCTCAATTTTTTATACTTCATTGTCAAGTTTTTGCAAAGCGAATTCGTGTTTTTTCAAACTAACTATATTTCAAGTTCGTAAAGTTTTGGCAACTCTGCAAAACAAATTCAGTACTCCCAATTCTTAACCGATTATGATGGGATTGGGTATGCTGGATGGAAATGGAATTCTTAAATGATTTTTGGAAAAAATTCGAGTTCCGTCCCAGGTGGCCGTTTTCCAGAATTTCTTCTAAAAATCATTCTTTAAGAATCCCATTTTTCTCCAACATATTTAATCCCATCATAATCAGTTAAGAAATGGCCGAGTTCCGTTCCAGGTGGCCATATTCCAGAATTTCCTCCAAAAATCCTTTAAAAATCCCATTTCGAACCAACATACTCAATCCCATCATAATCGGTTAAAAATCGGGAGCACTGAATTTGTTTTGCAAAGAGTTGCAAAAACTTTACGAAACTTTACGAAGTTAGTTTGAAAAAATACGAATTTGCTTTGCAAAAAATTAATGTTGATTTAGAAAAAATTAACAATGAAGTATAAAAAATTGAGGTTGAATTGTAAAAAATTTAAGTTAACTTGTAAAAAGTTGAGAATGAAATAAAAAAAAATTGAATATGATTTGCAAAATCGTGAATTTGAAGTGCAAAACCTATAGCAAAAAAAGCGGGAATAGATTTGGTTTATAAGAATTTTTTACACCAGCCGTTTTAAATGTCAGTCCAGCATCTAAGCATATCAGCAAATTTGGTTCCGTTGATTTAATTTAAATTGCTCGACGAACATCGGTTTACTTAAAAACGTAAATAGAACAACATTGCTCTCTGATGCTCAGAATTTGGTAAATTTTTTAATTAAATTTTGTTTGGCCGGTTTTCATGTCACCAGAAACTGACCTAAACCATCCAGACACTTCTCTGCAAGTTTTAAGTAAACCACGAGATGCAAAATTTTATTTTTTTGCTCATGCGTAATTTCTTAGCACGATAAAGCATCGGTTATTTACATTTTCATTCCAAGTGTAGAAAGCCTTTACTTTCAACAGGATGGCCTCATATACCACAGTATGCCATCGAAATTTGTTAATATCACATCATTAGTCGCCCGATTTACTCGGTAGATATAGAACACCATACAGCAAGAGATTTTGTCGATTTATTATAGGGTAAGATTTTCAAAATTAAAAAGGAATTAATTAAAAATAATTAATTATTTTTTTTTTAAATTAAATCCGGCAAATAGGCAAGCGATAAGAGAACAGTTAGTTAGAAAAAAAAACATTCTAAAAAACAGAGAAGACGGAAATTCTTGGTACCTTAGCCACAAGAAACTAAAAATTTGTTACGGGGTTTGAATTCGTCATATTTTCAAAATCCCGAAAACTAAAATCCCTCAAGCTTTGTTCACAAGTCGGATGGAAATCCGAGATTTAAAATCCCACCATTTTAACCAATCAAATCTCACAAATTATACAAAATACACGCCCCCTTTCATCCCAAAAAGTAGAAAAATTGCAACTTTTGAGCAAAAATCCTGCAGACGACCAACTTAACAAATCAAAACTAATTATTCAGCTACATTTTGTAGATCATTATAGTTTTTTAACTCATTTTTTTGTGTGTTGTAATGAGTACTTCTTAATGACATTTGGTTTTTTTTGTATTGTAAAACAGTTCTGTGTACGTTCAGACTTAATTACCTATCTAAGCTGAGTTACGGAAAACAACAAAACTAGACTATTGTTTGTCTTGAAAAAGACATTTTTTATAACTTAATTACAGATTTCAAAAATATCCGAAATTAATACAAAATATTTAAAAGAAAAAAAATTTCAAAACTATATCGAAAAATTTATGAAAAGAAAAATGAATTAAAAACTGAGAAACTATAATGACGCAAAATTTACGAAAAATGAATGAAAAGCAAAAAGAATTTATTATGTGGTTATCCAATTCGAGGTTGATAAAGTAAACTTAAAAAAAACACACAAAATATTCGGAATGTATTGTAATTTTTATTTCATTTTACAGATTGATCCTTGCCATTTTTAGTTAAACAAGATATCATTCAAATGTTCTCCACGGGACTTCTTACAGGCCTTGATTCTTTTGAGGTAATTTTCAATGACTTTTCGGCACATTTCGGGCGGTATCTCGGCCATTACCTTACGAATATTAGTTTTCAATTCGTCAAGAGTTTGAGGATTGTTTGCGTAAACACGATCTTTCGCGTAGCCCCACAAAAAGAAATCCAAAGGCGTTAAATCACAGGATCTTGGAGGCCAATTGACATCAGCCAATCGCGAAATCAAACGTCCAGGAAATTTCTCTTGCAAAAGATCTCGATTTGCTCGTGTTACGTGACTGGTTGCTCCATCCTGCTGGAACCACATATCGTCAAGATCATAATCTTCGATTTTCGTAAAAAAGTAATCGGTTAACATGCGGCCATAGCGCTCAGAATTGACGGTAACGGTTCGTCCATGATTGTTCTCAAAAAAATACGGCCCAGTCACACCACCAGACCACAATGCGCACCAAACAGTGACTTTTTCCGGGTGTAATGGCTTCTCTACAATCAATTGTGGATTTTCTGAGCCCCAAATTCTACAGTTTTGCTTATTAACGTATCCACCAAGCGAAAAATGAGCTTCATCACTGAAGAAAATGTTGTTTGAAAAATCAGCATCGACGGCCTGTGTTTCTGTTAATAATTTTAACGCGTTGGTCGATTGTTAAATGCTCCATATTCTTAAATGGCAGAATGTCAACTAAATAAATGACAGCGTACTTGATGTTTATCTTTGACAGATGTCGGTATACAGATTTCTACTTTATCAACCTCGAATTGGATAACCCGTTAAAATGAAATACTAATATGATAAACGAAACGATTTTTTATTTAAAATGCCAGAAAAATGTATAAAACACAAAAATACGAAGAAAACGATATTCACTGTAATTAAGCCAAGCGTAATTAAAAATAAATTTGTATTTTGACAGCTATGTCACAAAAACTAGACCAAATATATAGAGCAAAAAACATAACAAAAATTAAAAAAATCTCGGATGTGTGATTTTGGGATTTCCATCCGTCTTGTGAACACAGCTTCAAAGAAAATCTCGGATTTCAAGATATAGATTTTAAAAGAAAATTAATTTTTGTTTTCAACTTTTTGGTTAACAAAAATCGGTACTAATTCATAACAAATTGTGGCTAAGCTGGTACGAAGGGATAGTATTGGAATGGAAAATTACATAGCATTTTTACAAAAATATTTTCTTCTGGTATTGAGGTAAACGGTGGTGTATACATCTTTAGGAAACAAAATTGGGGAAAAATAACTACCAATTTGCATCACACTTTTTAAAGAAAGCCAGATTATGAGGAAATTCAGTATACAGAGACTATAATATGAATTGTGAATCATGTACTCATCTATGCCTTTGCAGATTGAAATATGGCCGTATCTAAATCTATTTTCGTCAAATTGTTATGAGCACGCAAATTCTAGATTTCGGGGTATTTATGTGACACACAACTATTTCTGAACTGATTCAACAAGAATTTTGGGATCTTTAATCGATTATGACTAAAAGCGGGGGTATAACGACATGCATTTCTGGAATGTAGGGTTCTAAAATTTATGTATGCTAAATAGAAGCGTGAAATTTTTAATAGGTTTTGAACCAATTTAAATTGTAGGGATGAAATTGGGAAACGCACAGTAGGGTTTATTTTAAGTGAAGTTCCGGAATATGCATGCTTATGGAACACGTCTCTTTCTTAGCCGATTTTGGTCACATCTAGTTTAAACGATTTGATTGGGATTGAACTGATCTAAAGATAAAAGTGAATTAAAGTGAAGTTTGTGTTTACTGTTCAAATGGGATTTTAAAATAAATGAAGGAAAACTTCTAAATTGAACTGAGCAAGTAGAAGGTAGAATTCAATTTAAAGCATGCAGAATGCTGACACCATGCTGAGATTATGAAATTTAACAAGTCGGTTTTAAAGATGGAATTGGGTTTCCCAAAACGGTTTGAACAAAAATAGATAACGGTATATTGTGTTTCAATGAATGTTTAGTATGAAGAATTTCTGTTAAAAGAACTACAATAACAAAATTAAATAAATAAAACCACAGTTTGAAGTTATGCTATAGTTACGAAATGAAGAGACGGTTGCTCGGAAAAAACACTTATCTTTTTTAAAGCAAATTTTCAGGAGACCAGGAACAGGATCGTACAATAATATCGAAAAATTTAAATGGATTCAAAAATATTTTCACTTAATATAGTGTATGTTTGAAATATTTTTGAATCCGTTTAAATGTCTCGATCTTATTGTACGGTCTTGCTCCTGATCTCCTGAAAATTTGCTTAAAAACAGATAATTGGTTTTTCTGAATTGACAGAATTTATTTAAACATAAACTTAACCCTCCGCTACTAACGCCACTCGCTCGAATCCAGCCAATTATTTTTTAAACGATGAAAACTCGTGGAAAATGAGCTGGTACGAGGTTTAAATTTCTTGTATTTTATCTTTACTATATTCGAAACTTCTTAAAATAGCGTTTAGGTCGGTTTTTTATCCCGGTGAGACGGACTCCTTTGTTTTTAAAAGTGTTGAACCGATTTTTTCTATTTTTATCATAGAAATTTGTTTTATCCAGGGCGATGCTAGTCTCTTTTTTCTTAGTCAGTTTTTTGAACATGTACAATATATTTTTTCTCTCCAAAAGTTAATTAAAAAAATTATTGCTAATCGTGGTTTATTTCTAAATTAACTTTATTTTTAATTTTAAAATTTTTGTATATTGAAATTTTATTAGCGTTTTAGAGATACATGGCTTTTAAATGTGGGTTGACTCCCACCCATGATTAGTAATTATGTAAGTTTTATATATAAAACGACTTTTTAAGAATGCAAATGTAGTAAACTGGCACATTTTCATCCTTATATGAAAAGCTCAGCTTCGTCCCAATCAATTGAGCTTAGTCCCGTTCATATATATTTGCTATTACCAACACACAAACTGTGTTTCATCTGTATATTGGTTAGGAAGTAGCTTAGTTAAAAACATTCAAATTGACGTTTTTTAAAACTACTACTGAAACTAATATTGGAACCATTTTCATCAGAATTTTCAATTTTAGGAATTCTTTTGATAGAAGTTATTTATGCAATTAAAAATTAAAATAAATAATGATAATCTTGCACTAACTCATGAAAATCTCTCTAAATTAAATATGCCATAAAGAATAGACATTGGACGAAAACTTAGGAAATATAGCTCACTTGGTACACTTTCAAAGTAGTGGTAAGATTAATATATAAAATAATAAAATTAAAAAATTTATGAAATAGAATTTATAATCGATTTGAAAAATGTTTACGTTCAAAAGAAATTTCCCGGGTTGACACATCATATTTTACATAAATTTAAAATTTAATTATCCCGAACACAACAAAAAATAATCGTATGTAGGTTTTTTTATATAGAAGAGGATAGCGCGATTCTGCCAACAAAGGTTAAGCTCTCCCCAAGAGTGCGCACCTGTTTTTTAAGACAAAATATTATAAATTGCTCTCAAAATTTTATAAAAAAAAAAACATTTGTATAAATTTATAATTTATAAAGCTAATTACGTATTTTTAGAAATCACAAATTGATTTAACTTTAACATTGATGTGTTGTGCGCACGTCATTTTCATCAAATTAAATCGTAATATTGTTTGTTGATAAGCACAGTGAATTCGCGATCACGATAAAATAACACATTAAAATTTATAGGTGAAATAGCCTGCCTACACACACACCCCCCAAATTTTATTATATATAAAATTTACATACGTATGTACGTATATAAAATATACGAGGAACTAAAAGTTTATTTCGTATCTTAATGTGCGCTAAAAGCATTATTTTCTATTTCACACATCTGTTAGTGGTTATGATATATAACTGATGAAAAAATTACAAGAATATTATTGTCACCAAATAACAAAATATTTGAGAAAATTATAAATCCTTAAGATTAGAAAAATAAATGATAGCCACCTATCTATATAAAGGGGCGGACTTGTGATGATCGTGATGTTATACATTTTTTTTTTTATAGAATTTGATGCGCGCGCTTCTCCAATATTTGTTTTACTTAAAGGAAATTCTTAAAATTGTTTGCTGTCCAAAAATTAATTTTTATATTTTGTGGTCTATACAGACGATTATTTATAGAAGTTTTTTACGGCAATAAACTCTCAAAACCAAAACATTTTATTTTATTTCGTTTTATTTATACAAAAAAAAATTCTTGTTAGTCATTTTTTGATTTATGTCCGTAAATTTGTAAAACAAATCAGTATATTGTGAAATCTTTATTCTATTGTGGTGTCAATATCAAAAATCAATTTCCGCGGTCGTCTCACCCACGCTTTGCACGTGTCGCACGGCATATACATACTTTACATACCAAACGACAGAGAACACAAAACAATTAAAATTTATTGCTACACAATTCATTTAATACTTCTAATTACATTCGGTTTAATTTCATCGTAAAATCTAAATTATGTTGACATCTTTGTATACTCGCATATAATTCGTAAAAATTATATCTGAGTCATTAAAATGTATTATCATATCAGAACAAAACAAACAAAACACTAAAAGAAAAATTCTCGAGAAAATTTACAATTTTGTTAATTGACAACCGTCGCGTGTTGCTTTTTTCTCAACATAATTTTTCGGTGTTGTACCTACCCATTTAGATAAACTAAGCGATTTGTTTATTGTTATGTTAATATTATTAGAAGACAATAGATTTTTTTTTTCGGCTGCTTGAAATTCAAATTCAGCGTACGTTATTAATATTAATTAAGGATATTGAACTCGTACTAAAATTATAGATTTATAGCTCACCGATTGTTTTGGGAGAACATATTCACATTTAATTGGTAAACATGTTCGTCGTGACATGTGACACGACATCTAGCAAGAAAATATTATTTATGAATGGATTTTTGTTTTTTCTCGGGTGATCGCACGAAGCACCAAATGTGTGATCTATTTAAAAATGTTTAAATGCATAAAAACGTATAAAACAGAAACTCAGTAAAATGTATTATCGGGTGGCTTATTTATTGCCATGGGTGTGGGTTGATGCGGTTCTGCAAATTATTTTAACAGATTTTATAGTTCATAACTGATATTTTTGTATTACGACCTTTTGATGTTTAATGGCAATTTGCAATTTAAATACGACATAAAATGGATCAAACGGTGTTCAAAGCTCCTGAGAGCCATCAAGTAATTGAAACAAACTAAACCACATTTTCTTAAAACAGCTGTTTTGATAAGTAGAACTTAAAATAATTACCAGTTACAAAGTCTGCATTATTTTTACCATCTGAGCTATAAAAAACACTCAATGGCGATCAAGAATAACATCAATAAAATGTGAACAATTTTATAAAAAAAAGAAATGAATAGCGTTTTGGCCAGTTTATCGGCGATTTCGTTGATTTCAATGCCTCATTAAGCCGGTCCTCAAAAACACCTGACACTGTTCCATTACCAGGGAATATTGATGAAATGAACACACAACACAAGTTTCGATTTCATCATGGGTTTCGCCAACGAATCAGTACGGCTTTTATGTCAGTGCACGACAAAAATTGGGCTCTGTATACTAAAGTGTCGAAAATTCTGAAAATCAGTGACGTGATCTCAACTTAGATCATCGTGCAGAGCAAACCCATATTGCATCACGACCTGAGTTTAATCGTGGAACAATAGACTCATCGTTTAGTTGCTTATATGAAACTGTTATAACAAGATCATTAGCCTAACTCTGACAAAAGCCACAATAACGATGATAATACACCACACGACTATACTTGCATTTGACATCCTAGCAAAAGCAATGCTATCAAAAATACCTGCAACGACCCGAATGGTATGTGAACTTCTTTGTTATTAAAAGAGTTTTCAATCCTAACACTATAAACATTTTGCCTATAGCTGAGTGGTATTATATGCAAAAGTGATCAACAAAAAAGCTTTTAACAGATTTCAGAAAGTTTGAGGATCCTGTTGATGTGCGGATACCGAACATTCTAGCTTATTGAAATTTGGCCCAAAGGCTGGTTTTTCTCCTTTACTCTTTAGTTAGAGGACTCCGATTCTTTAGTTAGAGGACCACCAGATCCTGTATTGCTCTCATTATTCTAAAGACGGGATTATGAGGCAAACTAAATACGTAAATTTGGTTTACTTAAGACTATCGCCTTAGTGAACACTCCAAAGAATAGTTAAATTTACGCTCCAAAGACCCTTAAACTGTGCGATGCATTTCGGTTGCGCAGTTTATTATGCAAATTAAAGTGGTTTTGTGTTTTCTCCATGGAAATATTATTACCTAATATTCCCTATAACAAATCGCTAAATTTAAAATCTGCCAACCAATTCTCAAAAAATCGAGTTTAATTTTAATTAAAATTACTCAAATAGGTATATTTAAAAACTCATATATACACGTGCCAACTGACAAGGCTGCGATGAAAACCATAATTTTCTCATTTATTGAAATATTTGCTTAAGTTGCCAAAATTTTTCAAATTGTCTATTATCATCTTTTATAATATTTCGCAAACATAAAATAACGCAAACATTAAGATCTTTAAACCGTTTGATAACAGTTTTATTCACAACAGGAATGACATGTATAACATTTAATCCAAAATAGTCAACTGAAACATACAACGCAGAATTATTTAAATTCTTTAAACAGAAATTTCGTAAATGAATTAATTTAAAATTAATTTGAGAAAAATCTAGATCAAATAGAAATGATCTAAAATTATGATTTACTATAGTTAATTATGTTAATTACGAATAACAAACAAAAAACCAACTAAACATATGCAATCGGTTACCCTGACCTTTATTGTCTGCTCGTTTGTGTTTTTCTTATTGAACATTTTATAATTTCACCGAAAATTAATTAAAATTTAAATAGCCGCTTGGCTAACCCCAAAACTAAAAACAAGACATAATTAACTTCAAATAATTTATAAACAATTTACATAATAAAACCAAACAAGATAAATAAATAACAAGTTTTCTTTTTTCGAGGAAAATATGCTGGTTAAAAATATGTTTAATTTTCCTTCCGCAATTTCCAACAAAAAACAAATATATTTTTATTGCTTGGTGCCAAACATTCTTTTCTTAAACTATTTTCAATAATCATCACCGCACGTTCACATCATACACACACACACACACACACAATAATATATTTATATACAATTTAAAGATTTATGACACAAGACAAAATAAATCATTTGTAATAATCAAGTGAAAATTTTCATCCAATTTTCCATCTTTATATGAATCATTTGATAAATTTTTATGTTAATTAACATACAAATTTTGTGTATAAGTAGCGTCTAACACTAATATATAGTATATAATATTGAAGCGCATAGCACAGAAAATTTTTAAGCGACAGGTGCAAATATATGGAAACTTGGACGAATATTATTTTATATAGCTACTGTGAAGGTAGAATTTTCATTCAAGCAAATAAATTGACACAAATAGGAAAAATGTATTTTCATGAGACGTCAAAATAATTTTGTGAAAGAAATTATCCCGATAAATTCGAGCATTATATTGTTGGGTCATGATGTTATATATTTTAAAATTTGTCGCATGGCATATGAGATATATATATATTAGACAATTCCTTAAGAATTTCCGGCTAAATAGATAGTTTAAATTAAGACACGAGTACAATAAATACACCTACATACTTAGAAAAAATACGGACGTCGCCCACTTAAAAATTAAACCAATAACACTATATTAAAGTATTTCAAAGAAATCTGAACATTAAAATCAGAAAAACTTTTAAAATATAAATTTTGAAGAAGAAAATCTTTGGAGTTGGATTTATTGTGAGTCACATGCAGATGAAAATTTTATTTTATTTAAACTAAAACCGCGAACGAACAGACACAAATAATAACGTGGATATCTCCAATCGCGAATGCATATCAAAAACTCAATATAAAAATTATGGAGGTATACTCAAATAACGATTTTATAACTCTACCAAACGTTCAAAATGATAGATTATGTAAAACTAGGTAATTACGATTACTTAAAATAAACTAGAACTAAATATAAACAAGTCGCAAAATTTTTGAAAATATGATATGAGTAAAAAATATTGATGCGTTTTCAATTGTGTCCATTTTCAAAACTGGTTTTTTGAACTTCCCAGATGCTTTACCATCACAAAACAATTAAATTTTTCTTACAAAATAATTTTCTAAATACAGAAAATAGACGACTTCTATTATTTGTACCTTTCTGATTTGATTAACAATTATTTAAAATTAATTAAAGATTATTAAAAAAAGGAGGTCCCCTCGAACACTGCAACTTAATAAAATATTCGTCTAACATGTTGCCAACAATTTTTAGAATATACCACACTATTCGTTGTACAAAATATTTAATCAAAAATAGAAAATAAAATAAAAATTTTCGCCATACTATTCCATGACCTTGGCGAATTAAACAAATTGTATATTACATACATATATACATAACGGAAAAGTAATTTTTATGACACCGTAAAAAACCATTTCGTCATGTGCCACTATCCATACAAAACACCAGATTCCAGTACCGTATTATAAAATCGGGAAAATTCACATTTTTAAAACCAAAATGTTAACATTTTTCTTATAATTTGTTACCGCAAATGTTTATGATATCAGCAGTGATGACATTTATGACTTTTATCATCTTATAAAAAAAAACATTTTTGTGTAAAAATAGATACATGCTGGTATCTTGGTGTTTTAATCGCCTACGATAATTTTTCCCAACTCAAAATAAAAATTCCAAATCTAATGTAGAGTAACAAAAAACATTTTCTAGAATTTTTTAAAATATATTTACGATCCGCCTAAATGTTGGTTTAGTGTAGCGACATCTATTATGCAGTAGATACTTTTTTTTTAAATAGAGATATTTTTCGAACACTACCTATGCAGCCGAATTATATACAAACGGATTTATCTAAATCATTATATAATTTCATCTTAAAATTCGGGTTCATACGACTTGAAGATCGCATAACTGGTTTAATTTAGATATTTATTGTTATCATTAAAACGCGCGAAAAATTATGAATGTGGGATTGGTTATAAGTTTATAACAAACAGATGATTTTAAATAGGCACCTAAAGTTAAATTGAGGTCAAGGTCTTTGGTAATATACATTATGTCATGACTTACCAACAACGTTTCCACCGGTACTAGGTAATGGTAATTTATCTAATGTTATACTTCGGAATTTTGTTTCTAGTTGTTCAGTACTATTTGTAATGTGTGAATGATGATCTGTTATCTAGATAAAAAATAAATATAATTAATGAAAAATTTCATAGATTTTCATTTTGGAAAATTACGCGTGCTTACCTCTATATCTTCGCTTATATTAGTTGTCTTTTGTGTATACTGTTTGATTGATGATGATTTCACCTGGGATGATTCCTCGTGCACTTTCTTTGTTGTTGAAATTTGTTCTATGCTCTCAACGGCCTATAATTAAGCAAAACATTGAAAGACATTAGATATTTTGATGATTTTGTTTGAAGATAAAAGATGATTGATTGATTGATTTTCTTTTACGTAAACAAGCATGCATATAAGACAGGTCACAAGAATTTATTAAATCAAGGACGTTTACACGCTAGATTTATATCTTACATGCTCTAATTGACCTAAACAATAATATAATTTAAATGTAGTAAGTAAAAAAAGAAATTCAAACAATGTATATTTTACATTTACTACTACAGGCGAGAAACAGGTGCATGGAAACGAAAATAATTTTTCATCATATTTTCACAAGATTTTTCTTTCTATTTTTTTTTTTTTTTTTTTTTTGTTAAAAAAGAAAACGTAATTAAATTTCATTTAGCGCAATAACTTATTTGTTTGTTTATAGTATCTTAAATATTTGTTGTCGATGTTAAGCAACATACTCATGTGCATAATATAACCGTTGACAATATTTTGATTGATGTGGTAAATATTTTTGTGATTTTTTAGAATTATAGTACCACTAAAAAGCAAAATACTAATCGATGGTATTTAAGAACATTTCGTTTAGGTTCAGCGCGTTGGCCGCAGCCATAGAGAAATAAATTAAAGGATATAGTTCTTTAACAAGGCGAGGCCCTTACTAAGTAGTAAGGGAAAATAGTAGATTCCAAAATTTCATAGTTTTCAAAAATTTTTAAAACTGGTTGTGATTTCACTTCAAGAATAATTCGTAATGTAATGTAATGTTATAATAAAACGAAACTTTTATTTAATTCAATTTGTGAGAAAGTTACATTTTTGTAGAAATTTCATCAACGGAAATTGAAATGTGCTCTTTTGCAATCATTTGTCTAACATAAACATAACATCATGAACGCCATGGGATAATTGTAGACGGAGTGAAATTTTACATGGAAAACAACAAAAATGTTAAAATTATTACTACTTTTCCATATAAAATTTTGTTACTGTTTAAAATTTCCGTGAGGCGTTCATGATGAGTTCCTAGCTTTACATGCAGAACAAGACCGAAGTAACCAAAATTACTGTGTAAGCGATTAATTGCTTTCTCAGCCGTTTTGCGATTTAAAATTCGTATACAAAAGGTTACTTTCTATGGTAGGTGTAGGAATATATTCTTTAAACGAGAGCTACGAGCAGAATATAAGCATTGAATTAATCTAGTTTCGAAGGATATTTTAAATGTTTCGTGTATCTTCACGCTTCGTGTCGCTCCTGGAATCCAGGCCTTTTCACATTAAATAAGCTATGTAATTGTATTTCATGTATTTTGGGAAACTGTTTACGAAAACATGAATCCTGTAAACCCTACATCTTAAAAAAACCACAATTTCGAGGAATTTTTCGATTTTAAGAGTCAATGTTGCGAAATTTACTATTTCATATAATCAACATCGTTAAGTATACTTTACCAAAAATAATTTTCGTTTTTAAATATCACTTAATTTTACGTTTTAGGGATTTTGATTGCAAAATAGATCTCACAGGTATCTTTTGCATTTCATTGTAGTACAATAAAACATTGGAATTAGTACAACAAATATGACGCTCGGAGTCTTACACTAGGTTGAAAAATATAAGATTAAAAATAGTTTTTCAAAGTTCAAACGTAGTCAAAAGAGTAATTGTAATTTACAAGTTTTTAAATTATTTTTGAATCTATTTAGATAAATTAAAATCGAATTGAGCATTAATGGCAGTGGTTCTTAACCTTTTTTACTCGCGGCCTACTAAATAATTCATAATTTTTTTGGGGCCCCCCATTTTTTTAATTATAATTTATATTTGTTAAATTATCTAAAATAAATTTATTTTTATTATTTCTTTATTATTTTATATAATATAATAAATAACTTTATTATTTCATTATCTATTTTAATTTTCATACTTCACAATTTGGTGTTACGGTTAGCATATTTGAATTTATTTCTTCTGTACTAACAAAGTTGTATGTATAGGAAGAAATAAGAACTAAATAAGAAAATTTTATTTCTTATTTCACTTTTCAATACGATATTCGGTTATACATCAATTTTCTTTTTATTATATTATGAAGGAAATTTTGAAAACTTTGGCGGCCCCCGGCAAACTTCTTACGGACCCTCAGGGGGCCGAGGCCATCCTATTAAAAATCACTGATCTATGATATTAAATGTTTTTCTTGGGTTATTATCGCCATATAGTCGGTGGGTCTGAGCGGAAATTAAGAACAGTTTCACTGATAACATAAGTATCACAAAAAATATCTTGTATTGTTTTTTTATAAAAAATTTCGTATTTTTTTTACTTTTCTTGCATTATTTCTGAGCAAAAGAAAACATTCCAGCAGAATAAAATGTAAAGAGTATTCATTAAACTGTCAAATTGGTTGATCTCCGAAGTCTTGGAACAAGGAATTTTGCGTAGGTAGAATTCGATAGAAATATTGTAGGAAAGGGAGATTGGGAAGCGTTTTCGGACAATATTCAAAACAAAAATTTGCTGCAGGATTAAAGTAAATTTTAAAAATTCTGAAGCAATTTCCAAAATTCATTAGGCATTAGATTTGTCATTAAGAATTTTTCTATAATTTTTTGATTTTATGCGGTCTTATATTTTCTGATATTTTCCAGACGCTGGAAAGAACAAAACTCAAAAAAATTAGAGAATTCGAACCGATAAATTTTTCCCAAATTCCCCGTGTAGACTCAGTAGTTTAACCCTAGCTGTTAGAAAATTATACAAATATACATATTGTCGGTTTGGTGCAATAGTGACACAACTCAAATTTCACTCTTTTCTAAGTTATTCGAATCAAACGATACCCAATAATTCATATTTTTATTATTTTGTATCAAAACATACTCTCGTATGTTGTTACTTGTAGGAAATACTCGTAAGGTAAAATTCCATGTAAAAAATCACTCAATTCGCGAAAGAAATTAACATTCTAAGATATTGGAACTAGGGAGTGCAAATTTACCGATTTTTCAATTTACCGGTAAACGGTAAATTTTGTATAAGATCGGTAATTTTTCGAAAATTTGCCGGTAAATTGAATTTAAATAATGATTTGAAACAGTATTATGCCTCAGGTATTAAACCAGTGATTAATATTGGTAAACCCGTGCCTGGAACAAATTAATGTACTTTATAAAATAAAATAATAAATAAATTCATCACATAAATTTAAATTCTTATCACAAAATAATTATTTATATACAGGGTGTTTGGCGCATGAACCGACAATGTTTTTTGGCAGAATGAGGGGGGGGGGGGGAGGAGGGGTCATTTGGTAGCTTTCATCCTGCGTGGAATTGGTTTTCTGGGTAGCACGGTAATTGAGATATAATGGTTTTGAGTTTTGTTTTTTAATTACCCAAAATCTCGTCTTTGGTCATAACTTTTTTCGACCTGTTGGTCATGGTTTTTTGGTTTGTAGTCGTAAAGGCGCAAAATGTCTTTTGTTGTATTCTGCAATGTAATTTTATTCTAAATAAATCCTTGTTTAATACTGTTGGTTTGGAAAGAGTGACTTGTGGGCTTCCACATCCTAAAAGGTTTGCGGAGGTGCCAAAGGTGCCACCATCTAAATTCATTTAGAAAAGACTAATGGTTATTTTGGGACTAGCTTTGTTTTGAAGATTCTCTAGTTTATGCCCTTTCCAATGGTATGCTGACATGTCGTGGATGCCACTCGTTTCGTGTCAAGGTACGAGATGTTATTTTGTCGGGGTTCATTGTGTCAGGGTTAAGAAAATAGCATTTAAATTATTTATTAATCTGTAATGAACTTCATTTATTAGGTTTTGTTCAAAATGACTTCCTCTATTCCGTATATGCCTGCACGGCATCTTTTATTAATCTCTACGGTTGTTGTGCGAAGTTGCATTTCATATTTCATTTTTTCAAAAGCGACGCTTATCCTTTCAATTAAAATTTCTCTTGTGGGTACCGTGGCGTAGACAAATATCTTAGCACGTCCCCAGATATAAAATTCCAGTGGTCTGAGGTCTGGGGACCACGTGAGCAAATAAATTGGGCAACCCCTACCGATCCTGCGGAATGAATCATCTTAGTATCCTCTATCCGATCATTGGTTATGTGCCAGACAGGTGGTAAAATCAGCTCAGGTAGCTCATTCTGAACAAACTCGAGAAAAATATTTCCAGAAAGGCGTTCTGGCACATAAAATGCACGGATACGGATTCGAACAATAACCCCACTCAAACATTAACGCTGGATTTCCTGCCTTTTCTTGTGTGGATTTCGGCTTTCATTGGGGCAGAAGCAGATTGTGTAAATTCACAACTCCCAATTTTGAATCATTTTCAAAAAGCTTTCATCCTCCGTATGCAGTATAAATCTATAAAATTCCAGCCGTCTAGTATTATCACCCTTTTAGAGACTTGGAACAATTAATAACAAGAACAAAGGAAACACGAGGGCACGTCCGGTAGACATTTCCTCATTTTCAACATTTTCTTAATCCTGGCGGGAATGACTCTGGCAGGGTAGTGTTTCCTATTTTGACCACGAAATGAAAGATTTCTGTGACATGTCAGAGAGCCATTGGAAAATGCATAAATTGGAGAATTCCTTGAAGCAGGACTATTTTCAAAGTGGCCTTTTCTTTTGTTTTTTTTTTAATTAATTTACATGGTGATGTTTTTCTTCGCATTTCTTCATGATTTGGAATGTTTTCGCATTGCGGAGTGCAGTGGAAGTTGTTTCGTGCCTTTACGACTACAAGCAGGGAGGTGACTGGATGGCCGAGGGAAGTTATGACCGGGTACGAGATTTTGGACAATTTAAAAAGCGACTTGGAGTTATTATATGAATGTGGTGAGGAGTTCCAAATGACCCTCAACCCCCCAATCTGCCAAAGGGTGTTGTCGGTTCAAGCGCCAAGCACCCTGTATAAGTTCATTTCATTTCATTAAATAAAATTCATTACATAAATCTTCAGTATACCTACATTCTTCTACATAATAATCACTGTGGGAATTATATACTTTATATAAATCCTTGGTTCGGTTAAAATATTCTCTCCATTTTTTCTGTTATATACTGGCACTGAAATGCGCCTTAATTAATTATTGTATAAATATATTTTTACCGAAAAATCGGTAAATTTGTAAAAATTTACCGATAAATCGGAAATATATTTTATACGGTAAATACGGTAAATCGGTGAATCGGTAAACGGTAATGCACTCCCTAATTGGAACCTATCCTTAGAAAATTTACAAAATATTAAACAATTATAAAAATTAAGATCCTATTAAGGATGTTCCAATTAAGGGTGTAGGAATAGAAAAAAATAATATTTTACTGATCAGAATATATTTTTATTTACTTTTGAAAAACGCCGTTTTTGCACACAATTTTGAGTGATATTTTCATATCAAATCTGCTATATAAACTTAAATTTAACATTCTACGAAACATTTATAATCGGTAATTAATAAATCGGAACTAAGTTTGCAGTTTAGGTGCGATATGTTGTACGATCACTTCGAATCGAAAAAAGTCGAATTCGAAAAAAGTCTAATCGAACAACATACCGCCATCTGACTGTTTTCGAATTTCGATTCGAAGTGATAGTACAACATACCGCCCTAGAACTAAATATCGGGTAGATTTTGGTTTATAAATACTAGAGACATCTAACAATACCTGGGTGAACTAACGATCAATTTAGTTAGTCGAAAATTTAAACTGTGTGCCTGAAAGCGATTTTTTCGACTAAGATGCCGACTAAACTAAATTAATGAGTAGTTATGCTATTACCCACCAGTTTTTATCATTTAGACTCCTGCTGAGGTTGGTTGACTATTTAGTTGTCACTTCCATTTTTATTTTTATTATTTTTTCATCGAATACATACGAGTAAAAATGTCAAAAAGGAAATTCTCTCGAATAATGCGATTCCCATATCCATATTTGTTTTATTTTTTCTTTTTCCTTGATTTTAAATAACAACAAATCGGTGTTGTTGAAAACAATATGACGTATGAAAAGTCATAATTTAGTTTAGTTTACAATCAGAGGCATATAGTATATTTTAAAAGATACTAGTGCCACCTTTGAATGAATGATATGAATCAGTCATTAATTTAGTTTAGTCAACAATTTAGTCGAAAAAATCGCTCTCAGGCACACAGTCCTGACAAAAAAATCGGCGTCAAGCACACAGCATTAGTAGTTAAGAAAGGGCAGCGTGCTATCCAACGCGTGAAATTTTAATCGTGCAGCACGGACACATAAACTTCTTCTAAAATTTATGTTTGAATTCAAATTCAATCCTAGAAACTAAATTTCTACACCCTTGGTTATGAAATAGTGGAGTTTCAAACATCATTTCCAACACTCCAATATTCCGCAACATCTATTATTTCAATTTTTCAAAATTCCCTATACCGAACTAATTGAATTCAGAGATTTAACAATTTAAGAATGATTTTCGCTAGTTATAAAATAACAATAGAAATTCTTTATTAAGATAGTGCCTTTCGTGATGTGCAAACGTTATATTCTTGGCACTTTGTTGTATTGGGTGATAAGTGAGACATATTTTCATGGTTATAATCCTAGCCAATTTTTAAAAGGAAGGATTCTCATCCAATACTCTAATTGGGATCTCAAATAAGTGAAATATAGTGCACACTGCACACATTAGTTTATGACAAATCAAACATAAAGTTCGCCTTATCAATACAGGTATCGATAACTAACATTTTCAACTAACTACTAACTTGTATCATCTACTTATTATTAAATAATCTTAATTATTATTTGTTTTTTTTTTGACAGTTTGGTATTTCACATATGAGATTTATGGACTGCGAAAAATATTAAAGTATGTTAATGCAGGTCCCACCCTGCTACTAACGTATATTGCTGGTTACCAAAATCTTAACGAACCTCATACAAATTGTGATGTACTGTGAATAATGTAGAGTGGCGGACCATAAAATTTTCAATATTAAATAACCATTAAAATAACGCGAAAATGTTTATTTGCCACGCTCGATAAAACGTAAATACTAAAATTATGAAATGTTTGATTGGACCATTAAATATATGTTTATTGTGCGATCACTGAATTTAATTTTACATTAACATAAATCATATATCAGACGTCAAAGCTATATAACACTATAACATTATTTATTATCACAGCAACCATTATGCATTAATTTTTCAGTTAATAATTTATGCGTTGTTTACATTTTAAAGAGTCTGCCGAGAATATTCATAATAAACGAAAAATTTTATTCGGAAAATCCCACTTGTTCAAATATAATAGACATAAAATAATTTATAAGTTAGATCCGCTTTTAAGTCCTCATATGTGTACAAAGTACAACATATTGTTGTAATAAGTAATCTCATATTCGGGTGATTTTAAATTAAATGTACGGGTGTAACGCGCGCGCCGATTTTTCATTTTCATTATGCTGCGACGTAACTATTTATTTTAATGGTCATAAAATTTTTATTTTTGGAAATTTTCTGATCTAATCACCGTGATGAAAATGCTCATATGTTTCTTTAAAGAATAAATAAATAAACAAGCGTGTATATCTAGATTTTTTATGTAATTTATGTGTACGAGCACATCTAATTTATATGTGCAACAAATGCAGCACATTTTACTGCGGGCACACATAAATATTGTTGAAGGATATGCGAAAAAGTAATATTTTTATAAAATGTTTATATGAAAACTGTATATAAGTTATTTCAAAAATTAATTCTAAATATTGGTCTGGGGTGTTGTTATATATATTATGTGCTATGTGCATATTGTTACGCGATTTAAAAAATACCGCATGGATTAACGCAAGCCATTTAATAAAATTTGATATTAACATAATTAAATAAATAAACAACGCGTGGTGTTGTACAAATAAATATCGGTCTGCGGATTTAGATTTATATAAACATCTTTCATAATCTATTTATAAATATTTACTAAATCACTTCGACCTGTCAAATACTAGTATAAAATACACACTTAATCACGAAATCAAATAGGTCAAATGTCTTATTGTTTTATAATCAAAGATTTTCTAGACAATTACAACATGCCTGTCTTTTTTGTTAAGTTATGTGCGTGTAATAAGATTGTATGACATATTCTGACATATTTAACCAAATTCTTTACAAACTATACGTAGACATATAAGAATACCGAGAATAAGAATATCGCAAATAAGAAAAATTAAAAATTTTAATTATCGAATTAATTGTTCTCGTTGAGAGATTTGCATATACCTTCAAACACTTTCCTCTTTTTGTTTTATTTATTATTACCTATTTCAAAGCAAGTAAATAAATAAAGTGTCTACTACAACGTAGTTGAGAGTATACAAATATTTGATAATTAATTATTTTAATTTAATTATTTCGTACGGATTAATTACTTAGGTGATATTTTTGCTTTGCAAAAACAATCTAGCTTTTGTATTTGATGTTCTAACGAAGATGTTTTATTGTTAATTAAGAGGTATATGTTTAAATCATATGGGCAAAAAATTTAATTTGATGTACTACAACAAGTACTCGTATGGGAAGCAGCCAATAAATGTATACGGCCGTTGTGAGTAATTATCGTAATAAACTAAGTAGTCTTTGATTATTTTCAAGTTTTTTTTTAAAGCTGAGAACTCATCAAAATTAAATGAAATTTCAATGCGGCCTCCAAAATCTGTTTATTTTTGCGTGAAATAATGAATTTGATTATTTAACGTGAATAAATTAAATAAAATTGATTTTATTTAAAATTTATAGATTTATGGTATTTAAAAAATTTATTTATTGCCAAACCCAAACAAATGACAAAATTTCACGTTAAAATAGTATGCCAAGACATTATTGTCACATACAAATAATTTGGAGAGTTCATTCGCTTTGATGTATTGAACACACTTGAATTTTTTGCTGGTGTTATTTAAATTTTACTTTGGTAAAAAAGTACGAAGACTTCACTTCCATTTACGATTTCTTCCTTTATTTAATAATCCATTTTTTTATTTTAAACGTAATCGGTTGTGTAAATTCTGGATTGAATAGACGTAAAGAGAAATAAAGTGAATGAACACATTTTTCTGCTAAAACCTGAACTTTTTCAGGCTATTCAGTAAGCAATGTTATGTTTTGCCAAATTTGGCAAATATAGGATCTAATCTATGTATTGTCATCAACTAATTGTACTAATGGAGTAACTAGAATCTTGTGATTATTCTGCAAAAATTTGGGACCCGTATAATGTCCCATATTTAAAAAAGGCAACGTGGTATGGACGATATCTCTTTATCTTTTATAAGGAAACCGTTGTATGTTGTAACAAAATTAGTTACAACCAACGGTATTTATTCATTTACACAGCGTACCGAGCGAAATTCTGCCCAATTCAAACGATTATGTTTAAGCGATGTGCCTTAATTCGATTAATGAGGCGTTATGAATAGATCAAATCGTAAAAATTTAATACTTGTTCTTGGTGATTATTTTCCCAATATCATCTGGAATTTTGATCCTAAATTTAATTCAGCAAGCAATATCATGTTTAACACCACCTACTCTATTCCGAGACAGACAATCGGAACAAGAATCGGAATACCTAAAACATATCAAATACGACATTAAGAAGACAAACTACACACAGTTTTCAACAAAACACAGAATACTCGTAAAAGACCCGTAAATGACCGACCAGGTGGCACTATTCTAGCCTTCCATGGGACTAGGGAATCGTGAAAAATATTTTCATAGCATTTTTGTCAAAATTATATTTTTCTGGCCTACTGAGGGAACAAGTGGTTAATATTTTCGAAACAAAGTTAAATGGGAATCCCAATAAAAATTTTGTGGAACAAATGTTTCCCTAAACTAAGGTCGTGTTTCAATTGGATTAAATACCGCATAAAAGTTAAAAATTTATTTGTGGTAAATTTTTTTTTTATTAACTTTTTATCTGTTTCAATTGGTTAAAATTTTCACAATAACATGGTTGCTTATTTTATGTGTAATTATGAACGTATATAGCATATTTAAATGTAAAATAAATACTTAAATGTATATTAGTAAATTATGCTCAGTTTACATCTAAATTATTACGATTTTTCTCAAAATTTGTACATGACAATTTTCTGTTTACAAACAAATATTTTTGTCAGCCAAATGTTTTCCACATAAAAATTTTATCAGCTCTTGAAGCAGATAAAAAGTTTGACATTTTTATTCACCACAATTTTTAACTTTTTAACTTTTTATGCGGCGTTTAAACCAATTGAAACACGCACTAACAGGTCGATTCTGGTTTTTCCTATAGGAAAAGGAATTAGGAATTAGGAAAATAAAATGATACCTTCATTGTAGCGCGCGTGCAGCCCAGGACATCTAAGGGCATCACAGACCTGTTATTGCTAAATCTCATATTGCTAGACGCAATTTGTCTATTTAAGAAGCAAGTGTCTTATTAAGACAAACCACCAGGTATGACTCCACCTACAGACAATTCTTACGTATTAAGACCAATCCTCGTGAGAAGAATGGATAAAAGAGGCAAAAATGTATGCAAAGTTTCAACGTTTTTCATAGTATTTTTGTCAAAAATTTCATTTTCTGGCCTACTGAGAAATCATGTTTGATCTAAAATTTTATAATTTAGGAATTATTTTTTCCGTATCGAAATTGGATAGGAAAAACATTCCCAATTTAATTTTGTTTTTGAAAAAATTTACACTAACCCCCCCCCCCCCCCCCCCCTAACAAACCATAGTATGTCAGAAAAAAAAATTTTGTGACCAAAATACTATGAAAATATTTTTCCTAATTCCTTTTCCTATAGGAAAAACCAGAATCGAGCTGCAGTAGGCCAGAAAAATATAATTTTGACAAAAATCCTATGACAATATTTTTCACAATTCCATATTCCCAGGGAAAGACAGAATAGGGCCACAGTAAGAAAGCTACTTTGGAAATACAAAAGCTGGCATTTTTACAACACAGCAAGGAATTCGATGGGTTTTGGAAATTAATTTACAAGTCCTTTGACTGGCACACAAAACAAAACTTGTTGAAATAAACAAATAATAAATCTAAATAGGAAGTAAACAAGAATGGATACCATGGTTCTCACCTCACCTCACCTCACCGAGCGAGTCACTTCACCAATCCAAGTCGTGTGAGTTAGATTTTTGTATTATGGTGCTCGCTTTTATTTTGGTGAGATGTGTTTGTTTATTATGACAATTTCCATTAGTTGTTAAGTCGGAAATATTGTGATTTTTGGCGTTTTGGACATACATTTTTCACAATATGGACGTTTCGTGTGATTTTCATTAGAAATTCTTATTTTATGCCTAGAAATATTTTTTTATTATGCAATAATTTTATAAAATGAAATCCTATATAAAAATTATTATCAAAAAAATCTTACGTTTTTTTGCTATCCACCTTGATTTTGTTTGTCGAAAAATTACTATGAACAACGGGTTAGCCACATTATCTCGCAATACAAAATCTATTATACATACAAAATCTTTTTTACAAAATCTCCCATTACAAAATCTTTTTGACAAAATCTCGCATTACAAAATCTCGCATTACAAAATCTCGCATTACAAAATCTCTCATTACAAAATCTATTTTACAAAATCTTTTTTACAAAATCTCGCATTACAAAATCATGTCGCATAAACTTTCCCCGTAAATATATGAAATCGCGGCGCGGAAAAGTTTATGCGACATGATTTTGTAATGCGGGATTTCATAAATTTACGGGAAAGTATATGCGAGATGATTTTGTATTGCAAGAAAATGTTCAACAAATTAAATTCGGTGTCCAGTTTCCCAAAAAACGAAAAGAAATTATCAAAAATAAAAAAATACAAAGAATAATAAAGAAAAAGGCAAGAGAGCTCCAGCAGAATTTTTAAAAAAATATTGCATATAATAATTAATTGATTTTTTTAATTTTCTCTCATTGTTAAATGTTATTTTTGAATTTTAAAAGATAATTGCTTATAATAAAATAATTTAATAATTTTCTGTTATTTTTCAATTCAATATTTTTAGAATTTGTAAGATTTCGCAATACGAGATTTTGTCGTGCGAGATTTTGTCATGCGAGATTTTATAATGCGAGATTTTATAATGCGAGATTTTTTTAAAATGCGAGATTTTGTAATGTGAGATTTTGTAATGCGATATTTTGAGGCGCTCCCAAATTTTCCGCTGTTTATATAAAACAATTATATGATTTAATGTTTTATGCACGATTTACATGTTCCAATTTTTTTTCCAGTAAAAAATGGGTTAAGTATATTACGATTTTCGTTTGCGAGAGGAGCACGAAACAAATTCCAGTAAAATAAAATTGGGTTTTTTCCTTTTTAATTTGGGGAAATGTTGTTTACATATGGCTGTGTCTTTTTAACTAGTAATTTTTTGTTATTTGCGTGCAGCTCTATTCTTCTGTAAAAAATTTGTTGGGAAAAAAATTGGAACATGTAAATCGTGCATTAGGTCTAACAACTGTAATTCTCATAATTTTTATTCCCATTTTTTGACCAAAATTCGGTCCCTGATCACGACGGTCAAACTAACTATAGAAACCCGATCTCACAACACTAATTCGGGTTTAGAGAAAAACAATTTACGAGAGAAGATGTTTCAATATTCTTAAATCATATTCACACATATTAAAATTCTCAAGATGATGGATCAAGAGGAATCTGCGGATTGGCTATCTCGCTCTTACCCACATCTAAAAACCAGGTCAAAAATGTTGTTAATGATTCCAAGTCAAAAATGTTGTTAAATGATTACATCGAATTGCAAAATAGATGCTAGATAGAAGATAGATAATTTGCACCTAAGGAACTCAATGAGCTTATAGCGGTAGTTTGAGGGTTTATGACCAATTAAATTAGCCTTTCTATCCGATTTTGCTGAATAATGAACTTATTTCCTTCATATTAATCTTTGAATTCGATTCGACTGGTTTCGTGGAATTTGACTATAAGAGGAAGAAATGAGTATAAGAGGTTTCTGCAGCACTTGCTTGATTTATTCAATCTAGAATTGAATTAATTTTTACACCATTTTTACACCACTCGAGTTTGAACATCTAATAAAAAAAACTCTTCTAATTTTATTTCCCAACTACCGGATTATTAGAAAATTAAAAATATGATGCGAACGATATATAGAACAGAAAACTTTTATAGTTGTTCGTAGATTTGTTGTAGATGTAAGGGCTTTAAAATAATTAAATATTGGTTTATTAGTTAAAATTTTGCTTTGCACTGTATTTAAGAAAAAATAAACTTTATAATTTGATACCTGGTACGAGGATATGACCCATATGTATTAATTAGGTAAGGCGGTTTTTCATAGAGGCCCTTATAGAACAACTGAACACGGATTATCCTTTGTTTTTCTCAAAACGCAGAATAGAAGCATTGGTTGTGCACCAGTAAAGCGAGAAACAGTTTTTCCTTATTTGCGTTTTGAATTATTTGTTTTCTAAGATATTCGGATTTACCGGAATGTATGAGTGGCCTGCATAAACTAGTTAGACTGAATGAACAGAATAGACTAAATAGAAGGAATCGACTTGATGAATTTTATTAGTGGCAACACTTGTATATCTCGTCATTGGGCATGTTATGGGGGGTAAGGGGCATCGGTCTAGAAGGTCAATACACCAGCCCAAATGTCAACCTCACCTGCACGTGGTGCTCCCTGCTAATTAACCAACGAGGCTCTGGCGACCGAGTAACGGCGGGATAACCGAACACCAAGAACCTAGTAAATGATGTTCTCTCCACTGACCCACTGCCAATTTCACTGGTTAGATTGGTATCTGCTTCAATAACCAGTCATTATAATGCAATGAGTTTTCAACAAAAAGGAATTTTTACCCCAGGTGGTACACCAACTGCTCAGTTGGCTAATCCACCCTCTAACGAGGCCGGCTCAAAGGATTCTGGGGTGAGCCAACCATTGCTATTCCCATTCGATCGAAGTTCAAAATTAGCTAGGTCACCACCTAGACAAATAGAGTTCGCAACTCAGCAGGAAATCGAAAATGCTGAACTACGCAGAAGACTGAGTGAAATAGAAAAAGTCGCATCGCAACTTAGCAATGAAATCGCTAAGTTAAAGAAAGAAAACGAGGAGCTAAAGAAGCCCAATCTGATAGAGGTTGTGGAAACTCCTCTTACTTGTTATAACGAAACCAGTACCCTTGCCCGTACTGACGCTGAGTTCCACACAGATGAGGAGGAACTTGCAAGAGAAACTGATTGGATACACAAACAGAAGAAAAGACCAAGGAAAAAACGAAGAGCAGAATTCTCGCCAGAAGTTGAGGAGCTCTCGCAAGCAAAAGTTAATGAAACTGTCAATCCAGTGCCTGTACCCCAACATCACCAGCGACAAGAACAACGAAAGGTTGCAATGAAGACCAAAGCACCACCGCCAATTAATGTGGTAGGCATTACTGAGTTTGCGAATATCCAAGCTCTAATGAAATCAGTGTCCACAAACGACTATAGAGTAGTTGCACTAAACAATAATGTTTGGAAGATAAACACAAGAGATCCCGATGCATACAGAGCTTTAGCCACAAAGCTCACTGAAGAAGGTAAAGAGTGGTATACATATGAAGACAAAAATAACCGAAACATCAAGGTTATGGCCAGAGGTCTACATCCCACCTGCAGGAAGGAGGATATAATAGAAGATCTCAAAATGAAAGAACTGCAAATTGAAGACGCAGTCAATATCCTTAAACGAGAGAAAGTTGAAAATAGTCAAGGAACCAAGATCGTTAAAAGAGGGCTCCCGCTATTCATGCTCACATTCAAAAAAAGCGAAAAAATTGAAAATATATTTAATATCAAAGCAATACTTAATATGAGGGTTAAAATAGAACCACTGAAAAAGAACACGAGATTAATACCTCAATGCAAGAAATGTCAAGCTTATAACCACACCCAAAGATATTGCGGGAGAGATGTTAGGTGTGTAAAATGTGCCGGAAGACACAACGCGAAAGACTGTTCTCTTAGTCGAACCGAACCTGCAAGGTGTATAAACTGTAAAGGACAACACCCAGCCAACTATAGAGGATGCGAAGTAGCGGTACAACTGCAAAGGTTAAGAAATAAAACACGCCAATCGACTCAAAACAGTAATGTTAGAAGAGAAAGGATTCCAACTACAACTAGAGCGCCGACTCAACCAGAGCCCATAGGGCCAGAGAGGAGATCCTACTCTCAGATAACGCAACAAAATACTATTGAAGAAAATCCACTAGAAAGGATATTTCGAAGTATAGAAACGATAAATGCACGCCTAGCAAAACAAGAACGTGGTCTAGAAGCTATATATAAGCGGCTGGATAGACAAGAAGCTACCAATGAGCTTACATCAATGCTATACTAATCAAATGGATAGATCATTTAGAATTGTTATTTGGAACGCGAATGGATTACCACAGCATGTTCCAGAACTAGAAATTTTTCTAAACTTAGAAAAAATAGATATATGTCTTGTCTCGGAAACTCATTTAACAGAAACTTCATTTATTAAAATACGTAACTATCAATGCTACCATGCTATTCATCCAGGAGGAAACGCTAGAGGCGGGTCTACCGTAATTGTTAAAAATAATATTAAACATTACGAAGTGCCCGGCATTGAGGAAGAAATTATGCAGGTTAAAACCATAATAGTTGAATCAATATATAATAGGGAACTCAGTATCTCCTCTATTTACTGTCCCCCACGCCATCAATTAAAAAAAGAAGACTACAGTCGACTTTTTAAATCACTAGGATCAAATTTTATCATAGGCGGTGATTTTAATGCAAAGAACACCTATTGGGGATCTAGACTTACAACCTCTAAAGGGAAAGAGTTATTTAATGCAGCTCGCGAGAACAACTGTGAATTCCTCTCTGGCGATAAACCAACATATTGGCCTGCTGACATACATAAAATTCCAGATCTTCTTGACTTCTTTGTAACAAAAGGAGTTTTAGAGGACTACACATGCATTGAAAATAGTGAAGGACTATCATCTGACCACTCACCTGTGATCATGACACTGAGTACAATGATAATAAAAAAAGATAATTCACCTAAGTTAACAAACAATAAAACCAATTGGGATCTATTTAAGAAATTCGTAGAAGATCGAACAAATCTCGGCGAACCAATTAGAACGAAGGTGCAGTTGGAAGATCAACTAGAAATATTTAATAACATCATCCAACAAGCGGCTTGGGAAAGTTCACCGATTTCTCATACCAACGCTATAATGAAACATAACTATCCTCTTGAAGTCAGAGAGCTACTTAGGGAGAAACGGAAAGCTCGCAAAATCTGGCAGCACTCTCGTGCACCGCAACACAAAACTATTCTAAATTTTTTGTGCAACAAATTAAAACAACTAATAAAAGAAATAAAGAACGAAAGCATAACTAAGCGACTACGAGGTCTTTCTGAATTAAAGGATGACGATTACTCGCTTTGGAAAGCAACGAAGGGACTAAAAAGATCCAAAATGCATGTGCCGCCTATCAAATGCGATGACGGTTCATGGGCTAAAAGTGACAAACAGAAAGTCTCTCTATTTGCTGCTTATTTAGAAGAGACTTTTCAACCGTTGCCGAGGCAAACAGCAAATGAAAATACAACAGTCGTAAACAAAGCAGATGATCTTGACATAAGGCTTGTGACTTTATTGGAGCTTAAAACTGAAATCAATAGTAACTTAAGTATCAGAAAAGCTCCAGGTTATGATTTAATAACTGGGCAAATTGTGAAAGCCATTCCCGAGAAAGGTTTGCGTAAATTAAATCAAATAATTAATGCAGCTTTCAGATTGAAATATGTTCCACGACAATGGAAGGTGGCCGAAGTAATAATGATTCCTAAACCAGGCAAACCAGGAAACGATAAAAAATCATATAGACCGATATCACTACTTCCAATCATATCAAAAATATTTGAAAAACTGTTGCTGAAAAGACTCAAACCTATAATAGAAGAGAGATGCCTAATTCCACCACACCAATTTGGGTTTAGAGAAAACCACTCTACAGTTGAACAAGTTCACAGAATAACGGATGTCATTGAGGATGCACTCGAGAATAAGAAAATATGCTCCAGTATTTTCTTAGATGTAGCTCAAGCTTTCGACAAAGTTTGGCACCAAGGGCTTGAATTTAAACTGCATCGAGACCTGCCTAAGCAATTTTATCAAATTCTTAAATCGTACATAGCTGATCGACACTTTAGAGTCAAATTTGAAAATGAGTACTCTGAAATAAAAAGAATATCAGCAGGTATACCACAAGGTAGCGTACTTGGACCTATTCTGTTTATTCTTTACACGAGAGACTTACCGAATATTGAAGGTACCACAGTAGCAACATTTGCAGACGATACAGCTATTCTAGCAGTTGGAAAAGATATATCGGAAGCAACAAGCAAACTTCAAAGTGCAGTTAACACGGTGAGCAACTGGACTAAAAAATGGCGCATCTCATTAAATGAAGCCAAATCAGTACACGTCAACTTTACAAATCAAAATGTAAACTGTATTCCCGTGGTTCTCAACTCAAACCAAATTCCATATGCAAATACAGCTAAATACCTTGGCATGACCCTCGATGCTAAGCTAAGATGGAAAGAACACATCAAGAAGAAAAAAGAAGAGTTAAACATCAAATATAGAAAAATGTACTGGCTCATGGGTAGAAACTCTGAGCTCTCAATACACAACAAATTGCTTCTATACAGGCAAATGCTAAAACCAGTATGGACCTATGGTATCCAGCTTTGGGGTTGTGCCAAGAAAACCAATGTACAAATGATACAATGCTTCCAAAATAAAGTGCTACGAGGGATTGTGAACGCCCCATGGTACATTAGGAATGACAACATCCATAGAGACCTGAAGATGGAATACGTCACCGATGAAATAAAGAATCATGCAAGGAAACACGTACAGCGCTTATCTCTACACGAAAATGCAGATATCCGTCGTATGTTGGACACCACTAACGGCGTGAGGAGACTCCAAAGGCAGAAACCTCTGGAGCTGGGCAGTTTGGTTTAGAAGAAAGTATTATAAAATGAGTAACCAATAGGTTACTCATCTTAACCCGAGAACTTAATTTAAGAAAGATAAATTACTAGATGATCTCTGAATCAGTTGTAATATTGTATAAATAAATAAATAAATTTATTAAATAAAAAAAAAAAAAAAAAAAAAAAAAAAAAAAAATTGGGCATGTTATGATTTAATTAACTGTCTAATCTCAATTTTACCATCCTACAAGAATATCTCCTTTTCTAGATGGGCATAAAAATTTAAGATGGTTAATTCAACATTGATGCTGCCTAACCAAAGCCGGATATGTAAGAGTATCTCTCACAATGCAACTTCGATTTATTTATCTTCATACTAATGATATTTTTAAAATTGTATTTTATATTATTAATTATAATTTTAAGATAAGACCGATAAATTAGATTTATTTGCTTTTTAACATGTTTTGTCTAGAAAATGGCAACAAAACCCCTGATTGTGAAATGTAGCTAACTTCATTTAATCTTTTCTTAAGGCAAAAGTTTAGAGTTTGCTAACTTTTTCCTTAAGGTACAAACGAAAAAAAAAAAAAAATTCAAGTTTTATTTTCAAACAAACTTGTAAGGCAAAAGGAAAAGTTTTTCTAATGTGAGAGCTCTGTAAAGTGTGATAGTTACTAGCAATATGCATAGGCATTATAGGCTTAACCTTATGCATAAGAAATTCCAACGAAGGACATTTTATATTAGATTTTTTTGTTTTGTTCCCTGTAATATCAAATCACAATAAATCGGCCTGATTTGTTTTGGGCTTAAATTTTAAAGAATTTACAAAAATCGCTAAGGCATTGTGATTATACTTTGATTAGTTCAAAGTATTTTCAAAATTTTTGTAGTTTGGTCACTGTAGTCTGATGAGACGACCGAATTTTTTAATACAAAAAATTCAATGTTTCATTAGTTCGAAACCAAACCACCCCAAAGTCTTGGTAACCTTACCTAGATTAAAAACACTATCTGGCTATTATCCAAAACTATAGCAAGAAGAATTCGAATCAAAGCTTTTTTTGTACAACGAATTTGCACTTTACGAAATTTAGCCCATATATCTTACATATTTATTTAGAGCTGATAATCTACCATTCCTGTCAGAAAAATATAAGTATATAACCAATTGTTCTCCTGTAAATATATAAGGTAAAAAGATTTCTGTGTTGATATTCATTTCTCCTTTTGAAAGTATGTTTATAAAGCAACATATATCAATACAATTTTGAAATATGTAGTATTATTGATATACGAACGCTATACTTCGAGACATAAATCCATCGATTTAAAATTTTGATTGACATAAATAGTTCACTTCACCGAAACCTGAATTATTTCAACAATTCAAAAAATTGTATTCCATGTTACTACTGAAAATAAAATTAGTCATTTTCAGAATATGGTTCATGTATTTGGTACAGTCAACTTTCAATAGCGGTCAATTACCTTTAAGCTAATTTAATCTGACACACATTCCGAATTGTTCTGACTGAGAAAAATGTGCCAAAAAAGGCGCGTTAAATTGAGAGCGATGATCAAAATTGATCTACAATACCGAGTTCGTGCAAATATTATTATACGTAATCTAAGCCGCATAATATTGATAAACAAATTTTTTCGTAAGATTGACGTGCTTTTGTTAAAAAACTAAATTCTAAAAATACTCTCCTTACGCCAGGGGATTATTAAAAATATGTATATTTATTTTTATTTATTAAAGTAGGTATCCACAAGTTAATAATTTATCACAAACTGTACACGTTTCACTAAATAGAAATCCCTCAAAAATCGGTGTGCGACGTGACAAACAGTTCAACAGCTTTTCTCCTTCGCTACATTATTATTACTTAACACATATCTTATAATTGCATTTTTATACACCAAATTTATATTTTTAGAAAATTTTGTCGCATACGTTTAAAAGAAAATTGGAGCGGATATAAAAACAATTTTCTTAAGAAAATTTAAAATAGATTAAAACCAACAATAATAACACAGAATAATATAATATACAAATTTTTTAATTAATTTTCCAAAAATGGTTTCGTACTAGATTTTCGTATACATATATATTAAAATTCAACAATATATATTGTTTAATTCGTTAAAAAAATAAAATAAAAAACTCATCGCCTTTAAATTTATTTTTATCTTATTTCTAGAATTTTTTATTTTATTTCTTAAACAAATTTTGATGAAACTGGGAGATATTTTGGATAAATTTATCACATTATTATTATTATTATTATTATATTCACTTTTATAAATACATCAATATAAATTTTTATAAAATCACTGTAATTTCCACACTGATTTAATATATAAATATTAATTAATTTACCAAAAAAAAAAAATATAACAATTAAAAAACGACTCACGTGTGAAAAATACGAGTTTTACGAAAAACTGGAAACTGTTTTCAAGTCACCAACCGCTTATATATTAATTTTGAACGAATATTTTTTTTTTAAATATATAAAATTAGGATTTATAAAAAAAAACGAAAGCTAAAAAATAATAAACAATATCGCGCTCACCAATTTCTTTATATAAAAGATCGTTTTACCAAAACTACTTAACACACAAAATAAAAAAAAAAAAATAAGAAAATTTTTTGTTTGAAAGATTTTCTCCCGTTTGTGTATGTATTGTGTGTTATTTCAACCAGAAACCACAAATACATCTAAATTATGAAAATATGAAAATTGATTTATAATACAGTCTATAAAATGAAAAAATGTGACTTAGTATAATTAAATTCATTTGTGAAAATATACATAAAACAAGTCTCTAGGCCATAAATATCACGCACAATTGCATTTTATACGGCCCCGTCATGCATCAATTCGATGCCAGTTAACAACAGTTCACCTTCCTAAAATAATCCGACGATATGAGTATTTCTCATTTTATATAAATACTCTCGTACCTTTATCGCTATTTGTTATTATAGAGCAGTAGCGTAGACGGTTTCTATTTAATAATAAAAACTGTATTCGGACAAAATATTTAGCAGGATGGCATCCGAATGTCCATAAATTACCTTAATTTGGCTAAGGTAGAACTGCATACATCGATTAAAAATGTACATTCTTTCTTTAACTTAAAAATAATAATTAAGAAATGGGCTAGTCTCACTCTCTTTAGCTGAAGAGTAAAATTATTACGAACGTGAGAATAGAAAAGGGCGGGGTCTGTAATTGGTGAGAAAAGAGTTTCTTTCTGTTCGTTAAGGATATTTTGGTAAACTTAACGAACAGAGAGAAATCCGTTTCTCACCAATTACAGACACCGCCCTTTTCTATTCTCACGTTCGTAATAATTTGACTAATACGTCGGGTAATTAAATGTACTTCAATGTACTTTGAATTTTGTTACTCAGATGATGACTAATCGCCTACCTGCTATCCTCCTCTCCCTTTTTTATTAATTTCTCCGTATGACTAACAGTTGGTAGGGACGATCAATAGATTAATTTTATTGCCTATTTTTTGTCTCTCCTTCTTTTATTTCTTTTTTGCTTTTTTCTACTAAATATAATAAAATTTTTACTTTTACAAATCAGTAGATATTTTTTAATTAAAATATTGAAAAATCTAATTTTTGCGAAATAAAAACAAGTGTTTAATAAAATTTGTTTATTAAGTGTAAGTGTGTTTCGCCAAGTGCTTACGGCAAATAGTGTAAAAAGTAATAACTTCATTTTACTGAGAATAGGCGGTCTTAAAATAAAGCATGCAAACGTTTATTGGGAAGATGCAACCTAATCAACGGCTATTATTTGAAAATATTTCGAATTTGTTGCCTAATAAATAAGGTTTATTTTAAATATCTAATACAATCTATAATGCTTGTTTTGTTAGAATCAAAGCTTTGTAACTTTGGGGCTGCGAAGGACTTTGGAAGGCGAACAAAGGACTGCTCCAACTTTTAGTTCATTTCGAATGCCGGTAAAATAAACCAAACAAAGCTAGACTGTAAAGACTACTAAAACTCTAAAAAGACGACCCAAAATGCGGGTCTGACTAAAAGGGCAAATCTAACTGAAAACCCCGACAAATAAACTAATTATTTATCATCTGATTATAGTATAATCGATAATTTGAAAACATAACTGGGAGCAACTATAATAAAAACGTTTTTTAAGTGCACGACGTTTATTGAGATGTTGTGAGAGTGCAATTTAATATAAAAATTCACCACTTTATAAGACTCGTAGGTTGTACGTATTGTGGCCGCCAAAAAGACACTTCAAGAAAATCAGAAATTTTTCGAAAGAGGTGAAAAAATTCCTCTAGATTCCTCCTAGATGCTCTAGGAATGTTTTTAAAATACTGAAACACAATTTTTCGTATCAACTCAGGGATGTGTGATAGTCACGATTAAGAATTTAGAAGACAATTGTAGAAAACCTATATTTAATATTAATGTTAAAATTAATTAAATATTACATTTCTACAAATAATATTACTATCCGACAAAGCAAGGATGAAATGATTGGCTTGTAAGGTTGCCATAATGAGTTTTGATTACGATTTAATTTCATTATTTTTTTCTAAGATTTCTGTAATTATTTTATTAAAACATAAATCCTCCTGAATCGAAATTATGTTATTATAAATAATTGAACAGTAGATAAAGCTGTATAAGAGAAATAAAATTTCATCCAAAATTTTAATATAAAATCTCAGTCGAAATTTTCACTAAAAAGCCACTTCCAAACTTTACTAAAAATGTTTACACTTATTTGGCTTTTCAGTTGAACGATCAAAATGTTTGTTACATAAAATTTATCATAAAAAATGATGTATATGTTAACTGACCTTTTCCTTTCATTTTGCTTCAAACTTTAGAGAAATTCCGCTGAGTTTTGGATCTAAATTTAAGATCACCTTTACAAACATTTTCTTAAAATTTTTCAATTGTTTATTTTTGACTTTTACCGTTTGTATTGAGACAGAGAAGCAATTTTTAATTTCACAGTATTGCGATTTCAAGATAACCCAGATAATTGTTTGTTAAAAACGGCATCATATTTCAAAACTAATGAAAAGACATTGTAAATACTAGAATGATAATTTTCCGATTCCTTCTTAATTGGGTTCTTACTTATACAATTCGTTAATATTATTCAAAAATCAATAAATATATCAATTACTGCATTTCGTTTTGCGCATTTAATGCAACAATGACCCAATTCATTCATTTCAAAGAAATGCGAATCAAACGAATCTCAATAATTCATTTTTTCTTGTATCAAAAACAGCGATAGAGAACACTTTAAGACATAAAGAATTATATTATTATGAAGTTCAGATGACGTAGGAATAGGAAAATTGTAGCAAATTCCAGCAAATAGAAAGCCTTCTCTTTACTTTTGAAAAACACCGTTTTTACAAACAATTATGAGTGTCACGAAGACCGATAAATCTATATGACAAGAAAAAATGTATGCAACACAATTGTTTCTTTTCATTTCCGTGAGTGGTGAATTTGAAATATAAACGAGATCTTGCAGTTCGAAATTACAGCGTAATTTTACTTTACGTATACATCGAGAAAATCAGGTAAGGAGTATAAATTTTGAACATTTTTAAATGCAGGATTGTTTGTCAACAGGTTTTAGGAGGGGGAAGTTAAATTTTTCCGGAAAATTTTTTGATTTTCCGGAAAATTTTTCAATTTTTTTTTCAATATTTTTTTTTTCAATATTAATAATAATTGCTTCGTCAACCTTGCAGACACAGATCAAAGAGTTTCTCTCGCTCTTATCGCTTCTTCTGATACTGCCACAAATGTTAAAAGAATCGAGCAAACCCCCAATTTTCCACAATTTATACAATTCTTCAAGTGCCAAACTTAGTAAAAAAAATTGAAAAATTTTCAAAATTTTCCTGGCAAAATTTTTCCGGAAAAATAACTTGTACTGTCGAAAAACTGTTAAGATGCAATCCTAATATCAAAATTTTTATAAAAATTACACATTTGTACGTATTTCAAATAAAATAATACGCAATTTTTTTATTTTTTAAGAATTTAGCTTCTCCCTCCTAAAACCTGTTAACAAACAATCCTGCATTTAAAAATTTTCAAAATCGATTTTGAATCGATTTTCTCGATGTATACGTAAAGTAAACTTTAGCCGAAATTACTCCCAGGGAGTACGAGTAACAGTTTTTTCGTTGTTGGACTAAAACAGAGGAAAAAAACAAAATCATATAGGTTTACCCAACTTTTTGAACTCCTCCCGTACTTTTTTTTTTTTTTAAGAAAGTTTTTAATATCTCTTGAACATCAATTAATACTTCCCTTTTCATTCGTGCACACACCTATACACACAATTACAGTACACCACCTGTGTACATTGCAAGCTCCATATCAACCTGTACATTGCTTACATGGGCGGTGGGTCGGCTCTGAATTCTGCATTCCAACAGAGGGTCTTACTTGTGTTTATTAACATCACCGATCGTAATCGTTGACGAAAATTAGCTTTGCATCCTGCATCTGCTGGGAATCGAACCCAGTACGTCTTGCAACAAGTGCCAAAGCTTTAACCACTGCACCATTTATTCGGTTGTCCACTTTCAAATCGCTTTACAGAAAAGTTAAAATTTTTGAACAGTGTCCAGCAAATAAGCGGTTGAATCGAATATCTTGAAATGAGTGAACTTTGAGTTGTGTCACTGTCGCATTAAATGAACAATATATTTTTTAATCCGTCAAACATATAGTACTCACTATAATGGTTTTTGAATAAACTTTGAGAACTCGAGCTCGAAAAAGAAATTTTAGATTACCTTCTTTTTCTACAGCTATGAACAGTATATAAAATTTGTAAGTATAGCATAGTCTAACGATTTTGTTGTCAATCGCTATGTCATATACATATAAAATTTATCCACCACAAGAAGTGAGCAATAGAAATTATAAAATGTGTTTTATAATAAAAAAAAAATCTTTGGCCTCATTCCAAAAAATTTCAAATATGATTCTGAGTCATGTGTGACATTTGGCTGCCTGAAAAGTAGCACGCATACATTTTTGACAATATTTACTATCATGATCTTGCGCCTGGAGTATATAAAAAAAAAAAAATTACATTCATATTTTTTATAAGTAACACACGTATTCAGCAAAAAAAATATACATATTTTCGTGTTTTCGCGAACTACATAGAAATATTTTCATATTAATTAAATAATTAAAAAATGTGTATTAATTAAAAATTTAGGAAATAATATTTTTGATGCATACGTATTTCATTAAAATAGAATCGTTTAAAATATGTATTAAAAATTGAATTATTTTTTGCAGCGGCACTGCCACGGAAAATATATTTTTTGGCATAAAATATATTTAATTACACATTTAATTTAATTTTAATAAAAAAAAAATCAAGTCTGTACCTACATAAAACTATGTCAATTAGATTAAAAAAAAAAAAAAAAAAATTTTGATTTATCGCATTTTTTGTATACCAAATACAATGTATAATCGTCCGCTTTATCTCGTATACAGATTTGACCTTAAAAACATATGTCCCATGTACCATACTTCACTGAAATTGATTCTCAATCACCAAGTAACTAAATATTGTTTTGTAACCAGCAGTGACTTAACACAAATGATATTCTTTGTGCAAATTCCAAAAAACGGTGATCGAAAATGTAGCTGTGATATTGTTCGTGTACCCACCCGCAGCTTATGAACTTGAGTATCAGTTTTATTTAATTCAAATCAAAATATTACACGATAAATATTCTATTTAAAAATACACTAATTTTAATTAGTTTATTCAATTACGAAGAGGTGATGATATTTAGATGTTATATATTCATTACATATCACATCACAACCCTGGCAGAAAATCAAAAAAGTTTTTTTACCGAAAATCAAGTTCAAAGACTAAAAATATGATATGAACTTGGATGCCGTGAAGGTATATTTCCTTCTTCTTGGAATTTAAAAATAATTTTACTATCAAATCAAATTTCTATTTCTTACCTAAATATTTACAACGGAGCAAATTTTTTTATTATCAATGAAATAAAAATAAAATCTGGATGAACAATCAGGTGTTGTTCCCTGTTTGAGTTTATAATACAACAACGAAATCAAAAATTACAATTTTAATTGATTCCAAGCCAAAATTCGATAAATAGAATTTTTGACATTTTACCAATTTTAATTATCTCACAAGGTTGGTTAAAAATTGTTCCGTGTTCTATAGAATCTACATAAATTTATTCGTCTGCGATACACTGGAAACCCCATCACAATAATTGACTGATGAATATTTAAATGATATTCCCGCTTTATATATAAACCAGCGAACATCATTAATCTTTGGACATTTTAATTAATTATTTGCAACCATAAATTATGAGTATTTGTGGTGGTATGTTAAAAAAGCGGGGGCCTCAAAATTTTGTGTCTTATGACATTTTGCTTTAAAAATTCTATTTTTATGTGGCTCTCAACTTAATGTTAATTATTTTGGTTTTTATCGCTCGGACAAAAGTTTTTATTATTTTTGGAATGGAGCCGAATATATTTATCCGATATTTCAATCACTTACCTGTGTCGCATATCTTTTTAGCATTCAATAACGTTTCAGACAAAAAAAAAATCAATTCAATCAATCAATCATAAAACAGTAAACGAACTAAAATAATATTAATTAAAGATAGCGCGCTGTTAAATAAATAAATAAATAAGCATAAAACTATAAAAGTTGTAAAATATTGTTTATATGTGTTAGTCAGTGTTTTTCACAATTTTCTCGCTAGTAATAAAATAAAATATATCAAAATATTTAGTTTTATATAAATTAAATAAAAAAAAAATTTGTAAATTATAAATTTGTTTCAAAAACTAAAATTAATTTTACTTCATCTATTTTTCAATTTTAAAATTATAAATGAAATAAAAAAATGTTGAAAAACAGATAAATTAAAAATTAAATTAGACAAAAACAACACACATTATAAATTATTAGTGTTTATTATAAAAAATTATTAAATTTTACTGGAAACCCGCGCTTTAAGATAACTCAATAAAGTTATTGTGTTTTTTGAGGGTTGTCACAGTAACTAAAAGTGTATTTGCATTATTTAAAAAATCAAAAAAACTTTAAACAAAAAGCTGTTTTCTAAATAAAATTTTAACAAAATAAATTCATGCATGATGAAGTAAAATTTCTTTACACCAGAATGAATTTTCCAACTCTCTCTCAGTTTTTAATTTTTTTGATTTATTTTTTATTTATCTTGTGGTTACAAACATTTTTTTTTTTTGTTTAAGACTAATATAATTTACAAATTCTTCATTTAATTTAATTTATATCGTAAATATTTAATTTTTAATTTAGAGCGGTTTTAAAAATTTATATTCAACGCTGAAGTAAATAAAATTTATTAAGTTAAAAATAAATCTCATTATGTGAACGCTGAACAATTGATAAAACTTCTCGCTCTTGCAATTTAATTACTACTTAAGAAAAATGTTTTTTTGTGTCGTGTGGGTAGTAGTTGTACTAGTACTAGTATGCATAATAATTTGATCATTGTTATCTACCTTAATTGAGTATAGGCCATTTGGAATATTTTTCCCGCCAAATTTAATGTCGAGATCATATTCCCCTGGATTACTAAGAATGTAGTATATGTCGAAGAATCCGTCTTTCTCGATCACATCGATATCTACATCACTGAATTTATAAAGAGAATTTAAAAAATCGTTTTGAATCCAATCCTTGGCGTGTATCTACATACCTTTCTGTGTTTGAAACTATTTTACATGTGACTGCTCCGGTGCCAGCCTCTCGTGCATCAACCGAAATATGATTTTTGGTGCCGAATGTTTGTACCTTGGGCGCTGAGTCAACAATTTTGCATTTTGCGGCCTATTACAAAATAAAACATAATTAATCTCATGACACTATTACGGTCGAGTATTCGAGCCACTTACTTCGCCTGTAGGATGTGCTTGTAGTATAAATGGTGAGCCAACAACGTCTTTGCCACCATATTTAATACTAACATTATATGGGCCACATTCATCTGGGACGAATGTCACAGCATACGTGCCATCTTCGATTTCGTCAACTTTAGGCAATAACGGTTTACCTTGAGGATTCTTGATAGCAATATTAATATCAGCTTGGCCAGCCTTTTTGGTATCAATTTGGAATTTTGCTGGTAGCGAGGCGGGTAATTGTTTTTTCGATGTGTCGCCAACAACTTTGACGTTCTTTGTATCGAATTTGGGAAATACGGTCATTACGAATGGGCTGCATGGAACTTCTTGATCAGCAAAATAAATTTTCCCAGTTAGTACATCTCCCTCTTTTGGTGGGGTATAATTTACGGCATATAAACCAGTTTCATCAACTTTTTCGACCACAACATTATCAACAGGTTTTCCGTTGTTCGCTAATTCGACCGATACTTTACCAGTACCAGCTTGAGTGACGTCAACAAAGAATTTAGTTGCGATCGATTCACGTACTTCTCCATGTTCAATACCTGCTCCGTACACTTTAACTTTGGTCGGATCGACAGGATCTTCAACTGTCACGGTGAAAGGTGATCCAGGGATTGGAGTCTCTGCAAATTTTATACTTATATCATAATCCCCGGCCTCCGTTGGTACGTATTCAACACTACAAGATCCATCTTTATTATCGATACAACTCATCTTCGTTTCAGATGGCCCCTCAATTGCAAGCGATAATCCTCCAAATCCAGCTCCTTTTGTTTCCACTGTAAATTTAGCTGATTGATTTGTATGCGCTTTTTCAAGTCCTGGTCCATAGGCACGTACTCTGGTCGGATCACATCCACTTTTAACATGCACAACAAAAGGTGATCCTGGTACCGGTATATTGTCATATAAAAGCTCAATGGTATGTCGGCCAGCTTCGAATGGTGTGTACATTATGCGATATACTTCATTTACATTTCCGGTTACGATCTTACTAGGGACCAAATTACCACGAGGATCAATTATTGAACAAGACAATTTTCCAGAATCAATACCGCTTCCAACTTTACTCATATCAACCATGAATTCGGTATTTGCGTTCATAATTACACCTATTCAGGATAAATTGTACAAAATAGGTATTATAGATATTGGTTTAACTCGCACCAAAATGAAACCGGAAAATAATGACTCGAGATTAGTATAAAGCGAACGCCATTTTTATATATAAAATAAGCCAGACTTCGGGTTTTAGATTTAATGTTAGATATATCACACTTATAAAACCGCAAACGCAAATTATTTCAATTAGGGGCTGACGAATCATGCAGAGAACAACATCAAAAATACACTGCACGCTGTTCAAATTTTGTTATTACCATGTGGTTGGATTCCTAATCCGGAAACTTTGATTTTATTTAAATTGGGTTGTGGCACAATAACCGCTTGAAATGGTGAACCAATTATGTGATGCTCATTAAACGTTATGTTTACAGTGTAATCACCAATTTCGGTCGGTAAATAGGCGACATTACATGTCCCATCACCGTTATCACGGCAATTTATAGCTGCTTCACAAGGCCCTTCGACAGTAACACCAAGGCCTCCTTGACCGGCACCGCGCGTATCGATCATAAATTCAGCTGGTTCACCAACTATACCGCGTATTAAACCAGGCCCATGGGCACGCACTTTTTTTGAATCACTTCCCGTTAGACATTGCAGTCTGAACGGATGTGTGGTTATAGGCGTGCCACCAAAACTTACACTCAAAAGATACTCGCCTAGTTGCGTTGGGGTAAAATTAACTAGAAACCCTTCAGCGGTTGGTATAACGTGTGCTTTAATACGGGTACCGGACGGACTTGTTATTGTTACGGCTAAATCTGCTTTACCAACACCCTCAGTAATAACGCGGAATTGTTGCAGGCTATTTACGGGCGCGGCTAATAATTGTATACGGTAATGTGACTTACATTTATGATTTCAAATTTGCAGTTTATTTGAAAGAGTTATTTCATGTACCATGGTTTATATGATTTAACAAAGTTTAAAAAGCTTAAGATACTTACTAGGTTCCAATCCATCGACTTTAATCTTGGACACATCAATCGGTTCGCCTACATAAGACTTTGGTGGAAGTGGTACTTTAAGACCGCCATACAATAGATTTGTGGTGTATGATCCAGGTAGCGATGGAATAACCTCGACATTATATGTGTTATCTTGGTTATCAATCACGCGAACCGGCAGTTCACGTTTAGTTTCATCATGGATTACATGAACCTCAAGTTCCGAGTCCCCAGCATTACTAGAAACCAAAATTATAAATTGTTATTAAATAATGGACAGAGCAAATGATTTTATACTAACCTTGTATCGACAGAAAAGTGTGTCGCCATATTTGATTTGATACTCGATTCAAACCATGGTCCCGAAACTTGAACTTTATTTGGATCAACAGGTGCTGTTACATACACGCGATACGGTGAGTTTGACGTCGCCACACATCCAAAATTAACTTCGACTGTGTGTGGAAGTGCGTTTCCGGCTGCGTAACTAACAAGTTTCGTACCATCGGGATTATCTCGAATCTTAACGGGCACAGGAGTTCCGAACACATCTTCGATTTTAACTTCAAGTGGAGCATTACCCGCGCTACGTGTATCCACGGTAAATTCAGTTTTTTGATTTATAAGTGTACCATTCGATTGAATACCGGGCCCAAATACTTTCACTAATTCCGGATGGAAATCAGCTCGTGGTAGAATTTGTGCCATATGAGGACTTTTCGGTATATCTTCGTTGTCGCATAAAATATGTACTGCATATTCACCTGGCGCTTTTGGATGATATTTAACTAGAGCCGAACCATCTCCATTATCGTTACACTCAATTTCGGCTTGAGATGGCCCAGCTACACTAAATCCTAGGGCACCTGTTTCTCCGTTTGTTTCAACAACAAAAGCAGCTGGATATCCCACCACACCGCCAGTAAGACCAGGCCCGAATGCAACAATCGAAGATTCTTTTTTCGGTCCGACCGTCACCTCGAATGGTGATTTTGGTATTTCAGATCCAGCAAATAATACCATAATGACGTATCGGCCTTCTTTAATTGGAATGTATTGTGCCTCATAAGTCGTTCCGTTTACTTTTTTTAACTGTACGTTTTGATTAACACCCCCTGGGCCAATAACCGTGACCTCAGGAGTACCTTCTCCCGCACCTTCAGTTGAGATTTTAAAATCTCCCATATCACCGACACGAACACCAGTTGGTTGTACACCACGTCCACTTGCACGTACTTTACGTGGATCAGATACGGGTGCAACACGGACACCGAACGGTGAATTTGGAATTGGGTTCCCCGCATAAAAAATGTTAATCGAATGCAATCCAACCAAATGTGATGCGTATTCACAACGCCATAGATCGGGCGAAATTTGTCGAATTTTAGCCGGGACTGTGGTTTTATGGCCTGCTGGATCTAAAATAATAACTTCGGGGACACCACGTCCTGCATCTTTCGTTGATATATCAAAGAAAGTTCCTTTATTTATTGAAACACCATCTGGTAGAAGTCCGGGACCGGATACTGTAACTTTAGATGCATCACCAGCGTGTCCTTCGACGGTTACTTCATAAGGACTTTTTGGTATATCACGTCCGGAAAATTTAACGTAAACCTTATAGACACCCTCACCTTTTGGAATATATGACACAGAGTATGTTAGATTTTTATCTTTATTAAATCTAACGTCAGCCTTTTCGGTGCTACCGTCGGGATTTAAGATCATTACGTCGACACTACCATTTCCCGCAGAAAATGTTTCTACGGTAAAATTGGCTGGTGCACCGACTACTGGGCCAATTGGTTCGATTCCTGGACCATATGCGCGAACTCTGTCATTTAGAAGAAAATATAGGGATTAGTATTTAGTGGACTAAAAATATATAACCTAGTCGGACGGCAACAAAAAAAAACAGCATAAGCGAATGATAACGTGTAACGAACGTGTAACTAATTAGCAGTTTATAGTATAACTCCTATTTGTATAATTATGTCTGTATAGTGTGGCAACTACGAAGTGTGTTGTGTTTTGATTTCTCTAAAATGAGTTAAATTATATATCAGCAATTTTCAAGCCGATCATGCAAAGCCATTTATAATATAGTTCTACGACTAACGACGTTACAATCACGTTATCTAACTTATACTGGAAAAACACTTATTCCTCGTCGATAAAACACTTAACATAATTTTAAAAATTATAACAAAACAATATTTAGAAAATCATAAAACAATAAGCGTTCAATATTTTAACTCTTAAAATTCACACTACAAACGTTTTTTGATTCGAACAGCTGATTGCTGAAACTTACCGAGGAGGTGGAATACTGTTGTAATTGTTTAACAAAAAAAAAAAAAAAAAAAATGATATAGAAAAATGAAATTTTAAAACTTGAATTGATTGATCTTATAGCCGCCCAAACGACTAAATGTGTTAAATTTAAACTCCAGAGCAAAAAATTTGTGATATTAAAAAAAAAGGAAAATGAAATGTCTATGAATGAAAAGAATTATTTGATATAAATGGTTAACAGCTTTAATGAATTAAAAGAGAACTGAAGAAGTAATAATAGTTTGGGAAACCTTTGACCTTAGAATTATTTAACTAAAATATTGTGTAGACTTTGAGAATCATAAAACAAAAAATCGATCCGGCTAATCATAGATATAAATTTATATAAATATTCTATAAATTACGGGTAAGAAGGATATCAACGAATGGAAAAGAATGAATTTGGAGAAAATTTCATCGCATTACATTAACTAAATGACTTGAATTACAATTTTACGATCGCGTTCAAAATACTTTGAATTTGGAAAATCTTAAATATAGGTGGCTTTTGAATCAGGGAATTAACACTTTATGTATATTAACGATGACCCCATAAAACGAGTAGCTTGGCATATTCAAATCATTGTCTGAATTTTCTAAATCGATTACTGAGGGGGAACGTCCTCAGGTAACACAGCTTCTCCACCTGCTATTTGAATACTATTGCAATCTATTTTCTCTTTCTATCAAAAATTGCCAAGATGGAGTCTGGTGTGGTAAACTTGCTATAATTTGACGTTAATAAATTATTCTTTGTCATCATTTTTTGTATGAAAGCGATTAAAAAATTCAGTAGACGGCGTATTGAAATAGAAGAAACGTCAAAATATGCATGCTATATAGTTCTGCCGACATAGCAAGTATTCATAGCATACAGATAGCATATAAATATTACTGCGAGTCTCCAATTGCCATTTGATCGAAATTTCATAGCATAACTAGATAGCAATAGCAGGTGGAGAGTCCATGTAAGTATGTGGCTAGAAATGGAACAGTTTCAAATGTCTAAAAAGATAGTCATCTAGATCAAGGAAACTGCGAGTGGGATTTTAAGAAAAACTTAGGTATGAACTCCCAACCTAGCTAAAGAAAGAATCAATACAATTAGAAAAGCTGACTTTTTGGGCTACTTTCAGGTTATCTAAACTCTTGATGATTACCGGATAATTTCTGTATTCATTGAATAAAGTTTTACTTTGTTAATTTTATCTTATTAATGCACAAATGTCCGTAGCTTTTTTGTCAGTAGCTTTTTTCAACTCGAGAAGGGTAAAATGTATAAAGTTGATATTTGGCATGATTTTAGGGTTCGGTGAAAAAAGTTCATAGCCGTTGGAATTACACCAATAGGTTCTTCCTGGGCTGAGCTGTGGCGGATGAAAGTTTCAGAAACTTGCCATTGAAAATACATTTTGCAACATAAAAATACTACTTATTACAATGTTTAGAGATACATATATTAATTTCATTATTTCGCATATTTTTTTTTTTAATTTTTATTTTAATTCATCTTTTATTTCTCATCGAATCATAAATTCTGACCCTTGCATGGGTCGCACGGGCCGCTAGTTTTATATAATCCCTGACGATCAAATATATATTTTTTAATATACAAATAATTTTTTATACTCTCAAGGTAGTTCCCCCCGTGAAATTTTCCAACAATCCAAATTTCAACGAGCCAAAGGCCCAAAGCGGCGTTACTAATTTCAAATTTGACCGCTCCTGTGTATAATTAATGGCTACTTTAAATGATTGATACAAAACGTTGTATTACACTGCGTTAATTTGCAAGTCTCTTTAACTCTCATATCACGTCAACTTGGTGAAAAATTAAAATTTATCATTTTCCCTATCATTAATTAAATTACATCTGCTTCCCTTAACGTCATTAAATAAATTTACAAAATTGTTATATGACTCTACATAACGTTCGACTCTTTCATTGAAACTGTGTTCAGCATAATATGTATAATACTTCATCCTTAAAAGAAAAATTAATTGGCAGTAGACGGCCTACAGAACTTGCCAGCCACGTAAAATTATACGCATGAATTCACATCATAAAAAATTACGCGTTGATAAGAAAGTATAAAAAAAAATATGTTCCACCTAATTACTACAAACAACAACTCATTACACACCACTCACCTATTTGGTTTTGTTTTCGCCCGCAATGGTGCACCAGGCTTTAGTTTAGCGTTTGGATATTGCGACAAATATGTCATCATTGACTGTTCATCAACATTTGGATTAACTAATTCCTCGGGACGCACAAGTTGTCTTATATTTAACCAGTCATCGGCCAAGCCCATAGCTTCGGAAGCATTTTGTACCGCATCTTTTGGATCCCAAATCTCCCAATCTGGACACAAACCAGGAGCGCATGCATCAACAAGAGCACCGACCGCTTTACCACTCGTCCAATCACTAGTGAAATTACCAATTGGTAATTCGGGCAAACGACTTTGTATCCAGTGCATAAGTCGTTGTTTTGGTGTTGAACCCGTGCCATTGGTCATTTCATCTTCACCATCCCACATGGGCATCGAAATTGAATAGTGTAAAATTAGGGTCCATATTAAGCCCATAATTAATTTTAATTTACAATCGACAATATCGGATGAATCTAAAAGTTAAATAAAAAAAAAAAAAAAAATTATAAATACTTCGCTCACTATACATCACATATATTGCAAACATTTAGGCGAATTAAATTTATTTTATAAATAGATGAAAATTAATTAGAAAGATATTTTAAATATTTTGCCAAGAATTTTGTGTACACAAAATCATAACATTGAAAATTCTCATAACAAAGTGTCTAATTCGAATTTTGATAGATTACTTATACAGTACATACACATAATATTGCACCAAACCATTTTACATTGTAAACTCTCATGGTAAACAACGACGACAACATCTTGTTATTTTAGAATGACATCATCTTAAATAATTTATCGCAAAAATTTCATAACGGCTAATAATTATTATGCTTGCGATTAAATTGAATTGTTTTTAAACAGAAAACTATTGTATCTTTTTTTTTTTCTTAAGATAAAAATGTTAATGTATTCAAGAAATTGGCGTTATTTTGTTGCTTTTCAATTTTAGTTATTTTCTCGCGCGATAATAGAAATTTTACCATTGTTAAGTATTTTAACGTATTCATATGTAGATTGTTTATGTATATAACTGGAAAAGCGCGAGACGTTGACGAATTATTGTTTGTTCGTAAAAAGTACAACAAAGATCTTTAAAATTTAAATTAATTTCGAGTTTATGTTGGAATTGAGGTGAATAATAAGTATAATTGATATTTTAATTTGAAAGGTTTGAGGATAATTGGATGTATTGGGATATCGGCTGAGTTTAATTAGGCCAAGTGATACTTATGGGAATAAATACCACCAATTCAAATTTCATTATTAGGATATCGAATTTATTATCATACACGTATTATATATCGTTAATTTTTGACTGTTGAGTAAGGTTATGTCTAACTATATTTTTAAACAATTCAAACAATAACATAATGTAACCTTAACTATGAATCGCTATTGTATAATAGATAACCGGAAATACTCATCATCGTCTATGTTTCAAGCCGGTATGACGTCATATAAATAAATAATGTAATAAATAGCGTATTTAAATAGAAAGTTTAAAAAATATATTGCAATACATAAAACTATTTATTTATAGAACTTGTTAAGATTAGCGCCATATATCGAATAATTTTATGGCATTTATCATAATTCTGTTCACTATTTATCCATTACACTTTATTAATTTACCAAATGTGTTAAAAATATAAATTATTTATGTATTTAAAAAAATTCTATTGGCGCTTTCACTATTTATATCTGCCAATGAATGCACCCAACAAAAATTATTACGATGTACAACTAATAAATAGTTCAAGACCGGTAAATCTTAAAACCACGCGGCATTGACTTTTTCTCATTAAACTACATCGACCTTCACTACTCGCGTTGCACATAACAACGTTAATTAATCATCACTTTATAGATTAACGTTCTTCATGTGTGATGTCATAAATTACCTATACATAACGTAGCGCGCCCGATACTTGATTTCAATGTGTGTACTGTACCAAAAAACTGTTTAAATCAGAAACATGATAAGTGTAATCTCAGTTATGAATCTGGTGTATGATGTAATCACATCACATCATAAATGATAATTACGAGATAATCAAATAATTCACTGGTATACATTGCAATAAATTTATCTACATGCCATGTGATGTTTTATAGTGTCATAAGAAATGGGAGATAAATTTAGCAGCTTTATAATTAGTTTTTGGAAATTTGTATCATAATCTTTTGATGATGAGTCATTATAATCGTACTATATTGTTTGTATTGTTAGATTATATATAATTTTTGACCGGAACTTAGTTGAAATTTGTATAATAGATTGGGGGCTAATACCATCTAAATATATGAGTCAAATTTTGGGAAATAGTTACTCAGTTACTTGAACGCCAAAATTCATATTTATATTAGATTAATACACATAACGCCCCTACATAAGAATCCATTCGCAGCCATATTATTTAGATTAACAAGTCAGGCGAACATTGTCTAGAAAACAAATTTTACATGAAAGGTCTCATAAACCTCTACAATGCTGACTTCTTTGTCCTACCTTATTACAGAAAATAAAATATCTATTCTTCATCATAAAAAAAACTTGAAGTGTCCGTTTCATCTTTTAAAAATACTTGGAAATCAAATTTATTTTTGTTTTCAATCCTGCTCGCTTTAAAAATTATTGAAATTCTATAAAAATTAAATTTCTAAAGCATAAATTAATATTTCATAATAAAAAACCGTACATTTAAGGGTGGAAGGCTAACCGTTCACCCAGCATAAAATGTTTAATTTGCTGGAAACATTCGCAACAAATAATAAGGGAATCGAAACAGCCTCAGTAAATTTCAGGTGCGATTATAAAAAACATTTTCGGCTGGTTGCTGTGTGATTATTAGATAAATTAAGTCCGACACCTAGGCTCGTTTAAAAAATCAAGTTAATTAAAGATTTTGGATAATAAATCAGATCAGCACTCTAGTGCTTGTCCGAAAGATATGTTTTTGAATGAAAACTATTTTTTATAATTTTTATAAATTACAAATTAACATTTTGGACATGGACTAATTCCATACTCACCTATTTAAAAAAAATGAACTACACGGAACCGTTCTAATTTTTTTTTTGTATTCTTGCCTCATACCCCGGCATTCTTAATTATTATTTTCAACGAATAGTTAATTTAGAAGGCAAGCCTAGGTTTAGAATTGTGCAGTGACAGAAAAGAAGATCTAGGTAACTAGAGGCATGAATTTCCTAACCTTATGTACTCGTAACCTGAATATTTTCTAAGTTTATAAAGCAGAAAAGGTCTAGTAAAATTTGGTTGAAAGCTCGATCAAGCACAAGATTATTAAAGGAACTCAACTTTCTACTGATATTTATTACACAACAATATTTGAAATCTGTTATGTCTAATCTAAGAATTGGTTGCATCTGCTACGACATAAGTTCTAATTTTGAATCAACAGAAAATTTATGTATCGAGTTGTTGTAAGGCTAGAAAAGCAAAATAGAAATAAATAAAGAAGAAGAAGATCTACATTGAATCAATGCCATAGCCTTTTAAAATTTAAAAAACCCGGTAACACGATTTCATTTCAAATAAACAATTTTGGAAATGGAAACTCGTGCCATGGTGGAGTAAAATAGGTGGAGGTCTACCTCTAGGTGGAGATATCTACCTATATCAATAAGTCGTCCAAGTTCAACGAAATGTTGTCACTCTGTTACAGCTAAAGATGTTAATTACGTTGATGTCAAGCAAATGTTGACCAATTCATATATTCCTGTAACCATAAATGTTGTATTAAATTAACTGGTCTCCGCCTAATTAATTTGTGTGTGCGAAGAATTTTTCAACGACCAACTTTCAGAAAATTTTGGTTACAACTTTTGGTTACAATCTCAGGTTGCAACCATACTACTTAAAATTCATTGTTCGTTCTGTGTCAATGAATATAAAAAAAATTGCAATATTCTTAAGGAAAATTCGTTAAAAATTCAACCTAATTACTGTAAATGTAACAGTGAACAAAAACACTTCAACCAATTGTTCAAAAAAAGACGAATTTTTTCAGATTAATTTATACTTTAAATACTTTAAATTTATTCTCCAGTTACATTTGAACTAAGGCCACATGCTAAAAATTTAGGATCCAATTAGGCCTCCAACTGCAGGCGATATTCATTCATTTTATGATTAGTTTCGATGAGATTGCCGTCAAAAAAATTCATAACATTTGCAAAATACTTCTTAATCAAGTGTATTTGAGGTGAAAACATATCATAATATCATATAATGGTTTTGCTTACAGTTTTCTGGGATAATATTAAAGTTTTTCTGAATTCTGAGTTTAGGCAGCTTTACCTACCTATTATCATATCCTATTAGTATGATTTACTAGTCTCTTACTTGTTTCTATGTAAAACTATCAACATTCCGTTTATACGTAAAAACATCACAAGGCACTATAAGAAAGTTGTCTAAATTGAAATTGAACCAAATTGTTTTGGACCATAACCAATTCCCTATATACACATAAAATTCGATATAAATTTCACATTTGCTCCATTATGTTGAGTCATTAAGATTCATATCTTAATTGTAGACAAACATATTTTTTTACGGTAACGAACCATATCTAATTCGTGACACCGCAAATTAAACTATAGACCACCAAAATTCATCAAAAGTCTATGTCGCTCACTGTACATACAAAGAGTATTAATATGCAATCACATACAAATTTTGATTCTCAAAATAATGTGTGAGGGTATTTGTGTCTGGTCTTTAACCTTGAAAAAGTCGGTCTCCAATTCCATTTGAAAATTATATATCTTTGGTTTCATTTTCTATATTTTAGTTTATAGCGCGCAGTCTTATAAGATCGCGCATATAAAAATATTACATTGTTTTCTGTTTTCTAAAGTCATGTTTGGAATAAAGTTTATTAAATTTTTTCGTTGTTTTTGTTATATGGAACACAACCATCAAAATGATGATGAAGGCCATTCTAATTCAATTTATATTTAAAATAACACAGCATAAAGAAATATTATTTATACAATAAAATAAAATTCCCAAAAGACTTTAAATTTATAAATCGATTATTCTCTGTCTTGTGTGCTGCTCCAACATTTCCGAAAGATCTTTAACCCTAATCGGATGCGAAATAATGAAGAACATAAAGCTAACGTATTTTATTGGAGTCTATCTGTTAACAAAAACTTCTTAAAATGACGTAATTATTTGCGAAATACGTCACAATACTAGTACTCGTATAATTAAATGTATACTTGATAATTTAATTAAAGCAGATTCTCTGTTCTGTGGTATAATAATACATTCATAACAAAATTAACGTACCATAAACTAAACAAAACTATCAAAATGGAAAGTTAAAAAGGAAGAACTTTTAGCGAACAGAACATGGTATGGCAATTTTATAAATCCAGTTTAACATGCACTGATAGCAGGTTTAATGTAACAATTTTGTCAAAACATTTATATTAAAATTTTAAGTACCTATTTCAGCTAATTAGTATTCTAAGTTACCACACAAGCAAAATGTTTTCTGATGTTGTTTGTTATACGTGTTAATATAATGTAAAAAAAATTCATCCGGTGAAATAAGATATCAAAATGGATTGTCAGATTTAATTCAAAAGATTTCAACAAGCATGAAATGTTTTATTTATATATTTATTTTGTAATTGATCGTCGATCGTGTGTATTATGTAGTCAGTTTAATTGTTTTAGAGGTAATATTATGTAATTGTTTGTCCAGTTTCATTTTATTTTAGTCATAAATTATAGTATGTATGTATGTTAAAGTATTGCATCTCGGTATAATAGAAAATTACCAACATCTGATAAGAAATTTCATTCTGGGATCCCTGGAAGTGGAACTGGTTATATAGATATCTTGACTAATTTGAATGTGATAGTACAAAATACAGAAGAGACTTTAACTGAAATTTAGAACAATGATAGAAAAGTTGATTTTTTCAGATAATTGTTTTTATTCAACTTTCTTTCAAAGATTTTTTCTCTTTACGAAAATATTGCCGATTTTCGAAACCGCATTTATACATCCTAATGATTTGAATGTTAAGAATAAAACAACCATTTATAGGGTTTGCACTCAAAATTCAACCTTTTACAAATCATGTTCATCAATTTCCAAATAAAATTCACCATTTTCCAAAATAATTTCATCCTTTTCCAAATCAAATCAAACTTTATCCAAATCAAATTCATCTGTATTCAACACATATTCATCCTTTTCCAAATCGAATTCACCTTTGTTCAAATCAAATTCACCTTTGTTCAAAACAAATTCAGCTTTATCCAAATCATATTCATCCTTTTCCAAATCAAATTCAACCGGAGACGAAATAAAACCAGCATAACCTATTTAATTATATAAATTTATTGAATTTAAATTCTAGATTCAAAATATATAGCCTACCTTACGCAGTTGTCAGCCAAAATAACAAGTTAATAAAGTAAATTAATCTTTACTGCGTAACCAAAACGTCCGATGTTTCATTCAAACTAGCTGCGTCTTGGCAACCTCACCTGGTAATTCTACTTTTTGAGTGCAATTACTATAGTTTCGAAGTAATTAAATTGAACTCAGCGATTTTTGATAACAGTAGAATGTTGGCTGGCCACTGCGCAAGGTAGTACGTGAAGCCGCGAAAGAGTTGGGAGCGCTTCGAGTCCAGAACAGATTGCAAAGATTAAAAAACAAAATACTTGTTATATATTTTGAATCTAGAATTTAAATACAACACTTTATCTAAATCAAATTCACCTGTATTCAAAACATATCCATCCTTTTCCAAATCAAATTCATCTTTGTTCAAATCAAATTCACCTTTATCCAAATCATATTCATCCTTTTCCAAATCAAATTCAACCGGAGACGAAATAAAACCAGCAAAACCTATTTAATTATATAAATTTAAATTATAGGTTTTGCACTCCAAATTCAACCTTTTACAAATCATGTTCATCAATTTCCAAATAAAATTCACCATTTTCCAAAAGAATTTCGTCCTTTTCCAAATTAAATCAAACTTTATCAAAATCAAATCCACATTTATTCAAAATATATTCATCCTTTTCCAAATCAAATTTATCTTTGTTCAAATCAAATTCACCTTTATTCAAATCATATCCATCCTTTTCCAAATCAATTTCAACCGGAGACGAAATAAAACGAACATAACCTATTTAATTTAATAAATTTATTGCATTTCAATTCTAGATTCAAAATATATAACAAGTATTTTGTTTTTGAATCTTTGCAATCTGTTCTAGAGCCGAAGCGCTGCCAACTCTTACGCGGCTCGCTATTCACGTACTACCTTGCGCAGTGGCCAGCCAAAATTATACTGTTATCAAAAATCGCTGAGTTCATTTTAATTACTTCGAAACTATTGTAATTGCACTCATAAAGCAGAATTACTATGAAATTTTTGGGGTTTCTAGGCGATAGGCGGATACCAGCTTCAATCCAGGTGAGGTTACCAAGACGCAACTAGTTTGACTGAAACATCGAACATTTTGGTTACACAGTAAAGATTAATTTACTTTATTAACTTGTTATTTTGGCTAACTACTTGCCAATTTCAGTGATATTTTGAGCACGTGAAAAGTGATTCGAGAGAAATTAGGAGTGCTTTGAACCCAGAACAGATTGCAAAGATTAAAAAATAAAATACTTGTTATATATTTTGAATCTAGAATTAAAATGCAATAAATTTATTAAATTAAATAGGTTATGTTGGTTTTATTTCGTCTCCGGTTGAAATTGACTTGGAAAAGGATGGATATGATTTGAATAAAGGTGAATTTGATTTGAACAAAGGTGAATTTGATTTGAACAAAGATGAATTTGATTTGGAAAAGGATGAATATATTTTGAATAAAGGTGAATTTGATTTGGATAAAGCTTGATTTGATTTGGAAAAGGACGAAATTTTTTTGGAAAATGGTGAATTTTATTTGAAAATTGATGAACATGATTTGTAAAAGGTTGAATTTGAAGTGCAAAACCTATAAATAGGTTATGCTGGTTTTATTCCATCTCCGGTTGAATTTGATTTGGAAAAGGATGAATATGATTTGGATAAAGGTGAATTTGAATTGAACAAAGATGAATTTGATTTGGAAAAGGATGAATATGTTTTGAATACAGATGAATTTGATTTAGATAAAGTTTGATTTGATTTGGAAAAGGATGAAATTATTTTGGAAAATGATGAATTTTATATGGAAATTGATGAACATTTGTAAAAGGTTGAATTTGGAGTTCAAAACCTATATGTACTGGAGAAAGCGGAGATTAGGGGTTCTCATCTCTATAAATAACAAAAGCAATAAAGAATCCGAATAATCCTTCACATAACATAAATTTTAGTCTTAACCAAGGTCTTCCGGCAACTACTGGAATCCGGAAACATCCTTTACTTTACGATGTGATTAAGTGGTTCATGCAATTGGCTGTGATAAATTGAACCGCGGAAGTAAGTTGTAATTTCTGTTTCTAATATTTTCTATAAATTCCTAAAAATTCGTTTATTTTGGTTTCCCAGGTAATTGGAAATAAACAAATTGTTCATCTTGAAAAGTATAAAACATGTATTACGACTTTATTATAAGCTTAATTTATTATGACGTAAAAGATGTTTAACTAAGAAATTCTAAATATAGTAAGTATATATGTACAAACAAAGATTTAGAACCATACATGAAAAATTTTAGACAAAATGTATGCGCCATTAAAAAAATTGAACAGCACTAGTTTTTGATAAAGCATTGGGCTTTTTCATTTAAAGCTAGCAGAACCCAAATATAACTAAATCTAACTCTACTAAACCTGGATTTAGAACGTGAAACGTGAATAATTAAAGGCTCTCTATAGGCTAATCAAATGTATCATTAAATTAATTTGAGTTCCACTCGTCTTTGACAAACCATTTTAAAACTAGTAGAACCCAAATCGAAAGAACTGCTCGAAAGTCTTAATTAAAAATCTATTGATATATAAATAACTATAAAGGTTCCTTATGGCCTTTCGCATTTAAAGGTAGTAGAAACCAAATTAAAAGTAGGACCAAAACCGAATTTAAAAATGCAAAACTTAATAAAGTGCTCTAACAATTAATTTGGGGCTCCGCTCGTTTTTAACACAATGTATGCGGGACACGTAAAATTACGTTTTTCGAAAAAATTATGCATAGAGAGCGGATCACGTAATAATACGTTTTTTATGGACTGGTGGTAGAACGAGGCACTCAAAAAAAAATTCTGTAAATATACAGCACACAAAATAATTTGTAAATTATAAAAATAAATCGTAAAAATAACAAATTTTTTTTAATAAATTTAATAGTTTAGAGTTTAGTTTAAATTTAGAGTTCATAAGATTTACAACTTAAAATATTTGTTACATCGCAAAATCGTAATTGAAGAACCTAAGAAGAGGTCTGGACCAGTTCAATGCATAAAGTGCCAAGAATACGGACACACGAAAGCATACTGCGCCTTAAATGAAGTTTGCGTTATTTGTGGTGAACTCCACGACTCCAAACAGTGCGAAAAGTCTCGCAATGACCCATCTGTGAGACATTGTAATAACTGCGGTGAAAATCATACTGCAAACTACAGGGGTTGCGCAGTGTATCTGGACTTAAAACGCAAAATAAACCCTAAAATGAGAGCTGAGCAACGAATGCTGAATATGCAATTTAATCAGAGGGCCATGTTACCAAAAAATACAACAGTCACCAAACCAACGAGTGCAAACACACAAAACGATAACTCGGAGACATTTGCCAGCAGTTTTGCACAGCCAGGTGTTTCTTACGCAAATATCCTAAAAGGAAACAAACCGAAACCAAAAGTTCATTCTAATGAGGACCTAAACATTCACACCATGATAAATAAATTAACCGAGACCATCCAAAGTTTCATGTTGATGATGGAAAGACAAATGAGCATGATGATGCAAAATATGAATACGCTTATGCAAATTATAGTCAAAAATCAAAAATGACAATTCTAAAAATAGCCATTTGGAATGCGAACGGGCTCTCGCAACATAAAGCTGAGGTACAAACATTTCTTATCGAACAAAATATAGACATCATGTTAATATCTGAAACACACTTCACAAAACAAAATTTTTTTAATATTACCGGCTATTCCGTTTATGACACCAAACATCCGGATGGAAAAGCACACGGCGGCACTGCAGTCTTAATAAAAAGAAGATTAAAGCACTACGAGCTCCAGAAATATGCTAAATATCACATCCAGGCTACAACTGTCAGTTTGGAAGAATGGTCTGGGAAATTGTTAATATCGGCTGTCTACTGTCCACCGAAACACGCAATTAAAAAACAGCAATTTATCGATTACTTTAACCAGTTGGGAATCAAATTTCTAGCAGGGGGTGATTACAACGCTAAACATATGCAATGGGGTTCGAGGTTGACGTCACCGAAAGGAAAGCAACTCTACGAAGCAATAAACGAGAAAAACCTAGATTATTTATCATCTGGACATCCCACATATTGGCCTACAGATAGAAAAAAAATTCCTGATTTAATAGATTTCTGTGTAATACGAGGAATAGCACGCACCAATGCTCAAGTCGTTGACTGTTATGATTTATCATCAGATCACTCACCAATAATAGTAACACTAAGTACCCAAGCATTAAAAACTGAACCACCACAACGTTTAACAAACAAACTAACGAAATGGGTTCTCTATAGAAACATAGTAGATGTAAATTGTCATCTTGATGTTCCACTTCGCAGAAGACATTGATGCCGCGATAGAAAACTTAAGTCAAATAATGGAAATGGCTGCAAAAAAAGCTATTCCGGAGAACAAAAATTCCGAAAAAAATATAAGGCTTTCAAGTAACATTCAAAAGTTATTAGCAGAGAAGCGGACAATTCGGCGGCTATGGCAGCTTCACCAATCTCCTTTGCATAAATGGAAATTAAATAGAGCTATTAAAGCTTTGAGAGAAGCAATACGGGAAGAACAAAATTTAGGAATACAGAATTACCTAAGTGAGCTCATAGCAACAGAAACAACAGATTACTCACTGTGGAAGGCAGCAAGAAATTTAAAGAGGCCAGAGGTATCGAACCCACCGATAAGGAAACCAGATGGTCACTGGGCCAGAAGTGACTTAGAAAAGGCTATCGCTTTCTCTAACCATCTACAAAAAGTGTTCTCCCCAAACGAACAAAATAATGATTGCGTACTACCACAGCTTACGAGGGACGAGTCGAACCCAAATCCAGTAAAATTTAAATGGAAATGCGTCAAAAAAGTTATCAAAAACAGTATAAATCCCAAGAAAGCGCCAGGTCATGATCTAATAACTGGGAAAATGATCAAAGAATTACCAGATAGATGCATAAAATATATAACATATATTTTTAACGCGATTATGAGATGTGGATACTTTCCCCAAAAATGGAAAATATCTCTAATTATCATGATTCCTAAGCCAGGTAAAGACGAAACCCAAGTCTCGTCGTACAGACCAATAAGTCTACTTCCGATAATTTCAAAGCTTTTTGAAAAGATGCTACTACAAGAACTAATACCTATATTATCTGTAGGTCGCATTATACCAGATCACCAATTTGGATTTAGAGAGCAACACGGCACAATAGAACAAGTGCACAGAATTGTAAATACAATTAAGGTTTCCTTAGAAGAAAAGAAATATTGCTCGGCAGTTTTCTTGGATATTGCGCAAGCTTTCGACAAAGTATGGTATGAAGGATTAAATTACAAAATTAAAACTCTTTTGCCTAAACAATTTCATGCAGTTCTTGAAAACTACTTAGCCCAAAGGATGTTCCAGGTGAAACAAAATACGGCCACTACTGATCTAACCGAGATAAAGGCAGGAGTACCGCAAGGTAGTGTATTGGGACCTGTGCTATACTTATTATTCACAGCTGACCTACCAATAACTGAAAAAATCGTCACTTCAACTTTTGCTGATGACACAGCTATATTATTTTCACACAAAAATCCTCAAACAGCATCGAGAGAATTACAAGAACATCTACACAAAATAGGAGATTGGTTAAAAACTTGGCGGATAAGGACGAATGAATGTAAATCAGCACATGTAACATTCACACTAAATAAACGTACATGTCCAGCAGTAAAATTAAACAATATCACAATTCCTCAACAAACAAACGTCAAATATCTCGGTCTTCATCTCGATAGAAGATTGACATGGAAAAAGCACATTGAAACAAAACGCAATCAATTAAAAATAAAATTTTCTAAAATGTACTGGATGATCGGAAGAAAATCGAAACTCTCTCTAGACTGCAAGGTTCTACTATACAAAGCGATCCTAATCCCCATATGGACATATGGTATCCAACTATGGGGCTCAACTAGTGCATCAAATATAGATATCGTACAAAGAACGCAAGCAAAGATACTTCGTAGCATTACAAATGCCCCATGGTATATTCGAAACAGCAACATCCATAGAGACCTAGGAATCAAAACTGTTAAAGAGACAATTAAATCATGCAGTCTAAAATACCAACTGAAACTGGAATCACACCCTAACGAATTAGCTAGAGAACTACTAAGGCAACCGAAATATGGACGGCTTCGCAGAACAGATCCTTTAGATTTAATTAACTGAGAAATATAATCTAATAATTTCGTGCATGTTGAAATGAAATTAAGTAATTAATAATAATTTAATAATAATAATAATGCATAATGATATTAAGTATTAACATAGGTTAAGGCTTAAGTTAAAAATTTTTTTTATAGTTTTTAAGAATTTCACACTTCTTGTTAGTTTCGTATAAAGAAAGATTCAAGAATAAAGCCTTTGGCAATAGTTACAAAAAAAAAAAAAAATAAATTTAATAAAATTTTCATAAAATTGAAAATATTGAAAAAAATACAATAAAATTTGTAAATTTAATAAAAATTTCGTCAAATATACAAAATATTAATAATAAAATTGAAAGGGACGTTGTTAAATTTACAAATTATTTTGTGTGCTGTATATTTACAAAAATTTTGTAAATTTTTTTTTGAGTGGGGAAACGTAGCTAATACAGCTATGCTACACACAATTTTGGTTTCTGGATTCAAACTATTGCGCAATAGATTTTAATTTTTAATTTTAAACCCTTATTTTAAATTAAATCATTAAATTTTTTTGTCTTGTTTTATTCTGTTCTCTCGAAAATAAAATTTAAACAAAAATCTACATCCCAAAAATGTCCGTAAATTTTTTTATTTTCATTTCAATTTTTTTCATTTCGGATTCACGGACAAAAATTTTATTACGCAGCTGCGACGTAAAAATTTTGACCGTGAATCCGAAATGAAAATAAAAAAATTTAGGGACATTTTTGAGATGTAGATTTTTGTTTAAATTTTATTTTCGAGAGAACAGAATAAAACAAGACAAAAAAAATTTAATGATTTAATTTAAAATAAGGGTTTAAAATTAAAAATTAAAATCTATTGCGCAATAGTTTGAATCCAGAAAACCAAATTCTAGTGTAGCATGGCTGATGCGGGTTACTACACGTGTGTTTGTTATGCCGTTTATTTACACATACTACTACGCACGTATAAACATTCCCACAATAGATTAGGTATGAGACGGTAACGTCATAAATAGACAACGAAAAATATGTGTGCATCTCAAAAAGTGCGAAGTGAAAGTTGTTTTATCTGTAAATTTTGCGGAGTACCCCTTCATAGAGGTAAATGTTTTGAGCGCTATCACACTATAAAACATTATTAGTGTTCATTATTTACTGCATTAAGTTATTTCTTGATTGAAAATTTTTGGTAATAAATAATATTGACGAAAATTATAAAATGTTTCTTTTCGTTTACTTTCAATTGTATATACATAAAATGCCTATATTTCATAATAACGATGAAGCATTTTAAGTTGCGAAAATCCGTTTCATGAAAAATTCAGAGTAGTTTTTAATTTATAGTGTTTTTACGTAACGACAAAATTCGCGAAGATTTTTCGAAAAATCGCCCGCTCCCTCCATTTCGCTCCGACGCGAAGCGCCCGGCAACAATGTGTTAATAAAACATTGGGCTTTCAAATGAATTTGACTTTTCCGAGAAACGGGTTGAAAATCCAATTTATAACGTAAAACGAGATATATTGACATATAAACAATTATAGGCTCTCCCTAGGCTAAGAAAACTCGTTTTTGATTTGGATTCTTCTAAATGGTAAACTTTTAAATGGTAAAGTTTAATGTTTTACATAAACAAGAGATTCTATTTTTTTTAATGGGACAGTTGAGTAGCCTACTTAAACCTTTAATTTTTCTCGCACGTCCTCAGATACTTTCTGAGTTCTAAATTTAGTATTGATCCGATTTTCGATTTGAGTTCCGCTAGTTTTAAATGAAACACATCAGAGTATTCTCAAGAACGAGTGGACCACAAAAATTTTAATCTTGTTAGATTTAGATCTTGTTTTGAGTTCTAAATCGTTTTCCGATTCGGTTTCTGCTTGCTTTAAAATAGAAAAAACCTAAATTTTTATATTGGAACATTTGATTGGCCTATAGAGACTTAATTTATTCATATGTCATGTTTTGCGTTCTAAATTTGGTTTTGATCCGATGTTTGATTTGGGTTTTGCTACCTCAAAGTGAAAATAGTTTTTAAATGGGGCATTTAATTACGAACCTTTAATTAATTGTGGATCTTCCCCATTCTTCAATTTGGATTCTCATGGCTCTAAAATGGAAAAGCCCAATGTTTTAATAAAACGTATGGAGGAAAATAACTTTTATGGAGCATTTGATTAGCCAACAATTAGCCTTTAATTTTTTTATTCAGATTTCAATCTTCTTTTGATATAGATTCTGCGTCGTTTTAGTTGGAATGGATGGAGCCTGAAATTTGTTTAAGCAGAGCATTTAATTAGCCTATAATTTTTCATAGTATGTATGTTACAATGTTATGAATATGGAAGGGTTCCAAATTACTAATATTTTTCGTTTTTTGTGGTTCTTAGAATATCAAAAATGAAACATTGTAACACTATTAAATAATCGCCATTATATTTGCCACCCCAGCAAAGTAGCTGACATCTGCTGAACAAAATGTGAATTTCTTTACTATGAAACAAGGAGAATGAAAACTAACAAACATTTCCCGTCCTCCTTGAAAATGTATAGGAACAGGCACTAGCTACAATCGATGAAAATCGCAAATACTATTTTGTTCAGTGCCCCGAAAGACTTTGCAAACTAAACTTTGTAAGTGTTATATTTAAATAGATGCCACTTGGGTAAAAGTATCCCAACAAGTGCTTTGTATCCAATTAAACTTTTCATTTGAATTTAATAAATAATACGGTTATAAATTTATAAATAATGATATTACCAAACTTTTTTTTCCCAATTACTGTTTTATGCTAGTGCTCGTAAACTCACTTTTCAACCAATATAGCTTCATTATTTAAAAGGGTTGAGTTTGAAAACTATTTTGAGGCACCCATCCAAATGCCTCGAAATTTGGTTGTGCTCAAAGGCTGCTTCCGAAATGGCGTACTTATTTCAAGCTAATTAATTTATTGGTTGCCATCTTAAATAAGTAAAACCTACCGAATTTGCTTGACTAACTTATTTGCTATCATTCGCCAAAAATAATAAAAATTATTTGGTATTCTACATAAATTGACGTATGTAACGTCATGACTTATTTTGTGGAGAGTGACTTATTTGAAAGTCTACAATATAAGTCGCCTGTCGAATAGACTTATTGCTTCCGACAAAACTTATAACACACTTTGATTCTTTCCTCGTTTTCTTCCCCTTCACCTACAGACTAACAATAGTTTGTTGATAAGAAATGCGAGGCCCTTCATAATATATTTGCAATCTAAAATCTAGATAATTGTGTTTGGTAAGTCAAATGATTCGATCAAGCAGTAAGAGTTGCGAAGGAGCAGGACGACGGACAATGAGGCTCTCCAAAAGTGACAAGTAACAGCAAATAATCCATGTGAGAAACACACCGAGTTCAAAAGGAATACAATAGAAATCATTAAACAATCCAGTCCAGATTCAGATGGGATGAGACGATATAAATCTAATATTTTCATCGGACAAGTGTTTTCTGAAAGTGAAAAAGGAAGTATTAATTGACCTTAAAAGGACATAAAATGCATTGGATAAAAAATATGTATCCTATATCAAGGACACAAGTTGCAAATTACTATTCTAATAAATAGATTATTTAAAAAATCTTAGGTAATTATTTGTCCTGAATATTGAAGAAATAACTGAAAAGCTTTAGTTTCCAGCTTCGTCAGTGACCACTCAATTATAACCATATTAACCATGTCACTAATGTATGGCTAACCTTTTCGCGGACACACAATTATCTAAGGATGTTCGGCACAGGACACAATAAAAAACAGAAACGCTTCCTGTGGGACACACAAAAATTCAATGTTAATCATACGAGAACGTAGTAGGTCAATTGAAGCGTCGGTTATTAATCACGTGTCCCACTGTAGGTCAATTGAAGCATCGGTAATAACCCACGTGTCTGCGAAAGGGCTAAAGCACGATGCGTAAAGATGGTGTTGACTACCTACTGGATATCATTTGAGGATCTCCTCACTAAATAATTCAATTAATCCCTTACTGTGCAGTAAAAGACCATAGCCATATACCGACAGTTCCTCATGACAGCTTAAATAAAATTTAACTTCTCGTTAATATGAATGCGAACAAAATATTTATTCTTAATGTATAAGAAATTTCTTTATTTTCGTGCATAAAATTGAATTTGAAACATTTTTTTTCCTCGCAGTGAATTATTAATGAAAGATATTCATCAAATTTCACAGGGAATGTATTAATGATTTACAAACCTAAATGTTTTGTTGTTCACAATGGTTGTTCATATTCGGACTCACAATGGCATAGGCGAGTGAATAAACGTGTAAAGAACACAAAATTAGACTTGCAGTTTTGATCTACCGTTTTTTTTTTTGCCACAAAGACTTAATGACGTTCACGATAGATGTAAACAATCTGGGTGATATTATCGGCGAACTCGCGACAAATTAACGACTAAACGAACATATTTCCTAAATCTTCTCGATTATTCATAACCATCATTATCTTGAAATATCCGTTTATACATAAACATACGTTTATACATAGGCATACTACAAATTAAAATTTGTGTGTTCAATTCAATATGATTTGATTAAAATTTTTTATTTGTATTTCATAAATGATTATAACGAACAAATATCATCACACTTAATATAGTCTGTGTTTATGACGAAGTTTAGCTCTATAAATAAATGATTAATAAAATTATTATTTTTATCCAAAATAAGAAATAATATTGTCATAAATTTAAATACTTGATCGTCTGTTTATATATAATCACAATATTGAGTCATTTTAATTACAAAGATGTTTTGTACATAAATTCAAGTCCGCAAATAAATGGCCTACAATGTTTAATGAGTTTTTTTTATACAATGTTGTACTTTTTATCGCTTCATTTTGAACGATTATCATAATTTAGTGACCGGTATTTTGCTGCCCATAAAAATCTTGTTGATCATTCAAAATGAATATAACAGAACTTATAGAGGCATTAGTGATCGGTCGCAGCAGTTATAAAACATTAATTAATTTCATGTTATCTCATCGTATAGATCGTATTTACATAGATCTTCTGTTTTCTTTTAATCACAACACAATGTGACGTTATTTTCGTTTCACCGCGCTAGTTTACATTCCAACAAACGATTCTCTGTATGTACACAAAAAAAAAATTCTACATAAAATTTAGGTAAATTGCATTCTTGTATATTAAGTCCTATAAATGAATTAGCATACTTTTCAATTAAACATTTAGGTATTTTTTCTTATTCGATTAGAAATCAAAAATATCTAGAAAAATACATTCGTCATTAATATTCAATCATCGTGCATGTCATCATAAGACACAATCATACATAGTTTCTTGAATTAAACGCGACTCATGTATGTTCTCAAACAGTTGCGAGGTTGTAATTCAATAAAAACAATTTATATTTTATTCGTTATTAAATTGTTATTAATTTACTTTTAATCGTGATGTCATCAGCTTTTTATAAAGATTTTTGTGTTTGTATACTCAAATGTAGTGTATCGTAATTCGTACCGATACCGATAAATCTTAATAAAAATATATACAAATACACTATCACATGGCATATCAAGTGTATATTTCTTATATTATGCTGTATACACGTAGATTGCATGTAAATTACAAATTAGGTGAGTCTATGAATGAGACATAACAAACCAATATGATGATATCATGAATATAAAATAGCGGCGCTGTGAATTTACTGCGCCAATTTAATTAGCCGCGAAACCTTGAGATATGAAATTGGTTACAGTCATATTCTAACTGAACAGACGGACTCATAAAGAAAAACGTTTTGCCGTTCTTGGTAAAATACCTCCTGTGCTCCATAAAATATTCTACAAAATAATATAAAAAATTGATTTAAATATTTTGGGTCGATTCCAAGAGGTCATCAAACTTAAAATTTTATGTTTGTTGAGCAGTTCGTTTTCATTTTTTGTTAGATATGTAGTTTTAAAATTTGTATTAAGAACTGCATAAAAAATCACAGTAGGATCTGGTGTAGTCTATACTGTTTAAAATGTGTGCTGTATTCCCCTCTCACTTTTGTATTTAAACAATTTGTTACGTGTTTTGTATACCTAACACAGCCTAAGCCAGAAAATGAAAAACGATTTTATGTTTACCACACTTTGAATTAAAGTTAGCTGAGATTTATCATAATAATCACTCGAAATTTGACTCGAAATGAACATACGGACGCCGTTCAGTCCGACCAAAATGATAAAAACACTGTGCTAGTTGAAAAATGTGACAAGCTGGGCACCCGGGGGGTAAACCTAATTCGAGTACGCTGAATTCAATGGTGCTAGTCCCATTTCAAAGTTAGTCCAAATTTTTGAGATATCGCTATCGACATGTTTTGGCTCTGAGTCAAAACATACCCTCATTTTCACGTTGATAGCTCCTGAACCATTAAGATTTTTGTTATGCGTTCTTCAGCAAAGTTGTTGCGCACGTCAAGACCAACAACATTGCTGAACATATCAAGACCGAAAAACGACATCTACATTCACATTTTTGTGTTATTTTTCCATATATGTGTGTTTTACTTAGGCCAAGGTTAGCTTGGAGTGGCACATCCGCACATTTAGACCAGGAGTGCCCCGTTGTGATACCAGAGGAACATATTTCCCCTTTACCTCTGTTCAAAACCATTCGGAGCTACGTACGTACCGCAAAATATCTCGCACTCCACATTCAGCGAGATCTGAAAGGCTGGTCACACTGGACACGCCCAAATACCTATGCCTTCTGTATGATAGTACCGGACACGAGCATAGGAAGTTATCTAAAGTCTCTTCTTCCTTTTCGTCCATTCAACTTCTACAAAGTTATTCGTCTGTAGACCCAGCCTTCTCGCATGTTCCTCAAAAAGGAAGGGACTTGTCAGTTTTGGCAAAAGCTTCTCACAGAAGACTCCGGCTCCTACCTTGCCCTTTCGAGAGACATAAATACACAGGTAAGGCTAAATACAACTGGAATTCGGCATACTTAGGCCAAACAAGACGCTCATCTCAGATAAGATACAAAGAACACATCACAAGTACATAAAATCAAATTTCGTACAACACATAAAAATTGAAAACCATACACTAAATTCAATAAAAATGTAACCATTTTGCACAGAATCAAAAAAGGACTGAAATTAAACAGGTGTACCAATTTGACTCATGAGTCGTGAGTCAAATTACGGCCAAAATTCACACCCTGAAAATATACAAAAACAAAAACACCCACAATTTACTTCGCGACAAAATCAACACAAAACCCCAATAAAATTTACGACCTCCATAACTTAAAAACAAAGGAGGTACCAAACAGCAGCGCCTAGCTACAGTATTTAAAGCGCTTCAACATAAATTATGTAACAGTAGCAAAAAGTAAACCGAAGAAGAGATTATTCTCGAAATCGATATTTCTAAAAAAGTTAAAAAATTGGCACAATAAGTAAGAACTAAAAACTGTAATATAAAATTAAAAGTAAAAATTATTCATCTAAATATATAAAGTGACAAAAGAATACAAAAAATAAAGTGAAAATCATCTTGTGGAATCTGGTGAAATAAATAATATGGATAGGTGTTTTAAACTCAAGTGCTTTTGTTATGTGTGTGGAGAATTTACAATTATGTGCAATCGTTGCAAAATAATTGATTAAACCGCTGATTTAAATCGACTATGCTTTTCACAAAATGTTATTAATTGGACGCCGTCTTTTGTTTGGAAAACATGCATTTTCGTTCGGCATAGATCGCAAAACACTGGAGCCGCAATGCCATTTGGTGTCCCGATGATATGGGCCGATCCACAAGGACATGATGCAGTTCAATGTTATGGGTGCATGAATTATTTTCTCAGTACAAACAGAAACAAAATTGGTTTTTTGACATACACTGCAACGACAACTGTTCCGGAAAGATGAAACCCAACTGAGGATTATTTACCAACAACATTTGAATCAGCTGAAACCGTAGAAACATCTGCATCAATATATCAACTATCAAATGTCACTCATCACATTGAAATCTCGCAAAGTCGTTTGGATATTATGGTACGACGCTTGAAACTATCGCAGCGGCAAGCCATTCTTTTGTCAAAGGATTTAAAACAAGTGAACATTTTGGCTCCAAATGTTCAGATATATGGAGCAATAAATCGTCATCGTCATTTTACGAATTTTTTCAAATTAATTGAGAATAATTTACTCGCTTTTTGCACTGATATCCGAGGTTTGGTATCCACAATGCACAATGCATATAATCCTGAAGGTTGGCGATTGTTCATCGATTCCTCTAAAAGCAGCTTGAAGGCAGTTCCTCTTCACGTTACCAACTCAAAGAATTCCATTCCAATTGCACGCAGCACAAACACAAAGGAAACCTATGCATCAATGAAAAAAATCATCGATTTGATTAAATACAATGACCATCAATGGAAAGTTTGTGCAGATTTGAAAAGTGATAGCTCTTTTAAGTGGCATGCAATTGGGTTACACTAATCGATTTAAATTCAATAAATGGACAAAAAATGATAAAAAACGTGTTTTTCGTCGAAATGAAAAGCAAAAAATAAAATAACACAAAAATGTGATTGTAGATGTCGTTTTTCGGCCTTGATATGTTCGGCAAATTGTATGTCTTGGCTTGCGCAACAACTTTGCTGAAGAATGCATAACGAAAATCTTAATGGTTCAGGAGCTATCAACGTGAATATGAGTGTATATTTTGACAAATTTTTGACTCAGAGGCAAAATATGTCGAAAGCGATATCTCAAAAATGGGGACTAACTTTGAAATGGGACTAGCACCATTGAATTCAGCATACTCGAATTAGGTTTACGCCCCGGGTGCCCAGCTTGTCACGCAAAAAAAGTTTAAAATTCGAGCACAGTGAAATTATCGTGTTATTTTTTATTTATTATTTTTTAGAGCGACTCTAACTTCATTCGCTCACCACTTGTAATAGGTCGAGTTATAATGGACAAACTCTGATAAATTAGAGAAAATATACGCGAAGCATATAGGCGAAGCATATAGAAATAACTACTGAAATCTGCGAACTCGTTTGTCTTTCACTCAGAATTTTTTAAATCACTCTCATTTTGAACAGTAATTTCAACAATAATCTGGCTTGCATTTTTTCCATGGTTTATATGTCTACAACAACAAAATGCAATTTCCACCATCCAGTATCGCTCGTTATTCCTGTAGTGTCAATGGAGATTTAAGGGTCAATTATGTGATCGGACACCATTCAAATTATAAAAACGGAATCAATATAAAATGTAATCTTATTTAGGCACGAACCCTACTGTTATGTTCCAGCATCTGTTTCGTTGATCTTTTAGGGGTCTTTATTATTTAAGTTTCGGTATTTTTATTGTAGCCCATTCAATGGGGCAATTATTATCGTTTTAATTTAAGATCATTGGGAATTTAAATAATAAATCAGAGTGTAAAGGAAAGATTCTGTGATTAAGTAAACCGTTAGTGGTGACCTCTCGACTTAAATATAAATAATAAATCAAAGTTAATGCTGAAGACGTTATAAAATACTTAAGCACTTAAAGCCATACCATAATATTATGCGATAATTTTAAACACAATATTTGTATTTCAACAATGAGAACAATTGATTTGTTTGTAATGTTTATGTGTATTGCTTTGATAAGCAAAATAAAGAAGTATATAGATAAGACGTATATTATATTAATACACAAAGTGGTCAATAATATTTATGATTTTCTGAAGTAACCGCGGCCGGCTACCCATTATTACATAAAACATTACAAGACGAATTATACAAAATAAGTATACATACATAATTAGAAAAGATAAATTTGTGTCTTGAATATTACTTGCGATAATGGCATTTCTATATTTGGCATTGGCATTGAAAAAATGTCTTGAACATCATCTTTTCTTATCAATTTTTTGAGTAAATATTTTGTATGGATTTCTTTTAGTATTCGAATATTTTCACACATTTCTGGTAGACGCGCGCGGTTGAATGACCTCGAATGGACTCAATAATCTGATTTATTTTGAAAATCTCACAGTCTTAAACCATGGGTGTGACCGGCCATAAAAAATCGTTTGCGCAAAAATTACTTTATACGTTCTTATATATTTCGTACTTGTACGAAAGAAAAACGTATAAAATTTATTGCACATCATACAAAAATTACGCTTAAATTTAGAAAACCACAAATATATGGGAATTATTGTCGTTTATGTAAATCGTGTGTATGATGAAGTAAAACCGTTGCACGTAACCAACTTTATAAAATACAACAGAAATGTGCTGTTCAAAATAAAAAAAGAGCTTAGCCTTAGAACAAACAATTACATCTTTTTAAATAACATACAACAATAATATAAAAAAAAAAGTCGAAAAACCAGAAAACGCAAAGACGCAAGACTTACACATACACCAAATCTTTTAAACGTACATTTTAATTAATTTTTATTAGCACATTGATTGGTTGGAGATAAAACACCCCAAACAAAAAATAAATATTAAATTTGATTGTGTAATCACCGTATTTAATAATTTATGCCGAAAGATTTATCTATTATTGTGGATTGTCATTTCAATCTAAAATTATAATTGTGAATAATTAATGAGCGTAGGGGCTTATAAGATGTTTATGTTTGGCGCGAAATTTTATCGTTAGAAAATAACGTAGAATTTCTATATGTCATCGTGTCAATAAGGTAGGTACATACAACAAACTACAGTATTTATGATGTAATGCAAAAATTAAGAATTATACTACTCGAGACCGGTAAGTGGTCATTATTTATTTCATGTTTACGTGTTAATGAATTTAGTGGCCGTTGTGATATTATATAAAGTGTACACTGGGTTAATAATATTTCGCGAATGCAAAACTATTATTTGCAGTTTTGAGTCATGAAAATCATATGCTGCACCTAGTTTAATTTATAAATATATATATAGGCATTATATAAGTAGTGTCTGGAATTGCAACAATGTTATTGTATTGATTATGTGGTTTGGACATAGACAACTAATAACATAGAATTTCTCGTTGAAATTTATTGTTGTTGTATCTATTATGTAGTCGCAATGAACACACTAGAATTATAAAAATAATGTCGTTGGGATTCGATTGCTTGGTCACCATTGTAACAATCACTTACTAATCTTACTAACTAATAAATTTTTGCCCAAAATAAATGCTTGGAACCGCCTTGGGTCCATAATGGTAATTACACCTCTGATAGCTGCGTTGCATCTAAATTAAAAAAGTCACTTGGCAAATTATCCAGTGATATTAAGAAAGGGGTCAAATATTTGATGGATAGCGTAACAGGTTTGCAATGGTTTTGTCCTGATTGTCTTGAATGTTTGCGTGAATTTCAAAGCAAAATGGTCAGCTCTCTCAAAGAAATTCAGAAAGCTGAAAGGACCATACTCAATGCTATTCATGACCTAAAGAATCCCGTAAACGCATTACATGCCACCAAAAGTGTGCCGTTGAATATAGAAGAACGTGTTGTTACTCGGTCGCTAACAAAAGCTGCGACCACTACAATACCAACCGAAGCTGTTATATCTACAGCTTTATCCCAGCGAAATTCTAATGCCACAAGAAGTTCTCCGGAACCCATAGAACAGGTTCCGCAAATCACCGAACAGCGAGTAGCTAGATTACATTCTAAGAAGTTACTGAATAAAAATGCAGTAAAGGTACCTAAACCGCTTAATGACGATGGATCTTCAAACAATGATAAATCTCCAAGCATTCCGGATGACCAAGATACCATCAATGTAGTGAAACATATGCTGCAGACGAATGACAGCCTCTCAGTAGTGGTTAATTCAACTGAACATCAAGCTTCATCAACAGGAAAAAAACCCGAGCCAAGCATTCTGGATGACCAGGATACCATTAGTGTTGTAAAACCGAGACGATGGTTATTTATAAGCAGGATTGACCCTTCCGTCACTGACGATCAGTTCAAGAGATTCATCATGAACAAATTCCACCTGCAGGATATAAATGCGATTCGAATGGTACCTATGGCTAAAAATGGATTCAACCCCAACTACATATCTTATCGTCTCAGTGTTGATGAAACATCATTAGCTTCAGTCGCTACATCAACACTTTGGCCTGCAGGAATCTTCATTAAAGAGTTTGATTTTACTCAAAGAAAATCTTTTTTACGGAATACCAATGTAATAACGTAACTCAGCAAAAGAACAACTTCAATAACAACAATATAGCTGACTCGGGTGATGACAATACTGAACGCATGACAGCCATGAATGCATTAACTGGGAAATGTTGAATCTACTATCAAAATGTCAACAGAATGGCCTCTAAGGCGTCAAAATTTCACAATTTTGTGTTAAAAACCAAACATGCTATCTATGCGATTTGTGAAACTTCGTTCCATCCAGGTATCCATAGCTCGGAGTTTTTTCCGAATGACTACATGGTTTACAGATGTGATCGGTCAACTAAGACAAGCGAAAAAAAATCTGGTGGAGGCGTTCTCATAGCCATTCATACGTCAATTAGTAACGAGGAATTTATATTATCTTCATCTTCCGTGGAACACATATGCGTTAAAATATCAATGGCAAGAAAACAAAACTTCTTCATATATATTGCCTATATTCCACCGCTATCCAGAAGTGAGTTATATGCTAAATGTTGCGATTCAATCGGTGGCATTTTTAATGCTGCAGAGCCGTCAGATCTTGTTCTTATAATGGGCGATTTTAATCTACCTAGTACCGAATGGACGTTTGATAAGGAGGTTAACTGTTGTCTACCATCCAATTTGACCTCGGATGTATGCTTGTTTGTCGATTCAATGCTAAGATGCAATTTGAATCAAATTAACCATATACCAAATGTGAATGGGCGGATGCTGGATTTGATATTTACCAATGAATTAAATATCATCAGTGTATCCCAATCCCTGGCTCCCTTTGCTCTGAACGATCACCACCACATACCTATGGAAATCCTATTTGATGTGCGGGAAATGTCGGTTAATAGCAACCATCAGTCTGATGCGATGTCATACAACTTTAGAAAAACAAATGTAACCGAATTCAATCAACAATTGGGAAACATCAATTTGCATGACGAATTTACCGGTAATATCAACATGAATGTTAACATATTCTATGACATCTTGTCTCGATGCTGCGACCGGACAGTACCAATAAAAAAGATCCAATCGAATAATAACCCCCCATGGTACGATACCACACTGATAAATTTAAAAAATTTAAAAACTAAGGCGTATCAAAAAATGAAAAAAAGCAACTCAGAAACCAACAAAATGGCATTCATCGACATCAACTCGAAATTTGAAAGTTACTTTAATATCAGTCACGAAAATTACATCCAAACTATTCAAAATTCGATTAAATCCGATCCTAAAACTTTCTGGAAATATTTTGCTACAAAACGTGAAGTTAAAGGCTATCCTGCCACAATGCACCTAGGGGAATCGAAATCATCTTCCTCTCAAGAAATAGCGAATATGTTTGCAAAATTTTTTCAATCAACATACAAGCCGGAAGTTATTAACGACTTCAAAAATCTGCAGACATCTAACGACAGCTCCACATCGATAACAACACCTACTATTAGTGAAGACGATCTAACTGAAGCTATAAACCACCTTGGAGATGGTTGTGGGCCAGATGGGATCCCATCTTATATGCTAAAAAATCATGCCGAACAATTTGCTCCACCTCTATGCATACTGTTTAATATGTCACTTAGTACAGGCATTTTTTCTACTAGATGGAAATCCTCAAAATTACGCCCATCTTCAAATCAGGAAAAAGGAACGATGTTTCATGCTACAGAGGCATCTCAACCACATCAATGATACCAAAGCTGTTTGAAATAGTTGTATGCAAAAGCTTTAAATCTATCATCCCGCGTCACCTTTGCAACTGCCAACATGGGTTTATACCGGGTAGATCGACCACAACTAACCTAGTTGAATTTACCAGCTATATTGTTAAATCCATAGAACAGCATCGGCAGGTCGACGCAGTCTACACCGACTTCAGAAAAGCTTTCGATTCCATCAGTCATTGCAAAGCGCTTGAAAGTCTGCAGTCTTTCGGATTTTCAACTGACTTTGTCATCTGGTTTTGCTCATACCTCTCTGATAGATCTCAATTTATCGAGATTGATGGACGAACATCTAATTTAATAAAAGCCTCATCGGGTGTTCCACAAGGTTCGCACGTAGGCCCGTGGATTTTCCTAATATTTATTAATGACATAGTCAATGTTATTGTCAATTCCTCGGTTCTTATGTTTGCGGACGACCTAAAGATTTTTAAAATAATTACAAATGAACATGATTCAACTTTACTACAAGACGACATTAATAGAATCAGTGAGTGGTGTGAAGCTAATCAACTCCACCTTAACATTAACAAATGTAAAGTCATGTCATTTCATCGAAAGAAATCACCAATAACTATGGATTATAATATCAATAGCGTCAACATCAATAGAGCAAGCGAATTAAAAGACTTAGGAGTAATGTTTGTCGGAAATATGACATTTACCAAGCATATGGATTTAATTATTGCCAAAACCAATTCCATGTTCGGCTTTATCAGTCGATGGACCAGAGAAATAATGGATCAAAGGACATTGTTCATACTATACTTCAGCTATGTTAGATCTCAACTGGTATATGCAGCTCAAGTATGGTGTCCTTTCTATCAAGACTACATTGATAGATTAGAAAGTATCCAGAAACAAGCTTTGCTGTTTATTATGAAAAAAACTGATTGGAACTATGACCATGACATTCCTTACTACCTTAACGTTGCTCGTCTTCCATCCTACAAAGTTAGATGTAATAACTATAAGATCCCGACACTGGCGAATACACGAAAAATACTGGGGTCAATCTTCATTGCCAACGTACTCCTAGGTAAAACGGACTCACCTTATATTCTTGGAAATCTGAATATTTACACTCCTACCCGGAACCTCAGGCAACACAACTTCTTACAACCAGATCAACACAGAACTAATTACGGTGAACACGAACCTATTAACACTATGGTTAAAATGTTTAATGACGTAGAAGAACTGTTCGACTTTTCAATATCTAGTGACTGCTTCAAAAATAAATTGAAGAAACATTTTCTATAGATTTCCTTTTTTAACTTTTGTGGTTTTTATGTAATACTTTTAATATATGTAATTATGTACTATATATATATATATATATATATATATATATATATATATATATATATATATATATATATATATATATATATATATATATATATATATATATATATATATATATATATATATATATATATATATATATATATATATATATATATATATATATATATATATATATATATATATATATATATATATATATATATATATTATATGTATATTTTTTTTTGAAATCATATGTAGTCGATTTCTCTAAGAATAAATAAATAAATAAATAAATAAATAGATACATAAAAAATAATCAATTTCGTTGATCTAACATACTTTAAATAATAAAGTTGGCGTATATCTTTCTAAGACGCTTTTGAAAGCTCACATTTTGGATCTATTACTGATACCTATTGGTGTTGATCATAATCAAATATATAAGGAGATAGTTTATGAATTATTTTTAAATTCTGTACTGTTGAGCTTTCAAAGTTCCACCAAAAGTTAATTTATAAATCATATGATTAGCGATTACAAGTTGTCTGTAGCGGCTCAAAATCCTTTTCACTTTGTGGCACTCCTCGTAACAAAACTATTTATACACACCGCGCCGCTTAATTACGAGGGATAGCTCGTTTGCTGAATAGAGCTATTTCGCCACCTACAAATTAATCCCGCAAATCTCGATATTTATCGAGGATCGAAAAAGAGAAGAAAACGAAAAAGAAAACAGGCCAGTTTTAGAAGTTACAGAGACACGGTGTCAAAAATAATAAAAGAGAGTTAAGTGCCGAACAATCTTCCACCATTTAAAGTGTGAACTTAATATTAAGAAAATAAAATAGTATTGCATGGTGACAAGTTAAATAATTAGTATAAAATAAATAGTTTATATAATACAAAATAGTGAATGTTATTAATTTAAAATAATAAACCCGGTAACACCGCTCTGGTGACCGCGAGGATAACGAGAACAAAACAGTTCCACTGTTTCGAAATTTGCGCAAGAGCACATTTTTTTATTTGCAATGCGTACAACAAAACTAAAACGTTAATTTAAAAAAATAACGCCAGGAAAAGTGATAAAAATTATAAAATGAAACATAAAACAGTTAATAATTAACAAAACACGACGCAATAATATAGTCGAGAGTAGTGCAGTGAATAAATGTACCACAACTGTGCATGCGCACCGAGCCTAGCGCAAGTTCGAAACTAGATCAAAGACCAAAAAAAAAATTGTTTTTTTTTTTAAGTAGAAAATTACACAAAAATTATGGGATAACTGCACCAACCGCAAAGGCGATCGCGCGCACCTATAGAGAGAGCCACGGGAATTGGCAACAACATTTTGCATGCAGAAAAATAATCATAACAACAGCAGTCGGCAGATCAACGTGGCAGCACGCGAACAAGACCAAGACAACAGCGACAAGAATATCCACAATTAAAACAACGGATGCTTCACCCTACATCACACGGAAATACATATCCCTTTTTCTACCAAACAACACAAATTTGTGAGTAAAAAAAAACAAATTATGTAATGGCTTTTTTGATAAAAAATTCCGCTTGATTTGAAGTACACCCAACACAATTGTGTATATAGTTATAGTGTTTTTTTCGGACGCAAAATAAATTTAAAAGGAATACACAAATGTGTAAGTTGGTTTAAAACACATACCAAAATAAATTTTTGACATGATTCTTTTGCCTTCCCCACACAATTGTGTGGGCAGGCAGGAAAAGATATATAGATGAGTAATTATTAAAAGAAAAAATTCCAATTGTTAAATATTCTTTTTGAAAATTTTTTTTAAACTTTTTATTAAATAAAATAAATTCGATTATTATTTAAATATACACATTTTCATATACAATTTTTTTCCCGTTATATTCTAAATTTTTTTTGAATAAATAAATTACTTAAAAAATATATATTACATACAACTATATATACATTCAATTATATAACTAGCATAGCCCAACCGTTAGAGTTGATCGCTATAGATGTTAAAGTCGATAGTTCGAAACTCAACTAATTCATTTCATTCTTTTTATATAAAATTTTTTTTTTTCAAACGATTTGAATTTAAATGTTTTTTTTTGTTACTACGATTGTTCATTTCTACATTTTCGCACGATTAACCCTCATGTGAGTGAAGAAAACATATCTTAATTTGAGTGATTAGTACCTACATTCATTTTGTATTCCAACTTATATTTTCCACGTTCGTTCAAGTTGTAACATTTCTCAATTTTAAATATGATCGTAATCTACGTAAAGTTTTATTAGAAGTAAAACATACCAAAAATAGACGCCTGAAAGTGCAAAAGGTACCCGGGTACCCACGTCACTCACATTAGGGTTTCGAATATTTTTTGATGTGTAAACATCTTTACTCGCGCCTAACAAAAATGTTTGTATTATGCGTGAATTCCACAGTGAAACAATTTTTTTCAGTAAAATTAAAACGAGATAAAAATATAAATCCTTTACTTGTTAGAAAAAAACAAAAAAAATTTTCAACCAATAAAATTTATTGGCAGTAAGCGGGGAAAATGTTGCCATAAAAAGTATGAAACTCAATACTTTTTATGGCAACATTTGTTTGACTTTATCACTCTAACGTACTTTTAGTTAGAAGCATTAGAGTAAACTTGTAAATGAAACGAACGGAAATGACGTACCTACTTCGTTTGAAAAAAAAGCAACAAACTCAATTTTGGACTATACATGGCATGCTGATATGTATATGTATAATAGTAGCGAAAACAAAAAAACTAATTTAAAAAATGAAATAGAAACCATCGACATTTCCATCGATCAGAAAAATCAAAAAAAAAAAAAAAAAATTACGATATGAAATACGAATTACGATTACGAAATTACATACTCTTATAATTAAAAGCACAGTCAACTTGTGTATGTTGCTTTATCACGAGTAACGAGTCTCTAAGAGCTGTTCATCGCGTCGGCTATCAATGATCATGTCTTCTACACTGAGATGGTCAGTGGGCTGCCGGAGTAGCAATTCCGTCAAAAGATCCATAAAATGAGCATAGTGGACACAAATAATTTGCCGTACTAACTTCCACTTGTATGACAAGTCGGCCTTACTTTCTCAAAACCAATATTGACGTAACAGATGGACTGGCGAATGGAATTATAGGGTGACTGAGGTATATCGAATGCAGCCTGACCGGAACAACGAGAACGATGAAAACGTCAACAGTAAAAAATGTCAAACGTCTCTGGATGGATTTCGGTACAAATTCATAAGTTGGCAAGAAGTTCAGGCGCCTTAAAGCTGGATGGGTGAAGAAAACGAATATCGAACGATGTTTGGTGCCCATTTCTAAAAAAAGCTCAACTGTTAATCGAAACAACAATCGGACAATTAATGTTAAGCGTAATCATATTTCAGTCGTACCTGCATGTGCCACCACAATTCATGCATCACAGAGTGGTACCTATAACGAGATAGCACGCCTTCTACCACGGACGTAAAAATGGGACCTCATGGGTCTTCTTCAAAATGAGTTATCGCGCCTCACTATAAATCCGCTAAATATAGCTCAGGTTGTAACGGCGAATTTTATACGAGATAATAATGACGTCTGGTTTCTAACATTGAACTGATACAGTTACGCAATGACGAGCATGTTAATATTATTAATTTTGAATGCTGTCAGTGGGCTGCCGAAGTAGCAATATATAAAAATACAAGTTGAACTTATACAGTCACCTCGCATAAGAAAATCGTTGTTGGACAAACAACTGGTATGAGCGTAACAACACAATAAATCTATCGAAGACATAATGAAGTTCATACATTTCGTCCTTGCTTCATAAAGAATTTCAAAAATTCTCCAAAGAGACCATCATCTTTTGCCGATGATTATGAGCGGGGATTTCAATATTAATTTTGCTGTTCCTCAAGCTGAACCACTTATAAACTTCCTGCGAGACGAATTCGATTTGCACATGAACTCAGATCGAAATATATCTACCACGAGATATGGAACGACCATTGTGCAGTTTTTCAATGAAAATTAGAAAAGTTAGAGTCGATAGTATATGTATCTTATTTTAGCTACCATAATCCAATTGCGTCGGTTACCGAAAGAGTATAATAGACCAATTTAACGATAATAAACAAATGAAAAACTGTGGTTAGTAAAATGGCATTCCTTCTTCCTTTAAAGTAAACTGTACACACGAACTATACACACGCCATATTTACACATCTCCTTGAGAGTACTAATGGACCGACTCTTTTTTTTTAGTCTATAATTAAATAGACACGTTTATAAAATAAATATTTCGGCTACGCTGCAATAATTATCGCGAGTGAAGTGAAAAGAAAAATAGAATAAATAAACAAAGATGCCACCGAAACAACAAAAAAACCGTTTCATCATCAGAAGATGAGAAGGACAGCAATACTGGCACACTAGCATCGGCAACTACGAAGATTTACAAGATGCCACCCAAAATACCTCCCTTCTGGAACGAACAACCAGCGGCATGGTTCATCCTCGTCGAACATCAGTTCGGAATCCACTGAATTATTAACGACGATGAACGGTTCGCATACACTCTCGCCGCGATACCACAAGAGACGATACAATTCATAACTTACATCTTCAGAAACCCGCAGCCAGGCGCGGGATATCAAAAATGACATTGAGGAAATCCTACGGATTTATGCTCAATCCAGAGCGCCCAAACCAATTGCTGCTGTCAACCAGCCATCCACAAGCAAGGCAACTGCTGACGATGAATCAGCCCTTGCTTCAATGCAAATACAACTTGACAAGAGGCCACAACGATTGGCAGATCTACAGCGAATACTGGCCAATATGAACATTGGTTCACGTGGAAGATCGCCAAACAATAGACGGAATTCCAATTACCGACACAGGTCGCAACTGTAATAAGCCGTGTTGACGAAACTTCAACTATGGTATTTATGTTTATTAATACTGATCCAAAATTAGGTAACATAAATAAAATGAAACTGATCAATATTTTCTTATAAAAACCCCTACACATTTTCATTAAAGCTAATCTTAGATGGTGATCTTGTCTTTAGCGAGAGTTTTTGAAAAATTTTCAAGCTGATTAATGAATTAATTTTCAATTAAAAGTCGAAAGATAAAACGTTGTTTTACAAACGTCATTTTTCAAGGTCATAATGCAGAACAAAATTTATAGATAGATAAAATCCAAGAGATTATAAATTTTAAAAAATATAAAACGATGGCGTTGAAGAATACTCGGTCGTGGAATATAACTTTAAACTTTTCCTCGAACCATATAATATTTTTTCTCGATTAGTTAGTTGGTTTCAACCGGACAAGTGGTGCAGTGGTTAAAGCTTCGGCACTTGGACCGGGAGGCACTGGATTCGAATCCCATCAGAAGAGGCTAGATGCAAATCGAATTTTCATCATTTCATTTCGTCATAGGCCAAAAATGGCCTTAAGTGTCAACCACTGAAACCTAATCTCTTGGTTTCAATAGAACGCAGAATCGATAATGATGCCATAAATTCATATAAATTCTTAAAATTTGCAATAGAATAAAAACCAAAATTTAACCAATGATGCGACCTTTTATTCCAACGGAAACTAACGTAAATCGCGCGTAAACTTGTCTTTTTATCAATTAATCTAATACAATATGAATAATTAATGAGTGTAATGCTATTGAGTGGGCTAGCCAATTTACTTTCACGCCAAAAACTTAAACTTTTTTTTAATTCTTTACATAAGTATCGTTAAAAATAAAAGTGGAATTTATATGCCATTGTGTCACAGAGGAGAACCTATATAGACAAATGTGTTATGATGTAATTCTATATGTCTGTTGTATAACAGGCAATTTATCAATATAACGCGAACCTAAATTTTTGAAAACACACTAATTAATAATCATTCATCACGCGCGGCGATAAATTATCAATCAGAGAATTTAAGTGGTTTGCAGTTGTCATTCAAACTTATTACGTTTATTTGGGACAATCTAATAGTTGATAAAAATTAGATTAGCTAAAACACCGAAAATATTCTCTTAAATTAGTGTTTAACGTAATGGCAATGATACGAAAAAAAAAATTTGTTTGCAATAAAACCCGCAAGTTAGTCCTAAAACTGCATGCTTCCGTTTATCGCGTACCGGAAATTAACGTCAAACCACTACAAATTAAATTATCCATGCACTAATTTATGTATATGCATACGCTGCAAACAAAAAAATAGTAAAAACTTCGTTATTGAGCAAGAAGATATGTAATTGACCTTCAACATTTATGGGCATAAGCGTTAAAATAATATCATATGTGATTGATGGAAACCAAAAATAGATATTTTTTAACGAATTTTTATTCGCAGCAGCGCGCTTACACCAAACATTTTAGATGTCTCCAAGAAGTATAAATTCCATTCATAAAACGTCACCTTTATACGTACACAATTCTTTCGTTACTTCTTCTATAGGTATACGCTGCTGTTGAGTGTAACAGAAAATATACAAAGTTACGTCATCAACCTTATATTCTTATTTATATTTTTTTTTCTTATGTTTTTAACGTCTTATCGCATACAGATCGCGCGCATATAGATATTCTGTTGTAGTTTTGGTAAGTTAAATATTTATTGTAAATTCTACGAAAAGAAGCTTGAATAATACAAAAAATACAAAAATATATATTTTGCAAGACGACTTTTTGTGTAAAAACAACAGCAAAAGAATGAATTATTGTGGTTAAGTATGTTGTTGTGTTTGTACATTTTATTAATTAATTGTTGAGTCATTAAATAAATATAATATTATAATCGTACTCACCAATATTAACAATTTTAATTCCTTCATCGTCTAAAAATTGTAGGGCAACCGATACATTTTCTAATTTTTGACTTCGAAATGTTGGTCGTTTATTATGCTTTGGCATACGCTTTTGTGATAGCACTTCAATCAATGAGATTAATTGAAGACCATCCGATAAATCTGTTTCTAAACTAGCAATATTTTTATTAATCACTTTTAAATGTTCGTTTGCCCAACGTGTGAATGTGTTTTGTTGAATTCTCTTCCATTTTGCATCTTCGGCTAAATCCCGTTCTGCTTCCATTTCTTCTTGTTCGTCTTGATCGTAATAATCGGCCTATATAGTAAAATTATAAAAGTAAATTAATTATAAATAATTTTTAAAATTAAACTCGTAATTAATTATTATTGTTAAGCGTTTAGCAAATCGATCTAAACTTTCTCTATAATTAATTTATTATTTAGAATTAAAAATGTGCAATAGCTTAACCCCATTTTGGGCGCCCAATGATCTCATTACAAAGTTAACGTAAAAAATTCTATAACAACAATGTAAATTACTCAGCCCTCATGATGCAAATTTAAGGTGAAATTAAATTTTTTTATTATCTATTAAGTACATTATTTAAAATTGTAATTGACAAATTGACACTGATTAAATGCACAAAAATAGTCAATTCTATATTCTTGTAACAACTCTCAACTATATAAAACCTAATAATTGTTTAATGTCTCACGCTATATTTTTGGGTAAGTAATGCATGGTTAATTATTTGGTAACCTATTTTCCGGGTTTCTGCACATAATGATATTGAAATAAATTTGCTTTTTGTCGGTATATAAAATATTTGTCAATAAATTTGTTTAATTCGCTGTAAACTATTAATATTATGATGTGTTGATTTTGGCAGCATGCAATGTTGCATTCATCTTTCATTTTGCAAATATTTTTTTTAAGAGCATGCCACACCCAGTTATAAATCGTTGCGCCTGATTTTTTACGCGCCTAGGAAGAATTTATAATTGCATAGTGGCACACGAAAATTGGGCCAAGCTGTGTAAAAAAGAATTGATAATTTTAAGCACCGAAATCACGCGTATTATTATAATGTTAATAACATTTTAAATAATTCGCTACATAAAAGCTCATCAACTACCTAATAATAAAACACTTGTTGAATAAATCACTTTTTTTTTTGTATATTCTATATATAAAATCAAAACAAGATTTTTTTTTTTTATTAATTCCAACACACAAGAATATTATATCACAAAAGTTTAATATTTTTTTTTGGGTTGTTTTTATAAACTGTCGCTAAATAATTCACGATAACTTCTTACAAAAAACAAGTTTTTCGTCAATAAATAAATTAACGTAAATGTTTTTTTTTATTTAACCAAAAAAGCACACACAGACCCAAATTTTTGTTAAAACAACGAAAAAAAATGTTCTCATGCAAAATACGTTAAAAAAATCTTTTTTTACTTAAATTAATATTTTTAATTCTTCTAAAATATTTTTTACTAGGAAATTTCCCTCACCTGTTGATATTGGTTATTAATATATCCTTGATCACTATTATTGTTATAATTATTTTGATTATAATTATTATTTCCTTCGATAAATTCACCTCTCGTATTTTTATTATTGCTATTATTATTAATGTTACCCACACGCGTGCGCGGTCCACTTTCAACTGGAGTATTACCGACATAATAGCCGGCTTTCTCCCCACCATGATGCATATTATTATTGTGATGATTATTACCTTGACTGTACATTGTACTGTGATAGTGATTTCTTTTAATTGTATTGTTTATTTTTATTATTGTATTGGTATACAGTCGTAAGCAAGTAAGAAAGTTATGGAAACACTGGATTCAATTGATAAACTACAGAATTCTATAAAATAATAATAATAAAAGTTTCGTTTTAGTTTCCATACGCTTGTATGAGAATACAAAACTTTGGCGTCGTCATTTAGGCGAGTTATGTTTAATCGATCGATTTTTATTTTCTTGAATATCTAAACTTTCTATGGCAGCGAAAAAGCGTCTGCTTATTATATTTTACTTACAGATCTCATTTTTGCTTTACAACCCAACAAAACACGTTTCAAATATTAAGTGTGTACTAACCACTGTGTTATGCTTAAATGCAATTGAAATTTCGATCAGCTGAATTTTACAATAGACTGAAATCAATAAACAGAAAAACCGGATAGATAGCGGATATAAAAACAGATAAGCTGGGCTGGATAGTCCGTTTGATATGCAATTAGTCTATTAATTAATCATTTGAAAATATTTCATACGTAACTGGAGTTATGGAGGAAAATACGCAATTAAGAGATAACAAAAAAACCTGCAGTAATTTGTGCAAACCGTGTTAATTAAGTAAAATGTAAATATATCGCCTCGATTAAATTTTTCCAATTGAATTGAAAAAATCTCAACCTTTTACAGCAGAAGTTTTCGCACTAAAGCTCTATTGAACATCTTGCTTCTTCTATTTCTATCAAACGAACGAATATAGATAGGTACATAACATTACAATTTTTTTACGAAAAGACATAGAAAAATTATTTTTCTGCACTTTTGCCTTATATAATATCCAACGTGATAATTTGTCAATTTTAAGAAAACCATTCGTTTTGACGACCATCATGATTTCGCAATTTTTTTTTTTTTAGTAAGAATTCCGTTTAGTGACATTGAGTCTAATCTGAACTACTTTAAACTACTTCAAACACATTTTGCTTTCAACGATAACAGTTGCGACTGTAGACAGAACAAGATCAACGGCAATCGTTTGCACTCACTGTAGTTTCGGTGAGTCTCTTCAGCACTTTTCAACAATCCATCTCGTGAATGATTTTCAATCTTATAGAAAGATTTGTTTATAATTTTTATGCATAAAAACGATTATTATTGCCTGCCATTAAAATACTAAAATCGAGTTCATGTTCTTGACAGTGGTCGAGAATTCATTACCATTAAGGTAGCCACGTTATAGTATTAGAAATTTTAATTAGATGGAAAATGAAATGCTTTGCGAGCTTAATGGTTAAATAATGCAAATCTGAGTTGAAATGAAATATTATTATTAAATTCATAATCTTTTCATGCTCTAATTGAGAATACGTAAGATTTAATTGATATAATTTTTGATTGAATGTAGAATATGATGACTCAAAATAACGGATTTCGTTATTTCTATTTAGATTTATTAGAAAATTGTTATCAAAGTTATTTCTTTAAACATGTAAATTTAAAAGCGCGTGACATCTTTCTTGGTGTAAATAGTAACATTTTATTCTTAAAGGCGTACACTAAATCTATACCAAGCCTCCCTCCAATTTCCTCCGGTTAAACGGGAGGCCACCAGTTTGCCTGTTGTTAAATATTTATGGTTGATTGCATTCCATAAAGAGTAGACATTTCTTACTGCTGATGATAGACTTCGGATTTTCATAATACGGCTTTACAATATTCTGGTTCACAAAATTCTGTTTCATATAATTCTGCTAAAAACTAATTCTGCAATTAATTTTTTTTTTGCCGCAAAAAAGTTAATTGCACAGTTAATTTTAAGCAGGATTATGAGAAACATGTATGTATGTATATAAGCGCAACTTTTATGGCGAAAGCAAACCCGGGACGGAGTATTCCCCAAGAACGCAAAACAGCGTTGAAGCATGGCACCGACTTTTGAGAGTGGTAGTCGGGAAACGCCATGCGAGGCTTTATAAATTGATAGGTGATTTGTCAAAGGAAATGATAATGTAGAGAGCTTTGACTTTCGCATCAGCCAGTCGTTTGTTTTTCCTCATTATATATTTTTTAATAGTTCTTATTTCAATACCCAAAATGGAAAAAACTAGAAATTTGTACAGGCCTTTTAGTAGCTCAAATTGTATTTTTGTTGCGAGAGTGAAGTAGTGCCCCCCAGTAGAATGTTGAAGTACCCCAGCTTGTGTGGATTATTTGGATACATTTAGAAGCAGCTTCTTGAAACACACTACACGAGTATTTAACGAACGGCAGATTGACAAGAAGTGCGTCATATGTAAAATGTCGTTTATATGTAGATATCTTTGGCCTCAGCTATTGGCATATATTCACACAATGGCTATGCATGTCGGTCGTGCATGTTTCTGGTGCAATTTAGAGCAACTGCCAACTTTTAAAGACGATAATGAAAGGAGCTATGAGTTACATCCATTTTATAATTGACCTTGTCAATTGCATATAAAACTTTTGGAGAAAACTTTGAACTGCACCATCGTTATGAATGAGCTTTGATGCTCAATATGGGGTGTGCGGTTTTACAAAATTTGTAAGTTGTATAAAAATAAATAAATAAAATAAATGGTGGAAAAAATAATGGGAGTAATATTAGAAAGAAAAGGTCGATCATATACAAAAAAGAAAACAATTGAAAAACTAAAAAACGTCACAAGATCGGAAAATTTGATTTTAATGAAAGGATCGTAATTGGTTTATCCCTATGAACTCAAAGATTTGGTACGATTTCAACGTTTGTTTAAAATCTGTAAACTAATAATTTTATTAAAATTCGATTACCTAAATAAAAAATATTTCCAATATATTTAGTTAAATATCATAAATTATGTTTAAAATTACAGAACTTCTTAAATAGAATTATGTAAACAGAATTTTTCAGAAAAAACATAATTTTGTAAAACAGAATTATCTACCGATCCCGAACAACATCTTCTTTCTTCAGTACTACCCTTAAATTTTAAAAGCCCGATTTAATCTCCATTTAAGCAGGGGTATGCTGTTGCCATTGTCGTTCATTTTTGGCTCTTTTGGATTAGTTCCTGGATATAACGTAAAAATTTTTTAACGTCGTGATAATGTGAGGCGTAGGTATTTTTGCTGCAATTTCCAAAGCAATTTTGAGTTTTTCTGTTGCCGCAAAAAATGGCGAATGTCCAACAATCTCACATTTTAATATATAAATAGCCTTAGTAATACAAAAGTGAGAAATTTTCTTTTTATCTGTATAGGCCAATTGATATGTAGAATGTCCGATTGATAGTTAACACTGTTTTTCTATGGCCTTCATAAAGTTATTTTCCTTTCCCTGGTGTTAATTTTTACCAACAAAATTATTGCCCATAGTTGATTAAACTAACCTAAGAACTGGTGGGTTTTAATTTCGTGTTTCGGAGGGCAATTTATTGATATGATGTTCGTTGATTGGATATGTTCCTTGGCAAACTTAGTAAGTTCAAAGGTTTTATTCTTCTTTTTTTTATTATTATAGTTATACCTCCATATGCTTTGCTCTCTGGATTGAATATCCATAGATTTTGAAAAGATTGCGGTTTTGTTCCGCGGAAATTCTTCTTCTTTATGTTGCACCAGGCACCGTGATCTTGTCTATTTGCTTCTTGTGAATTTGTGTATCCATTCGAAGTAGCGCTACATCCCATATAGAGGGATTTGGCCACCTCATTTTATGAGGCTATACAAAATCAGATTATTTTTCACATCTCTCTATCATGCCCGCCCCCGTTGATAAGTTAATAGTAAAAAGACAAATAGATAATCATCAGAAATAACCTTATTTTTAATCATGCTGCGAATACTTAATCATGCCCCGGTGGCAAAGTGGTTAGCATGCTTAGTCCAGCGACCGAAGGTCCCGGGTTCAATCCCCGGCGGTGACAAGGGAAAAATTTCACGGCTGGTTTAGGGTCAATGAATTAATCACTCATTTTTCGAAAAGAAACAATGATTATGAAACCTCATTTGAGGCGGCCAAATCCCTTGATGGGATATAGTGCCAGAGAGAGAGAGAAAACTGCCGGTGATATTGGGATGAAATTAGACAATAAGCGTTGCTGAAAACTCGTGTCAAAAATTATTAAAGGAAGGAATTGCAGTTACAATACACAAAAAATATATTTGGTTGCTGAGAAGGTACGTAATTTACCTAAACATAATAAATGCTGTACTTTAAGCAAATATTGAAAAAATGTTTGGCCAAATGACATACGACGATCATTTTCGACGGTTTCAAAATTGAGTTCTGAGAAAAATATAGTCAACTGTCCCTGGTATGTCTCGATATCGTGATTTGGGTATAGAACGTGTCAAAAATGGAATTACAAAATTTGTAAAATGTCATGAAGAACAAATACGGATGCATTTTTGTGTATGTAGGATACGCGTAATTAAATATAATCATTACGAGGACGGTATGAACAAATGTTTTGCAAATATTTATTGGGTGTTCAAATACAATTTGATAAAATATTTTAATTAAATAAATTTAATGATTTTTTATAATAAGTAAATTGTAGATTAAAACGTTTCTGGTAACTTAATACAAAATGGAAAATTTCATTATTTTCTTATGTACTCGTAAATTTAACATTTTGTATAAATTTCATATCCGCAGCGTATATCATATTTTACGATTTTGGATTTTACAAAATCGGAAAAATTTCATAATAGGTCTTCTGGCGCTTTGCGAATGTTATTTTTATTCACCAAAAATCCATTGGCTATATCAAATTTCAATTTTTTCCCAACTTTTTATAATAATATTTTAATTTTGCTTTTTAAATTCTCGCGTTATCTGCTCTACGCGTTAAAATTGTTAAGTTTTTAATTGTCGCTAATAAAATCCGGACAGTTCGAATTCTTATAGAAATGTTAAATTTTGTTTAATGTTTTTACTCTTTTCTCCAATTTTTAGATTACATTTTGTAATTCACTAGAATTCTGCAACTATTAGTCGTTTAAGTTTATGGAGAAAGAGTTTTTAGCATAAAAAAGCGAATAAAGTTACTTAAAGTTCTAAAAATGTCTAAACTAAATGATCAAGAAAAAAGTGTTGTTATCGCGTTATGGAAGGAAGGGCTGTCCGTGCGTGAATTTGGTCATAGGATAGGACGTGGGAAAGAAATCATCTATTGCCAATCTTATCAAAAAATATAAATTACGGGGAATACAGAGCGGTCCAAAGGATCTGGCAGACCGCGAAAAACCACAATAGTGCAAGTCAAATTTCTGGTTCTTCGTTCCAAGCGGAACCGATCTAAAACTTCACCGAAATTGCAAGCCGACCTTGATACAGCAACAGGTATTGAAATTTCAAGTTCAACTGTCCGGAGAAGGTTACTGAACGCAAATCTCAGGGCACGCCGCTTGCTACAGAAGCCTTTTATAAAGATATCTTCAAAAAGTTGTCGACTTCAGTGGGCCCGAGAGCACTACAACTGGACCAGGGAGATGTGAAATAACATGGTGTTCTCTGACGAAAGCAAATTTAAACTGCATGTGGGATATGGACGGCTAATTGTGCGTAGGAAGTTTTGAAGCTATTTAGTGAAACGACAGCTTCATCTTTTACAAGATAACGTGCCAGCTCACACATCCAAACAGGTGACTATGCACTATTTTTCTTTATTTAAAACTTCTGTATAAATTCCAGGTAAAAAATAATAAACAACTTTGTTAAATAACATTTTATTTCTATTTGAAGGTGAAAAAGTACTTGGTTGATAATTCCATCTACACAATGGAATGGCCCCTGATAGCCCAGATATGAACCCTATTTAAAATATTTGGGCTATTATGAAGCATAAAGTCCGTCAAAGTCATTCGCAAACCATCCAGCAACTGAAGTACCAAATTCAAATTGTGTGGGAATATATTAGCAATCACGTGATTCAAAATTTGATTGACTCCATGAGAGACAGGTATGCAGCGGTAATTAAAGAAAATGGCGGTCATACCAAATATTAAATTTGTAGTTTAGTGAATAATGTATACATTTTATATTTTGAAATATGCCTTATTATGAAATAAATATATGTTTTTGAATTTATTTAATTCGTTTCAAAAGAATATGGCAATTTTTCTCAATTTTCGCAAATTCGCAAAAATTATTTTACTAAGATCATGAAATTTTAAACCAAATAACATTTTGAATAAATAATGAGTTAAATAAGAAGCAAAAAAAACTTCTTGGTGTTACAACCGGATTTTTTTTTGTCCGGATTTTTTTGCACAGTACTGTATTTTCCAACCTTAAATAATATTACGAGTAATATTTTATAGAAAAGGTTAAAAATTGTTACTTAAATTTTTTAATTATTTGTTAAATGTTTTAAAAATAGGCCGTCTCATTCGGGGTCGCTGACCTTAAATATCAATCATAATCATATTGTGTACAAAATGTCGACTAAAAACTACCAAACAAATAATGCTATTTTGATGATTCAACAACTCCTTTACAATATGGATTTAAATTTATGAAAATTGAAACCAGAGCTCTTGGAATTGGAAATATATCGTCTTTGACAGACCCTTATAAGTGAACCTCCAAAGACCGGTCTTACGATGGGACTTTCGATATCGATAAACAGATACTCGAATTAATTGAAGGTTTTGAAGTCGCAAATGAAGACGCTATTTTAGCAAAACTTGCTATAATTTTTTTCCAGCCAAGGAAGAACTCTCATGATTTCCGATAGAAATACGCCTGCATACTCAACCAAAAACCAACGTTAAATTTAAAAGTATATTTAGTGAGAATGTGTTCTAATCCCAGCACCACGGATCCAACGGAAAGGGGCAATATATTGCAAGCGTTTTGGTATATGGAACTATAAGGAATATGAAACTAAGTATTTTAGATTAGCGATTTCCACTAACAATCATTTATAGATATTATCGAATATTGATCAATTCTTGTGAACGCAACTTTACACTTTCTTTCTACGACAATTACAAGGCATAGAGGGATTTTACAGCCTGTGCTTTATAAAATATGAGTTTGCGTGACCGTTTCCTTTACAGCACTATATTATCTGCCTATTCTAGAATTGGGCGTAATTTATTGAATATGCGAGTGTCTCTATACCAATTTACCGAATTAAGTCCTCGAACACCATAAAGAATAGGTCAGGTATGCATGCATCTCACTGCCTCAGCTCCGTTGTTATATCAAAGTGTCGCCCAAAAGGCCTTCGAAAACTATGTATTTTATTATCTTCGCCACTCATACCTATCAATCGAAAACAGTTAATAAATTTACAATAACTCGCTAAAAATGGTATCAAATTCATTTTAATGGCAATTAAAATTTTATTTTTATTTGAAATATTATTCACTCTCGTTCATGTTCAAATCAAAAGTCAATGCTATATATAGAGTTAATAATATTGTGATTGAATTTGGAAATTACAAGAATTTATAGCCACACTTGGTTTGTGTATGCGTACGTAATTAATGTAAGTAAATTTATTAATAACGATAAATCAATTGCATACGAGTATACACATACGTTATATGTTAAATGTAATACTGATGAGTATTTGTTAGCATTGAGATTTACATATAGGGTAGTTTGGAACAAGGATGAAGTTTTGATTGATCTCTGAATCTCATAAACAGTTAATTAAAATACCTCGTTAATGCATCGGGAATTATCCACACGATAATAGCATAAAATATCGATGTAAATTGTAATCATGTAAGGAAATCACGCTAAATTTCCAAAATAAATAAATATCTTACATTATACTACAAATGTTTAGTCGATTATTTTTAACCGAATAAAGTAGGTCACAAATCTTTTAGAATATCAGACATATACATATATGTATATGTAAATGCTGTACAAGTAAATGTGTTTTTTACAATTAAAATTCGAACCGAAATGAACAACTGCGTCAAAAAAATAAAAATAGACATCCATAAATAGAAGTGTTTTGAGGTGCATATAATTATATAACTCTTACGAGTTCGATTACATGAATGATGCTTGAAAGATAAACTTTGGTTAAGGTGAATTTTTTTTCATTAGTTATTTATTGATGTATGACACATCACAATTTAGCTTTTTAAAGTAAGTCTACTCCCACAGTGCTATCTAAATTTTGAGCAAGAGCTTATTCATAACCTGAGCTTTTTTTAAGAGCGAGCAAAATAAATTGATCGGCCACTTGAAAACCTGAAAAGTAATCATTAGCCAAATGAGCGAGAATCTCACAACCCTCAGCTATATAACCCTTTGACTCGGTAACACAATTGTGTGGGTACGGCAAAAGTACCATGTCAAAAATTTATTTTTGTATGTGTTTTGAACGAATTTAAACATTTGTATTTTCTATAAAAACACTATAATTATACACACAATTGTGTTGGTTGTATTTCAAATCAAGCAAAATTTTTTATCAAAAACGCCATTACATAATATATTTTTTACTCATACATTTGTGTGGTTTTTATTTAAATTGAGAAATTTTTTTTTTTTTGTTGAAAAAGGGATACAATCTCTTGACATCTCTCTCTCTCTCACCAAGGGATTTGGCCGCCTGAGGTTTCATAATCATATTTTCATTTCGGATAATGAACCCCTTGGCATCACCAAGTGAAAATTTAAGGATTTTTGACAAATTAAGTTTAAAAGAAGTCATTATACGTGTCAAAAATATTTAAATTCTCATTTGACAAGAAATTGTAGGTGCAGCATATGTGACGAGTCTCCCTCACAGTGAAAATCATATTGCCAAAATTGAATTATGGAGATGTATAACATCACTCGGTGACGAGTAACGTAGAAATCCTAATAGGGGTATAAGCTTGCTAAATAACCGAATGAGGCCAAAATAAGAATGTTATATCCTCCCTTCCCCGTTATGAATTTCTAAGGTACATTGGCGGATCAAAAACAAACAGAGAAACTGCAATCTTTATAATGCTTGAGAGTGAATCATCCTAGAACGCCAGGGGGCCTATTATGAAATTTATATCCTCGGCGGATATTCATATTATGAAATACGTATTTTAACTGTCAAAAGTGGACCAATGAAATTAGTTTTAATAACCAAATATAGGGGAGTGAAGTCATTTTTTTTATTTTCTGTAATTTTGTTGTTGCTGCCAAAGTAAATACTCGGGTTTTATATCTAATTTCGTGTGATTTGTTTATTGTAAAAATAAAAATAAATTAAAATTAATACGTTGCCATTGGGAGTTTAATACGGATACGATCGCGTATTTTGTTAACACAAGTTAACACCAGTGCCTACATCTGAAATGTGGAGGATTGAAACGATTTGTCGCTAAGCTTGATTAACTTCCAAAAAATAAACTAGTAACTCAAATTGTTGTGCGTTTGTTGAGGCCTTATAACAATAAAATTTTGATTAAGTATTTCTAGGTACACCACATATTTAATAAAATTTAATGAATATTAGATTATTTTTTTAAATTAAAATTTACACAAAATAAATTAAAATAAACTTTTCTTCTTTCGTAATTTACGATATCCGCCACCTAAATACCAGTCGGATATGACGGATTTTTTTTTAATTTCATAATATGAATATCCGCGGCGGATCGGATTTTACGATATCGGATAAATTTCATAATAGGCCCCCAGGTTTTTAATTCTAAGAGTGTATTTCAATTGATTAATACCCTAAAAAAATGGTGGAGGTGAATAAAAATGTCAAACTTTTTAATTGCTTTAAAACCTGCTAAAAATTTTATATGAGAAACATTTTTCTGACACAATGTGGTATTTTATTCAGTTTCTACATTTTAAAGGTATATCGGGTAAATAAAATAATATTACCCTAAGTAGTCTTTCGATCATTATGGCATTGTAAGGCATGAGACAACCGATCTCTGCGTTAGCAAGGATGGAGATAGCACATTCAATTACTCCGAATTAACCATAGTATATACTTCTAAATTTATTAAATGTGAATTGAAAAAATACGCCATAGTCACAATATTGGACATCTAGATGGAGTTCTCAATTTGGACCACCAGTTATCGATGTTCCTGGTATGTTCATGACAGCAGGGCCAATTTAACAAACAACTAAAAAATTTTAACGAACTACTGCAGATCCTGCTATTTTCATGGCGTTTTCTCCCTTCTCGGGTCGTATATCGTACAATAGGCCAATGCCAAACCGATTGATAAAATTGCTGATATAATAGCATTCACCAAGGATCCCTTCACGTGATTGTTCGAGAGATAGCTGCAAACCACTATGAGTCAGTGAATTTTTCCTTGGTTTGCTTTTAGAAGGGAATTTATTTATTTATTTATTTATTTATTTACCAACTCTATACTTATATACAATCTGGTTACAATTTTAAAAATACATTAATATAGTATACTAAAAATTTAATTAAAAAAAATAAAAAAAAAGTAAAATTAAACAAACATGAAAAATTACCAATAATTTAAAAGAACATTAGACATTAAATTCTTAAATGCATCCCTGGATAGATTAAAGTCGAAAGCCGATCGAACTTTATTAAAAGAAACACTAGATTGATAAACAGGTTCATATTTACCGTAGTTATGCCTAATATAAGGCAGCTTAATTTGGAAATCTCTAACGCGAAGGGTCCGTAACGGAGTATATATATCGTACAACACCAAAATCTCAGGACAGTCAATTTTAGACACCAACAAGTCTCTAACCAATAACGCACCAATTTCGATTCTGCGGATAAAGAGCGGCTCAATATTTATTAATTTACATCTACCTCGATACGGTGGGAGTATAAAAGCGGGTAGGTTCCGATCTCTGGGCAACATTCGCAGAGAAAACCTTAAAAAGCGCTTTTGAACACTTTTTATTCGGTCTGAACAGTTACCATAAAACGGATTCCAAATTACTGCACCATATTCCAACAACGAACGCACAAACGAAATATATAATATTTTAATAGAATAAGGATCTTGAAAATCCCTCGAAAACCTTTTAATAAACCCAAGCATAGAATTCGCTTTAGAAATGCAAATATCTATGTGCTTATTGAACGATAAGTTCGACGTAAATGTTATACCTAAATCCATAAACGTATCAACATTATCAATAATATGGCCATCCAGGAAAAAATCAAAACTAGCGGGCGTGATCGTACGGGTAAAACGGATTGTTTTACATTTGGAAATATTAAGGGTCAAATTCTGAGCTGTGCACCACATACTGAAATTATTTAAGTCAGATTGCAAGTCCCTTGCGTCATTGGTGCATGAAATGGTTTTAAAAATTTTAATGTCGTCCGCATAGATGAGGATGTCGGAATAACTCAAACAATCCACTACGTCATTGATGAATAATATGAAAAGCATAGGACCCAAATGACTACCTTGAGGCACACCCGAAGTGAGATCAATAATTCTGGACGTGAAACCACCAATCTTTACTATCTGAGTTCTGGAATCAAGATAAGATCTGATCCAGTCCAGTGGGAGAAAGCTACAATTCAAGGAATCAAGTTTCTTCAACAACATGTCATGATCAATCTTATCAAAGGCCTTACAGAAATCAGTGTACACAACCTGGACAATTTTACCCCTATGTAAGGCATTAGAAACACCATTTGTAAGCAAGAGTAAGTTAGTAACAGTTGATCTGCCTGGAAAAAAACCATGCTGTTTTGGAGTGATAAAAGTTTTCAGGTGAAAGAATAATTGATCTTTAACAAGTTTCTCAAACAACTTAGGTAAGACTGAAATTATACAGTGACTGAATTAAAATATTAAATTTGAAAAATTTAAGGCCTTTTCAAATAAAACTATGAAACCATATAATTTTAGTAGTCCTTGTGGTTTTCGTTTCATTAATATGGTGTTTGGATGGTATGAGTTGTCAAAAACTGATTCATTTGACGAAATAAAAATAAACTATGATTTTTTTAGATGTCGCAATATTGGCAGCTTCGACGTCTTTTACATCCTGTCTCCAACTAAATCACAATATTAATAAATTTCCTTGGTCACTATAGGTAAACTGTACGCAGGAAGATATTGCAGCTTTACGAAGCTGGTCCAAAATTGTACCACAAAAACTATTTTTAACACGCTGGTAACACAGTTAGACTATCTCGATGTAAAATAAACAATTGCCATATTTATGATGTGAGCAATCTAGATAGAGAATTAAAAAAGCCTTTTGCGATTTGAAATTGTTCAGGTCGATCAGACTTTTTGTTTTATTATTGTTTCACTATGATTTCAATGTGAATTGTAGAATGTTCCAATTTACTCTTTTTGACCTGCTTCTGTTTTTTTATGATGATTTCTCTATCGAAAAGATAGTAAGCAATTTCATTAAATGCCATAAACGCATTGATTTATGTATGACATCGAGCAAACTATCGCGATAGTATTTTCATTTTTGTGCTGAGATCTAATAAAATGTCAAGATATATGATTTTTTTTTGGATGATACTTTAAATAATATAGAAATCATATTGTTAGGCGTCTTGCATTTTGTTGAGTTAAATTTCGGGCGAGCACATCCGAAAAGTAGTTAAAGTGACTACATTCTATACTAAAAATACAGTGAGTTCCACAACTAAGTAAACCACAACTTATTAAACCTAACAATAAACATTGAACGCAGAAAACGACAAAAAATTTTTAGACGATCAATAAAATAAAACGCGACTAATCGATTTGATGATTCCAATGTTGGGAAATCAAAAAATCCTAAAATAAAACTGTGGGTTTAATTCTCGCAAACAATTACTATGACTAATTATTTAGTTTTCAAATTTTAACAAAAATGAACAATGTGTTGAGCGAATAAACAAAACTTATTTATTTATTAAAAATAAAATAAAAATAGTTTTAGGAACATAATTTCCTTCATATAAGTTGACTAATTTCTTAAAAATGTCTCAGCATAAAATTAAATTTTTAAACATTTAGAAAAAAAAATTAACAAAACATGTTAACACAAAAATAAAACGTTTATGTAACAATTAAAAACACTAGACAAGACATAAGACGCTTGTTTAAACTTTATTAAAGACACATAGTTCAATAATATTTATGTTATAAAACACAAAACCACAGATTTTTTTATATAATTCTTACTTTTTTTTTTTTTAAATATTTATAATAAATTTTAAATCAATACTAAATTTGTTTTATTTAATATTGTCTCTCGCGTTTAACAATTAATTAAGTACTAAATAATTACGGTTATTTATAAATAAATTTATTTCAATTTTATTCTGTCTAATTTGTATAAATAAAAATAGATTAAATGATGCATTTAATTGTAATTTCTAAGATTTATCAATGTAAATTTACGGGCGCATCATTTTAATTAAATTTAAATAAAATGATTAATTATTTTTTGGTACATTCTTTTGTCCGGTGACAGCCAAAAATATTTCTAATGTCTATACATAATAGTAAAATTATCATAACAATATAGTACACTAAAATAATTAAAAGTAAACAGATGATGATAAATAAACAACATAAACATTAAATAAAAATAAGAAAAACATAGAACGAAATTCTATAAATAGTTTTCTCGTGATAGAAAATATAATTAACTTCCGAATTTTTTTTATTTTTCAAAATGTAGATTGGTCGTATTTTTAGTGCCTTGCGGAAATATAGGTGAAGAAATTCTGACAATTTAGGTCGGTTTTATATATTAGTTCATAACGAATTGGTGTTGATAGAAATTCTACTGTCATGACAGTAAAAAAGTAGCAAGATAGAATAAGCGTGCTAATATCGTTTTTAATAGGAAGCTTTTTATGAATTGTTTTATTATTTTCTTTTGCATTGTAGATCGTTCAAGTTAATTTAACCTGAAAACTCCATTGGTAACAAAGGATAATCAGGTTGGTTTATTCCATATAAAACGGTCGACATTCCTGACTGACTTTCTTTGGGAATAAGAACTAGTTTAGAGTTTCAAATCATTCATTCCATTTTTTTTTATTAGTTTGGTCACTGGTAATGAATTTCTTCTTGAAATTTTCTGCAGGTTATTCCGGTACAGTGTGTTTAAAAAAATCGGTTTAGTAAAAAGTGTGCACAAATAATTTTTTTACACTAGGATTTATGAAATTTTAAGGCCAACACATTCCATTTATTAACACTTGAAATTTGTCTTATTTTCAATTTGGTGTGACACTTTCCAATCTAAAACTCAAAGGGGGCATCAAATTTCCAACAAATTTTTTTCCACCTGGAAGTGGTTTCTTTTATATTAACACTTTATGTTTATAAGATCCATCATTATTTATAAGTCACATCGGTTGGCCAAAAAACAAGTCATTAAATAACGATGATTGCTGAGTTATCTTGTCACCATAATACATGAATGGTCCCAGAAGTTGCTGATGGCGTAAAGGAAAATGGTCACATAAAAAGGATCGCTACACAAAAACTAAGCTGATTGTTGCAAAAAGTTCGATGATTCACGCGAGCGTTATGATAAGACACGGTTTTGTAGAAATTGAGCCCCACAGACTAGATTTCACATCAAGTGACTTCAGTCTTTTGACAAGAATTATTTGTATGATGGTTTTCCAAAATTAAATGAAACGACTCATAAAAGTAATGATATTCAAGGAGGTCATATCAGAAAAAAATATATACCTAAATAAATACTCGTTTGGTTCGTCCCATTCCGCGAATATAATCAAATTATTATATACGTAATATTACAGAAGTTAAGATTCAAACTAATGTTCTTCGAGGAATATAAAAATAGAAAAGGGAAGTTTGAAATTTTGACACCACACTGTTTTCTACATAAATGCGTGGAACAATGGTTTATAGATAGAAATATTGCAGAACTAAACTGATCTTCCTCTTGAAATCATTTTAGAAACCAAATTTAAACCTAAACTTACCGAATTTCATTCAAATCGATAGTTATGAGCATACTGCAGTTAGTCACGTTTCAGAACTTTATCCATCAAACATTTTAGAAATCCTTTCGGATCTCAAATACCAAATTTTATGAAAATCGGTTAAAAAATAAACTCGCAGCCTGTAATATTTACATATGGAAGATAGCCCATGAGTTCTGCATTCCGACAATGCGTTATAGTAATGTTAATTTACAGCGTTACCAATCGTAATCAGATGATGAAAATCCCTTCGCATCCTGCCCGTATCAGGATTCGAACCCGGTACATCTCAATCCAAATTCCAAGGTTTTGTTTTGAATGAATTTTGAAATCGTGCCTTTACTAACCTAATACAGTGAAACCTGTTGAGTTGGACACCTTTTTAAGTTGGTCAACTGGCTAAATTGGACGATTTTGTCTTGCATTTTTAATTATACTTCAACAAAAAATTTATAGCGTGAACGCCCTAAAGCTGTTAATTTTGATATTTGTTTAAAACCTTTTCAAGTTGGACACCTTTATCAGTTGGCCATTTTTTACGGTACCGTGAGTGTTCAACTTACACAGTTTCCACTGTACTTGTTGGCCCTTCCGTTCTGGAAAATATGCTTTTGAACAGTAAGTTTTTGAACCTACACTCAGTTCCAAAAAACCGCAAACGATAAATTTATTTCTCTCTCTCTCTATTTATTCTACTCTTCATAATTTTGTATTAGAAAAAATTAGAAAAAAATTGTTTGAAATTGTCGTTTGAAATTGAGTTGTGTCCAACTCAACCGGTTTCACTGTACATATTTATAATGTTTTAGGTAATAGATTTGAAATACAGGTTTGGAATTAATAGCCTATATTACAGCCTACATCTCAACCCTATCGAAAATGTTTGGCAAATAATGGGCAAATTTGTTGCGCAAAAACAGAATATTCTGGACGTCTGGAATAATCAAATATCCGAAAACTATTTAAAAATGTTGTACCTCTCTATGAAAAATAGAACTAAATTGGTGAAAAAGGCCCGAGGTGGACCAACAAAATACTAGGTCAGTTAATTATGGACCTTTAAACATTTTTTTATTTGAAATACAAGTGATTATATTTAAAAATTATTCCTAATTATTTAATAAATTAAACATTTAAAAACAGGCGAATTTGGGAACTTTAATAAAAATCTTCTCTCTCTTTCTCTGGCACTATATCCCATCAAGGAATTTGGCCGCCCCAAATGAGGTTTCATAATCATATTTTCATTTCGGATAATGAGTGATTAATTCATTGATCCTAAACCAGCCGTGAAATTTTTTCCTTGTCACCACCGGGAATCGAACCCGGGACCTCCGGTCGCTGGAGCAAGCATGCGGACCACTTTGTCACCGGGGCGGCGGATAAAAATTTTCGTTTGGCTAAACTTAATGGTCTCAAGACAGGTGAAGCATTTTCATTTCTTAAAACTGTAAACTCTATGAAAATCCGTTTAGGATCTTGAAAAAAGAAATTAAAAATGTATAAACACATAATAATTTCTATGTCTGGACAAAAAACATCGATACTTCAGTGATAATCAACCACTGAAATCAAATTTTTAGTTAATTTGTACGTTTTTGGAACTGAGTGTATTTCCTTAAGAAAAAATACATTTTGTAAAATTGACTTTTGAAATATGCTTTTGCAAAGTGGGGATCCCAATGTGTTGTTAAGGATGAATTAAAGGAGCGTGCAGCCATGCGGTAAGTTTTATGTTGTTGGCCACTTAGTCCTTATAGGCTTCTAGAACCTAATGGTTCGAAATAGTTCACACCATATTACTATAGGAAACTTTAAGCTATTCTATTACTCTTCTGTGATCTCAGAAAGAAGTTAGCCGTTTGCACAAACCCTGCTATTCGGCTGGTACTGCCCTTTGTGTCATTGAAGGCCGTCGTTATTTTCAACTCGAAACACTAACAATAATTTCCAGAAAATCATGTTCCTAGTAGAATGGTGAAAATTATTATTTGTTTATGTTCTTACTTATAAAGCAAAAGAGTTTTTTATCAGTTAAAATTTCTTGAGGAACTGTTTAGATCAGCGTTTCTCAAATTGTGCTCCGCGGAGCCCTGGGGCTCCGCGTGTCACCTCAAAGAGGTCCGCGAATCTCAATCAAATTTGAAAAAAATTATAAATTTAAATCCGCTAATATTATTATTTGTTGCTATGAAACATCACAGATCACGACTGCTTCTGGAAGCAAATTCTCATACTATGACATATGACGACCAAAGCCTAATCGTTTCAACTTTCAAATCTAGAAATGAGAAGCATTCTATATCGTTAGTTATCGTATTGCACTGGCAGGAGAAGCTTATACAATAGCTGAGACATTGATTAAGCAGTCGATATAACTAAATGTTCGATGAAAAGGCGGCAAAAGAAATCACTGGTGTCCCGCTATCTAATGACACGGTAGCTCGCCGAATTAAAGATTTAGCAGCTTACATGAAGTCTCAATTGATATTTTGCCTGAAAAATTGTAATTTTTCTCTCCAAATGGACGAAAGCCCAGATGTGGCTGGACTTGCAATCTTGCTTGTTTTTGTCCGATATCAGCATATAAATTTGCTTGAAGAGGAGTCATTGCTAAATAATACAACTGGTGCCGAAATATTTAATGTCATGAGTGATTTTTTAAGTCTAACGGTTTAGATTGGAAAAACCGTGTTGTCACTGCACTTGTAGTAAAAAAATGCCAATGTCTTTTAAGAATGTCTTTGATGATTCTGTAAAGATGATAAATTTTATCAAATCGAGACCCTTGCAAACACGGCTTTTTAAGATTCTTCTGCAAAGATATGGATAGCATTCATAAAGCTTTATTTTTCAATACTGAAGTACGATGGTTGTCACGAGGGAAAGTTCTTGTTCGACTATTTGAGCTGCATTCTGAATTGGGCACTATTTTCATGGTGAACCGCATGGATTTACAAAAAAGACTGACAGATAAACTGTGGTATACCTCGCCGGTATTTTCTCAAAACTAAACAAAGTAAATATGTCAATACAAGCAAAACAAGTAACAGTGTTCACAGCCAATGATATTCATGCTTTCAAATTGTGATTTTGGGCATTAAAGAATTTATCGATGAAATTAATGGGGACATTGAAGAAAGTGAGTATTTTATGTTGTGTGATGAAACTCATCAACATTTGGAAGATATTCTAAACCCAGTTAAACAATATTTTCCAGATGAGCAGAATGAAAAACTTAAAAATTACACATGGATTCGAAACCCATTCAAAGTTCAGAAAAGACCAGAAGAATTCTCAGTTATGGTTTTTATTGTTCAGACACGAATTTAACCGGTAGAGGAGTACTTGTTGCAGTCCACATCAATTTTGATAGTCAAATTGTTATCATTCCCAACACTGATAATATCTAGCTAATGTGTGTCAAAATTAAAAATAATAAAAATAATGTTTTTATTTTATGTTGCTATATATTCGCCCACTAAGTCAGATTGTAAGCTTAATTGGGATTATTCAGATGATAACACTCGTTATGTTGCTTCGAATGCACTAACCGCCAAAGAAACTTTGTTCACTGACAATATGTTGAACTCTGGACTAGTTCAGATCAGCAACGTTAAGAACAGTCTGAACAGGCATCTTGATTTGGTGTTCTCCTTGGTTACTACCAAGCGTCGCTTCTGAAACCAATCTAATCCTCTGTGCCATAGATGTATACCACCCTCCCATTTTGATCACCTTTTCTCTGGAACAAGTCAGTCTTAATGTCAACTCTAAAAGTCCACAACGTTTCAAGGCCGACTTTGTGAAGCTTAAACATTTATTGGCTAACGTAGACTTTAACACCATTTTATATGATCATAATGACATAGAAACACAAACTGTCAATTTTTACTCTGCAGTTTTTGAATGTTTTGAACAATCCATTCCGTATACCCGCCAAAAAACTGTATCACCATCATCTCCTTGGTTTAATAATGAACTACGGACATTACGTAATCTACGGACATTACGTAAACACGTTGGCAAAGATTCCTAAAAACTAAATCAGACTCTGATTACTCTAATTATTTAAACAGTTATAATGATTTCAGTAGATTGTCTGACGAACTTTATGGGAGTTATCTCAGTGATTCTAAGTGTTTTTGGCGCTTTATCAATCTGAAGAAAAAGTCCGAGGGATACCCTTCAACTTTGAAGTATAAGGATCATTCTTCTAATGATCCTAAAGTCATAACAAACCATTTTGCTAACTTCTTCAGTCTGGCTTTCACAAACAGGGATTTTAAACCCGATCAAAGTTTGTATGTAAACATGAATAATTATGAAGAATTTTATAATCGTCCGTGAATTTAACTTGTTTAAGAATTTTTTTCGGCTTTTCGGACAAAATATTATTTTAATGGACACCCATACAATGTTTACGACTATTTTAGTCGCAGAAAACAAAGAGGCCATTTATTAACAATATTTCTACCACAAAAGTAGAAAAAATGCACTCACCTCCCCCAAACCTTTAACCCCAGGGCGTACTTGTGTACACAAAGAACACAAACCCTTGCAAAAATGAGAACTCCCTTAGGTAGCTTCTTGGCAGCTTGGTTTCGTACTGATAAAAAGTTGGTCTACTCATCAGGTTGCAACGACCAAACTGCAAAAATCCAACTCTTGCTTTGTACCGATAATACAAAACAAGAACATATCGATCTAGCGAATTATATATCACTAAATCAGAAACCATAGGAAATTCTCACTATGTATGTGTAACAAGCCAACACATATAATTAAGAAGAATTTTATAATCGTCCGTGAATTTAATTTGTTTAAGAATTTTTTTCGGCTTTTCGGACAAAATATTATTTTAATGGACACCCATACAATGTTTACGACTATTTTTGCAAGGGTTTGTGTTCTTTGTGTATACAAGTACGCCCTGGGGTTTAAGGTTTGGGGGAGGGGAGCGCATTTTTTCTACTTTTGTGGTAGAAATATTGTTAATAAATGGCCTCTTTGTTTTCTGCGACTAAAATAGTCGTAAACATTGTATGGGTGTCCATTAAAATAATATTTTGTCCGAAAAGCCGAAAAAAATTCTTAAATGAATAATTATATTCAAACAACCTTAACTTCTATTGAAATCGATTATGAATCCGTGGTACAACAGGTTTCCGAACTTAAAGATGATTTTTCTTCCGGTCCTGATGGTCTACCATTCATCGTCCTAAAAAACTGCAGTGGTTTTCTTGCTCAGCCACTGACGACACTTTTCCAAAAGTCGCTTTCGCTTGGAATTTTTCCATCCATTTGGAAAAGTTCTTTTATAGTTCCGATTCATAAGAACGGCTGCAAGTCAGACATCTGTAATTACCGACCGATTACAAAATTATCTAGTATTCCTAAGCTGTTTGAAAGTATTGTGTATGATTCACTGTATGTTCATTGTAAACTGTTACTTTCTGACAATCAGCAAGGTTTTCTCAAAGCACGGTCCACGACCACAAACCTTACTGAATTCACTTCACAAACATTAAATACGATGGAAGCAGGGAAAGAGGTTGACGTTATCTTCACCGATTTGACAGAATTTCTCATGAAGCTATTTTCTTTAAGCTTAGGGCCCTTGGCTTCCCTACCCAAATTCTCCATTCAGGTCATCAGTATCGACTCATATATCAGCAACATCTGGAGTGGACAAAGGTAGCCATCTGGGGCCATTTTTTTCATTCTGTCAATCAACGACACTGAATGTTTAATAAAAAATTCATCGATATCTATATACGCCGATGACATGAGGATTTACAAACGGATTTCAAACAGTATCGACATGAGCCTATTACAATCCGACCTCATTAACTTCTCCACTTGATGTGCAAAGAACAACCTTGATTTGAACGTGGGTAAATGTCAAACAATCACTTACTCTCAAAAACTAGCACAGTTCATTTCTCGCGACTATTACATTAACAGCGATGCCATTACCAGAGCCAGTTCTGTTCGTAATTTGGAAGTCATTTGCGACAGTGAATTGCATTTCAGACAACACATCAATCGTATTATCACTCAATACAACTCTGCGCTCGGTTTCATCAAGCTTATGTTACGAAGACTCTCTATACTCAACATTCGTTCGTCCCTTGCTCTAGTCTGCTAGCCAGGTGTGGTCGCCTTATCATGAGGTTCACATTAAGAGGATTGAAGCAGTCCAGCGAAGATTTCTTCGCTTTGCTTTACGGCTACCGTGGGTGGACATGTTCAACCTGCCAGGGTTTTCCAATAAGAGTGATATGATTTCTTTTAAAAAAACAAACACTAATTGTTAAGGAAATTGAAATGGTTTTTATTTAATGTGAAGTACAATTGATACAATTAAGTTCTGAATAAAACGTCATTCAAATGGCCTCCACAACTTCTTCTGCAGGAACGAATTCGATGAACCCAATTTTCGAGCACTTTTTCCACTAAATCAAGTCGTATGTCATGAATAGCACGTTCAATATTGACTTGTAAAGCTTGAAGAGAGTTTGCGGTTTGTTGCTAAAGACCAATGACTTCAAATAACCCCACAAGAAATAGTCTAATGGTGTTAAATCACAACTTCTTGGAGGTCATTCAATATCACAATTTCTTGAAATAATCGAATCTCCAAACTTGTCTCGCAATAATTCAATTGTTGCACGTGCTGTGTGGCACGTAGCCCCGTCTTGTTGGAACCAAATGTTGTCAAGATCAACTTCTTCCAACTTCGACAGTACCGGTTGACAGTAACCATGTTACCAGCTTTATTTCGAAAAAAATACGGACCGATGATTCCACCAGACCAAAAACCACACCAAACTGTCAATTTAGGTGAATGTAATGTTTTTTCATGAATAATTTGTGGATTTTCTTCGCACCAGAATCGTCAGTTTTGTTTATTTACCGCACCACTCAGATGAAAGTGAGCCTCATCGGAGAAGATGATTTTCTTAAAAAAAACGATATCGTTTTCAAGTTTTTCCAAGGCAAAATCATCAAACTACCGACGTTTACGGTGGTCCAATGGCTTCAGTTCTTGAGTGAGACGGATGCAAACCCAAATTCTTTCTCAAAATCCACCTGGTTGTGGTTTGAGACAATCCCAATTCTTAAGAACGTCTTGGAATCGACAAATTGCGGTCCTCAGCAACACTTTTACGACTATTACGACTATAAAATGGCAAAAGCGCACGAAAAGTTGCAATTGGAGAACGATTATTTTGATAATAAAAATAAATAATTTGTAAACGTTGTTCTTGCGTATATCTCAATGGCCGAAACGTCACTTAAAAATCATATCATTCCTATTGGAAAACCCTATATGACGAAACGCATGTTGAAAAAACTTTTTTATTTTTCTTGACTAGTTTGATGTTTTATTTAACTTATATGTTTTTTTTTTTTTTTGTTTCGGGTATCGTTTTGCTTAACTACGAGGGTTGCCTTTTATATTTCGGGATTGGACAACCCTAGTGTTGCAATCTGGCAACTGACAGCTCTATCGTAAAGTTTGACATTTTTGAGATTATACGTACTCAGAACGTTTAGACATTCGAGCGCTATTTGTGTTGTTTACAGTACTCATTAACTCAACATCTCGGCGAAAAAATGGAATTAAATCGTGAACATTTTCGTGCGATTATTTTTTACAACTTTCGACGTAGATTAAGGCAGCAAGAGTGCATGGATGAACTTAATTCAATTTTTGGCGATGAAGCTCTATCAAGGACTAGTTTTTGTCGATGGTCGAATTTCGTGAAGGTCGTCCAGAATCAGTTGTTGTTCCGGAAACCATTGATGCTGCGTGCGCAAACTGATATTGCAAGATCGTCATGTGACCTATCGTGAGATTGAGACAACCTTAGGCATTAGTGGGACCAGCATACATTCAATATTGCATAAACATTTGAATGTCAAAAAAATTTGTTCGCGTTGGATCCCACACAATTTGTCAATCGCTAAAAAAAGGCTCGTGTCAATTGGTCGCAAGAAAAGCTCAAAAAATACGATCGCGGTGCTTCAAAACACGTCTATGACATAGTGACAGATGATGAATCGTGGATTTACGCGTATGAGCCCGAAAGTAAACAGCAGTCGACTGTATGGGTGTTTCAATATGAGCCGAATCCAACAAAAGTTGTTCGCGCACGAAGCAGAACAACGCAGAACAGTCAATTCTGAGTAATACGCAACCATTTGTTTGCCAGTTGTCTTCCAACAAATCAGGAAAACCAATTGCCAAAGACGGATCACAATTCACCACGACAATGCGACCTCTCACACATCGGCTCAAACAACTGCATTTTTGAGCACTCAAAACATCGATTTAATGAGTCATCCGCCGTATAGTCCTGACTTGTCACCAAATGACTTCTTTTTATTCCCGTACGTAAAAAACAAACTGAGAGGTCAACGTTTTTCGACACCTGAAGAAGCGGTTGCTGCGTTCAAAATGCATGTTTTGGAGATACCTCAATCAGAGTGGAAAAAGTGCTTCGACAATTGGTTCAAACGCATGCAAAAGTGTATAGATCTTCATGGGAAATATTTTGAAAAACAATAAAGCGATTTTCGATGATTAATATTTGTTTTTGTTCTCTAATCCCGAAATATAAAAGGCAGCCCACGTATTCACTTAGCTATTCATTTATAATCACATTTGATTTTTATACTATACATATTTTGCCGTTTTAACATCCAATTTTTCAATTTCACTGGTTAAGCAACTCGATATCCTTGTTTATAATTCACTTGAATTATACTCAAAAAACTAATAATAATACAGATGGAGACTCCCCGCGCGCGGTTGGGAGGGGTAATAGGATAATAATCATTATTATTATTATTAAGGAGTACGAAGTCTTCATTGACATGATTTCAGATTTCTCACTACTGCCCATATTTGAAACAGTATCTTTGTCAGAATTTTGGTTTAAAAGAAGAATATGCAAATTTATCAATGAATGCTGTTAAAATACTTCTCCCTTTCGCTACGACTTATCTGCGCAAGTCCGGATTTTTTTCGTATGTTGCAACAAAAACAAAATACACAGACAGACTCGATGCAGAAGATAACATAAGGATTCAACTTACAACTATAAAGCCAGACATACAAGAATTATGTAAAAATAGGAAACAAGTTCACTCGTCCCACTAACAGCTTACCACAGAGGAGGGTAAGTACTTTCTATTTCACGTGTATGTTACAGATTTCTTTAAGCATAAAGAGAATAGGCTTAAATCTACATTAACCAAAAACTGATTAAGAAAAGATCAAAATTAGGTTGTTAGCAACCCAGATGAAGGAAAAATATTTTGACCACTAAATGGAAACTTGACATACTAGCTCTAATAAATTGGTCACAACATTTAGAACCTTTGCATAATTGTAACAATAGTAATCCAATATCATTGGTATACGTTTAGACAAGCTTCATATTCTACAAAACAATTTGAAGTTCGTTTTGCCCATCGAAATTTATTTATTAAAATAAATAATGAAATGCAACACGGACTAAATATAGAATGTTGGTATGATTGATATTTACAACAAAAAAATTGGGTGAATACTGAATAAGCAACTCAGACGAAATATGTACGTACGCATCTTTTAACATTTTTATAGTTTACAATTCAACAGACGTTTTCATGAATTGTATTTAATGAAAATTAATTTATAAATTTCATTATCTGTGAACGGATATTTGAAAATGGTATTTGGCCAATGGTTATTACTACAGTGAAAAGCGTAACACTTCAACACAATCAATGAATGTTTTAAACAAATTGTGGTTATGAGATCACTCGTCGTGTTAAGAAATTTCTTATCGTTTACTCAAAGTATGTATAAATACTTTTAATAAAACCGCACTTTTTCTTATCGCGCTTATAAATTGCATGAAATAAACCCATTTCACACGAAATCGCATACATAGAATTTATGTTAATCATAAAACTTCTATGTACTTGTTTACAAGCTTGAACAATAGAATTACACTGCACTAAATGCACCATTTCTATTAATTTATTAAATTAACACGAACTTTACCATATTTATACACGGTAAAATAACAGGTACAAAATGCAGTTATTTTTCCGCAATTATATATCGTTCACATAAGAGACTCATTAAAATATTTTCTTGAAAATCGGGAAAAATCTCAAACATTAGTCACTTGTTAATGTACGTATCATGTAGAATTGTAACCGACAGTTGGTGATTCACGATATAACCACTTTTTGCAAAAAAAAAAAAAATTTCGCATATGTTACGATAAATTTACGATATCTATATTCTAAATTTATATAAGAACGAGTGCTGTTTATGATGCTTAGCATGTCGCGCGTATATTATTTTCGTTCCAACATAAATAAATGCATCATATGATGATTGAGGTTTGGTAGTGAGTTCTATAAAGAATTGCACAATTTTTGAGAAGTAACCCATATGGCTTTAATTACTCCGAACCAATTTAAGATGAATCATTATAAGATATTTTTGAGTAACGTTTGGATGTTATTCGGACAAAGAATTATTTTAAAATGATTTGTGATTTCGTTATATCGTTACGTTGATATAATTTGTCTACTCATCATGTTATAATATATTCATGAGGTCAACAATAATAAATTATGTATGACATCACACAACAGTTCCTCTAGCTTAATCCCATATATGTGGTGATCTAACCGTGTAAATCTGTTAATATTGGAACAAAATTGATTGATTTATTTAAAAAACTATTTTATTAGGGCGGACACAAGCGCAGATTTATGATTTCGTTCAGTTCTTAGCCTTAAAGTGTGTGATTTTATAGCTAAAGTGCACTTCCGTTAAGTCACCTAACAAATTTTATTTTGATTCGATTTTGATTAATATTGATCACACTCGTACGTTGACCAATATTTAATGAAATAAAATCGAAAAACTGTTTTGAGAAACCGCTTGAATCCGTGAAGTAAAAAACCATTCTATTTTTATTTTCAATTGATTGACTTAGTGTCCCAGATAGCATTAATCGCCTGTCGTAAATTTTAATTAAGCCCGGTATGAATAATTTTAGATTATGGTTTCCCTTGTATAATGAAAATCTTCTTTAATAATTGCCCTGATACAGGAAGTAGCATCGATTTCAATGGTCCTTATTATAATGCACGAAATTGACTGAAAAATATAATCATATGGTGAAAGTTACACCAGCTTTCACAAAATCCATCATTTTTCTTTTATAGTAACGATATAGTTCAGCAAAAATATCATTTTACAAGTGAAGATTAAACTACAAATAATATTTGTAAAACTGTGTAAAAAAAATTTCCGGACAATTTGATCGAGAAACCACCATATTACGTCCTTGTGACATAAATAACTGTTTCGACAAGATCGTAAACACCGCCACTTGTCACGTATAAGAAGTTAGCCCAGAAAGTTAGCCCAGAAAATAAAAAAGTTTAATCAGGCAACACTACTAAATTAAAACCTCATTTACTTTTATGTGAAGTTATCCCAGCCCAGGAATTTATAAAATTTACTTGTATTATAAGTTATTGGAATTTATCCCAGTCCAGAAAATAAAAAAAATCATTTCACTTTGGAATTAGTCTTAGCCCAGAAATTTAAAAAAATTACATTATTAATGAGAAGTTAGCCCAGCCCAGGAATATGTCAATTAATTACGGGTTGGAATAAAAAACAAATATATTGGTATACATATATACACATATATACATAATGTACACGTACAATAAATAAATACGAATATATTACGCCAAATTTGTTACCAGTATTCATTGTTATAATTTAAAATATTTAAATTTTTACTTGAATATCGGATTGAGGCTATACAGATTTAGATTGGGTATGCAAGCAGCTTATTTGGGAAAAAATTTCAAGATGGTCGGTATTCTTAATCTGTATAGCCTCAATCCGAGAGATTTTTAGTTTCAACACACGGGAAGAAAAACTGATTTATTTCTCGAAAATGCTTAGGAGTACCCAGCCCAGAACCATATTTTGGCAAGTTGCAACATACCGATCATCTTGAATTTTCTCCCCAAATAAGCTGCTTGCATACCTATTCTTAATCTGTATAGCCTCAATCCGAGAGATTTTTAGTTTCAACACGCGGGAAGAAAAACTGATTTATTTCTCGAAAATGCTTAGGAGTACCCAGCCCAGAGCCATATTTCGGCAAGTTGCAACATACTGATCATCTTGAAATTTTTCCCCAAATAAGCTGCTTGCATACCTATTCTTAATCTGTATAGCCTCAATCCGAGAGATTTTTAGTTTCAACACGCGGGAAGAAAAACTGATATATTTCTCGAAAATGCTTAGGAGTACCCAGCCCAGAGCCATATTTCGGCAAGTTGCAACATACTGATCATCTTGAAATTTTTCCCCAAATAAGCTGCTTGCATACCCATTCTTAATCGGTATAGCCTCAATCCGAGAGATTTTTAGTTTCAACACACGGGAAGAAAAACTGATTTATTTCTCGAAAATGCTTAGGAGTACCCAGCCCAGAGCCATATTTCGGCAAGTTGCAACATACTGATCATCTTGAAATTTTTCCCCAAATAAGCTGCTTGCATACCTATTCTTAATCTGTATAGCCTCAATCCGAGAGATTTTTAGTTTCAACACGCGGGAAGAAAAACTGATTTATTTCTCGAAAATGCTTAGGAGTACCCAGCCCAGAGCCATATTTCGGCAAGTTGCAACATACCGATCATCTTGAAATTTTTCCCCAAATAAGCTGCTTGCATACCCATTCTTAATCGGTATAGCCTCAATCCGAGAGATTTTTAGTTTCAACACACGGGAAGAAAAACTGATTTATTTCTCGAAAATGCTTAGGAGTACCAGCCCAGAGCCATATTTCGGCAAGTTGCAACATACTGATCATCTTGAAATTTTTCCCCAAATAAGCTGCTTGCATACCCAATCTAAATCTGTATAGCCTCAATCCGATATTCAAGTAAAAATTTAAATATTTTAAATTATAACAATGAATACTGGTAACAAATTTGGCGTAATATATTCGTATTTATTTATTGTACGTGTACATTATGTATATATGTGTATATATGTATACCAATATATTTGTTTTTTATTCCAACCCGTAATTAATTGACATATTCCTGGGCTGGGCTAACTTCTCATTAATAATGTAATTTTTTTAAATTTCTGGGCTAAGACTAATTCCAAAGTGAAATGATTTTTTTTATTTTCTGGACTGGGATAAATTCCAATAACTTATAATACAAGTAAATTTTATAAATTCCTGGGCTGGGATAACTTCACATAAAAGTAAATGAGGTTTTAATTTAGTAGTGTTGCCTGATTAAACTTTTTTATTTTCTGGGCTAACTTTCTGGGCTAACTTCTTATACGTCCACTTGTCGAAATACCGCCTTGAAGTAGGCAAAGATCAATATCCGCCCGAATATATTACCGCTAAACCAGCATCATCTCAGGTCTTTAACCTAAAATTATAATAACGTATACACAATTGAAAATAAAGTACGTACATCTTTTACAGACGACAGTGTACCGCACGTAACATATATAACGCACGTGCAGATTCTATTAATACACTGCAATTCTGAATCATCGGGCGAACTTCTGATACATTTTATACATATACAATACGCATAAGATCTACCCGATTTTCCTCAATATATATATATAAACATTTAAATTGTGTGATTTGTTTATATATTTAAATACACAGAAATAAAGAATAATATTAGAAAAGAAAATTTTCTTTTTCTGTGTACGTATAGTATATAGTGAAAATTAACGAATTTTCATCCAAAACCAATAAAAATTGATCCGTGTAAACATAACTCGATGTAATAAAAATTTTCCGAATAATATTATCGATATTACCTTAAATTATAGATAATAAAACTAATTGTATTAATCATAAAACAGAGATATTATATAGAGAATTTTCCACTGCCTTATAAATTGTGTAGATCGGCTGTAGCGTGTATACAGAGTTTTAAGTCGATGAAAATCGTTATTTTTGTATTTATTTGCTTTTCTTTAATTTTTTTTGCTGGGATTTTTCACACAAACACTGAACTACACGTTATTTCTTAAAATCCATACATACAATATTATTTTTTTTTTATTTTAATTTTATTTTTAGATTATTTCATCCAAATATATTTTTTTGTATAGCAAAATAAAGAAAATTGTTTTTTTGAATCATAAGAAAATTCGTATTTTTTTAAATTTATTTGGACATCACTAAACAATATTATATTTTAAAAACTTTGTAAAAAAATTATCACATTGATTTTTGTAAAAAAATTTTGCACAATATTTAATAATTTTATCACTTAACTAAATTATCTAATAAAAAACAAAAATAAAAAAAAAAAATATAAGAAAATTTCACAAGACTTCTTAACTTTCGGTGTTAATATAAGAACGCACAGTTTTATACTGAAACGAATTTTTGTTAGGTATGAAATAGATGAAACATAAAAAGTATAATTATAAATAAATTTTATAAATTTTTGTTGGTTATTCGCTAATATTTTCTTTTCTTTTTAATTTCTTGCTTCTTTACGTATGTGGTGTACTCGTATATATAGTAAATTCATGGACTTAGCATAAGTTCAATGGAAAGTAATCGAGTATCATGAAATCGGCATAAAAAAAATGTAATTCATGATTGGCAAGGAAAACCATTTTTGGACATAAATTTTAAAAAGACTTGAAGAAATTGAAAAGTATGTGGTAGAGCAGCATAAACATGATATTTGTACTTAACCTACATAATTACTCGTAAACAATCACAAGTAATAAGATATAGTAACGATGAATTTTCAATAAGCTATATGAGATAAAATAATTTGCAAATTTGCCAAACAAAAAAAAAACAACTTGATGATTGAATATTGATGATCAGTTCTGTTGGCCACCCAAAAGCTTTGGTTTGAAAACGAATAAGAACGAGATTCAGATCATTAACGTTTCTCAACGGTCACGGTTTAAACAAAGGCGTTTAGTAAAATATTAATATTCAAATAAAATCACCAAATTTTGGAAAAATTTTAAAATTTTCGCGGTCTTCTTTATCAATTTATAGCTTAAAAAATGAAATTTTGGGTTATTCTGGATAATAGCCAGATAGTGTTTTTAATCAAGGTGGGGTTACCAAGACATTGGGGAGGTTTGGTTTCGAACTAATGAAACATTGAATTTTTTGTATTTAAAAAATTCGGTCGTCTCATCAGTCTGCAGTGACCAAACTACAAAAAATTTTTTTTTTTTGAAAATACTTTGAACTAATCAAAGTATAATCACAATGCCTTAGCGAATTTTAATGATTCGCTACGCAAAAATTTCATATAGAAATCGCATGTATGCGTTAAATACAATAAAATTCAAGGTTACGAAGGGGTTGGGAATTTCGTAGCGAATCATTAAAATTCGCTAAGGCATTGTGATTATACTTTGATTAGTTCAAAGTATTTTCAAAACAAAAAATTTTTTGTAGTTTGGTCACTGCAGTCTGATGAGACGACCGAATTTTTTAAATACAAAAAATTCAATGTTTCATTAGTTCGAAACCAAACCTCGCCAATGTCTTGGTAACCTCACCTTGATTAGCTTAAAAAATGTGTTCTTATACGAAAAAATGGGACCTTCTTTAAGTCAGGTCTTTAACAAACTTTCTGACTCAACAAAGGTGTTTTACAAAAACAAATTTAATTTCAAAGTGACACAAGAAATGCATATTTTATGTCATTTTACAAATATATTTTTTAATACATTTCAAAATGACTTAATAAGACACATTTTATGCCATTTATAAACACACTTCTTAACTCATTTTCAAAATGACTTATGATTCAAAACGACTTATGGGTCACAGGTGATGGATAGTGGATGGCCTATCGATAGGTAGGTTAGCGGTGAATTAAATAAGCCGCCCCCAACCGCAGCTGAGCTGTGCCGGGAGGAGAGTCTCAGGGAACTGGGGAGTGGTTAACCTCAGTTCACTAAATTCTGAGTGCCTATGATACCCAGCATGGAAGTGCGAACTGATGGTGCCATAAAACCATGAGATTACCAACCACGGCGAACTGAGCATCACGTCTTCCTGCGCTCCCGGGTCTCCAAGGAGTGAGTTGAGAACCCGTATGAACGGGTCATCCCTTGAATGGAATGGGTCCCATTGGTTTGGGATATCCATATGAATGGCTGAATGGGTGGGTGCATGTTAGAGGGGGCGGGGACGCTAGGGGCAGGAGTGCCCGGAGAGCCAATGAGCTAGATTAAGGTGTTATGCGACTTGTGCTGATGATCGACTAGGCTGGGGGCCCATTTAACAAACCCCAGTCGTGAACGGGGCCCTCTGGACACTTGGCAACCTCCAGTTGTATCTAGCCTTGCCCATTTATACGGTTCTCTGCGCGGGTGGACCATCAAATTCCCCGATATTCGTGGGAACAGACTATGGATCAAAAAAATAAAAAACAAACGCTGGTGGAGACGGAGGGGTCTGCGGCTCCTGCCGTCAAAGGGGGCTAAAACTGGTTCCGAGGTTTGCAAGCCAGGAACTAGTGGTAGCGATAAGAAGGAGAAGGTCATTGCTCCTTCGGTTCGAAGGTATAGGACTAGGCGTTCGGCCTCCCGTGCCTTGGAAAGACTGGCCACAGTCCCGGAGGAGCAGAGGACGGAGGAACAGAGGCAAACGTTTAAGTACGCGAAGAACTGTATTGCCGATGTTAGCAAAGCTCAGTCGAAAAGACAGATGTCTGGTGAGGAGGAGCAGGGGGTTTAGATGCCGAAAGGAAACGGGCCAAGCTTCAGGTGGCACAATCGAGGAAGGGGCCTAAGCTCTTCAGCGACGTTGTGACTTCGGCTTCGGCTCTGTTACACTTAAGGTGTTCAGAAAGGACGACAGGGATGGGGGATACATCGGATTCCGAGGGGGGAGAGATGGACCTCGTTAATTTTATAGACTGCGGAGGGAGTGCGACGAAGGATATCATCGACTCCGTCGGGTCCAACTAAGCGACGTAGCACTGCTGTCGCAATTGAGATAAGTGAAGACTGTTATCAATGATTAGGTTTGTGCAGATAAACTTACATCACACCAAGGCTGCTTCGGCGGCGCTACTTCTCAGACTGGCTAAGTCAGGCGAGGAAATAGTTCTGATTCAATAACCTTGGATCAAGAATAACAAAATGTGCGGTCTGCGAGGCGAAGGGTTACACCTCTTTTACGCTTGTGGGACTGGAAAGAGCAGATCATGTATGTATACTGGTGGGAAATAATATAAATTTTTTTCTACTTCCACAGTATAGCAATGGGGACATAACTGCAGCCGGTATAGAGACGGAGGGGAGAAGCAGGGCTTCTGGCTAGCAGCCGCATACATGGACCGAGAGATGCCAGTGCCACCTGATATACTGAGGGCACTGGTTTTTGACGCAGAAAAGAGGAAGGTGGGAGTTATACCATCTGGGGTAGCTCGGATATAATTGACAGGGGTGAGTTACTTTTTGAATTTCTCTTAAGAACTAGACCTGCCCTTTAACAAAGCTGAGGGGGAAGCTGAAACCTGTTTGGTGGACCTCGGAGGTGCAAAAAGCCGGCAGGTCTGCTTTCAATAGAGCGAAAAGATCTAGAGATAGTCAAGACTGGGACTTCTATAAGGAATGCCTTTGAGTATAAAAAAGGGAATTAAGGAAGGCGAAAAAAAATTCGTAGAGGCTTTAGACCAATATCTTTGTCATCTTTTCTGCTGAAAATCATGGAAATGATCATAGATGAGAAACTGGGCTCAGTCTCAACATGCGTACCATAAGGGTAAGCCCGTGGATACGGCATTACATACTTTGGTTCGGGGATTTGAGAAGTCACTGGATTTTCAGGAATTCTCGTTGGTGGCGTTTTTCGATATCGAGGGCGCGTTCAATAACATGAAGGTGGAAGCAATTATGGAAGGATTACTGTTTTTTGAGATCGAAGACCCAGTAACCAGGCTAATTATTCATTTGCTAGATAGCAGAAGGGTCATAGCGGAAATGGGAGAAGCTCCGTCAGAAGACGGGTTGTTCGGGGAACTCCCCAGGGAGGTGTCCTATTTCCCCTTCTCTGGAATGTAGTAATCAATGGACTACTATTAACTGGAGGAGGAAGGAATATTTGTGGTTGCTTATGCCGATGACGTGGCGATAGCGGTCTCGGGAAAGCACCTGAGTACAATCAGAGATGTGATGCGAAATGCGTTATCAATAACTGCGGGGTGAGTTAGCAGATGTGGATTGAGAATTAACCCATCTAAAACAGAACTGGTCCTTTTTACTAATGGTACTATGCTGGTCGTTACTGATAAGGCGAGATTCCTGGGGATTCTTCTGGACAGTAAGCTCAGTTGGAAACTTAACACGATAGAAGGAGTAAAGAAGTTCATTGTGGCGCTCTACTCTTGTAAAAATGCCATTGGAAGGAAATGGGCCTGCTTTGGAGAAGGTATCATATAGGAACATGATTTCGAAGGTGCAGAGGGCAGGCTGTCTGCTCATTAGTGGGGCGCTGAAAACGACCCCCACTAGTGCCCAAGAGGTTTTGCTGTACCTTTTCCCGTTGGATATTATCGGAAAGCAAATGGCGGTGAACAGGGCCGCCCGGCTATCAGCGACTTCGGGTTGGAAGTGCCTGCAAAAAGGGCACTCAACTATAGTTAATTCAGTGAGGCATGAACTGGTGAATTTTGACTAGAAAACACCCCGTTTGTGCTTCGATAAATTTTTCAAGGTGATTCTCCCCTCTAAGGAGGATTGGAATAGTGGTCTCGTTATGGAGTTAAATTCTTCACTGACGGCTCCAAGCTCGATGGTAGAGTGGGAGCTGGTGTTTTCTGTGGGGAATTAAATGTAAGTTTATCTTTCCGTCTGCCCGAGTACTGCAGTGTTTACCAGGCTGAAGTTATAGCGATTGAAGAGGTCATCGCTCGTACGATAACTGGTTGAAGCATAATGTAATATCGTAAACTGATATCACTTTCTATGTGCAAAGTCAGTTGGTTATTCTTTCGCTGGATTCAGTTTCCCTGGCGTCAAGGGTGATGAGTGAACATTCCAATATCCAGTTGGTCTGGGTTTTGGGTCACTCTGACGTTGAGGGAAATTGCAGGGCAGATGAGTTAGAAAGATACGGTACGATTCTCTATAACTGGAACCAGGGAGAGAATGTGTAGGAAGGCCTATGTCTGTGCTGAAAGCAGCAAGCCATAGGGAAGCAGTTGCCTTGGTGGATGTTAGGTGGATCGCCAGTCCAACTTGCAGGGTACCGAAACAAATATGGCCTAAGTTGAACTTGTGTCGATCCAAGATCCTAATCACAGTGAGTAAGCGTGATTTAGGTAGAATTGTAAGGATAATTACCGGGCGCTGCCTTTTCGGGGATCATGCGAGAAGACTGAATCTAGATGCAAATGACTTCTGCAGAAACTGCAGGGATGAGAAGGAGGAGGAAACTCTTGTTCACTTCCTTTACTCTTGTCCTGCGCTAGCTGGCAGAAGACATGATCACTTAGGCGAATACACTACGGACTGCCTCTGTGATCTCGAAAGCTGTAATGTGCGAGATCTTTTACGCTATATTAATGGTAATAAATGGGTTTAAGGGAGTTTACGATGTCGGATCCTGTGGTATCACAATGGGCCATATTCATTACAGATTTTAAGTCAATTTTAAAATGAAATATAAACGCTTATTTTAAGTCAGAAAAAACACCATTTTTAATTCAGCCTTTTTTAATTCGGGGAGCCCTTAAAACGTTGTTGTGAACGTTGGGTTAAAGTCTGGACAGCCCAACTTTGGGCAGTAGGTCTACCTAGGTATTTACAGGGGAGTAACATACATAGTACATATAGGGCCACTATACCACTTTTATTATAACAAATTATTTAAGCAGTTGCTTAATGGTAAATATTGTTAAAATTTTAACATACAGAGTGTTCCATTTAAAATGAAACATAACTTCCGGACTATTTAATGTTGCGAAAAAACCAGCCACCCAAATTTAAGTTTGGTTGGGGATGTGTGTTTTTTTTTTGTTTTTTAAAAAAGAAAGTATTAATTGTCCAGTGGATTTAATCTCCTTTGAAGGACAATTAATGCTCCCCTTTTTATTCCCTTTTTTACTCTATGTCAACATGGGTCGGTGCTGAATTCTGCACTCCCACAGAGGGTCTTAGTTGTGTTTATTAACATCACCGATCGTAATCGATGACGAAAATTCGCTTTGCATCCAGCCTCTGGTGGAATTCGAACCCAGTACCTCCCGGTCCAAGTGCCGAAGCCTAAACGACTGCACCACTTTTCCGGGTGAGAAATTATCCGCATAGTTTCAATTAAAAATAATTCTTACGTCGCGTGAAACAGTGCGAATTCAACTTAAATTATGATCGAAGAGTTAGATCGAAATATTTGAGTGAGCTTGTTCAATTACAACTGAAACCCCCAAAATGGCAATTTTAATTGTAATATTTTACTTAATAATTTTATGACATAATTCCCGATATTTGGCTAATCAAAATTCACGGTAAATAAGAGAACGAAACAATGTTGAAATATATACTTGGATCTACTTCCAATGGTTTGGAGTCTTAAATGTTTTAAGACGATTAAACTTGATAATCGAATTGATGGACCAAATTACAGCACTTATCTAAAGGATTTTTCGAACTTTATGATTCTCCCAATTAAACCCAGAGTAATTTTATGGAATTATGAGTTCATATACGTAAATGTACAGAACGACAGTATGTCGATATGTACAGAATAGACCAACTTTTACTGACTGTTTTAAAAATTTTAAATATTCACTACGTTTGTTTTTGGATTGACCATTGGTTGGTAAGTACATTGGTTCCGTCTGGTCCAGAGTCAAAAAGCCACATAAAAATAATTCGCAAGACATTTTCCGGTTACTTTAATCGACAAAAATTTACATAAAACTATCATAAAAAGCAGACAAACTATAAATCAAATAAAGAAGTTTTAGTACACAAATAAAGTAATTAACGAGTTTCTTTGATGTTGTTAAACAACTTCCTATTTTTTATTACTTCAGTCGTTCCTGGTTCTGTTTATAAATACATAACAATTAGAATTATGTATAAACATGATATCTAACTAGTAAAGTGCTAGTAATTAATGAGTAAGCCGGCCTCAAACAAACAATATATCATATGAGTTATCGATTAATAACAAATAAAATTGCAGACTACTAAAGGAAATTGAAAATAAAAAAACGTTTGGCATACGCGTCGCGCTTATTATACATGATTTGCATAAGGTATATAAATTTCAAGAAACACATTCACAGTCAATTCACAAAAAATTTGATAACAATATTATTACGTTATCAAATTATATCAGTTATAAATTCTTATCTTATTTACATTTTATAATACATACTTCAAGAATATTATATTACCGTAGGCAAGTCCATAAACGGAAATAAAAAATGAAATCATAATTTTATTTGGACTTATATCTCTTGGTGACTTTGATAACATGTGTGTCGGTTTTACTAATTATTTGAAACTAAAAAAAATTAAATGTCAAAAGTATTTACATAATCCAGAAAAAAACAAAAAAGCCATTCTTTCTCAAACATCTTAAACAACAAATACGGAAATTCAGGCACTTATATCACTATCATGCCCTTAATTTTCCATTCCACTATTTCATTATAAACTCGTAAATGTGCATTTGTTGCTCCATCCGCAATTTTTATTTCCGTAAGGGAAAGGTTAAATATATCGCGCAGAGTTGAAAATCACTTAAAATGCTTTAAAAAAAAAGAGTTGTTTCTGGTGATAAAAAATGAGTCGTTTGCAGTAACATCGTTCGATCGTGATTCAAAAATGGGAAACGCAGATGTAACACTTGGTGGTCGACTGATTAAGCTGTATAACGTTCTGAAAAGGTTTAACGCAAGTATATCGTACAATATATAACAAGTTTTCAAGCAGTGTTGAAGAGGTACCATCAGACAGTGCAAATGAAGCCTCATTTTAAAATAGGCAGGGGAGGAGCTTAAATCGCACCACGTACTGCCCTAAAAGCATTTTGCAGTCATTACAAATGCCATGTTACACCTTAAAAACATATTGCTTTAATTTAAAATGTAACTGAAACAAGCAACAAGCTATTGTTTCATGATATTCTATGTATTATTAAGATCAATCCATCTTAAATAAATTAAATTTGCTCTCAAAAATTCATTACAAGCGTTACTTGTCCGCGTCAATTAGGCAACATGCTCGAGACAAGCTTATATTTAATTGAAATCCGTCTTCGCCATTCGAAAATGACGTCTCCCTCTCAGTCCATGTCCAAATTTAACTTTTTCTATATTGATAATAAACTTTCGGAATTTAAAAAAACATTATTATCGGAGATTTTGAAAATTTTTAGTCGAAATTCTAGATCACGATCTAAATCAAATTCACGCGGTCGTAATTTTTCGCGGTCAAATTCAGGCAATAATTATTCTCGTAATAATTCTCCAAATTTTCGAAAATCATTCAATCCTTTTTATGGTGATCCTTCGGTTGAAAACAGTTTTACGTGTTTTTATCATCATCATTTCGGCACAAAGGCATTAAAATGTAAGCCAAATTGTAGGTTGGAATTAAACAACTCCGATAATAACGTTCCAAAAAAATAAAAAGTCATTCACAATTGGCGGTGTGTAAGGACGATACTAAAACTAGCCGCCTTTTTTACGAAATTTTTCTTCAAGCACATTTTTTAATGACTGTGACATCGGACTGCGTCGCGAATTCTCCTGAGAATTCATAGTTGCTGACGTGTCGATGCCAATCATCGGCGCGGATATTTTGAGAAAAACTGGTTTGCTAGTGGATATACAGAGATAGTGGCTCATAGATCCGTTAACGTCTCTGGTTTCAAATGGTACCTCTTCCTCCTATGATGATAACACTGTTTCTAGGATCGACAAGTCAACAATTGATCTAGGAGTTTTCAACGTAATATCAAAATTGTTTACAGTCATTCACGGTAACATTAACATTGACAATACTAGACATAGTACGACTCACAAAATTGAGACGAACGGACTACCGGTTGGATGCAAACCAGGACGACTAGCACCGGACAAATTCATCATCGCGAAGACAGAATTTGAAAACTTGGGATTTGCCGACCTAGTAGCAGTCCTTGGTCCAGTCCGTTACATTTAGTACCCAAAAATAATTGGTCTTGGAGACCTTGTGGAGACTTTCGGGCACTGAATAAAGTCACGATTCCTGACAGGTATCCGATTCCACAAATCCAAGGTTTTACACAACGACCTTGCCTAGGCTTACCACCAAATTCTTATTGAACCAATGGACATTCCAAAGACAGTAATTTCGACACCTTTCGGACCATTTGAATTTTGTAGAATGATTTTCGGCCTTAGGAATGCAGCACAGTCGTTCCAACGTCTTATGCATTCAGTACTACGCGGACTTCACTTCTGCTTTGTATATTTAGACGATGTGCGGAATTGCCTCTCGAAATTATGACGAACATCTCAGACATATTAAAATCATTTTTTCTAAATTAGAAGAACATCGACTTGTGGTTAATGTGGACAAATACGTTTTCGCAAAAAATGAAATTATATTTTTAGGCCATTTGGTAACTGGACAAGGTATATTACCGTCGCATGAACGGGTTCAAGTCATCAAAAATTTCGAGCGACCAGACTGTAAAACAACTGAAACGCTTTTTAGGTATGATTAACTTTTATTGACGCTTCATTCCGGGTGCTGCTGCTGACCAGGAATTGTTGAATGATTACAACAGTTGAGTTCCAATGCAATGGTCAGTAGAGGCTATCAAAGCGTTTGATAACTGTAAAATTAAACTTACGAACGCTACTTTACTTATTCATCCATTATCATCAGCACATCTGGCCATCATGGTTGACGCTTCCGATATGGCGATCGGAGCGGTTGTCCTGCAGTTTGTATCGGACACTTGGCAACCACTCGGTTTCTTTTCAGTACGTCTCAGTGATACGCAAACAAGATATAGTGCTTATGACCGAGAAATTCTCGCGGCTTATTCGGGGATTAAACATTTTCGATATCTTCTCGAAGGTCGTTTATTCACGCTGTATACCGATCGATCATTTTTCGATCATAAGCCACTTGTCTACGCTTTTAATCAGAAACCGGCTCAGAGCGACTAGAATTAGCCAATAGAAGAGGCGTCATGTTCGACCAGGGCTACGCCAGGCATCACATATCCATGCAGTCCCGCCAGAAGCTTGGTTGGGAGGTTATTATGCATCCACATTATTATCCGGACTTGGCACCAAGAGATTAACATCACTTTTTGTCCATGGCAAACGCTCTTGGTGGTGTAAAAATGGCCTAAAGAGAGGCTTGTGAAAACTGGCTATTGCAGTTTTTTTACTAATAGGGGCAAGACGTTTTGGGAAAGCGGCATAATGAATAGCTTTCTAAATGACAACTAGTTGTCGAAAAAACGGCGTACATTTGAGGCAAAACGAATGATGTTAAATAAAGCCCCGAAATAAACGTAAAAATAATAGAGAAGATAATACCTTCTAAACATATCGACATTTCATAGTTCATATAGTTCTGGCGAGGCTATCTACATTTCAAATTGTAAAATACAGTAACCCGGCCAAAGAAAAAAATTACTCTATATAAGTTCTCATCTGTGGCACTATTCTGGATTTCCCTGGGAATAGGGAGTTGGGAAAAATATGTTCATAGCATTTTTGTCTAAATAAAATTTTTCTGGCCTGCTGTTGGAATTAGTTTGGTGTAAATATTTTCGAAACAAAGTTGTTTGGGAAACTTTTGTTCCACAAAATTTTTATAGTGAAAAATAATTCCCAGTATATCATTGTTTCAAAAATATTTACAGCCAACTAAATGAATTGAATGCGTGGTAGTATCACAATGGACCAAAAATGGCCAAGTGTCAACCACTGAAACCTACGTAAAGTCAGAAATAAAAAAATAAATAGATAAATAGAAATGCCTATTCTCCCCACCGAGAAGTAAGTTTATTTCAAGTGCACTGTTGAAATGCAAAATCTGACAATTTAACGAATGTTGAATAAACTTTCATGTTGAACCATAATTTGTGTTGATCAATTTCGGAGTACCAATATGCAAAGTACAAGTCATGTTTTTTTATCGTCTTATCACATCTTAAAATCACCCGATGGAAACCACAAACGGCGATAAGAATAAAATTAAGCAAGTTTAGGTATTTTTTATATGCATATTACATGTGAATAGCAGAAATAATAAAATAATAGGACCACTTACCGTTTTCGACCAAGTCACCGATTTCACCCATTTACTAATATCATTGCAACATTTTTGATACACTAAATATAGATTATAGCACGAGTAAATTGTAAATAATATTAAATAATCAATAAATAACATTTTTAAGAATTAATTAAAACACATCACAATAATTTAAACGTTTTTATACAACTGCCGTAATATGCACTATGCAGTTCGGTACAACCCCTCCCAACAAAATCAACAACGTAACATAAATGTTATACTTTCGAACACAATTTTAAGACACAGTAGCGTCTCTGCCGGGTTTATGATTAACTACTCAAAATTCAGCCATTTTGATTTCTTTACCTTTTAGTTTAATGTGATAAGAAATACTATGTTGTATTGTGATTTTATTAAAATATTTTGCGAATTAAAATATATTTGAGTTTTAATTAAAAAATACATTTTAAAGTGTTTTATAATTTAATAGTATTCTGGCGATAGTTTAATTAAAATAAATACTTAATAATGTAATAAATATATTTTGTCTTTTAATTTAAAGAAAATATTACTAAACAATACATCGGAAATATAACATCAAAACCGCTCAATTTTATTACGTCTATGTGATTCGAAAACGTACAACAAAAACAGTTCAATTACGGTACGCCATTATGTAGACAAATTGTATACATGTTTTTGTTTCATTTCTGTTGTGACAAAGGTTACGTAAACTTAACATATTTGTTACACAAAAGCGTTACGTTTCTGAAGATTTTAGTATAAGCAAGTCTTTCGTAAACTGTACGTTTCTGGTACGTAATGTTGGACGGGACATGTCAAATAATTATATTGTTTCCATGCAGAGTTGAAAGTGGCTTGAGTTGGAGTTAGCGTTCATGGAAACAGAGTAGAGTTGAGTTTTCGTTAAATTATTTTGAACTCGACGAAACTAATGGGATTGAGTAGAGTTGAAATTCAAAATGGTGGCAAATGAAAAATTTTCATTTTTAATGTCAAGGAAATTTATATTAAAAATTTTAAACCACAAATATATATATTTAAAACAAAAAATTATTTTAAAATAATTTTCCGGACATATAAAATTATACATAGAGTATTATTAGGCACAAATTAAATTAACTTTATCAAGCTGTACCAAAATTTCAACTCAACCTAACTCTACTCCATGGAAACGATCAACACCATTTTGGAATTAACGAAAACCTAATTTCAACTCAACCTAACTCCAACCTGGTTCATGGAAACATGATAAATATCGCTTTAAGGCGATTTCATGTATAATTAGTGTATGTGCTTCTCACACCGAACACTAGGTTCGTGCTGGTCAGTAAAAATACATTTGGTTTAATTTTAAATTCTAATTTTATTTTTTATAATTCATATAGAATTACTTAGTTTTCCGTTTTCGTCTAGGTTTTTTAGAATTATCAGGTGAATTCGGCCTATCATTGGTACTATTTTGGTTCCATTCTTTCTGCAGCTCGTTTAACATGCCAGGGGTGAGCAATCCTTGAGCTAGTAGTCGTTCTGTTAGACGACCACGCGATTGAATAGACCGTGGATCTGGAAATAAAATTAAATTAGAAATGTTAGGAAATTGCGGTTTAATTTATATACCTTTATAGCTAGAATATCCTTTCCGGATCGGTAGAATTTCTTCTTCTCCACTTGACGAATTTGTAAAGCTTTCCGTATTCTTGAGCAACTTTGTTATTTGGAATACGCCTTGCTGTATCAATTCATCTAAATCCTTTTGAGCACTCCGCACCATTTGTGCTTCCGGAAATAAGTCCATGAATCGATAACTGAACCATAAATACAAATCGAGCACATCGAATACCGATTCCAAGTGGACTAGATCAAGAATGGTTTTTGGAAGCGTGAACGGATAGCCGCAATGGCCCATTACCCATTCGAATGTGATGGTTTCATTCCGACTATATTGGCGTGCGAATTTTAAAAACATTGCGCATACAAAGGGCATTTTACGATTTAGTGGCGCACAGCAGAAGACGTATCGAGCGCGTAAAGGAAGTGAAACGTGCTGGATCATTTCGGCTAAGAATTTAAAATCTTCTATATTGCACATAAAGTACAGTGAATCGTCAACTGTGCTTAGTGATACGAATATATCCATTAAATTGCTGAGTGTTGAGTTTGGTAGGTGATAGGCGTACAACTCGATTTGATCGGCTGTTGGATGTAACCCGGCTTGGGTGAGTGGTTCTGGAGTTTGAGCTAACAGTTTTTGAAGTGTTGGCAGATCTTCGCTTCTGAATGTCGTGACATAGCCATTTTCAAATTGTGTACCAAAGCGGCCGGCACGACCCGCGATTTGCAATGCTTGAGACACAGAGATCACATCGACTTCCTTCTCACCTTTCTCGTTGACGGTGGGCTTAATGAGTGAATAAAATATAATTCGTCGAATGCTTAAATTTAAGCCCATTCCAATGGCATCGGTCGCCACCATCACTTTACAGCTATTCATGACATCATTAAATTTGGCGGCTTGGGCTAATTTCGTACCGGGTGGCAAGCCACCATAAATTACGGCGACCTCTTTACCCCTTGATTCGATTTCCCGCGACACTGAATATATATCGTTTTTACTAAAGCAAACAATGCAATCACCTGGTTGAATGTTTTCGAGACTACAAAGGGCTGAGGTCTCGACGGTAAGTTCTGTCAGTCTTTTGTACGTTCGTACTTCCATTTCCTCGCCCGTAGTTTCTAATATGCGCTCAAGTAATGGTAATGTACCGGGTTCCCCACAAACATGAATTTCTTCTGCGACTAGGCCTAAAAATGCCCGAGTCCATGCCCAACCTCTTCCTGGATCACGAAGTAGTTGAATTTCATCGATGACGGCGACTTCATAAGGCGTATTAATAGAGGTCATTTCAACCGTGCATGCCACATGCGACGCGGCGATTCCCTCACCTAAAGCATATTTACGTTCTTCTCCTGTAACCAAGTCGCAAGGAGTCCCCTTTTCATTACTCTTATGGAACACTTCAGTGGCCAGAAGTTTTAATGGCCCGCAGTACACTCCAGATTTAGCACCGAGAAATCGTTCCATTGCATGGTATGTTTTACCTGAATTAGTTGGCCCCGAATGAAATACGATTTTTCTTGTTATGGCCCGAGCACTTGGATACCAGTTTGCCGGTTCACGGAGATCAGAGATTTTCTTTAAATCGTCCATACATTCCAGGTGTGGAAAAACTTGTCGCGCGTGTCGTATGAAATACGGAAATATATCGTCGATGTGTCCGGCCCCTTGGAGTATATCGCTTATCGTGATATGCAGATCCACCGGGAGATTTTCAACTTCTATACAGTATCGCCTAAAACTGGCGAATGCCTGTTGTTGTAAAAAATCTACGAAAGAAAATTATCTATAGAATTATGCAATAATTTTTAAATGGTCACAACAAACTTACGGTCGAGCCCATTCTGAACACATAAATTCTTAATTTCTCGCTTCTGTGTAAATTTATTTAATATTTTGAGTAATTCTCCTTTATCGAGACTAGCACCGGTTAGCTCGGCACCTATATTTATATCATCCGGATTTAATTTCACTGGAACCGGTCGAAAGAGCGCCGAATTTGGACAATCATCTTTTTTGCCTCGAACGAAAGCAACATTCCGCAACAAATTCCCCTTCCGTACAGGATTTAATAAAAATGAATTTCTATACAATTTCGATATCACTACATTATTTAAAGCTAAACTTAAATATTTTAAACTAATTGAATTTTGTAACATTTTTGTAATTGAAATTAAAAAATAAAATTCTCATTTTACACAAACGCTGCCACAATATTTGTTAGGTGACAGTTAACATAACCTATAAATTATTTTATATAAATAAATAACTTTAACAGTGTAAATAAAACATATTCATTTTCATTTACAGTACTGCCTCTAAAGTGTAATGAGGATACTATTTTATATGTCAAAACAATGAAAACGTCAAAATTCTGAGTCATAATCCCAACAAATTTTTCTTGAATTAATCGAATTTAATTGATAATTATAAAATGGGCCTATTTGGAAAATCTCCGGAGCGAAATCCTAAAGAAATGGTATATTGTATATCGATTTTGAATTAGAATATAAACCTTGATTTGTTTGTATTTTAAGGTGAACGAATGGACTGCGAAGTTAAGAAAGGAGGGCTACCAATTGGATCGGCAGGTTCGCAGCATACAACGAGAAGAGGAAAAAGTTAAACGAACGTTAAAGGAAGCGGCCAAAAAAAGTGATCGTGATACCTGTACTATCCTAGCGAAAGAGTTAATTCGATCACGTAAAGCGATAAATCGAATTTACACAAGTAAGGCGCATTTGAATTCGGTCCAGCTCCAGATGAAAAATCAATTGGCCACGTTACGAATAGCTGGATCGCTGTCAAAATCAACCGAAGTTATGCAGGCTATGCAAGCTCTTGTCCGTCTCCCAGAAGTGGCTGCAACGATGCGCGACATGTCCCGCGAAATGATGAAAGCTGGAATACTCGAAGAAATGATGGAAGAATCGTTCGAATCGATTGAAGATACCGAAGATATGGAAGAAGAAGCCCAAGCTGAAGTAGACAAAGTGTTATGGGAAATTACGGAGGGAAAACTCGGAGAGGCACCCCTTCCATCAACCGAAGAATTGCCATCAACATCAAAAACACGGGCCGAACCACAAGAAGAACCGGAGGAGGAGGAAGAAGATATGGAGGAAATGCAAAGTCGTTTACAAGCTTTACGTTCCTAAATTTTACAATTGTTTTCGATTTTATTATGTACCTTCTAAATTTTTTTAAAAGAGCTCTAATTTATTTTCTTATACTTTTCTTTAATATATTATAGATTGCACTGTGTACTCGTCAAGTGCAACACAAAATTACTTAAGATTTTGCTTTTTGTTAGAAACGTAAACGTACATACAAAACATACATTTATAAAACAGATATATGTACCTTTTTATTAATTTTATTGTACTAAAATAATAAATAACGTGTGCTTTATTATATAATAATAAAATAATACAAAATTTAAGTATTAATTAAATAAAACGTTTAATACTAAACCAAAATAAAATTCTTTCATATTATTAAACCTACAATAATATCATGATACTGAATCAACACACCTTCGATAAAATTGTTAAACTTGACGTTTTAAATTTGAAATTGGTCTAGTGTTGTTCGTTACCGTTTATTTCATGTGGTAGTCATTGATTTTGTTAATAGTGTTATTAGCACACTATTAATTAATAAATTATTATTATTAACATATAGTTATAACGCGGTAAGTGCATAAAACTTTAATATGATAACGATTTTATTCGAATATATGCGCGTTGCTTTTTTCTCATATTTAAAATTCATAAAATCCGTCTCCTGAGTAGGTCGTTTTAGTGATCTTGACATTTTTGTTACGTTCAGGAAGTCGAAACTGCTGTTTAGCTGGTACCCTATAATATACCAATGCAATTTATGGTTTTATTCATGAGACTTCAATTACATATAAACAAAATTAAGAAAAATTTATCATTTTTCTCCACTAACAAGAATAAAAGAAAGTATCGTTTAGCAGATACCTGATATCGGCAGTAATAACGAAAAGTTTCATTGCAGGGCCCGGAAATGCGTTGGGGCATTTATTTAATATTCGCTCCGAGAGAGACGCTTATCCTGCTTTTATAATCACCATTAGGATCTAAGAAACATCTACAGTCGATTCCGTTTAATCGAGATACCGCTTAATCGGGGCACCCGCTTAATAGAGACACAAATGTGTGTCCCAATTAAGCGGTATGCACTGTTTCTTCCGCTTAATAGGGTCACCTGGTTAATCGGGAGAAGGGACACAAATGTGTGTCCTGATTAAGCGGAATCTGCTCGGCGCATCCGGTTAAACGGGACAATTGTATCGCGATAAGCGGAATCCTCTGTATTACGATTTACAAATATGTAACTGATTTTAAATTGAAGTTACAACCAAATTAGATTTTTTCAAAATTTAAGTGGAAATGAAAAATGTCACTAAGGTGAGCGTGAACCACTCGGGTTATACTCGAGGTCATTTTAATCGAACAGGTAAATGAATTCGAATTGATAAAATTTGTTAACACTGATGTGTAACGAATTACAGCTTACTTGTATATAAGTTGTCTGAACATCCCGGCCGCTCTAAACATCGAAGATTTCCACAAGCAATGCCAATTTATGTATTGGTGGAACGAATTCTTCTCAGTTTTAATGATAGGTTTCAGTGGTTTGACACTTAGGCCATTTTTGGCCCATTGTGATACCACGCATTCACGCCACATCATTAACCCATTCACCTATTCACCTACTCACACAACTACAGTATACCACCTGCACATTGCAAGCTCCATGTCAACCTGTACGTTGACATGGACGGTGGGTCGGCGCTGAATTCTGCACTCCATCAGAGGGTCTTAGTTGTGTTTATTAACATCACCGATTGTAGTCGATGATGAAAATTCGATTTGCATCTAGCCTCTGATGGGATTCGAACCCAGTACCTCCCGGTCCAAGTGCCGAAGCTTTAACCACTGCACCACTTGTCCGGTAGTTTTAATGATAACCACTCGAATTAATCCGTCAGCCCTAGATTAAACCTTACTGGTTCGTCCCTTAGAATATTGATTGGTAATAGGTTTGGCTTCCTTGAGGTGTATCAAGCTGTTGATACCATGGGGTTATGCCACTTCTAGCTTATGCCAATTCAAACTTCTAGTTTCGGAATGATAATAGTAGGTTGGTCAATTAAAAAATATGTGTTGACATTTTCAATGGATGGCCTGTCGATTGTCTTATTGGACTTTTGGTAAAGATCAAAAATAATTATTCCTGTTTAAATTTCAGAAAACCAACAAGTTCCAAAATTTAATCAATCATTCAATTTATATTATGAATCTTCTAATTCTTTGTCTTTTTTTTGTAAATGAACTTTTCATCATCATTGAAAAAATTAAAAAAGCTTCTATAGAATATGCCACTTCCGTTTCATAAATGTCCACCAAATTTTACAAGGAGCTCCCAAATATGTGAAAAAGTTAGTGGAGACATGCCGAATTTTGGTGAAATAATTTTTTTTTTGGCAAACATCATCATTTCCGCGTGAATTTTAGAAAACTGATTTGGACCGATATTGTTGCAAATTTAATTTAGAATCGTTTACTCCATAGTTATTCTTCTCATAAGTGATATACTTTTACAATATTTGCAAAAAAACGAAAAATCTACTGTGGAAACTGCTACTTCAGGTAGCCCGATTTCCACCAAAACTCACTGGGATCTTCCAATTTATGGAAATTGCTTAAGTATATGAAGTTTAATCCCGATCAAATAATCGGTTTAACCAACCATCACCAACTTTCTTATCATCTCGGAGTCTCCGGGAAGAATAATCAGATGTTTCATGATTGTGTAAAGGGCGAACGCGACTTTCTTATTCGGCATTCAACGATTACCTCCTGTAAATTATCTCCGAATTTGTTATCAATAATAAATTGGTTAAGATATTTAAATTTGCTTTCAAAGGTAATGTTAGGTTGGATTGAATGGGATTAGGGTTTCGATTTGACTCGTTCGGTTGCTTATAACACACTTCCAGTATTGCCTCTAAGTCGGTATTTTCTCGCTGCCCAAATGTAAAAAATTAGTTATGCCGTTTAGGGCAGTAATGTCATATCTTCTTGCGTTTACGCAGCGCAACAACGTGGATGCCGTTCAAAAAATTGAAGCAATGAGTTTCGGATTTTCTGAAATACAGCCTGATTTCTGTTCAGATCAATATTAAAATCACTCATAATAATTTAGAGTATTAGAGTCAACGTTCTATATGTACAAAATTGTATTGCAGCCTGTATTTGTTCGTTATGATTACTCTCGCTCTCCATTTTCTTTTTTCATAATACTCACGAGAAAATTTATCACCCTTATATACTGTTACAATTTTCATTCTAAATATATTTTTCCATTTCTTCATTTCATTTTTCCGAGTGTTTTCATAAGTTTAACAAGTAAAAGTTTTGTTCGTGCGCTTTATAAAAATTTATATTGTGAGAAATAATAATATTTTTGTGTTAAGCATAAATTCTATTTTAATAAATTAATAACAAAATAATTGGTCTCTAAATAATCATCAAATATCTATACCTATACAAATAAATTAATTTAAATTATTAATTATTAAGTATGTATATTAAATAAAGTTTAGTTGCGAATATAAAAAAAAATTTATGTTTAGTTGAAAATATTTATTTTATTTATTTATTAAAATGCTCCGTGTGAATAAAAAATATATTATAGTGCAATATATTATCTAGATAAAATACGATATAGTTTTTAGATAGTTTTATTAAAGTGAGTATATCAACACACTCAACTCATTCATCCATCAATCATGGATAAATATCAATATGGAATATTTGATTAAGTGTCAGGTTAGTCTAAAAAAAGGCTTTGCATATCAATTTTTGTAATCTTCATTGACTTTGGAATCCGCAAAAATTCCAAATTGACAATAAAATTTCTCAATGTACTTATAGTTCAACTACATGTATAAATTATAGTTTTCCGAGTATGTACATAGTTTGTTATTTTTCAGTTTAGTTGTGAATGTATCTGGTTTCTGGTGGAAAATATATGTCAAATACAGTGCGCGAAGTGACTGTTATTGATTTGACATGAATTTTTTCAAGTTCATTTATAGTTTACGCGAGAAAGCTCTAAATTTGGTTTAGGCTTTCGGTTAAGAAAACAGCACATCTACAACCTTATTCTTGTTTTTTTTTTATTTCGCGGTTTTAACTTGCTTTAACACTCGACTATATCAAACCTATAAGATTTTCTGGCAAATACATTAGAAATGTTAAATTAGGAAATTGATTTTAGGATTACAGTAGAAAATATTTGGATTGTCGCCAGCTTCATTGCTGCGTAACAGGAATGTAAATTTCAAATTGAGAATAAACTGGAGCCACAAATTTGGTAATTCCGTAATAATTTTGAATCACCCGCAATTTTTTGCTCTATCTCACATATCTCCTGCACTGTACGTCACATTCATGTTATCCTTTTAGTTTTATTTGCACATGCGTTACCAATGAATTTGTGAATGTTTATTTATGATGATATTATGTTTTTGTATGCTTGCCATGCGTTCTCCTTTTGGCCCTGCTGTTTTAATATATAAACACTTTATGTTACGTCTTATTATATTATGTACATATAGAAAGTGTAACTATATACTCAAGTATATACTATATACATTGTTATGTTTAAATTATTAAAATCAGCCACCCCAGCCACATCTTGTCGACACTCGACTCAAGCATATTTGATTAAATTTATCTATATAAAGATTCGGTAATCCTAATAGGATCAATACACGATTTGTATCCTTATTTGTACACCGAATAATACACAATAGATGTAATTTTGGAGGTTTTTAATACACTTTGGTCTAGGTTATCCTATTTAGGGTATATTTTATTTACTAGAACGGAAAATTCGGTTCGTTATCGATTTTACGAATGTAAAAGTAATTTCCCTAGAATTTTAAATCAGCTGACTAAGAATAATATTGTTGGGCGGTGTAACGGCAGTACAGCATTGATCTTCTTGTTCCATAGAATTTATGAGAGCACGACATTGAATTTTTTTGATTGTTTTTGTCTCGTCAATTATTAAAGATTTTCATTCCATGTCGCTTATAAATAAATTCTTATGCGAACATTTTTATGGTAAAGACATTATTTTATAATTATCAAGGGTCATCGTTTCAATATTTTATTGGAATTTTATTTGATTTTGGGACAAAAACGTGTATATTTTAATATATTACGGAGGTGGATCCATTGTTATAATACATTTTGAGATGCGGTTAGTGGAGTGAATCCAGATAGAGAAGAGAAAAAAAAACTATAAAATGGAACTGGAGATATCTTTGTAATTTAAACATGAAATTTTTATTATAGGCTTTAAGCATTTTCATTTATTATTTAAATTGTTTCGTTTATAAAAATATTTTCATTTGATGTATTTAGGCTATATACGAAAAAGTAAATTGTTTATTACCAGCAAAAGCTAATATGGCCATAAGTAAAAGACAAATCAACTTTTACATTGTTTCCAATTTTACAAAAGAATCCAATCAATGTGGTTATGTATTGTCGTGATATAGAAGAATAATCCACAGACAGCACAAAAAATATTTAGTTTATTGTTTGCAAAATTGTCTTTTCCATTACGGAGCTCATAGAAACATAACCAAATACTCGAGTTAACAAATTGAAACCGATTTTGTTAATATTATAAAATTAATCCACTCGCACAAAATAGAAAATGGTAAAACAGCGACTGTAGTTTATTACAAGATATTATTGAATATACAGCAGATTACATTTGTTTAGCAACTTAACAAATGTTTAATACTTCTCGTTTTCGAAATTAAATTAGAAAAAGTTTCACATCCAGAAAATGCTGCACATCCAGAAAGCATTGGAATGAGAAAGATTTACCATAAACGTCAAATAATTTATAAATTCAAATCTATGCTTATTTTCATTGAAGAGACTTTTTTCAACTTAGGGCAGTTTTCTTGACATACTGATGCACACATTATAGAGTCGTCACCGACATCTCGAATAATCTTAATAAATACTAACGATTCTTATTTCGAACACAATTCTGCGTGCTCGCAAGAAGTATTAGTATGAGCAAATATCTTCACTAATCCTTCTTGAAGGCACATGGCTTTTTCAATGAACTACTAACCTTATAGGGCGATTAGAAAGATTAATCTAAAGATAAATCTAAAACCTATAAACTTCCGATGCATTAGTTAGTCTGTTCTCAGCCAGCAGAGCGCAATTATTGAATTTGGGAGGTGGAAATATAGTTTCCAGAACTATCCCAACACGTACCTAAGGGAGGATATAGGTTTATTTCCCTATGGGTTTTATGGGTCCCATTTGAAACGCGATATTTTAAAACGCGATATTTCAAAACGCGATACGGCACAAAACGCGATATGGTACAAAACGTGATATGGCACAAAACGCGATATTCCAAAACGCGATATTTCAAAACGCGATATTTGTTTATAGGAAATTAAAAATCGATATGAGCGGGAGTTTAGGATTGGCTTATAACAGGCGAGAGCGTTAGAGAAATTTAATTTCAGTTTATATGAATTTAAAAATCGATAGGAGCGAGAGCATAGGACCGGGCCATATCGCGTTTTGTACCATATAGCGTTTTGAAATGTCGAGTTTTGAAATGTCGCGTTTTGTACCATATCTGGTTTCGTCATATCTCGTTTCGAAATATCGCATTTCGAGCGGACCCCGTGTTTTATATCCCTTTTGCTGCCCACTACACTAACACAATTGTGTGGGTACGGCAAAAGTACCACGTCAAAATTTATTTTTGTATGTGTTTTCAACAAACTTACACATTTGTGTTTTCCTTTCAAACACATTTTCGTCCGAAAAAAACACTATAACTATACACACAATTGTGTTGGTTGTACTTCAAATCAAGCGAAATTTTTTGTCAAAAACGCCATTACATACTATGATTTTTTACTCACACATTTGCACTTAAATCAAGCCATTTGTTTTTGGTTGAGAAAGGGATATACGTACAATTTCACGTATAATACATCTGTCATTGGCAGACAAGTTTTGTTGACAATATGAAATATTAACTTGGCATATATAAAAGTTTATGTGACTTTTCGAAATGTCACATAATCGAGTAAATCTAGATGCAGTTGCATTTAAATTCAATAGCAAAGCGACAATACGGGTAAATGGAAAAGTTTGAATCGATAATCTCCCAGTCAGCTTCTTGTAGCCTGCTCCGGACAGTGAATTGAAATCGCAGCAAGCCTATGTGGGCTATCTCTAAGGCGAAAATAAAATATTTTAATATATTGTTGCCCAATGGCCCTATTCTGTTAATTCCCTGGGCCCCAGGAAAGATATTTTCATAGTATTTTTGTTACAATTTTTTTTTCTGGCATATATGGTAAACGGTTGGTGTAATTTTTTTCAAAAACAAAATATTAATTATAAAATATTTTTTCAATCCAATTTCGATACGGTGTCGTAAAACTACTGTTATATGTTATTTTATTTCCCCGCTGCCTATTGGGATTTGCATTGAAAAAAGAAAAATAACATAACATAATATAAAATTTTAGATCCCGGAATCGACCCCAATATTTCCATAGCGAAACTGGCAGGGAAAGTTTTTCCCAATTTTGTTTACAAAAAAATTACCACACATACGATTCCGAGATCTAAAATTTTATGTTATGTTATGTTGTTTTTGTTTTTTCAATACAAATCCCAATAGAAAGCGGGAAAATAATATAACAACAGCAATTTTCATGTCACGAGAATCGGGTCCACTATTGTACCTTAGTATGCCAGCAAAAAATTATTTAAATAGAATTTATATGTAAATTCTTTCCTCAATTCCCTTTTCCCGGGGGATTACCAGAATAGGGCCACAGATAGGGTTGAACATAAGATTTATCAACAATGTTTCTGTTATTTTAGATAGAAGTCAATCTTGAAGAAGTCGCTGATAGTGAATAAAAAACTACAGTAGCCCGGAGTGCGCTATTAAGAGCTGATTGAGCAATTATCTAAATGCAACTACATCTAGCTTCACTCGATTACGTGACGCTTCGATTTGTCAACAAGTTTTTTAGTTATCAAGAAGAACAGGATAATACAAACTCTAGTACATGGGCAAAACTAATTGATTGATTGATTGGTTAATTGGACTGTAAGACAAAGAACTTGATAAGTGTCCCGGATAACGTCGGGCCTATTCCTACACATAACAAAAGGAAGGATAGAAAATGTATTTTTCTTTTTGGACGGAACGACTCGGTTTCAGACACCTAGCGATCGTACGGCACAACACAATTCTAATCGACTCGTAATCTACTAGAGGAATAAAGGCGATAATATGACGATGACCATGGTATAGGTCTTCAACAATTGCTTCTCTAAACCAGCAACATGAGGAAAAAAAATTATTATTTCACGTACATCTAAATTAATGCTTTCCGGCTTCCTAAACAAAATTGATTGATTGATAATACATGGGTAAAATCAATGCAATAAAATTGTAAGTTAGTTGTCAAAGTGTCAACTGCCAACTTCCATGTACATAAACATATTTTTTTTGTTTATTGTAATAATTATAATTAATTTTTAACTTAATTGATTTAATTTTAGTGTTTCTTTGGTTTAGTGCTTCTTTTTCTTTGGCTACCTTTTCAAGATTTTTCTCTAATTGATCCTAGACGGTTTTCAACACGCTATTACCTGTGAGTAGGTTAAGCTTATCATCTATATTAAGCGGTGTTTCCTGATCCTCTCCTTCGGAAATATTTAATTTCGATTTTTCAGGAGATTATAGGTTCATTTGGATTCGAGAATTTTTATGTCGTAGATGATTGAATTCGGTGATTTTTCCAACTTTCCGCCGACTTTAAAATAGAATATTAAGTACAATAATTAAACTTCAATGTGTTGTAAAATTGACGTGGTACTCACATTGCATTCGTCTGTCTCACCATTTTTTATTTGTGTATTATCATTTATTCATGAAATTACATAATGGTGTTCCTGGACATTACGTTTACATTGAATTTTAATTTATATTTCATGTTTCGAACTATTATGTCGGTTAGGTTTCTAACATTTCTCTTCTAGTGCCGCAAGCAATACTAAAATATAATAATGGTTCCTGGAGATTATGTGCCCCTCCTGACATACACAGTTCGTTAAAACCACATATAATATGAACAGCACAGCACGGACACGATAATATTCGAAACGAGAAAATTTCGTCTCAAATTCTCCAGTCAGTCGACCGTAAACAGAAAACTACTTGCCAAATCTTCCATAATGTATTGCCCGTCTTCCTCATCTGGCCACTTGAGGGTTCAACATTTACATCGTAAATAATTCCTATGGATTACAATCGAACATAATGACATGGTCTATACACTTAAACGGGGCGGCATGTACTTACCACCGGTAACCAAAAAATACGGCAACAGTAACATGTAAATATTTTAGGAACTTCCAATATTGAGAACGATGAACTATACAACGTTTCTAGCATTTTAACAAACTACATAAAAATTGAGGACATGTTTTGACCTAGACATGACAGTACTAATTAATTTTTTTATTTTGAAAAATAACCTACGCAGTTTTTTTTCCATTAGCTGTGTTGATTTTCGAATTTTTTTCGAACTTGTACTAAAACACCTAACTTCACTATTGTCTTATAGAAAACAAATTTTGGAACACGATTTTAGAAACCAGTGTCCTATATTGATACTATTTAATATTTGGTTAAAATTCTAACAATTTTTAAGCTTTTTACATAATTCAAAAACCAAAAAAAAAAAGATTGGAAATTTAGTTTGACATGATCGTATAAAATAAACTAGTGGACATTAAACATCGATAGTATCAATTGTAAATGACTATCGATAACTATCGATTGTTTACTCTACTATATTTTATTAGTCGGGGAACCACAGAAAAAGAAAATTTTACCATGTCGGATATTTTATTATTAATTCATTCCTTTCGTCTCATTTTTGTGTGGTTCGTCTTCGTGTTCGTATCAACCAACACTAGTGTTAGTCAAATTCGAATGTTAAATGTTTTGTTTTGTTTAACCCCGTGAAGCTAGCCCGAATTTTCAGCCCGAATTTTTAATTTTTATCTTCTGTCATGACACAAAATATAAGCAAATTATAACTATAAAGCAAATTTGTGTCACACGCAAATTTTAACTATTAATTAATTGTGTATTAAATAAAAATATTGAACTAATCGTGGCTTCTAAAAATAATAAAAACAAATAATAAAAACAAATATATTACTACTGAAACATCAAAGTAAAACAAAATTAATAGGTCAAGTTTTCAAAAAAAAATCTAAAAATGTTTTCAGTGGAATTATGGGAACTATCACGGGAATTGCTAAAGTTTTGACTAGAAATCGACATAATTTCGGAAAAATTAAATAAATTAATTAAAAATAAATTAAATAATAAATAATAAAAAAAAAAAATACTATCTGGGATGATCTGGATACAGCCGATTGAATCTCGTTTCTCAGGCGATTCACGAGCTTCACTTGGCTTATACCGCCAGGTTCGTTGAAGTTTTGACTACAAACTAAGAGGTTTGTAGAAAAATTCTATCTGGATGTATCTGGATATAGTCGTTTGAATCTCGACTCAGCGGCTAATTTCTCTGCAAATCTCTTAGTTTGTAGTCAAAACTTCAACGAATCCGGCGGTATATTCCAAGTGCTCGTGAATCACGTATAATACGAGATTGAAACGACTATATTTAGATAATTCCAGTCTTTCCAGATAGAAATTCTCTGCAACTAATTCTTAATTCGTAGTCAAAACTTCAACGAATATGCCGAGTGCTCGTGAAATGTATGTTAGTCGAGATTCAAACGACTATATCCAGATAATTCCAGATAGAATTTTTCTACAAATCTCTTAGAAATGGAATATGCCAAATGCTCGTGAATCGCCTATGACTCGAGATTCAAACAACTACATTAAGATAATTCCAGATATAATTTTGCAGGAAATTTCTTAGTTTGTAGTCAAAACTTCAACGAATCCGACGGTATATTCCAAGTGCTTGTGAATCGCCTGTGAGATGAGATTCAAACGACTATATTCAGATAATTCCAGTTTGTAGTCAAAACTTCAAACGACTATGTCCATAAACAACAAAATAAAATTTCGGACTGAAAGTTCTTGCTAGATTCATATTGTGTTCATTCACGTAATGCTAATTTAGTTTCCGCATTGTCGTTTTCAGGTTAGGTTTGGTCTGTCCAACAATTGAAGAGATAATTTAAAAATACGTAAAAGTATATTTATAATTTCGGGCTGAATGCTCTAAATGTCATAACAGATTAGCATGACACATTTTACTGTCGCGACAGTAATATTTTTCGCGCTGGGATATACAAGTTTCTCGATAGTTATAGTTTAGTATTGATAGCGGGCTTTTTGAACTGAATATCTACATGACATTGTATCATGATATTGTTTAATGTCGCGATAGTCACATTTTTCAGGCTGGGATAGTAAACTCTCACGATAGTGATAGTTTAGTGTTGCCATCGCGTTTTTTTGGGCTGAGTATCGCGCTAGCTTCATATACATAGAAAGTCACGCGTGTGGAATTATTTTAAGAAGACAAACACTGAAGACAGCTAGACAGCGGGTACCAACCGGCAGGTCAAGCTCCGAAACAATTTTATGGCCGATGACACTCCTTGAAGCGCAATTCATAAAATTTGCGTTGTCTGGCGCGATGGAAGCTTCTGATTATTTTTATTTTTACGACTTTTTCCATAATACTCGTTTCCCAATCGATTTGCCGATTGGAAAGCTTGCAATCCTTACAGTATCGAATTTTTCCTATTTTTTCGGTTATTAGTGTTTTTCCTTTGCCGATCTTTAACAAAATTTTATATAATACAAACTAATAATGTCACTATTTATAAAATTCGTTAAAAATACACTAATAGTAAACCAATAAAATGAAACGCCTGAGATATACTAACTGGCTTTAATTGAATTTCGCGGAGTGTACATCCTTAATATCACAGCAAAGAAATCTAAAGAACTTTTGTACAAAAGTAAAAAGTAGAACAAAAAAAAATCGCCAAATGAGAAAAAAAACGATTTTAGTCGGATAACCCTTTTCTTGCGATAAACTTCCTCCTTAGATTTGTTATTTGATAAATGTATCAATCTTTCCATATATATCTTATGTTCTTCCAAAAGGCAAGAAAAAAAATTGTCGTATTTTAAGAATTATATCGCTTTCGTTTATTATAATGTGATTCATTCTGCGATGTACACGCAGGCAGCGAAATCCTTTCTTAACACGATGATTTATCGCAATCGGCATTAACAAATATAAATCAATATAGCTAAAATTTTGCTAAGTCATGCTAGAAATTAAATAAACTCGAGCAACAGTTAATTTTGAGGGGAGCTGCTGTATAATAAAAAAAGGATAATGCAATATAAATGTAGACCGAATCCCTTATCAGTTTTATCATACATGTTACAAAATAACCTTTAACCTTTTTTTTACTTGAAAACAAAGCCGGATATTTTTGTTTTGCAAAGTATACGCAAATAATAACAAGAGATGATGTACCGAAAAAGAGGCTTTGAGCCTATAACAACAATTATGATTAGTCGTTGTTTCATATAACATATTATAACAAAGGATGGCGTTTCCTCGCGACTGATACACGGTCGGTATATAACCCTTGCTCGATATACATTTTTATGGGATGTCTGATTTCTTATTTTGTCTTCGGTGTGATAACAATGTTTTTGGTACGTTTGTATAAGGATTTAAGTATAGGTTGAATTCATCTCGTTAAAAATGTTATGTTTATTTTTTTAGGCCAAATATAAATAAAATAAGTGTTTTTCTTCGTAAAATTTAAAAGTTCAGTAGGATCTGTTTATATGGTGTTTATTTATTTTACAATAATAATTTAGGATATGCGGAGGAGGATCATGTTTTTTATATTATTACAAAAATATATCAATTTGCTCAACAGAAAAAAATAGGATTCTTTGTCCTTGGTTTTATTTCAAGCACTTCGTTTGATATAAATTATTAATAATGATTGATTCCTTCACCTTGTAAGTTCTACTTCAGTAAATCGGTTTTAGTTTTACAAAAAAATTTCAAACGAAATTAAATATTTTCTGATTGTGACATTTTTGATAATACATTAACGTCATTACCTGAGCTACATACTAATAATTTTTAAATGAGAATCTCAAATCAGTTTTTGAATGTTCAAAACACATCAATAATTTTGCCTGTTTGCTTGTTGGGAGATGTACACAAACTTTCAATTCAGTTTCATGAGTTTTTTGGACGTGATATCTCGATGATTATGTAAATAAATAAAACATACCCACCCACCCATTTTTGTGGATGAATTATTCTTAGGAATCAATTCTTAGGAATTTGATTAATGTGACACTCGATTTTCAAATATATCTAAAGATAGTTTGGTGAGAATAAATGCTATTCACGAAGATGATGTCGAGTGGCAAATTGTAATTTTGTAATCTATGGCCCTTCACAAATACCAAATTATTTCTATCGACTGATTTATTCAGGGTGGAGTTAAACCCTGACCCTAATGCACAGCTACTATCAAAAAAATGTCCCTTAAGCAAGCAGAACTCATACGGCAGAACATAACAAGATGGTATGGATAATTATATTCTAATTAAATGCTCTATTAAAAAGTGTTGGGTTCCATCCCTTCCAACTAAAACGCGGGTTCTGCTAGCTTTAAAAAGGTTAGCAGAGCCCATATCAAAAACGATTTAAAAACAATTGGGAAATTAAAGGTTAATTTTAGGCTAATTAAATGTTCTATTTAATTTTATTTATTATGCTCGCTCTAGGAAAAAAGTAAGGCTTTATCACAGGCTTTATCACTTAAAAGCTAGCAGAACACAAATCGAAAGTCGGCCCAAAACCGAAATTAGAACGCAAAACAAGAACAATTGACATTCAAATAATTTTAGGCTCATTATGACCTAATCAAAAGCCACATTAAAAATTTGTGGGCTTCACTCGTTTTTGACCAAACTTCAGGCCATTTAATTTAAAGTTAGCATTCCATACTGTCTTGTAATGTTCTGCCGTATGGGTTCTGCTCCCTTAAGGGACGTTTCAAAAATTAGGGTTAGGGAACACTATTTGTCTTAATTATGAGTTTAGTCTTAAAAAATCAAATTTTATTGATTGAAATATTGAATAATTTTCTTTTTTAAATTCATGATGTATTTTAATTAAATTGCTAAAGCAGACATTCTTCTGAAGTTATTGCTGAATCTGGGTACACCTGCAGATAAAACGTTTAAGTACTTTATGTAATTTTAAGTGAGTTTCATAAACTGCAGTTTTTTTAATTAAGGAGATCGGACAAATATAGAATAAATTTCTGAATAGTTAACACTTTTGAGTTGTTGGCCATTATTTGCCATTTTGATAGTTATTTACAGGACCAATTAGCGATAACATATTGTTGAAAACGCTTAATACGCTTTTTAAAAAGTTAACTATCCAGGGCGCATATTCTTGAAATCCGCTGATATTTTCGAATGCGGATTATAATTAAGTATGGGTCACATCGCTGGCAACCACATCGCCGGCAACCACATCGCCGATCGGACAGATGGCCGGCAACAACATCGCCGACAGGAATTTTGGCCGACAAGCCCACATCGCCTACACAACCAGATCGCCAACAAGCCACTTCGCCGACACAACAACATCGCCGACACAACAACATCGCAGACACCCACATCGCCGACACCCACTTCGCTGACAACTACATCGCCGACAGGAATTTTGGCCGACAGACCCACATCGCCGAAACGAGTATGGGTCACATCGCCGACAGAAATGTTTACCGATAAGCCCACCTCGCCGACACAACAATATTACCGACACCAATTTTGTCGACACCCACATCGCCGACAACCACATCGCCGACAGATCAGATCTTATACATAGAAAAATACTTTTTACGCTATTTGCCGCTTTTTGCGCTTACATTGCCGTAGGTAGATACTCCTGATGATGACCTAACAAGTCGAAATCGATCGAGTGATTTTTTAAACTTTTTGAAAAATATTCTGCGAAACAAAAACAAGTGATTAATAAAAATGTGTTTATTAAACATAGAAAAATTCTAAAAAAAAAAACCGTACATGATCCTTAAATAGTCATCTATCACACGATGTGCGCCGGTAGTTGGGCCAACGAATAGCGTCTGACTTCTATGGACTATATCTCAACTCGTATACATAGAAAATTTTTATAAAAAGTCGTACGTGCTCTTTAAACATTCAACCATCAAACGATGTGCACCGCATAAGAAAATCCCGACATTTTTACTCTCACGCTCGAAAATTTTGATTGTCATGAGAGTTTTTAACTATCGTCATAGCAACAATTTTCGGGGCTGAGAGTAAAACTCTATGGATTTTTTGGGCTGACTGTAGAAAATGTCATGATAGCAACAATTTTGCTGCCATAGCATTCGTCTAAGACTGAATTTAGCCTATCTTCACACACATATAAAAATTGGGCTTATTTCACAAATATGTATAAGTATTATATCTACTCTCAGCCCCGAAAATTTCATCTTTCATGACATTTTTTAACTATCATGATAGAAAATATTGTTGGGGCTGAGAGTAAAAAATGTCAAGATTTTTTGGGGTGAGAGTAAAAAATGTCATGATAGCAATAATTAGTGTTGCCATCGTATCATATACATGGTGTCGGTGATGTTGTTGTGTCCGCGATGTGGGTTGTCGGCGATCTGATTGTGTCGGCGATGTGGGTTTGTCGGCCAAAATTCCTGTCGGCGATGTGGTTGTCGGCCATCTGTCCGGTCAGCAATGTGGTTGTCGGCGATGTGGGCTTGTCGGCCAAAATTTCTGTCGGCGATGTGGTTGTCGGCCATCTGTTCGGTCGGCGATGTTGGTGTCGGCGATATGAGCCGATTCCATTAAAATTTGTATTAAAATTCTTTATGTTTTTCTAATTTTTCGCCGGCTACTTTAATCGTTTTTTCAAATTTGTTTGTTAGTTTTGTATTGTTAAAAAATCCGAGGACATTTTTAACTGGGTAAATCAATGCGAATTTATTCCCTAGTAGGGAAATAAATAATAGAAAAATTACAAGCAAATTTAAAAAAACGATTAAAGTAGCCGGCGAAAAATTAGAAAAACATAAAGAATTTTAATACATAATCCGCATGCGAAAATTTCGGTGGATTTCAAGAATATGCGCCCCAGCTCCAGTTATACAAATTATTTTTGCGATAGGATTAAGCGAATATGCGAAATATTTGTATGATGCAAGTTAATCGTTTGCTATTTGGGGCAAAACTAGATTCGACTATTTTTCAAAATGTAGGAAAAAAGGAACTGTCGTATTGTTGGGCGATATTTTAGCCACCGGACAAAATGATCAAGAGCACATCAGTAATTTAGAAGATGTTCTCTCTAAATTAAAAAAAGCGGGGTTTAAATTTTAGGAGCTATGAATGTAAAGCAATATTTTAGGAAATTAAAGATATCATGATTTCAGAACACATATAGTGAGTGCATTTTTATACAAGTCAAGCTAATAACTGATGCTTTACAATATGGAGTTGCTTCTATTTCGTTTCGTACCTATTTCCAAACGGAAATGACAAACCGATTATTAATTCATCGCGAGATTGAAGAAAATCAGAGTGTAATTATTCTGGGTCTATGATTTGAGCCCTCGCCCCCGGATATTGCCCCTCTCTTCTCCTCCATATATTACCCATGACCATCACCACCGACGAATTACTCCCGGTACATTTATAGGTCAAGGTTTAAGGTTTTATAATTCAAGATCCTCTTGATTTCCTCTCCACGCAACCAACTAATATTTTTCTTTGGAGCAGTTTTTTGTCTGTAAATAATTTATAGAGAAAATGCAAAACTTTGCATACTTCACAAAATAAAATACCAACAACCCCCCAAGAACGACCGATCAAACATCACGGTGGATAAAGTGTCTTGATTTTCCTTGTTCCGCTTCGAGGCTAATGCTTTTGATGTCGTTGATGTCGTAGCCACCCGGCATCTTGGTTGTTTCTTCCAATAGTGTTATGTGTTGCAATAGTTATGAATGACTGGTAGACAGAATCAATTTGCTTTTCCGTTTTGGAATTTTTCATGAGAGAACACGCACTTGATTCAACTAAATTCAGTGACAAGCTGGCGATTGTAGTTACTGGTGAGGTGCAAGCTGTCAGGACCAATATGATTTTCTGCACTGCTACGGATTGTTGTGTTAAAGTCGCTCACGATAATTTTAATGTCATGGTGCCGGATTTTATTGATGACTTCCTCCACCTTGACAAAGAATATAATTTTTGACTTCATCTGATTTATGTTCGGTGGATGCATCTCCAGGTCTTAAAAGGCTAAGCACGTTCCATATTTCCATTTTTAAAGCGTTATTCGTGTAAAGTTTCCGAGGTCGTAATTGTGATGAATTCGATATGGTAATCCGAGGCGTTTGTTTAAGGTTCATAACCTAGTTTTTGTTGTGAGAAACGGTTGTTAGCTTCAGCCACCCCTAATCTGGAGAACAGACCCTGATTTGGTATTGGGTTTAGCGCAGCATTTATAAACAGAACCTCCAATGCTCGTTTCCCCTACAACGACTGATTCAGTTAGAGCTACCCGGAGAATCCAAACACTTTTACACTTCTAGAATTTATTTCAAATGCAAATTAAATTAATTCGAACGGAATTTAAATTTAAACACGATCATGAACAAGAATTTTCTTGTGGCCTAACTAACTTGAGAAAAATGTTTTACACGACCAATCTCAAGTTATGATAAGAAAAAATTCTTTCGTGCTCGTGCTCATCACAGCAAATCACGCAGATTCTTTTTCCTAAAAAATCTAACAAGGTTTAATTCAAAAACGGTTCAACGAGATTTCTGGAAAATGTGATATTGGAATGTATGTAAACAGTTTTTGTAATGAAGGATGAATTCACTAACGTATATCGGCATTTAAATTATTCGGTATTCCAAGAAAAAGAAATTGGTATTCCACCTACAACTAGAACACTTATGTTTTACCAAATTAGTTGAGAATAACTTTCGTCTTCAAAAAATCACATCATACTTTGGTTGGATACCCAATGTGTATAAAACTTGCCCTGTAACACGAATAATTTTGTGTTTCCCAATTCTTTCTTCAGTCTTACACGTTTCACAATGGAAATTGAATTTCCCATAGGAACTTGTTATGTGGGCGTTTAATAAAGGTATAAATAAAATTTCAAGAAATTTAATACAAACGATTTTAAGGTTTCCATGCCACATTCATAAAATTAAATATCATCTTTTCATAATTTTCTTTAAGTAAAATAATATTGTATAATTTTATATTTCTACAACAAGACAAACGCAAGTCAAAGGCAAATGCAAATTTTTATTATTTCGGTTCCTAACATTTGAGATTAGATTTTCATGTTCTTCATCTTATATATCTTTTTGTCAGGAAAATGGGAAAATGGGAAAATTGAATCAGAGCTTTCGCAAAAAAAAAATATTATTTATAAATCAAATTAAATCCTAATTGCTAAACATTCGTTTAAATTGAATGAAACTTGTGCGGGAGCGACGTTACCAAATAGATGAGTATGTAGGGTACCCTCGTTTTACGTGGTACGAATATGAGATATTTTTTTGCAAACTGCGCCTAATAATAAATTAAAATTCAATATTAATATTTTATTAATCCCCAAGAGCATCCATGATACATATTTCGTTTTTATTTTCCTGTGATATACAAACACAGCATACAAAAACATAAATCGTACTTGTGTATCTTACACCATCAATTATTTATGGCGGCTCCAGTGTTTCACAATTTCCCGTTCTGTATCGAACACATATAAATTTATGTGAGTGTATTTATGTATATAGGCACAAAAAAATTCCTTGAACAATTTTTTGTTGAAATTATCTCGGGGAAATCACTTCGGTGATGAATAATTAAATACCTGGCACCTGTTACCCATTCCAATCATTCATTTAAATCACCATAACACCACCACCACACGAGTTGTTTTTAATGGAAATTTAATGTTGGTTGATGCAATATCGATTTGCTGCCGGTGTGTACATATTTTACTCGAGAAATAAAAATAATCCTACAAATAAATACAGTTGCTAGAGTAGTACGCCATAGAGCAAGGATTTTAATTCATCACTGACCTAAAAAAAAAATGTTTATCAATTATACTCAAAAGCATGTTAAAAATCCAGGAATCATAAAGCTAGCTAAACATACCATTATAATGTATGGGCGTAGGTGCGGTGTAATTACAAAAGAATCGATTAGCTAATTTAAAAGGTATTATCAAAAATATGCTACTTAGTAATTATCTATTCCCATTATACTTATGAGGTATATAATGTATGGCCATAATAATATACATAGAATATTTTATAAATATAGGTAGAGTTGTTTAGTTGAAAGGTTGATTGAACGATTGCTCATTTAAAGCTATGAAATGTGAAAAACGTACTTTTTTTTTGCTAATATACACACTTGCTCCACTGCTTGTTAGATGTTCAAAAAATAAACAAAAATTCTTTTGAAATTTACGCAGACGCAATTTTTTTTTTTATAAGAAATCCTATCGGTTCATCCCAGCTCTGCCAGTCCTTTGATTTTAGCGGCTCAGGGAAACACTAATTCTAAAGGCTTTGTTCTTTTTGGGCATTTCGGTTCATTGGTGCGATCCAGTAGGTTCCGCAGCTCCTCATTGACATGCTGCGGCAGTCGCAGTACACAACTACTTGCAAATTTTTTTATTTCGACGCAAAATGCTAAATAAAATGTAGACACGCCTTAAGAATTTTTAATTACAGGAAACCATCCAAGAACACGATTAATTCGTTCCAAGTTTTTTAAAACTGTGTTTGTTGTTCGAGACTACAAAAAACGAAAATAAACAAAACGTTACGTTTTATTTTTTATTTTTTGTTATGATATAAAGTGGAAATGTTCTTCGAAACCGTGTTCTTCAAATACCGTGTTCTAGGAGGGTTACCTGTATTTAAATATGTATTTAAGTCAAGAATACAGATTTCAAGAGCTCAGAACTCTCGTACCCTGAATTCAGTAACTCAATTTGCTGTGATCAAATCTGCAATGTATCACCTCTTCTCTTGATAGAATCAAAGACAGTTCCGTTAGTAAGAAAAAAGCACTTGCACTAAATAACTTTTCCCAAACTGAACCGACACAGATTTAAGTGTATTATGCACCTGAGATTAACATTTTTGAAGACTTAAACTACAGCCATCAACTACGTAATCAAAATATCCTACCAAGTTCTGAAGTAGCTTCCAGATTGTTCAGCAATTCCTACGACCCTGGTTTTGCCTTTAATGACAATGGCCTGAAAACGCGATCGACGAAACTGGTATATCGAAACCAAATTGCCAAACGTCTTGGTCACCTCACCTCAATGTAAAACTATATCTGGGGCGGTATGCTGTATCATTGTCGACCAAAGTAATAATAAATGTATTCTACAAAAAGTATTGCAAGATTAAAAAACGATAAAAGTCGAAAATGATACAATTTTCACTTTTTCGATTCGACTTTTTCGAATTTCGACTTTTTTCGATTCGAAGTCCACCATCACTTCGAATCGAAAAAAGTCGATATATATTATGAAATTTTTCGATTACGATTATATCGAAAAAATTCGATAAGTTGGGGAAAATAGAAAATAGTTTTGACATTGATTTTGTTATTTCGTTTTTACGTAATAGTGTGTGATTAAAATTAATTAAAATAAACAAATACTTTCTTTCATTTGTGTTTCATTTGTTTCATTTCAACAATTTATTAAAGATGGAATATGGTCAGTATCAGATTTTTGCCCATTCAATTGAAAAAAATGGCTTAATTAAAGTCCAAACCACACAAATGTGTGAGTAAAAAATCATAGTATGTAATGGCGTTTTTGATAAAAAAAATTCACTTGAGTTGAAGTACAATTACACAATTGTGTGTATGTACAATATAGTATTTTTTTTTCGAACGAAAATAAGTTTGAAAGGAATACACAAATATGTAAGTTGCCGTACTTCTTTTGCCGTACCCACACATTTGTGTTAGTAAAACACAAACGGGATATAGTAGTGAAAAAATAGTTCTACGTTTGTGATAGAGACAGAAAAATTTTCTTTCTTTTCTTGAATTCCGAATTTTCGCAAAACAAATTATGTACACGAAAGCTGGTTCCTATGGCCTGTTTCACACACGGCTTCATAACACCGGCTTCACCTTTTTTTCTTTCCTTTTTTACCATATATTAAATAGCTTATATATAGGACATACGCGTTCTTTTTTTCTCTTATCCTATTTCATTTCCATATTTAGATTTCCTGGCACAGGTGTCACTTTGGTCGTTTCTTTCGAACTTTTTTCGAAAAGTTGCCATTTTTTGTTTACTTTTTCGTTTTGATAACTAACAGAGCTCTCACAATAGAAAAACTTTTCCTTTTGCCTTACAAGTTTGTTTGAAAACAAAACTTAAGAAAAAAAAAATTTTTTTTTACCTTAATGGTTCACGGAACGGGATTATTTTTTATCCAACTCTCAACTCGCCAATCAAATCTTTCATATTCAACTAAACCCCGCCCAATTTAATCCAGCTTTAGTTAAAATATTTCCATCTTTTGAGCAATAATCTTAGTCGTACCAACATAGTAACAAAAAATAACCGGAAGTATGAGCAATAATTTTGCTCAAATATTTGTTGTTATTGTTTATTTTTGACATTTTTTGAATGAATTTGTTAGGTTATCGCCTTAGATAATTTTATTTAAAGTTATTATATAAAATGAATGAAATAAATATGCGAGATGCATTTAAGTGAAACAATTAGGATGAGAACCAAAAATTTTATTTTGTTACAAACTGTTGGGCTATAAATTATTTGATAATTTATAAATTGTGATGTGTGTATAAAACCGAATATTGTGTATTTGTAATCCCCAGACAAACGTTTATTCGATTAAATTAAAATAAAGCCCCATCTAATCGTAAACAAAGCAGAAATTGCAAACAAAAAATACAAAACAACAGAAAACATATCGCACATCCTCTTAAATACTGTCAACACAAAAAAACAGTTTTGAGATAAATGTATTAGTTTTTTTTAATTGCTAACGTTACTGTGATGATGCTGGGATTATTCATTATTAGCTTTAAAAAATAAATAATCAAGTATAGCAATTTAAAATGCATTTATCACAAAATTGTTTTTTGTGTTATGACATTTTTTTAAAGGATGTGCGATATGACAACCGTAGACAAATTTTTTGAGCAAAAGTTGGGAAAAAAGCCAGCTTTTTTTATCTCATTCTGTGAACCCACACTAAGGAAAAAGTTAGCAAACTCTAAACTTTTGCCTTAAAAAAAGACTAATGAAGTTAGCTAAGTTCCAAAATCAGGGTTTTTGTTGTCATTTTCCAGACAAAACATGTTAAAAATCAAATAAGAACTAATTTGTTGGTTTAATATATCTTAAAATTAAAATTAATAATATAAAATACAATTTTAAAAATATCATTAGTATGAAGATACATAAAACGAAGTTGGTTTCAATTTAATTTTTTTTTGCTCATTGTGAGAGATACTCTTAGGTAAAAGTTTAAGGCAAAAGGTAAAGGCAATATTTTTTTCTATTGGGAGAGCTCTGTAAGCTACACAGTTCAAACAGTTAAATTGTTTAACTTTTTCAACAGCTGTGTTGATTTTCGAGTTTTTTTTTCGAACTTGTACTAAAACAGCTAACTTCACTCTTGTCTTATAGAAAAACAATTTTGAAACACGATTTTATAAGGCAGTGTCCTATATTGATACTATTTAATATTTGCTTTTACCAACAAAATCCATTTAAACTGCAACATAAAATTTACGGACACAAACAAAAATGAATAAAACATATTTCAAGGACATTTTTGACTTGTACATTTTACTTAATTTCATTTTCACACATACACACATACATAGACATTATCTATTACGACTTAGTTTGAAGCCAGAAGCTGAAGCCGTATGTGGAATGGGGCTATAAGTTTTTAACTTTTTGACAGGTGTGAATTTGAAATATCAAGAAGAATCGCAAAAAGAAATTTGCATATAAAAGTAGTATCACGTGAATTAAATTAATAAACTGTGATTTTTAATTTAAATCATTTGAATATTATTATTTGTTTATTGGCTATAGTAATAAAAAACCAATTTCAGAAAATTTCGAAATTAAAGCTATCCTCGGTACGGTCCTATCTTTCGGAAATGTTTTTTTAAAGCAAGAGGTGTTTATAAACGAGCGATATATAAAAAAGTGCTCCCATTTGTTGCTGTTTTTTCTGTATCGAAAATTTTTTCTATATCGAAAAAAATCGAAATCGAAAATTTTCATAATAGTCCCCTTGGCTATCACTCAGAGTAACCTAAAATTTCACAGGAAGATATTCTTTACATTTCGCTCAACAATAGTCCCCTTAATTGTCATTTTTGAAGTTTTCGTACATGTTAAGTCATGACAAGGTGTGTACATTTGTAAATGAATTATTGAAACCTGTTGAATGCAATGCACAGTAACAATTCAATATTTCATCAGTGTCAATTGCGAAAACTGTCGAATAAGCAAGATACTAAGCATCTTACTTTGGGAATTTTACAACAACAGTTCCATGTTCCATATAAATTTCAATCCGGAATGAATAATTTCATTCCACCTAAGCGTAGGATTAGAATTATTCCATTCTTCGTGTAGTTCAAATGTTCACCACCCGGTTAATTAATAAAATAATTTTATTTTTATGAGTTGTCACTCTGGGAGTAATGTAGTATTTTTATCGCATAAATATTAAAGAACCAAATGACATAAATCAACGATACAAAAAATGAACTCCGATGCTAAATTAATATGAAAATAAGCCATATTTACGTCGAAAACGCATTTTATATTATTTTTCATAAAGATTTGTTATGACATAAGAGTAAATCGCATGCTTAGTTTGATTTTACTAAATTTGTATACCAACCGATAAAATTTTCTATAAATCACTTCAATTTCGTTTTGTAATACAATTTAACCATTCTTTCATTGTCACCTTGATACGTAAAGGCTGGGTAAAACACATAGACTTACTTCTTAATGTTAAATTTTTGTTGGTTAGGTTTCTCCGAGGGCCAACAAGCGATTGGAACTAACCTATTATACCAAATAAATTACAAGAATAGAAACAATACCAAATAAATTACTGCACACAAAGGGAAATTACCGCGATAGTGTATCTTAGTATCATGATAGAAAATACTATCACGATAAATATACTGCAACGAAATATAAAAATATTAATTTATGAAATCAAGATTAAAGTTTAATTAACACCAATTTATGTTTACTGTTATAATAGATCGACCACTATACATATTTATAAAATAAAGCTGGTTCGATTCTATATTCATGTACTAAATCATAGCAAATTATGTTCATACCATAAACGTAGTACCGTATATAGTTTGTCGAACGAAACACGATTTGTTTGATAAACTAACTTGTTGAATATTTATTATAACATTCATAAAGTTACATACTTATAATTTACAACAAATACATAATACAAATTTATATAGAACCAAAAAAGGAAATATATTTGAATTTATTTCACCTAAAATAAGATTAATGCTTATACGAATATTCTGGAAGTGTCACTCAAAATGAAAAGTTTTGTCTACCCTGATTATTTTTTATATATAAATCTGGGGATTTAATGAGCTGAAAGTAGGTTAATTTAAATACGTATATAGATCAAACTGAATTAAATGTTATACTATTTATGAGATTAAATTTATCAATCCATGTACAAGAATTTTGTAGGTGCTAGTAGGCAAAAAAGCAAATAACAAAATGTCCTGTGCGATATCTATATATAGAATCTAATAAGAGGATTTAAATACCAAGTATATGGTAAATAAATATAATGCCAGCATAAGAATGAAATACAATTCTTGATATTTTACCTTCCACATTGTCTTTTGAGTACCGTATATAGTCCTTTGTGATTTTGCTGTGCACTTGTTATGAAATTCTATAATAATATCAAAAAATTTGATCTTATTCAAACATACAATTTGGAAGAGAAGTAAGCAATATTCATATACACATGATTTATTGCAGATTGTTGGCATGGCAAATTCATGATAGTCATTTTATCATAATGTGGGGGTTATGACTATAAACAAAAACAGTTCTTCATGTAAATTACTAAATAAATCTTATTGATTGGAAACCTGTATGAATGCATGATATTGTATCAATAAAAAGGGATAACGAATTTGTTGAGGCCAACACCCGATTTCGATAGACTTCGGAAACACCTCACTTCATTTCAAAAGCGAAAAATTAATCTTACTGAACATTTGGTAAAATTGTCTTGTATAATCGAAAAACATTATCCCTGATTAAATTTCCGGCCTTGGTGGTTGAAAATTTAATTTTTAAATTTATTTATTAGGTGTGCAAGAAACTTACAGAATGTTCACTCAAAGCCGAATTAACAAATTCCACAGCTAAAGGATGAAACACACCAAGAGCAGCGCAACATATTCCAAGCAATCCACACTAACGGCTGCTTATGGGCGTGCACACCAAGCAGCGCAGCACATTGTTTTGTTTTAGTAGTAGAATTGAATTGTGCAAATTTTATCGAGGTTATGAGTAGCAGCAAAGAGCAGCAAATTGAAGCTGCTGGGTGTGGAACCTATTGATGCCGCGACAGATGCAACTTCATTCAATACAATTTCTTTAAATTTAAATTTTTCAATTATAATTACAAAATACTTAATGTCCTTTAATGAAAATACCTATATTTATACGCAAACTATGATTTTGTATCATTAAATAAGCGAATAAGTCAAAATTTAAATTTGCTGCCCGCTGCTGCTGCTTGGTGTGTTTCATCCTTAAGGCAGCATTTTTTTTCATTTGAAAACAAACTTTGGGTGCGAAAAATTCGCAAAGTTGGTTTTTCCCCCTTTTTTTTAATTTTTTTTGCGAATCGAAATATTTTTTTGAATCAAACTATGTCAAGTTAATAAGCATTTCGCCACCTATCCAATGACACCACGTATGTGAATTAATTGTCTGTTCAAAACCAGGATAATAACAACAATAGAACAAACCAAAACGAAAACGCTCGTTCCAGGTATCAGGAATGGTTTCCTATCGATTTTAAGTTTTCATCCGTAACAAGAAAATGAATACTACAGAGGTAGCTGCCCAAGTGGTTGCATTAATTGATGCGGGGCAGAACCAAAGTGAAGTGGCTCGATAACTAAATTTGAGCCGATAAGGAGTGGCACTCGGCGAGTGTGGCAGAGATATCAAGAAACTGGCTACTACAGACGACGATAATGATCTGGCCGATTTCGTGTTACAACACAGCGTGATGACTGTTTTCTTGTAACAACTTCGTTGCGAAATTGTCGTTTAAATGCGGTTCAACTGGGGCAGTGGCTCGAACAAGTTCGTTAGTCGGTGGAGAGTTAGAAGACGACTTCGAGAAGGTGATCTGACTGCACACAGTCGCTCGCCTTCAATTCGCTCGAGAGCATTTGGATTGGCCAGAAGAACAATAGAGAACAGTCCCACTTACTGACCAGTGCAGGATGTGTTTACATAACAACGATGAGCGAGGCAAAAACATCTTGTGTCCATCTCCGGACTGAGTACTGGCCGTCGATCAAGAGGATTGACTTCTCAACTGTACATCGAGAACTACATCGTACGTTTTGCCGAGTGTATTAGTGAAAACTTTCTGTTCATGCATAGTGTACCAGTACCTTCAAGAGGTAGATGTGCCTGTTATGGATGACCAGCTCAAAGCTCGGACCTGAATCCCATTGAACACTTGGACGAGCAGAAAAAAAGAGTTCGAGTCAGAGATATTGCTCTAACGAGTATCCAGGAGCTGAAACAGGCGATCGCAGAGGAATGGGAGGCGATATCTCAAGATTAGGTGAAAATTTTGGTGGAATCAATGAAACACCGAATGGAATCTGCCATTCGAGCTAGGGGAGGGAATACTTCTTATTAATAAAATGTTTGTTTGCTGATTTTTATGTTTCAATTTGATTTTTACCACTAATTTTCATGCTGAGATATTCACAAAAATCGTATGCTTCAGATGTTGGAATAGACTTTGAATCTGCATTCAAGAAAATAAAACAAACATTAGATTTTTTGATATTTTAGAACTTTTGTTGAAAATTGATCAATGTGCGAATTTTTTGCACCCAAGTGCAGAATGCAATGGTGTAAATGTTGCTTATCGACATCCATCTCTTAAAAGTGATGCACACGGAACGACAGCTTGTAAATGACTAAAATTTATGTCATAAAAACAGCAATGGCTAAGCTACATATATATATATACAAAATGGCGGGCGATAAAGATGCGTTCAAGTATATTTTAATCCAACCAACTTCTGTGAGCCGAGTTTTCACATGTAAATGCTAAATTTTTGAATATCATTGCAAAAATTTAGAAAGCTCTCATTGAAGCTGTCACCTCCGGTACACAGATTCCCACCACATTTAGCAAGGATCTCCCATTTAAAGAAAAAAGTACAACTGAGAAGTTTTTTTCCGAATAATCAATCCACCAGGACTGTAGAGATGCCGAATTTAGATGAAATAAAGTTTTTTTTTATCAAAACTCGTCATTTTCGGTAAAATTAAAAAAAATGATCTGAACAAATTTTGTTTGAAATTTAATTTACAATCTTTTTGTTTTTAATCGTTTTAAAAACCACCTCCCAATTTATGGTAAAAGCATAATTATAAAGTTTTGTCTTGATCAATCAATTCGTATGTTGTACAGCCAATCGGGTTTGAATTTTTATTAAAAATAATTTTTGTCGAAAACAAAATTTTAGAAAACTGCTCTAGATCGATATTGTTGCAAAATTAATTTAGAGCTTTACATCTTATGATATACTTTTCAAAATATTCGCAGAAAACGAAAATCGTCTATCGAGGCTACAACTTCTGGTGGACCGATTTTAGCCAAAAATCATCACAATTTATGAATAAAACTTAAGCATCGAGTTTCACCGCAGTCGGACAAACCATCTGAGCGGTAAAGAGGACAAAAACATTTAGTCGGCACTCCGCACACGCAAAAATCACTTTTTTACTTCGGCGATATAGCGAAAGGTGGTGGTTTCAGTTAGGTGGCTGAATTACCAACTTCATGTAGTTGCCAGAACTGAATAACGATCTCCTGGTATAACCGATTATAACCATCCAAATTTAGTATAAAACAACATCAGGTCACCATAAGAAGTTAATAATTTGAAGCAAGAAACCTGAAGTCATGCATTGCTTGCTTTAAGTGGTTTTAGTTAGGTGACTGAATCACCTACTTCGTTAAACAACATCAGATCATCAGGAAGATACAAATTTGCTGATTCGCTGTTTTTAGTTGTGAATTTTATACTGATGTTGTTTTATCTGAAATTTTAATGGCCATAAGATCATGATTTAAGTCTGCTTAATTTGGATGGCCATTTTGAGATCATGATTCAGATCTAGCTAGTACATAACGGAAGTTATTTGGGGGAGTGAATAAAAACTGAGTGTTCACTCTGAAAAAAATCTCATGAGTGGAGTGAGCTTGTTTGAGTGAACACTCTTTTTGGTGTGAATAAAAAAATACTTATACGAATTTCATTGATTCATACGAAATTTATATTTTTTAAAATTTAAATTTATAAACACGATTTTTTTAAGCAAATTAAAATTAAAAAAATATAAAGAATTTCAAATATGTTTATTCATGCTCGCAAGGAAAAAAATATAATCTTCGGCGTTTTGGTGAAACTAGTGAAAATTTTAAATCGTTATATCGCTTTGAATTGGAAAATGTTGAGTGGTTAATAAATGTTTTATTACAAGAAAACGTGGAAACTCGTGGTGGTTTTATTCCTAATTTGTGTTGGTGAGGATATAGGTATTCATAGAACTACTGTCTGCAAAGTTATTTGGCATGTAAAAAAAGAAATGAGTGGATAAAATTTCCAGCATCAGCTGATGAAATGAGAAACGCCAAACGAGATTGGCAGTCTAAATATAAATTTCCAACTGCTATTGGTGCCATTGATTGTACTCACGTTGAAATAATGAAGCCGAGGCAACATGGTGATGAATATTTAAATCGTAAAGGGTATTTTTCGTTAAATGTGCAAGCGACCGGAAATGCTAAAGTATGTATCAAGCATTGATGTCCTGGCCACTGGGCCAGAATCTGTACACGATTCAAGAATTTGGCGTAATTCAGTAATTTGCAATATTTTAATGAAAATGAATCTGGCGCTACTTTGTTAGGTGATGAAGGCTATACGGTATCACACCATGGCTTATGACACCATAAAAAACCAAAAACATATGCTGAAAAATATAATAAAATGCATACTCGGGAAAGAGTGATTATTGTTCTTGAACAATCGAATTAGGGTATCTACCGAAAGAGTGCCTAAAATGATTGTGACGTGTGTTATTTTGCATAATGTAGCAAAATACCTTTATGATGCTGACTTTCTAATAAACGAAAATGAATGGTAAAAAGAGATTCCCGTACCAGAACAAACACAAGAAAGCAACACAATTTTCAAACGTGGTAAATCAAGAAGAAACGGAATTGCTGAAATTATTCAAGGTTTTATATAACATTTAAAATAAATATTTATTTATTTTCATAATCATCAATAATCATTTCACCAACAATTTGTTTGTTTTGCAAATTCAATTTATTTTGAAGCACTTCATTTTGCAATGAAAAATTTTCATCAATTTCGAGCAACAGCTTTTCCTTCTGCGAAGCGAATATTTACTTTTGCTGTTCATTCCCTTCTTTAGTTTGTTGTTAAATTTTGATATTTTTTTTTATTTGTTTACAAAACAATGTGGTGTTTGTGCTGCTTGTGGAGCTACAGATTTGTTTTCAATAAATTCAGTTGGTGATTTTTTCTTGTTTAAATTAAACATAAACATGATTGTAATTATCTCAAAATAAATTGTACACATTTAAAATATAAAAATGAATTTACCTTTTATTTTATCCATATCTATCAAATCCTTTTCTTGTTGTTTTAAAATAATTTTTTTATTTCCCGTTTATTTTGTATCTGTTTTCGTTTTAATACGGTTTCTCATATTTTCAATTTTCTTTTTAATTTGAGATACATTTAAATCAACACCACAATTTGATTTTCCATTTCAGCAAGAGCCTTATTTTTTTCGCCTTCATAATTGGTGTTTGGCTTTTGTCCATTAAACAAGGATGTATTTGTAAAAATTTAACAAAATCCAAATTTGGTAAAAGTGTATTTTTCTTCTTAACACTTTCAATAAATTCTTCGTCGCTAGCTATCAGCAAATAAATCTTCTGATTGATTCATTTTAACATGTAAAACTTTAAAATATATTCGTTGTTTATGTATTGAAAAATGTTGAGGCCTATAAAAGGCATACTCAAATGTATATGAGCTGATTTAAACGTCAAATTATTTTTATTCACACCAAAATTGAGTATTCTCTCCATTACGTAAAATGTTGAGTGTTTTATTTAACGAAACTTAACGAAGACATTTTTTTATTCACATGGAAGTGAGTGTTCACTTGAAAATATTGAGTGAACACTCACACTCAGTTTTTGTTCACTCCCCCCATTGAGTCGCCTAATTAAAATCATGTAATGCTTACAATGTATACGAATTTAGATTATTTGTGGCAAATTTTTAGTTTAAATTACGAGACTTAGTGAATTTTATAAAGAGCTTTACTAGAGACTCCCATTATTCGATTGCAGATCAATATACTTATCGAGCACAGTTATTCAAATAAAAGTAGCCCACTCCAGGCTTAAAATAAGTATTCAAAAAGCTCTGACTAAAACAATTCCAAACAAGGTAGTCGTAATTTTTGGATGGGACTACGTTGTCTGAGGAGACTAATGTAATGAATTTCTAAACACAAGAATTCTCTATCAATGTGTCTACAACGAGTACTTTAACCCGAATTTCAATATTTTTCAAAAAAAAGAGCACCGTGTCAGATTCGCGTTGTTCGCAATGTTGTCGATTTTATCTTCGATTCTATGCCCATCCAATATGACCTTTTTTGGTAGTCGCGGCATCATAAATATTGAATGCTGTGTTCATCTGATTCTCAACAGTTTTCGTCTAATAACATTTTGCTTCGAGTGTGGTGTTATTTCGCAATATTTCATTTTTCGTGAACGCGATTTTGCGAAACTTCATAAACTGTTAACAGATATTGATTTTACTACTATTTTACATAACAATACTAAACATTTTGCCACTTTCGAAATCTGATGGCTACTCATAAAATTGAAGTTTCAGTCGGGGTTTTTCTGACAGCGTTCCGGAACCTGACATATAGGTACTACTTTAGTTATTTGAATAGTTGTACCCAATCAGCTTTTGTCTTAATCAACGTTAGTTTTTACGTAGTGATTGACCAAAATAATGAACTAAAGAATGATATTTCACCTGACGGTTTAACATTAATTGTGCTAAAAAAAGGATCAGCAGCATACTATTAATTAACATTAATTATCATTAATCAACGCCACATACGGCGTAGCCCAACACAATCATTTAGAACTCTTAAACTTCCTGGACGTTCAACTATTTAAATGTGCGACAGACTTTTTAGATCCTTATGTCACTAAGGGACTTTACTCCATCTTCTCCAAACCAAGAAACCATCATCAACCGAATTAAGGCAGTGAAACGCAGATTAATCAGCTTGCCACCCTAATAATCTAATTAGAATTCAAATACTCGTACGATGCCGTTTTGTATGCTTGGCTGGCTTCAGTATTAAATACAGCCAAAATAAGAACGACGAGCCCAAATTTCAAGAAAATTGATTCAAGATTAATTCATGCGATTGGGATAGCGCACTCCGTAGATTGAACATTTCAAATAGGGCTAAGTTGTTACTTACACAAGTGCGACATAATTTTTATTAATTTCCGGCAAAAAAAACACTAAGTTTCTTCAGACTATTCGAAAAACATAAATTATGGTAAATCATCAACATAAGAAACAGTGGAAGAATAGTTTCTTTTATCCAAAGCTCTTTATAGCACATTACATTGTTGTTCTGAGAAATTTAATTCATTTTGCTATCCCGTATATGTATGTAAATTTTCCAGATGCGATATAAAAACGGAACATAAATATGTATCGTGAACATAATACATACATATTTGCACTATATAAATCATATAATTTGAAAAGAAAATTAAATTTATTCTCGACTCGAGATCGTGACATTTATTTTTAATCAAACTTAGTTGCTACCCGTTTCATACGACGACAATTTATACGATTCATTTATAATTGTTAAACATCAAATAGTTTAAATAGTTATGCTTTATAAAATTTTTAAGGGAAAATTTATCGTCTTTGGTATAGCGACGAGCATGACGGTGAGATAAAAGATTTCTTGAGAGTTAACGTTTTATGTAATATACGAGTTTACGAAGGCAATTAAATTATGCTTTTGTTTTATGGATGGTATAGAGCAACAAGGAGTATGTTACACAATACACAAATTTTCATTCTCATTTACCCTCCTACATACAACATTTTGTTTGGTATTGAGGTCGTTATGTAAGAGGATTAATAACGAAATAAAAATTTGTATACAAGGAAAACGATTCGCTTTTCTCAAAAGGGCAAAAGTTGGTATGTACACGAAACACACAGATGTGTTTACTCTCATACTTTACCAGTGGCAGGTTCGCCATCATATTTAATCCTAATGGATCTCAGGCTGATTACCTTTATAGATATATTTCTATTTAAATGTCGGTGTGTATATATTTAGTATTTGTATATAATGCTATACATCGTACGTATTCATAAAATTAAACGCGATTTTGTGCTTATTAATTGTGCAGGGTTTATGTGAAAAAGTACAAGTTCATTCAACGTGTTGTGGGAAGATGATTGAAATGTCTGCATGTTTTATAAGTATATGATCTATTTATACATTAATGTAGGAAGATGAAAATTAATTTTTGATCCATTCATTGTATGTTTGCGAAATTTCCTAGAATTATACAATGAGATGAAGGAAGTTGGAATATTACGTGCTTCTATTTATAATATAGAAAATAAGCCATTAAGATGGGTTTTGCGAAATAAGGGCTAAATTAACAAAGTGATTAACAAAATGAATGCTACACCGATTTTTGCTACAGCTTAATCTAGGTTAGCAAATCAAATTAGTCAATTTCTCGCAAAATTTGCATCGTAGGATAAGCTGTGTATGAAGGAGCATCGGCTTGTTGAAACCACGTGTTCTGTAGGCATAATTGATCAAATTCGAGCAAAAGAAAGTTTTTCAAAATGTACTTCTAGCATGCTCAAAGATGACACGGCCGGCCCAAATGGCGCACCATACAGCTACTCTACAATAATGACTTTTTCCCAAATATAAAATGTTATAATAACATCAACACGTTGTGCGGCGTTAGATGCTCAATAATAAATTGTTATCGACCACTCTCTACGACTGTCAAATGCGAACTGACAAATGTGATCCAAAACAAAATGGCTTGTTGTCAAACAAAATCGACCTGGAACATAAAGGTATCCTGTACTCTTTGCAGATCATTTTAACCATCTAAAACTATACCCGGGGGTACCTATCGACGTTGCTTTAAGCTACGTTTAGTCTCACAAATCCCCCTCATGTGATAAATTCTTATTTTCTGTTATGTGCTCCTATCATCTATTTCTGATTTAAACCAAAAAATTTTAAATTTTATACTGCGAAAGTTTATTTTTTATACCCCAAAACACTAAATTTTATACTCCAAAAGGTTAAATTTTATACTCAAAAGGTTTCGATTTTATTTGGAATTTTTATAACCAAACGTGATAAATTCTTATTTTCTCTTATGTGCTCCTACCAATCTATTTCTGATTTAAACCAAAAATGTTTAAATTTTATACTTGCGAAAGTTTAAATTTTATACTCAAAATGGTTAAATTTTAAACTCAAAAGGTTTCGATTTTATTTTAAATTTTTATAACCAAACGTGATAAATTCTTATTTTCTGTTATGTGCTCCTATCATCTATTTCTGATTTAAACCAAAAATGTTCAAATTTTATACTGCGAAAGTTTATTTTTTATACCCCAAAAGACTAAATTTTATACTGCAAAAGTTTAAATTTTATACTCAAAACGGCTAAATTTTATACCCAAAAGGTTTCGATTTTATTTGCAATTTTTATAACCAAACGTGATAAATTCTTATTTTCTGTTATGTGCTCCTTTCAATCTATTTCTGATTTAAACCAAAAATGTTTAAATTTTATACTGCGAAAGATTATTTTTTTTACCCCAAAATACTAAATTTTATACTCCAAAAGTTTAAATTTTATACTCAAAACGGCTAAAATTTATACCCAAAAGGTTTCGATTTTATTTGCAATTTTTATAACCAAACGTGATAAATTCTTATTTTCTGTTATGTGCTCCTATTCATCTATTTCTGATTTAAACCAAAAATGTTTAAATTTTATACTGCGAAAGTTTATTTTTATACCCCAAAATGCTAAAAATGGTCAAATTTTATACCCAAAAGGTTTCGATTTTATTTGGAATTTTCATAACTAAACGTGATAAATTCTTATTTTATGTTATGTGCTCCTATCATCTATTTCTGATTTAAACCAAAAATGTTTAAATTTTATACTGTGAAAGTTTATTTTTTACACCCCAAAAGACTGAATTTTATACTCCAAAAGTTTAAATTTTATACTCAAAACGGCTAAATTTTATACCCAAAAGGTTTCGATTTTATTTGCAATTTTTATAACCAAACGTGATAAATTCTTATTTTCTCTTATGTGCTCCTATTCATCTATTTCTGATTTAAACCAAAAATGTTTAAATTTTATACTGCGAAAGCTTATTTTTTATACCCCAAAAGACTAAATTTTATACTCCAAAAGTTTAAATTTTATACTCAAAACGGCTAAATTTTATACTCAAAAGGTTTCGATTTTATTTGGAATTTTCATAACCAAAACGTGATAAATTCTTATTTTATGTTATGTGCTCCTATTCATCTATTTCTGATTTAAACCAAAAATGTTTAAATTTTATACTGCAAAAGTTTAAATTTTATACTCAAAATGGCTAAATTTTATACTCAAAAGGTTTCGCTTTTATTTGGAATTTTTATAACCAAACGTGATAAATTCTTATTTTCTGTTATGTGCTCCTATCATCTATATCTGATTTAAACCAAAAATGTTTAAATTTTATACTGCGAAAGATTATTTTTTATACTCCAAAAGACTAAATTTTATACTCCAAAAGTTTAAATTTTATACTCAAAAGGTTTCGATTTTATTTGCAATTTTTATAACCAAACGTGATAAATTCTTATTTTCTCTTATGTGCTCCTATTCATCTATTTCTGATTTAAACCAAAAATGTTTAAATTTTATACTGCGAAAGTTTATTTTTTATACCCCAAAAGACTAAATTTTATACTCACAAAGTTTAAATTTAATACTCAAAATGGCTAAATTTTATGCCCAAAAGGTTCCGATTTTATTTGGAATTTTCATAACTAAACGTGATAAATTCTTATTTTATGTTATGTGCTCCTATCATCTATTTCTGATTTAAACCAAAAATGTTTAAATTTTATACTGCGAAAGCTTATTTTTTATACCCCAAAAGACTAAATTTTATACTCCAAAAGTTTAAATTTTATACTCAAAACGGCTAAATTTTATACCCAAAAGGTTTCGATTTTATTTGGAATTTTCATAACCAAAACGTGATAAATTCTTATTTTCTCTTATGTGCTCCTATTCATCTATTTCTGATTTAAACCAAAAATGTTTAAATTTTATACTGCGAAAGATTATTTTTTTTACCCCAAAAGACTAAATTTTATACTCCAAAAGTTTAAATTTTATACTCAAAACGGCTAAATTTTATACCCAAAAGGTTTCGATTTTATTTGGAATTTTCATAACTAAACGTGATAAATTCTTATTTTATGTTATGTGCTCCTATTCATCTATTTCTGATTTAAACCAAAAATGATTAAATTTTATACTGCGAAATATTAATTTTTATACCCCAAAATACTAAATTTTATACTGCAAAAATTTAAATTTTATACTCAAAATGGTTAAATTTTATACTCAAAAGGTTTCGATTTTATTTGGAATTTTTATAACTAAACGTGATAAATTCTTATTTTCTGTTATGTGCTCCTATCATCTATTTCTGATTTAAACCAAAAATGTTTAAATTTTATACTGTGAAAGTTTATTTTTTACACCCCAAAAGACTGAATTTTATACTCCAAAAGTTTAAATTTTATACTCAAAACGGCTAAATTTTATACCCAAAAGGTTTCGATTTTATTTGGAATTTTTATAACCAAACTTGATAAATTCTTATTTTCTCTTATGTGCTCCTATTCATCTATTTCTGATTTAAACCAAAAATGTTTAAATTTTATACTGCGAAAGCTTATTTTTTATACCCCAAAAGACTAAATTTTATACTCCAAAAGTTTAAATTTTATACTCAAAACGGCTAAATTTTATACCCAAAAGGTTTCGATTTTATTTGGAATTTTTATAACCAAACTTGATAAATTCTTATTTTCTCTTATGTGCTCCTATTCATCTATTTCTGATTTAAACCAAAAATGTTTAAATTTTATACTGCGAAATATTAATTTTTATACCCCAAAAGACTAAATTTTATACTCCAAAAGTTTAAATTGTATACTCAAAACGGCTAAATTTTATACCCAAAAGGTTTCGATTTTATTTGCAATTTTTATAACCAAACGTGATAAATTCTTATTTTCTCTTATGTGCTCCTATTCATCTATTTCTGATTTAAACCAAAAATGTTTAAATTTTATACTGCGAAAGCTTATTTTTTATACCCCAAAAGACTAAATTTTATACTCCAAAAGTTTAAATTTTATACTCAAAACGGCTAAATTTTATACTCAAAAGGTTTCGATTTTATTTGGAATTTTCATAACCAAAACGTGATAAATTCTTATTTTATGTTATGTGCTCCTATTCATCTATTTCTGATTTAAACCAAAAATGTTTAAATTTTATACTGCGAAAGATTATTTTTTTTACCCCAAAAGACTAAATTTTATACTCCAAAAGTTTAAATTTTATACTCAAAACGGCTAAATTTTATACCCAAAAGGTTCCGATTTTATTTGGAATTTTCATAACTAAACGTGATAAATTCTTATTTTATGTTATGTGCTCCTATTCATCTATTTCTGATTTAAACCAAAAATGTTTAAATTTTATACTGCGAAAGCTTATTTTTTATACCCCAAAAGACTAAATTTTATACTCCAAAAGTTTAAATTTTATACTCAAAACGGCTAAATTTTATACCCAAAAGGTTTCGATTTTATTTGGAATTTTCATAACCAAAACGTGATAAATTCTTATTTTCTCTTATGTGCTCCTATTCATCTATTTCTGATTTAAACCAAAAATGTTTAAATTTTATACTGCGAAAGATTATTTTTTTTACCCCAAAAGACTAAATTTTATACTCCAAAAGTTTAAATTTTATACTCAAAACGGCTAAATTTTATACCCAAAAGGTTTCGATTTTATTTGGAATTTTCATAACTAAACGTGATAAATTCTTATTTTATGTTATGTGCTCCTATTCATCTATTTCTGATTTAAACCAAAAATGATTAAATTTTATACTGCGAAATATTAATTTTTATACCCCAAAAGACTAAATTTTATACTCCAAAAGTTTAAATTTTATACTCAAAACGGCTAAATTTTATACCCAAAAGGTTTCGATTTTATTTGGAATTTTCATAACCAAACGTGATAAATTCTTATTTTCTGTTATGTGCTCCTATTCATCTATTTCTGATTTAAACCAAAAATGTTTAAATTTTATACTGCGAAAGTTTATTTTTATACCCCAAAATACTAAATTTTATACTGCAAAAGTTTAAATTTTATACTCAAAACGGCTAAATTTTATACCAACAAGGTTTCGATTTTATTTGGAATTTTTATAACCAAACGTGATAAATTCTTATTTTCTGTTATGTGCTCCTATTCATCTATTTCTGATTTAAACCAAAAATGTTTAAATTTTATACTGCGAAAGTTTATTTTTATACCCCAAAAGACTAAATTTTATACTCCAAAAGTTTAAATTTTATACTCAAAACGGCTAAATGTTATACCCAAAAGGTTTCGATTTTATTTGGAATTTTCATAACTAAACGTGATAAATTCTTATTTTATGTTATGTGCTCCTATTCATCTATTTCTGATTTAAACCAAAAATGTTTAAATTTTATACTGTGAAAGATTATTTTGTATACCCCAAAAGACTAAATTTTATACTGCAAAAGTTTAAATTTTATACTCAAAACGGTTAAATTTTATACCCAAAAGGTTTCGATTTTATTTGCAATTTTATAACCAAACGTGATAAATTCTTATTTTCTGTTATGTGCTCCTATCAATCTATTTCTGATTTAAACCAAAAATGTTTAAATTTTATACTGCGAAAGTTTATTTTGTATACCCCAAAAAAATAAATTTTATACTAAAAAAGTTTAAATTTTATACTCAAAACGGCTCAATTTTATACCCAAAAGGTTTTGATTTTATTCATTAACTTCCAATTCCGGCCATAAAAAATCATTAACCATAGCTCGGTAGCGCAATCCATCCATCGTGACAGTTGCACCAGCCTCTTTTTTGAATAAGTAAGGTCCAATCACACCGCCAGTCCAAAAACCACACCAAACAGTGACATGTTGAGGATGAAGAGGCTTTTCGACAATCATTCTTGGATTTTCTGAGCCCCAAATGCGACAATTCTGATTAACGTAGCCTCCGAGTTGAAAATGGGCCTCATAACTGAAGATGATTTTTCGATGAAAATCTGAATCATTTTGATGCATTTGAAGGACCCAATCAGCGAACGTTTATGGTGATCGCCAGGCTTGAGTTCTTATGTTAACTGAACTTTTAAGCCTTAAGGCCTAAGTCTTTATGCAAAATACGGTGTAATGTCGTTTGTGGAATGTCTAATTCCAAAGATCGACGAGGAATCGACAAACCTGGGTTTTCGTCAACACTACGGGCTACAGCAGCAATATTCTCAGTTGTTCTTGAGCAACGCACCCCACGGTTTCGATTCTTCACATCACTAACTTGCCCCAATAGCTCAAATTTTTCCACCATTTTCATTATTGCCGGCCGAGAAGGGCTTCACGACGACCTAAAAGTGCTTTAGTTTTGCGAACTGTGATTGCAAAATTTTAACCATTTTTGTAGTGAATTATAACAATTTCAATGCGTTGTTGAAGCGTGTATCGTACCATTTTTAGTAATGGCGTAGTTTTTACTTATCAAATGTCAAAAGATGACAGCTTCAAAATTGACTGCAATTCAGATATTCAGCTTTATATAATGAATAATCTCAGCATCACAGTAGGATTAGCAATTTAAAATGCATTTATCTCAAAAATGTTTTTTTTTTTTTGTGTTATGACATTTTTGTTAGAGGATGTGCGATATGAGTCGCATGACAGCCGTAGACAAATTTTTGGAGCAAATCTTATATGTGACTATATTCAAGTTGATAGAAAAATAAACCAACCTTTTTATCTCGTTTCGTGAAGACTGCATTAAGCTTAAACAGATGGAACACGCTTTATGTTCCAGGTTTTCGATGAGTGCTTCTTGTTAATGCAAAAATAAAAACGGTGAACTTTGTAGTTTAAAATACCAGTGGCAATCGCTGTTGCTTGCTTTTAATCAAAATTAAACTCGTATGATATTTATGATCACTTTTTATTCGAGTTGGTTCGAAATATATCGTAATTAAATACAACAAGGCACGATAACCGTTTTTTTATATTTCATAAATATCTCGAAACCAATTTTATCTATAAAACAATGAAATTTTTATAGCATACTTTAAAATTATATGTGAACAAATTTGTATGAACGGAAGGCTGGGAAAATGTTTTTGATATGAAATCGCGTTTAAACGTTCTCCATAAAAATATATGTATACATGGGTGTACAACATCAAATATAAAAGTTTTTTCCGCACAAAATATACTTGAGCATACTCCAGATACCTTAAGGGCAAATTACAACTTTTATATTTGTTGGTCTATGATATTCCCACACAAAAAATTCATTTCATCAAAATTCATCAGCTAACAAAATGTTATTTTACCATTTTTGCGAATTACCATAAAAAGCGACCAAATATTTTCTCGTGTGGAAACTCATTTTTAAATAATCAAATATAAGTTTTTGTATACAGCTTTTTTTCTATTTTCATGCTAATACATAAATCCTTGATATTTGCAATGCGCAACGTGCAAATGATATCTTAGACAAAAAAAAATTATGCACATCACGATATCCAAAATATTAAATTGGTTTTCACTTGGAATTACAATTCTTCAGGGATTCAACGGAAAATGTATATATTTTTCCAGTAATAAATATACCAAAATATTTTCGCTGACAGTTTGAGCTGATAAATTTTATGTCAATCAAATTTTATGTGTTTTGCCGATACATAACGAACAATCGATGTACAATTTTCATGTCAAAAAAGTTACAAAATAAGCCTAAGCCCAAGCAAAATCTTAAATATATAATTACTAAGGCATACATATACAATTTTACATCTCAACTAACAAGCCGAGTGATTAAGAAGATGAGAAAAAGGCACATCCATAAATCTGAAATTATATAAAGCAGCTTACAAAGAAATGGGGATTGTGGAATAACAATAAGAAAGCATTATCTTGTTTTCGCCTGATTTAAATTCAAATTGATTTCTTTCGAAACTTATTTACCAAGATATACAAAGACATTGGATAAATGAAAAAAATTCCAAATAAATATTTAATTAAATTATGTAAGACAGGCATGAATGTCTAATTTATCAATATTACAAGACGTAATAAACTTGTAGTATGTTAAATGTTTAATTAATAATAATTTGCTTGTTTAATGCAAATTTAATTAACACGACAGGAATGAAAATATGGAACTCATTCGAGCCCGCTTGAACAAAACGATAGTATTGGGCTAGACATTTCAATTTTTTAATTTTCACCGTTAAACCCTATAAAATTTAGATCATTTTTTTTTGTTCATCAGAAAAACAATAAATTAATAAATTTATTGCCCCACCCCTATAATGGTATTAAAAACGAAATACTTCTACTGTTCATTAATATCGTTAAATAAACGAATATTTAACACAAAGACCTTAAAAAAAATGTCGGTAACGTAGATAGTGTCTTAGATTTCCCAGACGATTAAGCTCGCCAATTGAAAGATATCAGCCGAAAAATAGCAACGATACCCGATTCGATAACAAAAATTAAAATTATTTATTTACACATACTAATGAAGTTAGCAGAAAATTGAGCAGACAAAATCTGCATTGTCGACATTTCAGTCGAAATTCTCTCAGAATGACTACTTTATCGACGAATTGGGAGGGATTCATAATAATATGGGAACTTCATTATCGATATTTCAGACGAAATTTCGCCAGAAAAAGTACTTTAACGGCACATTGCGAGGGAATCAATAATAATAATAGACAACTGCATTACCAATATTTCGGCCGAAATTTCACTATAAAACTGCATTACCGACAAAATATAGAGGAAACGAAAACAAAAAGATTTTTTTAAATAAATAAACTAAATATTTTAACAAATTTTAAAATCATTTTAAAATCGGTTCTGCAACATATTATGTACATTGGAGCTTTATATTTATAATTAATTAAAAAGCTTCTAAGTATTATGATAATTATACATTTTGTAAAATTATAATTTATAACGTGTCTACGAGAATCCGCGAACTCACATAATTCATTTGTCATGTAATTACATGACAAATTCTGTTAAAAAATTCACAGAATTTTGACTAAACTAAATAAAATGTTGGTTAACAACGACATTTGTTGACTTGATACAACCAGCCATTGTCATGTAAGCCATTCATCATGTAAGCCATTCATTTGTCATGTAAGCGAGGTTAAATTCTAGGCTCGAGCCTACAAATAGAATATCTACGCAAAGTTTGAAGCCAAAGTTTATGTGCCCATAGTTAGATATCCGAAAATCTTTAACCATGTCTGAAATCTCCTTTTCTAATGAAATGATCCACATTCAAAAATTCGTGTAACCTACACACTTTATTAATTTAGTTTGAGATGTTCTAGTATATTATACTACTATCCCCTTCCGACTTGCCCTTGATTCCATTGCTTGAAAATACTGCATTGCACAGGCTTTTGCCTAATTTAAGAATATACATTCTTGATGGTGTTCAGGCATCATCAATGTCCAGTGCTATTTCAACTTGTTTTGTAAACTCTTGCCCAATAATAACTAACCATAACGTAAAGAACAAAGCATTTTGGTGTTTTGATTTTAAAAGTTTGTAGAAAACTACAACGAGGTTTAAAAACGTAGCAAGAAAACCAAACTGATTGGGACAATTTCCTAAAGGCTTGAAAGGTTTACAAGAAAGCTCTAAGGTCGTGGAGAAAATTCTGTTAAGAAATTCACAGAATATTGACTAAACTAAATAAAATGTTGGTTAACAACGACATTTGTTGACTTGATTCTCTCCGTCTGTCATATTGCTCCCCAGATATTGTTAAAGTTAGCCGAAAGTTTCCAACTAAAAAATGGTAATGCAGATATCAATTTTGCTACCAAAAGCTGTATTTTGTTGAGACAATTACAACTGCACCACCACGGCTAAAGAAAAAACTAAAGCATTTCAAAATTTTGATTTGGCTGAAGATAATGCAGATTTGCATTGGTTGAAATAGCTGAATAGCGCTGAAATAGCTTAAGCAAAAATGCTATATTTCTCAACAAAATACAGATAAATATTTTAAATTATCGACAATCCAGATTGCGACGGCTGGTTGTATCGATAAAGAAGATTAACTTCATTATCCAACCGAAAAATACCGGCAATACAGATTTAAAAGTTACAATTGAATCAACAATTTTCTAAAAAAAAATGTCAATAACATATCTATATAGTACCCATGCAACGCAGTCACGTTTAGCTGATGAAAGGTTTGTAAGATTTTGAAAGATGAACGCCGATCTGACTGTACCAATTGTATAAACCACGACCCTAATGAGAAATTGATTATATGTTTGCAGTGGGTTTTATGAGGTTTTATATTGGTGAAATGTTCCATTTTTCGTTGTTCCGACGATCTTATGTCCATCATTTGAGATTTTGTCAGATGGACACCAATCTGACTACGCCGATTCGTTAGTCCATGACCATAGGTAGATTTTATCGATGAAAATGGGGAAAATCAAAATTTCACCCTTATAACCCCATCAGACTCACCCCTAATCTATACTCAGAATCGCCCTATGGTCATGGGCTATCGAATCGACATAGTCAGATTGTTTTCTATATGCCAAAATCCTAAATGATGGACGATTTTATCGTCAGAAGAAGGGGAAAATCGAAATTTCACCCCTATAAGTTCATTAGACCCACCCAAAACCTATATTTAAAATTTGTGTATGATCACGACATAGTCAGATCGGTATATGTCTGGCATAGTCTTGAATTCCAAACCACTTTAACGACAATTACAAAACATTTAAAACTTGAAAATCGGCAAGTATCGGCTGTATGAAACAGATATAACCGCTTACAAACCTCTTCAAATGAGACTTTAACTAAAGGTTAAATTGAAAACTTTATTCGTTGTTTGTCATAATACATATTGTTTTCGGCTGATTTGTAGCGGTGAAGTATAGCCAAGTCACTACCCAGTAGTACAAATCAGCGCACAAAGAGCGCATAAACAGCATATAATTAGAGCGCTATTTTTACTTCAAATTGATGCACCTAATTCCATGCTATTCGTATTGTTATCGACCGAAAACTCGGCTTTGTTTCCCCTAAAAATTAATTTATCTCTCTTTCCTTTCGATTTGAGTATAATATGTAACTGTTAACCGTTGGTTTACCAAAGAAAAATATTTTTTTTAATGTATTCTGTTGAATCAAAATCAAACACAATCATATATTATTGATTGTGTTTGGTTGTATGTGTATTGTCATTCGCAGATACAACTACATATTTTTTTAATTTTTTATACTTACTTTATAAGTTATCCATGTATTTCCATCTAAAAAACATTTACTAACGTCTATTACCTTCAGCTGAAATCTGGAGACTGATAGAAATGAAATAACAATTTTTGAAATGAAATTGATAAACAAGAGTTTAGGTGGGGGTAAAATGCAGTACATAGAAGAAACCGAAGTAAATTTATTTGTTTTCTCGCTTCGATGTGTGCAAATATTTCCATATATTTCATTCTGTTATCAGCGTTTGTTTGCTGGGTAACTGCATTGTCGATTATCGATTTTTCTACTTTCGGCTGGTAACTGTCGGCTAAGTTTAACAAGGTCTTAACCAGAACATTATTATGATAGTAACTCCTAAATTGTTGTATAAATTAGTTAGGTCGTAAGAATTATGATCAACAAATTATCCATCCAAGATATACAACTTCAACACTGTATATACCGACATATAGCTTTAATTTCGATATTCCTTTTAAAATAAACCTTTTAATGGCTTATTACGACCATAAATATTTAATTTCGCATTATCCAGCACATCCGATACTAATTAACTATATGTCTGAAGTATTACACCAGAAATTATTATGACAGATAAATTTATTATTATTATCACCCATTTTCGTGTAGCAGACAAAACGGGGGGGGGGGGGGGGAAGATGTCTTATCGCGCAACCAAAATAATTAATTAAAAAATTTCTATTAAATACTTAATCAACCAAAACAAAAATATTATTACGATTAAAATAATAAGCAAAAAAATTCTATACGCAATGGTTTAGTGATATAAAATTCGTGTAGTGCGAATCAGTGCGGGAAAATACATTTCCATAAAATCATAAAAATTTTTACTCGTATATAAAGAAAATCTCGAATATTTTCTTTCTTGGTAGACACAGATTTTCTTTTTATCACTCATTACGTTAATGGATTTTGATGTTGCGTATTTTCGTTTTATTTCGTTTCATGTTGTGCACAGACTGCTATCAAATTTTTATACTAAAGCAAGAGCACCTGCCAAATACAATTTGTTGTTGTAACGGAATACTGCAAAAAGTAGATTATTTACTCAAATTACCCAGATTTATGGTGTTCTCTCACTCACATAAAAAAGGAAACTAGGTAATTGCCAATCTAGTTCTAGTGAATTATAAATAACTGTATAAAACTCTACACAAAATAACGAATCGAGCCGAGAATTTTGTATGAGACTTTAATATGAGGTTTAAATATCTTTTTAGAAGAAGTTTTCTTTGTGTTGCGTTATATACGCCCACAATTATTAAAATATGGCGATTTATGTTCTGATATTATCGAAGTACATACCTAATTAAAATTTTAAGAAAGATTTTGTATTTGAGATGTTAATTCCCTTCTTTGTTTATTTTTGCTTTTTTGCTTTAAGCGTATACAAAATATATAGGCTTTTTGAATTTATATTGCTTCCCACTAACATTCTTATGATTTTATTTTGCAAAAGAATTATTTTTGCTTTGTCTTCTAAATAACTGTAACGAAGCCACAATTGGTCACAATAAAAGAATCCTGTACAGCTCGATTGGGTTGTTTATTAATGAGAACATGCTCTTGTGCTGGAATTTTTACTTGATTATTCTGACCATAATCCATACATAACAGCAACAAGGATTACTGGGATGAATAAATATATCGCAATGTAATGGTGGTAGTCATGCATGTTTATGGCGGTTGTTGATGTGCCCAATCATTTTTTATGTTATTGAATTGAAGGGCCGATAGCCTTAATTTTTGATAAAGTTATTCTTGCCATGTGGTCTTCGTTTATCAACTTACCTATAGATAGATTAAATTGTGGTATAAATGAAACTTCTAATTTACTGCTTTACTGCTTTACTCCTTATCATTCAATGAACATGGTTGTTGTTTCAATAGCCCCATTCAATTGACCACAACAATACCAAAGGGTTCAAAAGGTATATACAAATATTATAAAAACACTGTTTCGTTCATGCAAGATTCTCTCTAAAACAAACAATGGTCTGTGGAATACGTTCGCTAAATGGTGCTTGTCTATAGGGTGCCGAAAGCCTACCATGCGATGAAAGCTGGCGCAAATCATTGACACACAAGCCGGGCAATATACCTACAAAAAATTATGTAAACAATCGGTTGAGAGTGACTCAGATTATTCCGATCCCCTGATTGGCAGCCAAATATGCAAATCAAGTGTAAAGGCAAAGCCAGTCAGTACCAGAAAATTACATAAAACGCTGAACAATAATACGTCTAAATTGTCTTCGAATTGACGACTTCCCAATTTTGTGTAGCGTTTAACTTTAACTGTAAAATCAATAATTCAAACTCACGTACTTGTGTTAGAATGAACATTATACACTGCATTTTTGCCTATCCGAATTACTGACATATTTGCGACAGAACTGAATTGGCCTTCAAATAAATGATTTCTTAACTTTGAGGAGGCACACAGCTTTAACAAACATCCTTTGATAATCCAATGCAAGACGACTACTAAGCGTGTAGAGGTTCCATTCAAAGTGATCCACTCATATAATATATGGCCAGAACCTCGCTATTCTGCGTTCTTTGCTATTAGTTTTTGTTATCTTCCCGCGGTTGCCATTTATTTCATCGTCATTTCGTAGATCGGTGATTCTCGCTTCAACCATCCGTTAATGTTTGATCCATGTTTACCAATTTTGAAAGGATAGCTAAATAAGATAAAACGCTTCATAATTTTTTCCATTGGATCATCATATGCTACTTTTTTAACACAATGCCCAGAGAAAATGTTTTGTCAGCAGTTGTTAATCTATGTACCAAAAATATTTTTTATGTAACCATAACAGACTATCGATATTGCCAACTATTTTCCAGTGAACCATTTCCACTTTATCTTATGATCAAAGAGGCAGAAGAATGACGTCTAACTGTGCAAAAGTGATAAAAACTTTGACAGTTGACACTAAAAGTCGGTAGCAATTTTGTTTTTAACTTTTTTTTTCTCTTTACCTGGTATTTCCGATTTTTAGCACTTGTTGTTTGTAATCACGTTTATACTTCTGCAGAGGTTGGTTGGAACGGTCACTTACAATTTTGCATGTGTTCTGTGATTGTTCAGGTGTTTCGGAGAGATTTCTTTTCGCATTTAATCGATTTCAAAAAATTGAGGCGTCATAGTATTCATTTATTTTATATATATTTGTCGCTGAAACATTGTTGTCGTCTACTTTATTAAGTTCCGCTATTCTTCCAAATAACGATATACATGTGGTCTTACTATGGGGGAAATATTTAACGTCTTTGGGAATTTTACAACAACAATGCCATACATTTCATTCCAACCAGAATAGTTTAATTCCAAGTTTTTGTTGGAATAGCAAAATTATTCTATGCAAAGTTATCCTATTGACCACCACAGCAACTTTTTCGAAAATTATAATTTTATGGGTTGGCGCCTTGGTAAGTCAATTTTAAATTTATCAACAATGAAACTAAAAAAATTGATTTTTTATTTTTATCACATAAAGAACCAAATAACATCGGTCTCTACACTGCGTTTAGCATGACTGAATAGGTAACAACCTTGAAATTTTTGTTTGTTACACAAGCTGTCTCTATACAATCAGCCAAGCTACACACGAATTTAGCTTCTGATTTCAAACTAAGTCGCAATAGATTTTTATTGTTAATTTTAACCCTTATTTTATATTAAATCACCAAATTTGATTGTATTGTTTTATTCTGTTCTCTCGAAAATAAAATTTAAACAAAAATGTACATCGCAAAAATGGCCTTAAATTTTTTTTATTTCCATTTTTATTTTGGATTCACCGAAAAATTTAATGTCGCAGTTAAAACGGGTTTTGTGGGTAAAAGGGGAAAGAAAGAAAGGTGAAGCCGGTCTTATGAAACCGTGTGTAGCATGGCTGAATACGAAAAATGAATGAATCGAAAACCAAAAAAAGAAAAGTACAAAAATATAAAACATGTAAAGCAAAATATAAATAAAAAAACTAGTGTACAACGAGTTTGTGCAATGTAGCCGAATGCTAAATAAACAAATGAGAGAGAATAAAGAAACATAAAAAATAATCGCAAAGATGAACAAATATAAAACAAATAAACTGGTGTTAGTGTATAACCCATTTGCATTACATAACCCATGAATTTTTAGATGACATTTTTTCTTTTGTTTCATTACTCTTTATAAAACTCTATTCTCTTTGCTAACAGTGTTTGGCAAAAGAGGTTGGCTTTCTTGTATGTTAGGTTCTAATTTTTTTCGAAGTTGAATATTCAATGTTTTAGTACTGTAAAGCGAAATTCGTTAGAATCGTTATTGCAGTATTTAATTGCTTGATACTTGTCTTTTGAATACGGTCAAACCAACCATTTTGACATTTAGGTAGTCGCTTAATTGATTAGTACGCACTCTTTACCACCAGATACAGCAGAACTAGATCTGCTAAGAATTTTAAATTTAATTTTAGGCTTTACAGTGAGATGCCTCTGTTTTGGTATCGCCACCTACTTCACCTTATAGTGAATAATTTTATGTCTTTTCTCAAGCAAAAATTGCAAAATTCGTAACATTATTAATAATAAAGCTATTCATCCCGCCTTTCGCGCCCTCTTGATTCGAGCATCTCCTTCATTTCGATTCAATACAATGTTGTGTCTTCATTCAATAAAACAGTTATAAAATTTAATAAAGAAGTCGTTCAATATTATTTTTAGGAAATTGAATTCAATTCAATTATTACACAAACCATTTTCATATTGTTACCATTCTTGAAATTCGATTAAAATTTTCTTTATTTTCCTTCCATTTTCAGATGATGATAGTAACCACAAAATATAGGAAATGAAATTTGGATCAAAATCGTATTTTAAAATAGAAAAAGCTTCTATTGAATTATCATCAATGGGCGTTACAAAACCGACATCTGATTTTAATCAATGGTTGCACGCAATGAAAATGGTGGCTGTGCTGCCAGGTGGTATGCCATCAGAATTTCGTAAAAAGGTACGTTTTGGTGTTGTATTATGTTGATTCTATAAATACCAAATTACTTATAAAATATATATAATATAAGGTGTTGACGAGCAATAAAGACCATCCCAAATCCGTTATAATATTTAAGATTTATATTCGCCGTATATGTTCCATGTCTCGATGGAGTTCACATATAATACGTATTTAATTGTTTAAGATTCTGTAATGATGATGATACATGGACTGAATTGATGTTTTAATCAAATAAATTGAAATCAATACGAATACGATTTTGATTAGATTTCTTATCACACAACAATTTTCCTTGACTTTCTCTTGTTTTGTAGACATTATAATGTCTTAATGTACATACACGAAAAGAACCTATCGGTTAACTACAAATATATTGCGAATTTTTCCAACTAAGTGGAAAATTAATAGAAAACGTATAAAGAAGATGTAGAGTTGAACGCTGTTGTGTGTGGGAGACACAACAAATCGAACAATTCTGTATAACTTGATCTTTTTCATAAAATACCTGACCTGTGTATTGTGCCCAGAATTTTAATGTATAATGAGATTTTCCTTTTGTTTCACCCACAGTTATGGCTTGCATTGGCTGACAAATATCTGCAAACACGTAAAATAAATTGGGGCAAAGAACAAATAAAATGTCTTAGCGACCAATGGCGATCGGACGATGAGGAATTAGGAATACAAATTGTCAAGGTATGTATATTGGTATACTAGAACGGTTGTTGCTGCTGTAAAAATTAAATTTTACACACCAAATAGATTGAAAACGTGATCAGAATTCCTTATACAGCGTCTCCTTATATATATTCTGCATTCAGGTATATAGGACCCACTTTCATATCTCAATAGATAACCCACTTTCATATCTCAAAAGATAAGATATTTTTTTTTTATTTAAACACATTTATTTAAAACTAAAGAAACCGCGAGTAATAAGTTAAATTGTGTGACAACTCTTTTAATTTACTTATATATTTACTTTTGCAGTCATGCCCCATAATTTTTATTGAGTAAAACTTTTGGAAAATCATTCTATATTTTAAAAGGTGTCGTGAAAAAAAAAAGTTTTTATCACTTTTTTGAAATACGGTTCGGGATACCACCTACGCGAGTACATCATATTTCTTATTTCCATTATTAAATAATGTACCATACAAACTGTGTTGGGCAAGATTATGTTCGCGGGCTGTTACGCTGTTACAAGAAAAGCTTTCATTTATATAAATTGTACCGATCCCAGTGTTCATGTGTCTACATACATATACATCGCATAAACAAAATTTTTTGGGTACGTTTTATGTTGTACATACATAGACACCATAAAAATATTAAGTATGTGGAAAACCACTTTGTTTTTCGTTTTAATTTATGGATTTTATTGCACGAGAAAAATAAGGAATACAGAAAAAATCCGTATGTGATCGTATATTTATATGGTGCTGATGTTTGACACCAAAAATGACCAAATATTGCTATTTATGTGGGTTAAATCCAAAAATGTTGTAATGTACGAGTAACTGAATTGTTGAGACACAACGGTTGAAGTAATAATTTTTAAAGTGTATTGTCTTGTACAGAATGTGTTGTGGGGCTTATCACGATTTTATGTACGTGGTGGAGTATGAATCCATTAGATAAATAGAATGCATTTATTGTAATGACTTTATGTGCTGGGAAGGACAAAATTTCAGTTTTCCCTAATTGTGGATTACATATCTGTTGAGTTCTCAGTTTATACATAATACACGTACATTTTGTTCGAAATACCTACGGTGCGACGACTATTGGTCTGAAATGGGACCCTTTTGTATCTGGAAATAGTTTCTGATTGTTGATAATCATATTTCATAAATATTCTACGCTAGAATTTCTAATCTCGTACTTCATTCGGTGATTTGCGGGAATAGGCCCGAGGAAAAACGAGTGAAGAAACACTATTTTTTTTTTACTTTAGGTTTTTGAGATAGTAATGATGTTTGTGATTGGTCCGTATCTTGGGTCCATTTTCAGTATTCTCGAATTAATTACAGTAATCTCATCCGTTCGAGAAACTGATTGTTGAGATTCTTACACACATTATCTATAAACCAAAATTAAAAAAAAACACTTATTCTGAGCCACGGGCATACTAGAAAAAAATTCATTCCGAATCTACAAAATATAATGAAGTTATCAATCACTGAAGGCTCTGAACTTTATAAAGACGCTAAACATGCAGTGCGTGACCGATGGAACCCTTAAATGGGTTTAAGGATGTGAACAGTTTTTATTCCGGCTCCATTTGTTACAAGATGGCTACTGCCATCCTGCAGATTTCACTAATACCACGCAGAGGCCTCACACGGTGATTTTTGCCGGCTACATCTCAGGGAGAAGTGTTATGGGTCGTGGGGTATGAGGCTTGCGGGTATCCTGGCTTACACCGCGAACAGATAGTTAAAATAAAAATACGCAAATAATAATATAATAATAAAAACCCGGATGTTCCGCCGAAATTCGTCGGCCGGAATTTGAGGAACCTTCAAAAATATTTATAACCGAATGAGGTGCCTTGGTACGCGCATCCGATCGAATTCAAACGGTGGAAAACACTGGTTTCGAATCAGGATGCGGGCACCAACACCACATCGACACAGACGGGAGTTTGCGCTCCCATCATACCATACCCGAAAATTAGCAATTCATTTTATGTTTGTATATTCACCGCAGGGGAGGTGGAAAACACAAACCCGTAAGAAATAAAATTAAAGAAAAACCACGAAGAATAAAGAACCGTAAAAATGTTTTAGAGCGAGACCAATGTGAACACCGTACATGAGCACCCTCACCGATATTGGTGGTGCTCGATTACAAAAATATTTATGAACAAAAATTTTCGAAAATAATGATAATTTAAAATATTTAAAAATTGATAAGAAAAAAATAAAAATAAAAAAAATCGTACCTGACCTCGACCAAGGTCATCCTGTAAGGTGTTTTCGGCAGCGTCCTCGTCTGACAAAATGGGTTACGGTGACTCACAAAAAAAAATTGCGGATCGCCGGTTGGCCACCCGATCGTTGCGGGGCCTCTCTCCGATACCAATATAAAAGTCGGGCAGCCGTTTGGTTCGCTACCCGTTCGTTGCATATATAAAATAAGTGGCCTCAACTGGCCACCCGCAACTCGTTGGGCGTTGGCTCGTCTTATACCGCATGCACACCAATGTCACCTGGATCGCCCACCAAAGGAAACGGAGTCTTGCCAAAACCGTAATTACAAAAAAAAACGTTGGGCGTTGGCTCGCCTTCAATACTGTAACACCACCATCGTAATATGACTAGCCTTACCTGGCCACTCGTACGTTACGGTGCTTATTGCTTGTACATATCCAACGTAAATTTAGGACGTAGAGGTCCAAACCACCAAAATTCATCAACGCCACCGGGTAGGAAAATTTTTCAACAATTTTGTTAAGTCACACCGGAGAAAAAAAAATACGCAACTTTTTATTATTAACAATTTTATATTATTTTCTTATTACACTGTACGTACAAAAAAAAATGTTTTTATTTTATGTTATAAAAACTCGGCTTATCCCATCGGGTAATAAAAACTTTTCACAGACAAACCAAAAAAACTCTATTTTTTAATCAAAATTCCAACCCAGACTCAACAGAAAAAATTTTCGCGTACCACCTAACACGATGTCAAAACGTTCTAGAAGAATATCTGTTCTTCTCTGTTTTTCGTTTGCATCAATTTTCATTGATACAAACGAGAAGCATATAAGAAAAAATATTCGTCTAGAGCGCATTTGCTTCGCACACACCCGATGCACATTGGTCTCGCTTTCCCATTTAATTTTTTTCTACCCGTCGCGCCATCACATAAAAGGGTGTACAAAAACCAAAATCAACATGAAGCGAGGACACAACCCAACCGATTGCAATGGAAAAAGCAAAGACACCAATCAACCGATTACGATGGAATAAAAATACGAAACAAGGGTGTGAGAACGTTAAGACCGTGAAGTCGTAACACATTTCTAATTTACATTCAGAATTTCTGAAAGGGCTGGAAATTCACGCGGGTCGAATGAAAAAAGGAGGGTTGTCTGCGTCGTCTATCCGGCCGTATTTGCTCGATAACGTTCAAAGAGAAATGACAAAGTGTATACGGGTTTGTTAAATTCGACGGCCGAACTTGGTATGCTCAGGATCTTCAATGCGGGTACGGCCATTATGTTGTGCACTGTCGGGCCACAAACCATATACGTATAGAAAATTATGGTGTTAATTGAAGTGATTGTAAGTTTTTATTTCTCTTTGTACTCTCTCTTTCTCTTTACTGGAGCCTCAGAGGCTCATCCAAATCTTTTGCGGTTCGCTTTCCCCGTCTTTACTTTTACGCTGTTGCCAGCCAATTCTAGAACCTATGGCTATATGTCCGAATTTCGTCGAACTTTCGTCAGCCTACCGTACTGGCGTACTAAATGAACCAATAATACCGCCTGTCCATAAAGCCCACGCAAAACAGTTACTCGTTGTGGATGCATCGGCTTCTCCATGATTACGTGTGGATTTTCTGAGCTTCAAATGTGACAATTTGGCTTGTTCATAGACTCCGAGGTGAAAATGGCATCGTCAGGAAAGATGTTTTTTCGGTAAAAATGCTCTTCCATGCGTTCCATAGCCCAATTAGCGAACCAAAAACGTTGCGGTTGGTCATTTTGCTTCAGCCCCTGAACTAATTGAAATTTGTACCGCGGTTTTTATGCAAAATTCTCGTCACAAAACTGTGTGAAATGTTCAATTTTTGAGCACGATGGCGATTTGACGTTGTTGGATGCTCAGACACATCCTGAGCAACAACTGCAAAATTCTCGGCTCACACGCTGTAAATACACGTGTACGTGTTGCTTTATCCAATAACAATGCAGTTTCACCAAATCGCAAATTGATCCACAAATTGCTTTATAGACATTTCATTTCTACTAAATTTTCCACGTAAATTTCTTACAGTTTGGGTAGAATACTCGCCACTTTGAAAGTAAAGTGAGTTTTGTTCAAGCGTAAAGTAACCCATTTCATAAATGTCAAACATTAAACTAATTTTCTGGCATAATATGGATAACGTAAGTGTTTCCACACTCGAAATTACCGGTAGTTCAAAATACAAACCGTAAATGGGCCACGCTTTAGCATTATTTGCCATTGCAGATCCTTCGCTTTATATTTTAAATTATTGTTGCATCTGCTCCGACTGTGGAATAAGCAGCAGAATACGGTTTGACATCATCTACTAAAAAAATAATGCCGAATCTGCTGCTTAACATTTACATTTATGTTCCTCCAACTACCTAAGGAAGCAGTACACAAATCCCGTATGTGAAAGCATCGTCAGCGCACACCAAGTGAATCCCATTTTGGCACACCGGATAATCTGTCAAAATATTTTGTTGTGGGTCAGCGATTGGTCTACGATTTAATCGGTAAGATGAAGAACCATTGTAGCAAACCCCTAGTCCCGAAAACAAGGTTTATTCTTTTGATGAAATTTAAGATTTCGGATATTTCAACTGACGTTACCTGTCGCAAAATGCGATGCCGTTTTTATGAAAGTGGCCGAAGTTCTATTTTCACCATAACAAGTGGTCTGTTTGCTATATTCCATTTTATAATCGCAGTGCCTTTATTGAACAATTTCGAATCCACAATCGATCCACAATTACCTTGAAGCGATGATTGCTCCGTTTCCATTGACCCTTCCAAGCTTGGTTAATGTTTGTTCCTGCAGAAATCCAACTAGTTGACTGAGATGCGATTAACGAGTAATTATTTGTAAGTTTTAAAAACTGAGAAATGGATGCGTATGTCCTAAAGCTCGAGCCTCTTTCGGCTAAACTCTCCCTATGAAAAGTGTAAGAGTATGCGTGTGTCTTAAAAAGAGCGAAAAAAAGTTTACGAGAAACACACCACCAAAAGCCTCTACAGAGTAGTGCATGAAATCCTGCCATACAGTGCTTTCAAAATTAACTTCTTGATTCAAAAACCATGGAGTCCTTTTTATTAATATATGCTTATGCTCAACCTGAATGAAATTTACTATAAAGACCATCCAGCAGCTACAGTTGGGTTAAAAGAAAAGAGGTTAAGAACGTCATCCTTCAACTCAACAAATTATGAAGGCCACTGAAAACGCAATACACTATCTTTGTTGGGTTACCTCAGATATAAATCCAAGGATACCGCTCCTTTTGTCCATTCATCTGCTCTGGTCAGGCATACTAAATGTGGGTAACATGCCAATCTTCCGGGCATTCCATAAGGCAGGAAATATTATTACGCTTACCCCACGGTGAGAGAAGATTCTGCACGGGATGGCCTTAGGTCGGGTAACTCTCTCCGATCCCCGTTAAAAATTATTTTCTTAATCTCAGATTTACCCTAGAAATCTCAGAAAAACAATTTGGATGCTTTGTAGATTCAAACTACACCAGTCACTTCAACCTGATGCAATATAGATCAAAAAGTGTGGTCGATTGGTGGAGAAAGCAGTAGATTTGTGCGAAAAACCAATAATCATATCTGTACTCTTAATGAACCCAAACGAACTGGAATACCATGGCAGACTAGAGAGTTGTTGGGTCGACTGAGGAAACAGACAAGAAAGGTTCTCAAAAAAGCCATGAACACTGCTGCTATAGTGAAAACTGGGGAAAATTTACGATGGAGCAGAGTTTCCTTCTCCAAGTTCAAAACATCAAGTCAAGTACGCCCCACAATCATGGAGGAAAATAAATGTCGTTTTTATCCGTCAGTATGGGAACATGAGGTATGATTTTGCTTAAAACTTTTTGACTTTCGGATAAAAATTGAGCTCTTCACAAATATTTTAAACTAGAGTACATTTTAACATTGTGTTGAGCTCTATTTGTTAAACGTATTTTCGATGCACAAACCATGTGGTCAGGATCCACCTTAACTTATTAATACAGTTTTATAATTATTTCACCGTTTAACAATTTTATTCACATCCACTTATTTTAAATTTACAGTCGATGTTCTCACGACGAGATTACGAAGGCTTACTCTTTTTTATATTAAATATTAAAACAACTACCGTTATGATTCACAAAAAAATAGAGAAGCGAAAAAAATAAAATTAGTGTTGCTGATGAAAGTAGTATGTTGTTATGTTTAAATAAAAACCATGTCAATTAAATAAAAGAGACATCTATGAATGGGTATGGTTTCGTTTTACATATTGATTTGGACATTTCCATGTTTAGGGTGTTCGGAGATATGTAGGGTTTTGTTAACCCCCTACTTCTGCCAGCTTCTGTCGTGTACTTCTGCCAGCTTACAACAATTACAATTTTCAATATTTCTTGGCCTTCGGTGTAGTGAACTATCCATCTTTCATCAATGGTTATAAAATATCGCAAAAACTCTTTCCGGTTATACCAGATCATGTCCAAATTATGTTGAGAAACATCAACGATTCCTAACTTTTGCTGCGGTCGGTGAACACGCCCACCACCTGTTCTGTATTCGTTCAGTTGAGAGATGTTTACAATCTTTGCAATCTCACGCATCTTAGGGTCATCAGTCACCAAAAATAGTACTTTTTTGATTGACGCGTAAATGTCTGGCAAACACTACCCTCTAAAGAAATTTGCGAGGCCTCGCCAAATTGACTCAAAAGCGAGTCGCAAGCGAATTAAGATTTTCATACGTCACCAATACATGGAAAATTAGTATAATACGCGAGCATATTTATTATGGGTAAGGTAGCCATTTTGTTTAATATCATTAAATTGACGCACTTAGTGTGGAATATAGTTGTGAAAAATTTGATTATTGATAAATTTGTAATTTATTGTGATATTTTGAATAAAATAAAATATATGAAATGATTTCTAAATATAATATAACTTTAAATATCAAATTTTCAATGAAATTATATGTTTTTATAATTATGTTTAAAATTTTATTATTTTTAATGAAAAATGCAAATAATTGAAAACATACTAATAAATTTGACTGATTAACATATATTAAATTAAAAGAAAATTTTAAGTATGTATTACAAATGTAAAATGAATTTCTAGAAGGATAATACAGAATGATTTATAAAATGTTAGAAATAAATATATACGAATTTATTGAAACCAACGTTTTGAATTTTATTTTTCAGACATTATTTATGAAAGTATTGATTGAGAAATAAAAAGCTGCTCGCTAATGATTCACTTTAACGTCGCCTGCATTTCATTCTTGATTCGCCTGTAACTCGCTTTTAATTCACCCGCACGTCGTAAATGACTCTAATGTGAAGGGAATACGAACTACCAATACATTTACATGAGCTCACTTTCATTTTAATTTCCATACGCCATTTGAAACACTAACGACTCGCTTTTGACTCGCAAAGGCGAGTCGTTTGCGAGGTCTTACATATAAGAATGACCTCGCTTGTGACTCGCTTGCGATTCACCATGTTTAGAGGGTAATTACTTCACATATTTTGTTTTTTAAGGTTGGTACTTCCTATAAATGATAAGGATTTAATATTAGTGGCGGCATCTACTAATCAAGTCCGGGACTTTTCGTTTACGTATCGTAATTCTAATAATTTATTATAGCCCAGAAGATCAGATCAGAATTCCTGATATTTTTAAAATGGACTGTAAGGCCGGATTTACACTGTAAAAGATCTTTGACAAAAAAATTTTATAAAATATTTGTACCATTTTTTTTAAACAATTTTGATCAAATAATTTTTGAAAATTACACTACATAAAAGATTTTATCGAAATATTCCTCAAACTTCAGTAAAAATAGAACATTAAGCGGTTTTATTATTATGTATATCCTTAGAAAAACAGAAAAAAAGAATCTGGGTGAAACCCCGGGTATCGAGACCTTTTGGTGCCCAGCAAAATATATTGAAGGAGCTGCAAACCCGAGGACGTGACCTGCTACATAAAATATTTAGCGATGGACGACAATTCATTTAATTTTATTGTCCACAAAATTTCGCCGTTAATTAAACGACAGGAAACATAAATAAAAAATTTTGTGGTTTTTGCCGTCCAATTGTATTTGGTCGCCATTTTGAATAAGCAAATGTCAAAAATAATTTATTAAATTCATCTGCTAAATTTGATAAAAACATCATATAAAAGTGATAGTTTTATACAACATGCATATTACACTATCAAAGAAAATTGATAAAAATGTTTTATAAAGCACCTTTGTCAAAGATCTTTTATAGTGTAATTCCAGCCTTAGAAATGTACATAGCTTAAATTATTGTACAAAACTCAAATTTTGTCCAAAAAGCGAACACTGAATAAATTTCTGTCCAAAGAATTTGTATATATGTCTAAAAAATTTGGGCATGTTCAAAAACTTCACAGCGGGTTTCCCAGTCACTGTAAAAGTTGTTAACGTTTGTCCACATGGTAAAGTGCTTTTACTGTTGTTGGGGCTCTTGGTTATCGATGAAGTTTAGAACTTCAATAGTTCCGGTATTGCGCCCAGGTAGCATTATCCAGGAGTGTTATTTTCAATTCTAAATTATCCTAAATTCTCCTTTCTTGAATAGAAATTTCAAAATGCGACTACAATGTCGTAGAGATTTTGATATTTCTTGGGGAATTTCACCGAAATTTTCCCGATTTTTTTTTTTTTTACTAATTGTATCTATTTGTCATGAATGTAGTATTGAATGATTAACGATTTATGGTTATCTCAAAATTTTAGGCACCCAGAAGGTTAGTGCGTCGGTTTCGGCACCATAACTTTGTAAACGAACACATGACTAAAAATTGCATAGTTTTGAATTTTTCATTTGTCAAACAATTGTTGGGTTGCCACCGCACAATAAATAGTTGTTTAGCTTTAAAAAACCACCAGGTGGAACGCTCTTGATAATCCTAAGAATTTCATCCAGACTTCTCAGCTATGTGCCCTTCTAGGAATTTTACCTTTATTCTGTTTTATAAAGTTCCAGATTTGGTTGGAATACGCAATACGTGTCCAGCCATTGATGGTATGATCCAACAGCACCGCACGATTGGAGGGGTACTAGGTTTTATCTTACAACCTTCAAGAAAATTAATTTCAATTGAGTTTCGGCTTCTGACATCTGTTAATGATGGCTATTCCTGAAATCATCAGCTGTTTGTGAGCTTAAGGGTCCCCGGATATTAATTCTGTTTTACCTCTATTTTTTCGACACGAACCCCTATCTGTATTAGTATTGTTACCAACAGTTTCTCTGACCCGTACAATTTACATATTCGAGCAGTCACTTCCTTTAGATCGTCTGGCTTAGAGAACGGATTTTTACGGTCTTTGATATTTTTATTCGGTTTCTATATTTCATCTGAGCTTTAGGTCATCTGATCTAGCCCGTTTGCTTCGAATTCTGTTTTAGTGAAATTTAGGGCACATATCACTAAAACAGAATTCGTTGTGACAATTTTTAAGAAATGGAAAATCTTAAGCGAAGGTGGCGTATTTGTATTCGGTTAACTCGTCGTATAAATTATAAGATAATATTGATAGCTAAAACCTAGGAAGTTACTGGTTATATTTTATTGCAAACAATCTAAGGATGATAATTGAATACAGATTCTCAATCTAAAAAGATACAAAATTTAGAATTTGTAAATTTGTTGTATTAAAATTTGCTGTTTGTTAAATTTGATGTTGCCTATGGTACATCTCATGAAGCGTAAAATATTCACAGAGTGGTGTGTAGAAAAGAATGATGAAAGGGTGGAATACCCACCTCACATATTTTCCAATTTAACCAAGAAAATTTTCGCCTATATAGTAAATAAAATAAAAATTGAGTCAGCACTAAAAGACAAACAACAAACAAATAAAATTCAGTTTCCTTTATCGTTGATGGCTGATCTCAACCTCAAGGGGATTTAACACCAGATTGTTATTTAAATTAAAGAACAAAAAACTTTTATCAAGATTATTTTTGTACACCCTCTAACCCGCACCACCTCCAATACACTGTAATACAAATACACAACACCTCAATAAAAAGTTATGTGTGGTTTGTGAATACAAGGACCAATTTTATAATAAATATTTTTTTTTTAAATTGCAGGATTTACATCGGACTGGGTCGAGTTTGTGTTCGGGGCCGATGGGTTCCTCCAATCAAGCCAAACTAAAAAAAGTTTTGGTCGGATATGCACGATGGAATCCGGAAATCGGGTATTGCCAAGGATTCAATATGCTAGGGGCTCTCATACTCCAGGTGATGGATAAAAATGAAGGCGACTCCATTAAAGTGAGTATGGAAAAGGCGTGTGTCGCACACACGAGTCAACGTGAGAGATACGCTTACATATTTTAAGTGTATACACTAGTAATTTTATTTTAAGAATTTCCTTTTTATTGTTGTGTTGTCGGGGAAAATTTTAAATGAAAAATAAAAGAAACTTAATTGCTATTCCTTCCTGTCGTTGATTTTGGTGCGTTGGTTAAAAACAGTCTGAATAATAAAAACGTTTGCGGTGGAGATTACATGGCAAAAAAATTATTTTTTTTCTATCTATCTCTCACACAGATCATGATACTTTTAATCGAAGGCTTATTACCACAAGGATATTTTAGCGGTTCATTAAGCGGGTTACAAGCTGATATGGCCGTATTTCGAGAACTTCTCGCCACCAAGTTACCTAAACTATCAAAACATTTACAAAAATTGCAGGGACCTTCAGCATTAGGTGAGTGTATTATAAAACACAATATTTATATTCTCCTTTCACTAATTTTACCTCATTTCACAGATAATTTTGAACCGCCACTAATCAACGTATTCACAATGCAATGGTTTCTTACCCTATTCTGTACATGTTTGCCTTTAAATTGTGTTCTACGTGTTTGGGATTTGATTCTAATCGAAGGAAGTGATATATTGTTACGTACAGCATTAACACTATGGAATTTATTAGAGCCGTACGTTGCTAACGATTTTCATTGTACGAAATGTGAAAAAATCTCATTTTCCTTTTTCTATGATTTTTCAGACGAATTATGAGCATTAAGACGGCTGATGATTTTTATTGTAAAATGGGATTAATATCGGGGGAAATATTAAATGGAAGTCTAATTGACACTAATGGTCTGGTACAAAAAATTGTTGATTTGGGCGCAATCGAAGATTTAAAGCAGCTGCGTGAAAAACATTTGCACAGCATATCACCGCTACGTGACAAGAAAGGAATAATGCTTTTCTATTCGGACGATGACGGTGAATCGGATAATGATTCGAATGGTCGACGACCATCGATCGGAAGTACTCAACATACCAAAATAAATTCGATCGATAACAATAAAGATCGAATCGCCTTAGATATATCGATACTAAAACAGCAATATGCAAAAATTCGAGAACGGCAACGACAAGCTCACATAATTCTAACGTCGGCATGTGCTCGACAAAGTTCCAACGCAACATCATCGTCCATTCCGATAAATCAACTATTAAGTGGCCGGAATGCAATATTGAGTCGTAAAGGGCGGCGTGTGGGCCCACCTCAAGGTGCCATACCACCAGTTCGTAAAAGTGTTCCTGGTACAAATAGTAAACCAGTAATAGCGGCGCTAAATCAACCAAAAGCTGGTGAAACCCTACATTGGAAGGATACGGATGAGGAGAAAAAACGTCGAAACAGTATAAAGTGGCGTGATTTAAAATCCGACACAAGCGAAACCGATGCCTCTATAAGCCCAAAACCGGAAATAAAAAATCAAACTCAGCCCGATACATCAAAACGAGCAGAACCAAAAATTGGGCCAAATCGAAAACGCAGCGAATCATCGTCGTACAGTGAAGACAGTGATGATGATTCGTGTTCCAGTACAAGTACAAGTTTATGTGACGATGAAAATCAAAAACGTAGTGATGCCTCATCATATGAACAGAGTCCAATAAAAATGAAATTAAAAACGAGCGATACGTCCGCAGACGATTTACGAAAACGAATCGAGGAACTCAAACCAATAAGTGATAATTTAATGGATTTCGAAACTGAATGCCCTCCAACTCAACCTAGTACTAGTGTAGTCGTAGATAACTCAATTAAATTAGAAGCACCTGAACCCGTGGCTCTGGTCGAACAACTCCCATTCACCTATAATTTAGATAATCACATTGATCGCGAAGAAAAGACTGAATTACAACTAAAATTACCAGAATTGGATGAGCCTTCAATCGAATTATTAAAAGATGAACAACCGTATAGCCCACCACAATATATAAGCAGCGTAAGTCAGCTGTCTCCAATCCCGGATATATCGACTTACATAAGTACAAGTAACATAAGCCCGCTTAAATCACCGCTACCAGTGATCGATTTTGCAGAAAATTCGCCTGAATATTCACCAGTCGATGAAATACTTACGACCGGTATATTCGACCTGCCTAAAGCGGAATCATCACCCGAGTTTAAAGTGGATGAAGAAGGAGTTACAAACGAATTTTTCGAACGAATTAATTTGGTCGATCGTCCGCAAAAATTAGACATAATTGATGTCTTTACTCCGAATCCTTTAAACTATAATAATGTGCCGAGCAGTTCCTTTAATCCAGCCCCACTAGTATTAGATATTCCGATCAAATCATACGAAGAAGAAAATGTGCCAATATTGCTGCCGGATACCGATGTCTCCTCCGTTCCAGTAGTTGAAAGTCCCGTGAATGAGATGGTAAAAATTCCGATATTATCCGATATACCAATTAATGATATTCCTAAAATTAAAACTCGCGAAAGTACAATATTTCTTGATCGATTACGATTTTCGAAATTGAAATCCGTCTCATTAGATGAACCGGCTAAATATGAAATGCCCGCACGGGTAGGTGCACAGGCTACCAAAAGCAACAGTGATAACAGTATCATCGGTAAAAATAGTGATAAAGTGCTGAAAATAATACAGGAAAATTCGATCATACTGCACCGAATCCTAAAGCGAAATACATCAAAATATGCCGACTCTATGATTAAATATTACGACGAAAAAAATTGCCCCGAACCCAACGAGTTAGTTGTTGAATCAATCACAGAACCGGCCGTGGAACCGCCTACTAAAAATGATTTATTCAAGGATAATCTGAAAAATTTCGGAAATAGTATTAATTTATCAGAAACGATTTCATCGATCGAAAATACGATCAAATCTATTAATAAACTGTGTGGCAAATCGGAAGAGGTTGAACGAAAATTTGAATTCACGAAACAGCCTACGATACAATTAGACGACTCTGAAATAAGCCCACTGATCGAAGGTCACAACGAACCAGTCGAAATAATTAGTCCAGATATAGCCGAATTATCGATCACATCTGATTTATATACGTACGATGAAGCGGAAGATGATTTAAAACAAAAATCAAAATCCCCATCGAATTTCAGCCGCATTTCAGATCAAAGTAGCGATCTCTATAAGATGAATAATAGCATACTAGAGCAGTATAGAAATATTGGAAAATCGGATACCATCTCGGACGCAAGTGAAACCCGTTTTGATTTACGTAAATATGAATATCTTAGTAAATCGGTGTGTGATTCGAGCGATGCAGACCAGCAGGATGGTTTATTGTTTCAACGTTATTTTAGCGAGGAGAAAAATGCAACCGTGTCATCCCCATCTTCACCCAAACCTACTAGTTCATCCACCGAGATACCATACAAATCACCATCGTACGATTTTCTTACACTGACCACCGATCGTATAATTAAATCTGCAGAAAGTTCACCATCCCGGCATAAATTTACCGCGCTTATAAATGATCCATTAAAATTGACGCATAATAATAAGGCGCTTAGTACTAGCACCAGTAGTGCAGCAAATTGTGATAATCTGCCAATATGTAACGATAGCAATAAAATTGATTGCAGCGATAAAAACGATGACAACCAACAGCATTTTCGTAGTTGTGACAGTATTTTAACAACATTTATTAAATTGGATAGTTTGGATTCATCAGCTACAAAATCGTTATCTGCCGACGTTGAAATTGATAAACTTGTAGAAAAATAAATTTAGTTTTTAGGATTAATTTACGGATAATACATTTTAGTACTTAGTACTAAAAAAAATATCCCTTAATTTTGCCATCGTTATAACCTAATTTAAGCTCTTTTAACTTTTGTTTATAGCTCTCATTATTCCTATTAGAAAAAAATTTGTAAATTTCTCGATTATATTGTTAAAAAATTATTTTATTGTTAAAATGAAATAAGAATAATGTTCAAAATAATTGAACCTGGTTAGTAAAAATTATTGACAAAAATATTTTAAATAAATTATATTTAAACAGAAGGTACCTACATACTAGAACATAAATCATATTTAAATTGTGTTTAATTTGGTTTACTAAATGTCCAATAATTGATAAATATATCAACCGTCGTTAGCATAAATTTGTCTTTAGCGATTTATGATGGATGCCAAATTAAAATCAAGAAAAGGATCGTCATTTATTTCTACAGACACTTTGGCCAATCTGAGGTGAAACAGATGAATATCAAATTCCGATTACTCCGAGGGTTTTAGTGGCAGGTCTATTGATATTGATATTGATATTGATATTGATATTGATATTGATATTGATATTGATATTGATATTGATATTGATATTGATATTGATATTGATATTGATATTGATATTGATATTGATATTGATATTGATATTGATATTGATATTGATATTGATATTGATATTGATATTGATATTGATATTGATATTGATATTGATATTGATATTGATATTGATATTGATATTGATATTGATATTGATATTGATATTGATATTGATATTGATATTGATATTGATATTGATATTGATATTGATATTGATATTGATATTGATATTGATATTGATATTGATATTGATATTGATATTGATATTGATATTGATATTGATATTGATATTGATATTGATATTGATATTGATATTGATATTGATATTGATATTGATATTGATATTGATATTGATATTGATATTGATATTGATATTGATATTGATATTGATATTGATATTGATATTGATATTGATATTGATATTGATATTGATATTGATATTGATATTGATATTGATATTGATATTGATATTGATATTGATATTGATATTGATATTGATATTGATATTGATATTGATATTGATATTGATATTGATATTGATATTGATATTGATATTGATATTGATATTGATATTGATATTGATATTGATATTGATATTGATATTGATATTGATATTGATATTGATATTGATATTGATATTGATATTGATATTGATATTGATATTGATATTGATATTGATATTGATATTGATATTGATATTGATATTGATATTGATATTGATATTGATATTGATATTGATATTGATATTGATATTGATATTGATATTGATATTGATATTGATATTGATATTGATATTGATATTGATATTGATATTGATATTGATATTGATATTGATATTGATATTGATATTGATATTGATATTGATATTGATATTGATATTGATATTTATATTTATATTTATATTTATATTGATATTGATATTGATATTGATATTGATATTGATATTGATATTGATATTGATATTGATATTGATATTGATATTGATATTGATATTGATATTGATATTGATATTGATATTGATATTGATATTGATATTGATATTGATATTGATATTGATATTGATATTGATATTGATATTGATATTGATATTGATATTGATATTGATATTGATATTGATATTGATATTGATATTGATATTGATATTGATATTGATATTGATATTGATATTGATATTGATATTGATATTGATATTGATATTGATATTGATATTGATATTGATATTGATATTGATATTGATATTGATATTGATATTGATATTGATATTGATATTGATATTGATATTGATATTGATATTGATATTGATATTGATATTGATATTGATATTGATATTGATATTGATATTGATATTGATATTGATATTGATATTGATATTGATATTGATATTGATATTGATATTGATATTGATATTGATATTGATATTGATATTGATATTGATATTGATATTGATATTGATATTGATATTGATATTGATATTGATATTGATATTGATATTGATATTGATATTGATATTGATATTGATATTGATATTGATATTGATATTGATATTGATATTGATATTGATATTGATATTGATATTGATATTGATATTGATATTGATATTGATATTGATATTGATATTGATATTGATATTGATATTGATATTGATATTGATATTGATATTGATATTGATATTGATATTGATATTGATATTGATATTGATATTGATATTGATATTGATATTGATATTGATATTGATATTGATATTGATATTGATATTGATATTGATATTGATATTGATATTGATATTGATATTGATATTGATATTGATATTGATATTGATATTGATATTGATATTGATATTGATATTGATATTGATATTGATATTGATATTGATATTGATATTGATATTGATATTGATATTGATATTGATATTGATATTGATATTGATATTGATATTGATATTGATATTGATATTGATATTGATATTGATATTGATATTGATATTGATATTGATATTGATATTGATATTGATATTGATATTGATATTGATATTGATATTGATATTGATATTGATATTGATATTGATATTGATATTGATATTGATATTGATATTGATATTGATTTCTTTAACATTCCCAAAGATGTTACTTGTGCTCATTAGACTGTTCCATCCTCATGTTTCGTGAAGAGTTATTAAGAACATCGTCAGTAATCAGTTCAGTTTTTACAGAATCGCTACTCACCAATTAGTTGAAAGAGTTTGCGCCTGGTTCCACATCTATTTTATTATAATTAAATTAAATTTGTATATACCTTGTAGTAAATCGAATGAAACTATCATATCATTTCATATTTATTATTATTTAAAACAAACATTTTTCAATTGCAATTTTCAATTAGCATTACATTTGTAAACCAATTTTTCCAATAAAAATTGAATACACGCGATAAAAAGACCGAACCCCAAAGCCATAAATGCACCCTGCAGATGATAAAACGTCAACGCTTTATTAATGCTCAGATTCTTAGAAGATTCCAATTTAATTGTTGTCTCGATATTCAGCTGTAGTGAGATATCTTGTTTGATTTGTTTCGTCCAATTGTCGATAAGGCCGGCCTGGATGATTTGGAGTAGCATTCCATCGATTCGAGATAATAGCGGATGACCTTTCACCAGTAACATTTCAACTGGAGACGTTACAATATCACCACGAAAGGGTTTTATAAGCGGATTACCAAATTGATCTTTGTATTTCCGCTCAACGAACTCAAAATAGGCTCGGCTAATCGCCATCGCAAAATCTCGTTTCGTTGCGATACGTTCGAGACATTTCGCGGCCGAGTGACACAATTTATAATTTTGCATCATAAAATCGTCGATTTGATTGATTACGAATTCGTTCTTTTGAAAATATCTGGTTGTCGATAGTTGCATCCCGTACTCCATCTTGGCATCCATGATATCATTAAAACTGGTCATTTGCTCGTGGTATATCGGTGTTGTTAGCATGCTAATTAAGTAAGTTGTGTATGCGGTCGACCAATGCATACAATAAAGTAACCATAAAAAGAGAAAACATTTGATTTTCGTGTTTTTTGGGAACGTGGGTGTCCCGCTCCCACACATCATACGCCAAATTACGAGAAAGGTTCCATTCGGATTGCAAAATTTTTGATATTCCAAATAGTGGTTGGTCGATGCTCCAAGCAGGTATGTTACAATGGACACCATTACGTATATAAAACCACTGGCGATCCAGGCATTTGGTTGGAAAATTGCAACTAGGCTTTTCCAAGGCGGTATTAAATCTGGGGACGGTACCAACCATGTGGTTTTATCCTGGGTATATTGAATGCTAAAGTCGAACCGCTTATGATACGCTTTAGTAGGTGTGAATGTGGCAATAGCAATATCAATTTCTTGCCGCATCAGCATCCCTATAAGCCCAGTCCCGTTATCTTCGAGTGTACCCCAATTTTCAGGTTCCTCAAAACTTTTAAATTCGATTGTGAAATTGGTGTGTTTTGCAATCGCCTTTATGATTTCAATCTCAATCCCGTTATTAAAATTATAGGTGATTTTTGAAAAATTCTCGTTAATATATTTCGAGGGTTCTAAAATATATGGTGGCCAAACGAGAGTACCAACTTTTATTACACATTTATTTAAATTCGTAGGTACTTTCTCCGGGAAGTAATTGGTGTCGTTTGGAATAAGGGCACTTGCTTCGCATATCCCAAGAACGTGCAGCTTGGTTTCTTGTTTTCCACAATTTCCCGCATCGAATGGGAACCAAGTAATTATATGCTGATAAGTTTTTTCGTTGTTAGCCACAATGATAATTAAATTGATAATTAGATATTTCCAGGCCAAATTTAAAAAACTTACTAAAATGGGATCTTCTGGAGTTCTTTCAATTCCAGCGTCCATATACAGAATAAAATTGGCGTGCGGATTCCAAGATGAGGTGTTCGTTAGGAACGGTAATATCGCAGCAAGATCTTTGTACGTGCGTACAAATAAGATATATGCGTGTACTTTTTCCGAAAACATTAAATCATCGTTTAGTCCTCGATTATATTGTGTTTAATAAACACATTTTTATTAATCACTTGTTTTTTGTTCCGCAGAATATTTTGAATGTCTTTCAAAAAGTTTAAAAAATCACTCGATCGATTTCGACTTGTTAGGTCATCATCAGGAGTATCTACTGATTTGTATTAGTAAAAATTTTTGTTATATAATAGAAAAAAGCAAAATATAATAAAAGGAGAGAAGAAAAAATAAGCAATAAAAATTAATCTACGGATCGCGCAGGTAGGCGATGAGTCATATGTAGGTTGAGTAACAAAATTCAAGGTATATTATTGCGTACGTGAGAATAGAAAAGGGCGGGGTCTGTAATTGGTGAGAACCGGATTTCTCTTTGTTCGTTAAGGATATTTTGGTTAAGAAATATTGATTTTCGAATTTCGTAAGATTCTAAGGTATCTAAACGTCTGCCTTTGGGTTGTATATGTAATATGTCTAAATTGTTCAAGCTAGCTGTATGATTTTCTGAAGTTAAATGGTTATGGAAAGTTGATTGATTGCAACCAGATAAATGTTCTTTAGCTCTAACTCCAAAATTGCGCCCAGTCTGACCAATATAGGAGAAACTACAATCATTGCAATTGATCCTATAGACACCAGATTTGGAAAGGCGATCAACTCTAGGTTTATTGTTAAAAATCATTTTCTTTATTGTGTTATTATTATAAAAAGCAAAACTAATATTGGTATAATTGGACACGATGTTGCTAATCCGTTGGCTCGTTTTTCCTATATACTCTAAGCGACGCCAATTTTCCCGCGTTGGACTATCCGGTGGATAAATACCCGTTAGAGTTTTACGCTTTAGCTTTTTATTTAATAACTTTAATATAGTCCTAGTTGCATATCCGTTATTCGTTGCTATTTGAAGAATTATGTTAAGCTCAGTGTTATAATTTGAATTTGACAGAGGGATGTTTATTAGTCTATCTATGAGTGAGTGGAAAGCTGACATTTTAATATTATGGGGATGGTTTGAAGAACTAGGGATAACAGCGTCTGTATACGTGGGTTTCCGATAAATTTTGAAGTCTAAAGTAGAATTAATCCTGGTTATTGTTATATCTAGAAAATTAATACATTTATTTTCTTCTTTTTCTAACGTAAAATCAATGGTGGGATACTGAGAATTTAACCAAGTAAGGAAAGAGTCTAACAGTCTATCAGTTCCATTCCATAGACATAATATGTCATCAACATATCTATACCAAAAGATTATATGACGAAAATAAGGATTGTTATTTGATAAGATCATTTGCTCGAAGAAATTCATGAAAATTTCAGCCAACAAAGGTGACAGAGGGGAGCCCATGGGTAGACCATCAGCGAATTTGAAATATGTATTATCAAAACAGAAATAATTTTGTTTAATACAAGTCTCAAAAACTAACTTCAGTTCACGACGTAAGCTCTCATCTACAACATCCCTATCTAAGTAATTACAAACTATTTGGGACAAAGTATTAATTGGAATAGAAGTAAAAAGACTGGCAACGTCAAATGAAACTAGTTTTGAATGTAACGGAATATCAACGTCTTGAATTTTGTTAATCAATTCTACCGAGTTCTTAACCGAGTAAGCCGAAAAGAAATTAGTATGACAATTGAAAAAATTTATGAAACCCTTACATAGCTTGTAGGCAGGAGCATTGCAATACGCTACTATTGGTCTAATCGGAATGCCTTCCTTATGGATTTTTGGTAAACCATAAAGGATCGGGGCAGATGGATTCATGACAGAGTACTTCCAACCAGTTCCATCAAATAACTTCTGGCATTGGTTGATACACTTACTAACCGAAGTCTTAAAAGACTTAGTTGGATCTCTGCCAAGCTCTATTGCTTTACTTTCTGTAATAAAATCAGAAATTTTATTGCAGTAATCGACTTTTGTGAGCACGGTAATTGTATTGCCTTTATCCGCTTTACACGCTATAAGGTCATGGTCACGTAGTTTTTTCTTTATCGCACCAATCACTTTGAGGTTAGTATTAGAAGCAGCAGAAGAAGAAGAGTTTATCGGAGAAGAAGTGTTATCAATACCTTTCTTTATTTGTAACGCACACACTGATTTTATTTGGGTTATCTGGCCAGATAAGGCTGTTTCGGCATCTACAGCCAGATTTTCGAATGATCGAAGGTCGATTTTGTTTGGCGTAGGGGCATAATTCACTCCGTTGCTAAGCATTTGCACCTCTGTATCACGGAAAACGACTGAGGACAAGTTCTTAAAACGTGGATGAAATTGGAAATCAGACGAACCAACATTACCTCTACGGTTAAATGGATAAGCCTTATCTCGCAACACATCCAGTTTAGCTTTTTGTTTCACATATTGAATATGTGAAATTTCAGCTACCTCTGCACGAACTTTTTTGTCCAGCCAATCGAACTCAACAGAGTGCAAACGAATTGCTAACTCAGTGTGAACAACTTTAAGATGGAGATATAAGTTGTTCCTGGTAGCATACCCTTTACGCAGCTCGTTATCCCTCCAGCTACAACGCGCTAGATTGATAGCTCTTCTTCCCTCCAAAGATTTACTATTGCATTTAATGTTAGTATAGTAAGGAAGCAATTTTAATTTTTTACAACTACTATTAAACCATATTTGATTATTAGAATAACAAATTCTTACCAACAAACGACGATACGACGATGCGTAAAGGGTATGCTACCAGGAACAACTTATATCTCCATCTTAAAGTTGTTCACACTGAGTTAGCAATTCGTTTGCACTCTGTTGAGTTCGATTGGCTGGACAAAAAAGTTCGTGCAGAGGTAGCTGAAATTTCACATATTCAATATGTGAAACAAAAAGCTAAACTGGATGTGTTGCGAGATAAGGCTTATCCATTTAACCGTAGAGGTAATGTTGGTTCGTCTGATTTCCAATTTCATCCACGTTTTAAGAACTTGTCCTCAGTCGTTTTCCGTGATACAGAGGTGCAAATGCTTAGCAACGGAGTGAATTATGCCCCTACGCCAAACAAAATCGACCTTCGATCATTCGAAAATCTGGCTGTAGATGCCGAAACAGCCTTATCTGGCCAGATAACCCAAATAAAATCAGTGTGTGCGTTACAAATAAAGAAAGGTATTGATAACACTTCTTCTCCGATAAACTCTTCTTCTTCTGCTGCTTCTAATACTAACCTCAAAGTGATTGGTGCGATAAAGAAAAAACTACGTGACCATGACCTTATAGCGTGTAAAGCGGATAAAGGCAATACAATTACCGTGCTCACAAAAGTCGATTACTGCAATAAAATTTCTGATTTTATTACAGAAAGTAAAGCAATAGAGCTTGGCAGAGATCCAACTAAGTCTTTTAAGACTTCGGTTAGTAAGTGTATCAACCAATGCCAGAAGTTATTTGATGGAACTGGTTGGAAGTACTCTGTCATGAATCCATCTGCCCCGATCCTTTATGGTTTACCAAAAATCCATAAGGAAGGCATTCCGATTAGACCAATAGTAGCGTATTGCAATGCTCCTGCCTACAAGCTATGTAAGGGTTTCATAAATTTTTTCAATTGTCATACTAATTTCTTTTCGGCTTACTCGGTTAAGAACTCGGTAGAATTGATTAACAAAATTCAAGACGTTGATATTCCGTTACATTCAAAACTAGTTTCATTTGACGTTGCCAGTCTTTTTACTTCTATTCCAATTAATACTTTGTCCCAAATAGTTTGTAATTACTTAGATAGGGATGTTGTAGATGAGAGCTTACGTCGTGAACTGAAGTTAGTTTTTGAGACTTGTATTAAACAAAATTATTTCTGTTTTGATAATACATATTTCAAATTCGCTGATGGTCTACCCATGGGCTCCCCTCTGTCACCTTTGTTGGCTGAAATTTTCATGAATTTCTTCGAGCAAATGATCTTATCAAATAACAATCCTTATTTTCGTCATATAATCTTTTGGTATAGATATGTTGATGACATATTATGTCTATGGAATGGAACTGATAGACTGTTAGACTCTTTCCTTACTTGGTTAAATTCTCAGTATCCCACCATTGATTTTACGTTAGAAAAAGAAGAAAATAAATGTATTAATTTTCTAGATATAACAATAACCAGGATTAATTCTACTTTAGACTTCAAAATTTATCGGAAACCCACGTATACAGACGCTGTTATCCCTAGTTCTTCAAACCATCCCCATAATATTAAAATGTCAGCTTTCCACTCACTCATAGATAGACTAATAAACATCCCTCTGTCAAATTCAAATTATAACACTGAGCTTAACATAATTCTTCAAATAGCAACGAATAACGGATATGCAACTAGGACTATATTAAAGTTATTAAATAAAAAGCTAAAGCGTAAAACTCTAACGGGTATTTATCCACCGGATAGTCCAACGCGGGAAAATTGGCGTCGCTTAGAGTATATAGGAAAAACGAGCCAACGGATTAGCAACATCGTGTCCAATTATACCAATATTAGTTTTGCTTTTTATAATAATAACACAATAAAGAAAATGATTTTTAACAATAAACCTAGAGTTGATCGCCTTTCCAAATCTGGTGTCTATAGGATCAATTGCAATGATTGTAGTTTCTCCTATATTGGTCAGACTGGGCGCAATTTTGGAGTTAGAGCTAAAGAACATTTATCTGGTTGCAATCAATCAACTTTCCATAACCATTTAACTTCAGAAAATCATACAGCTAGCTTGAACAATTTAGACATATTACATATACAACCCAAAGGCAGACGTTTAGATACCTTAGAATCTTACGAAATTCGAAAATCAATATTTCTTAACCAAAATATCCTTAACGAACAAAGAGAAATCCGGTTCTCACCAATTACAGACCCCGCCCTTTTCTATTCTCACGTACGCAATAATATACCTTGAATTTTGTTACTCAACCTACATATGACTCATCGCCTACCTGCGCGATCCGTAGATTAATTTTTATTGCTTATTTTTTCTTCTCTCCTTTTATTATATTTTGCTTTTTTCTATTATATAACAAAAATTTTTACTAATACAAATCAGTAGATACTCCTGATGATGACCTAACAAGTCGAAATCGATCGAGTGATTTTTTAAACTTTTTGAAAGACATTCAAAATATTCTGCGGAACAAAAAACAAGTGATTAATAAAAATGTGTTTATTAAGTATAAGTGTGTTTCGCCAAGTGCCTACGGCAAATAGCGTTAAAAGTATTATATTGTGTAATTCCATCTGGTCTTCCCATGGCCATTTTAGTCATTATCGTCCAGGTCTGTTCCTTCATTATATTTCCCAATATAATTTGGTCCGTTGAAATTCCAGTGAGACCATTTGAATCTCGTTTTAGGCCAGATGACATAATCGAGATTATTGAAGCCGGTGGAAAAAATCGACGAGCCAAATTTAGTACACATTCCGCACCCGATTCTTGTAATTTATGAATATTAAAGTTAAACGACATTTTATACGTTGCTTTACTCTGAGCAGCGTATCCAGCAATAATTATAACGAGCAGTTTTGTAATTAAATTCGTCATTTTACTAATGAAGGGTTGGTTTCGATTTTAACTTTTATAGGTTCGTAAATTAATAGAAATCGTTTCTTTGTAGGATTTGATTGACATATCCATTATACCCGCTTTGTGCGTCATAATGTAATGAAATATTTTCAAATCCTTTTATTCATCTTTAACTGACATATAATAGAGATAAGAAACTAATAATTCTAATGCACATTTTTTACCTTTCTTTGACTTGTGTGGCCCAATTTTCGGTGTCCATGCTGATCAATTAAATTGTTTGTCCTTACCTAGTGTAACAATTAAATCAATTGATTTAATTGAAAATATAAAAGAATTCTTAATTGTTTATAAGATTGAAGGGGTAGAATTTTCTCCCATGTTTGTGGATAAACTAGTTCGTTATGCCACGCAGACAATGGTTTCGCTTTGCCAATTCGATGGCTCATGACGCTAATAAGATTTTTTTTTTTTGTTTTCCCGCTGTTTTGTTGATAAAATCGATCGTCAATCGAGGTTTTGTCAGATGGACGTCAATCTGACTATGTAAATTCGGTGCCCGTGGCCCTAAGAAGGTTTTATTTATAGGTTTGGTGTGGGTCTGATGAGGTTATAGAGATCACATTTTTATTTCCCTCATGTTTTATCGATAAGATCGTTCGTTATTATAGATGAAATCTTTCGTCATTCGACATTTTATCAGATAAACACCAACTGGTTCATAAGCCCTTCAAGAACATAGGGATGAAATTTTGATACAAACTTATAATCAAAATGTACCTATGGTCATGGGCCATCGAATTATTTCCAAACTGCGAAAAAATTTTGCACCAGCGTGTTAAATTCTGGGGCGGTATGTTGTACCATCACTTCGAATCGAAAAAAGTCGAATTCGAAAAAAGTCGAATCGAAAAAGTGAAAGTTGTATCATTTGTGCTTTTCGAAAATGATACAACATACCACCATTCGACTTTTTTCGAATTTCGATTCGAAGTGATGGTACAACATACCGCCCCTGATCGATTGAAAAATTACGTCAAACGATACTTTTTTGAGTTTTTTTTAAATATGTTCAATATTAGTGGTCATTAATTTATAATTACAGATAAACTTCTTTTATAGCGACCTCTCCTTTAACGAACATCGTAAACTGATAAAAAAAAACTCGATTTATGAATAAAAAACCTCATTCAATTCATGATAAATTATTTTTATTCAAAAATTTGTTTTGACTGTTATTTTGTTAATTGTTGATTGTTAATTGTTTGGTTCCCCATATAAACGCTTAACGAAATATGTACCTCGGTTTACGAATTTACGATGTACACATTGAGATCGTTAAATGAAGTTTTAGTGTATATGCAGTGTAAATTTATTAAAGATACATCCAGTTTGGATACATTTTTGGGCATTTAAATATCGATACCAAAATGAAATTTGTTTTCTAAGTACCATACAGCCTTAAGTTATGAAAATAATATTTGACGGAGAAACAATTGTATTCATTACGTAAGAAAATATATATATATATATACTGTGTCTCCCTGAAATCGATTTTTTGCCTAAATTTTCGACTAACTAAATAGATGGTTCAGTGATTGATAGATGCCTCTAAGGTTCATAAAGTATAATGTGTCTGATATTTAGTTCTAAGCTGAAAACTTAGTTCAGATTTACCAATTACAGATTCAAAAGTTAAAGAGAATATAGTAAGTCTTAATTTATTTATCAATTTTAATTAAACATCAGTAATTTACAATAAACATTCATAGGTGGCAGTAATATCAACAAAACAAGCTGTGCCTGACTATTCGGAATACTAAATTGTAAACTTTTCGTGGATAAAGGAAATATTAAATTAAATTAAAAAAATGGAAGATGGTGTGAAAGTTGCATTATTTGCAAATGTTATTATAAACTACGAAAAGACTAAAAATAAAAGAAGAGTGCCATGTAAAAATTTGTACAAATTTATACACAATCACACATTTGCATTAAATACCAAATAATGACATTAATTGACAACTAAATTGAAAATTTACCTCGCGAGGAGAATTTTCGTTTATAACCTGGCGGAGAATAGCGTTAGGTCAACTCAAAAAGTTTAGTTCATAATTTAGCCGAAAAAATTGAAACCAAAAAATCGGTGTCAACACACTGAAAAGATACAAAACTGACACTTTATATCTATATCACTTTATGCACTCAAATATCATACAATTTCCACGAAATTTTAATTGATCACTATTTTCAACAAATGTACCTTTTTTATCAATATTAAATCTTATCAACAATGTTATCAAAGATCACCTGATAGTGAAAAATCCAAAATAAATATTTTAGAAACAAAAAACAAAAACTATTCTACATAAAAATAAATACCGATGTAAAGCAATAAAACAAAATCGAGCTTTTAATTTTTTTGTCATCAACATGTGTGGTCAGCAAAACACAAACTTGTGCAAGTATCCAATTAATGATTGAAGTTGTTTGTTAAATTTTTTTATAATTTCGTGTTCGTTATTTTTTTCATGTACCCAATTTAAACTTTGGTACTTCCATCACAATCGATGACGACAAGTACAATGAACATTACATCTTATGTTCTTTAAAGATTCCCTCAGGAAAGCTCCTTTCTCGCCAAATAAAATATAAGTTGGTGTCGCATTGTATTGTACTCTGGTGCGTAACAGCTCCACGTCTCTAAAGATTCAAAAACTATGGCTCAACGTTGTGTAGGATGCCAAAAGTCTAAAATGGAAAAGTCGAAAAATTTCTCCTCTCGGTTATTATAAAATGGCCGCGCAACGCCATTCTAAAATATACTGACATCATTTGTCCTTGACCTGATTTAGTTAATCGGAAATCTAGATAAAATATCGCCCCAAGGCACACTGACTAAACGAAAAAATACAAAAAAATGTATTTTCAACATGTTTTATCGATAAAATCGTTCGTTATTTGTCCTTGACCTGTTTTTGATAATCATCGATACTGTGTAACATTAGTTGCTTCCCAATCGACCACCACAAGTACTTGTAAGTGGCGAAAAATGTGTATTGGATAAAATTGTCGATTGGAAAGCACAAAAATGAAAAAAGCAAAACATAACCTACAAATGTGTAATTTCTTTGTTTCAGTGTATTATCAAATATTAAATAGTATCAATATAGGATATTGCCTTGTAAAATCGTGTTCCAATTTTTTTTTTCTATAAGACAAGAGTGAAGTTAGCTGTTTTAGTAAACTCGTTAAGAAAACTCGAAAACCAACACAGCTGGTGAAAAAGTAAAACTAAATTTAACTGTTTCAACTGATTAGTTTAGTTGTCTAAACAAAAAAGTAAACAAACAGCGACACCGTGACAAAAAATCTAATTACGGTAAATGCGATAAGCTAAGAGAAAAAAGAAAACGAACGTCCTAATATATAAGTTATTTACTATATGGTTTTATTAACTTTTAAATAAAAAAATATCTATACCGGAATTTTATTAGCGCTTCACATTTGACATTCAATTCCATTTTTGACAGAAAAATACTACCCACAATCACATAGCGGACAAATTTATCGTAACTTCATTCAACTACTCATAATAAAAAGGTTGTGAGTAGTTCCTTTAAAGCAATGACAAAAACCTTGGTGGTCGATTGGAAAGCAACTATTAATTGAACGGTACTCGAGATGGGTGAAGGCGGGTCAGGACAACATCCTACCACTTGAAGTAAACCGCATGATTGAAAGATGGATTGCACTATTAAAACGACCATCATGTGTCATGAACGACCGGACTGGGTGAATATAGTACCGATGGTAATCCTAGGATTGAAAACAGCCTTTAGAAAAAAACTTAAAATAACTCCAGCCGAATTTGTGTTTAGAAACCAATTAAGAGTGCCTAGTCAACTTTTAAATTCTTCTTTGGCTCAGGATCTCCAATCAACCACCTTTGGTTCATGTTACATGTGGCGCTCCAAGCAGCACTTTAAAGGTGTTGATTAGTGTAAAAGTGGATTTTAGCACTTTAATTTGGGTTTCGACTCGCTTGCTCTGTGTCATTATGCCTACGGATAAATATTCTAACAAGAACGGGTAATCTGAACACCATCATTTGGTCTTCAATATTATACGAGTATAAATTCATTAAACACATTAGATAGACAAAAGAAATATTTTTAATTACATTACAATGTACGTGTCAATCAAAACTCGCAAACAAAGGATTTCCATTTAATTCTAAACGTATAAAAGCCTAAATCGAAGCCACTATTCAATCAGTAAAATGTCGAATTTGGTTATCAAACTGTTTCTCGTTTCCACTGTTGCGGTATTAGCAGTCTGGGGCGCTGGAAACTACAAAATGTCGTTTAACGTTAAGATTCATCAATTACAAGAATCGGGTGCCGGATGCGTATTGAAATTGGCACGTCGATTTTTCCCACCAGCCTCAATAATCTCGATCATGTCGTCAGGATTGAAAAAGGAAACTGGTTCTATGCTTGCGATTTATACCGAGCATCTTATCTTGGAAAAAATAATGAATGAGCAACGCTGGACGATAATGACGAAAACTGCCTTAGGAAGGCACAACGAGATGTATATACATTTTAATAATCAATTAGACGCTGATTTAATGTTTCCGGAAAAGGTGCACGCATATATATTGTTCGTGCGCACGTACAAAGATCTCACTGTAATACTACCTTTCCTGAAGAACACATCGTCTTGGAACCCACACGCAAATTTTATTCTGTATATGGACGCTGGAATTGAAAGAACACCAGAAGATCCCATTTTAGTAAGTTTTTTAAATTTGGCCTGGAAATATCTAATTATCAATTTAATTATCATTGTGGCTAACAACGAAAAAACTTATCAGCATATAATTACTTGGTTCCCATTCGATGAGGGAAATTGTGGCAAACAAGAAACCAAGATGCACGTCCTTGGGATATGTGAAGCAGGTAAACTATTTCCAAACAATACTAATTTCTTTCCGGAGAAAGTTCCGCCGAACTTAAATAAATGCGTAATAAAAGTCGGAACTTTGGTTTGGCCACCATTTATTTTGGAACCTACGAAGTCTAATATTGAAAATCAAAGGGAGATCACCTACAATTTTGAACGCGGCATAGAGATCGAAATCATAAAGGTGATCGCAAAACACACAAATTTCACAATCGAATTTAAAAGTTTTGAGGAACCGGAAAATTGGGGCGCAATCGAAAATAATGGCACCGGTCTGATAGGAATGCTGATGAGGCAAGAAATTGATATTGCAATTGCTACATTCACCCCTACTATAAAGCATCATGAAGGTTTTGACTTCACCTTTCAATATACCCAGGATAAAACCACTTGGTTGGTACCATCGCCAGATTTAATACCGCCGTGGCAAAGCTTGGTCGCAATTTTCCAACCACAGGCATGGATCGCCAGTGGTTTTATATACGTAATGGTGTCCATCGTTACGTATCTCCTTGGAGCTTCATCCAACAACCAATGTTTGGAGCCTCAAAAATTTCGTCATCCTTACGGAACCTTCCTCGTAATATGGCGTATGTTGTGTGGCAGCGGAACACCCACGTTCCCAAAAACAGTGAAAATCAAATGTTTTCTATATTTATGGTTACTATATTGTATGCACTGGTCGGCCGCGTACACCACTTACTTAATCAGCATGCTTACAACACCGGTATACCATGAGCAAATGACAAGTTTTAATGATATCATGGATGCCAAGATGGAGTATGGAATGCAACTATCGACAACCAGATATTTTCAAAAGAACGAATTCATAATCAATCAAATCGATGACTTCATGATGCAAAATTATAAATTGTGTCATTCGGCCGCGAAATGTCTCGAACGTATCGCAACGAAACGCGACTTTGCCATGGCGATAAGCCGGGAATATTTTGAGTTCGTTGAGCGTCAATACAGAGATCAACTTGGAAATCCGCTAATAAAAGCTTTTACCGACAATATTGTGACCTCTCCAGTTGAAATGTTACTGGTGAAAGGGCATCCGCTGTTATTTCGAATCGATGGATTACTGCTACAAATTATTCAGGCCGGCCTTGTTGACACTTGGGAGAAGCAAATCAAACAGGATGCATCACTGCAGAATACGATTGATTCAAGAATTGAATTAGAATCATCTCAGAATCTGAGTACAAAGAAAGTGTTAACTTTTTATCATCTCCAGGGTGCTTTTATGGCCTTGGGGTTTGGTTTGCTTATTGCTTTTATACAATTTTTGTTGGAAATGTTTGTTTATAAATGCTAGGGAAATGAAATAAACTTAGATGTGTTTTTAAAACAGAATCCATGTGTGTTGTTGTCTTTACTTCAAAATGGTTGATTTTGGCCCTTTATGAAGAAGTTGTAGTTTGCAGAATTTAAACCAAATTTTAGTTGTGTACATGGTGAAGCAGTGATGGAAGTAAACGTACCTTGAGAATATTTAATAATCGAGAGAATGTATTCACCTCAGTTGAAAACTATAATGTGAAGTTCATAAAACAGACGGAATTTTTTCTAACATTTAATTGGATATGGAATTTTGAAAGAAAATTCAAAGGAATCAAAATTTCACGCCTCAATGAAGTCAACATCGGGTTTTAGTTTGAACGATACTCTGCATATCGGAGCTACTCTGCAAAACAACTTGTGATAACTTATTCTATGGTGGTGAAATACAAAACAGTAATCGGAACCGACATAATCAAAATGTATCGATAAATTGAAGTGGCAATGTAACATCAAGATTAACGAAGAACACTATGGAAGAAAAATCCGAAACATACAACTTCTCTACCGTTACATATGGCATTCAATGACTCAAAACGTGCTAACTGATGCTGATAAGCTACACGATGCACTACTTCTACAAGATCGAAGATGAAACTATTAAAAGTTTTTGGAATCCATTGGAATTCGATCTTCGACTGCTTCAAATTCAAGTTAAACTAAATATTATCGCAGAAACTGAACTTACAAAGAGAGAATTAGCCTTGGAAAGCTGCAGCTGCGATACTATGGTACAGCACGAAACCCTATCAATTCCACGTTGGGTAGGAACCGAATACAGGGGGTATTTACGCATGGAAAAATTCTATCATTGTTTTGGCTTAGCTACAAAAAACAGCAACAAAATGGAAAACGTTCGTCTCTAATCGGGTATCAGAAATTCAAAACACCACTCAAATCTGGGGATGGAAACACATAGTCGTAATAGAAAACCTAGCGGACCATGCATCTCATGGCATTTCTCTATCAAAACTTAGTACGCTAAATAATGATGGACTGGACATGAAATAATGAAGAAACCCATAATAAATGAAACCACGTAGATGTTTGACACGAGCATTGATCTGAAAAGAATCATAATTGTTCTTCACGTTCTCAGTAAGGACGCTGAATCTGACAACGTCATAATCAAGCTCATCGTCGATAAGTTAGATTATTTAAAACTACTATACGAGTAACTGCTCATCGTACCCAGACAACGACGGCCGTATAAGGGTACAGTAGGAAGACTCAAAACTTCGGATCTTCCATTCTGAGAAAAGCATAGTGGATTACACACACCGGTGTCGATTATGTATTTTGTATTTCTTAGAAAAAAGGCAGTTAATCTCGAAGGGGTTTCTGATTTAACAGTAAACACCTTCTAGACAGCATTCAAAAGTTTTACATCGCGCTGAGGAAATATTGCCCACATATATATACTGTGATAACGGTACGAGCTTCATTAAGTCAAACAGACTACTAACTAATCCAAAACCAATGACATCCAAAAGCTCCACATTTCGAAGGGTTATGGGAAAATGCGGTTAAAGGGTTTTCCAATAAGAGTGATATGATTTCTTTAAAAAAAAAACACACTAATTGTTAAGGAAGTTGAAATGTTTTCAACAACTCGATGAATAGCGAGCACACTTGGACGATTATTACGACTATAAAATGGCAAAGGCGCAATTTGAGAACGATTATTTTGATAATAAAACTGAATAATTTGTAAACGTTGTTCTTGCGTATATCTCACCATGCTGAAATTGTAAACATTACTGAATACAATGAAACAAAAAATGACAGATCATGACATATTAGTTCAAAGAAATCGGGTGGTGGCGTACTGATAGCAGTACATTCTAAACTCTGGAATGCTCCAGTAACTTTAGCCCCATCGAAAGTTGAACAAATTGGTGAAAAAATCAAAATCAACCAAACCAATCTAATCATCTACGCAGCATATATACCACCTCGATGCGATTGATGAAGTTATTATACAACAAACTCATCAGATTTAGTTCTTGTGCTTGGTGATTTCAATCTACCAAATATAACTTGGAATTTGGACCCGAAACTAAACTGTATTTTATTTTCTGAATCCCTACTACCTTTTGTCATAAATGATGCCAATCACAAATTTTTGGATATTGTATTTGAATTAACTAAAATAGCGAGATAAGAACGCCTACAAACAAATCAAATACAACTTTAAAAAAACTAACCGTGTGGGGCTACAAAGTTACCTAGAATCCATCAACTGGCGAATAACTCTCAATTCCAATGATATAAACGAAAATGTGGACAAATTTAATGACATTATGCTTCAAGGCTTCGAACTTTATGTACCTATGTGCTGTAAACCACAAAACTCTCATCCCCACTCGTTCGATGATAGACTAGTTAACTTAAAAAATCGGAAGTCGAAAGCGTACGCCAAAATGTTAAAAAGCGGGTTAGAAGCGGACAAAACTATGTTTCTACAACTTAGTAACGAATTTGAAATTTATTTCAAATCAAAATATAGGTCGTATCTTGATCAAACTCAAGACAAACCCAAAGTAAAACCAAAACAATTTTGGAAATACTTTAGGAATAAACGCGAAATTGATGTATACCCTGCTAATGTGACGTACAACAATACCTGCTCTTCAAACGCAAAAGATATAGCTGACATGTTCGCGTCGTTCTTTCAATCAGTCTATAGACCAAGCGTTACTAGTGGATTGTACAAACAACCCAGTAACAACAATACATCAATAACTCCTCCTATTATTTTTGAGGACAACATTTTATCGACTTTAAGGGGTTTGGAGATGGTTGCGGTCTTGACGATATACTCTCTTTTTTATTCTGAAGGAGCACGCTGAAATTTTAATAATTCCATTATGCTATCTATTCAATCATTCCTTAAGTACGGGCGTGTTTCCCGAAAAATGGAAAATTTCAAAAATTACTTCAATTTTTAAATTGGGTAAGCGTGATGATATCACATGCTACAGAGGAATACCAACTACATCATCAATTCCGAAATTATTTGAGTTAGTATTATGCAACAGCCTTAAATCCACAATTGCACGTCATATACCAATAAACCAGCATGGGTTTATGCCTGGCCGATCCACATCGCCTAATCTGGTTGAATTCAACAGTAAACTAATTAACGAGATAGAAATCGCCGTCAAGTTGATGTAGCGTACACGGATTTCAGTAAAGCATTTGATTCTATCTGTCATCATAAAAAACTCCAGAGTTTATTCGATTGTAATAATGGGAAATGAGAAATCAAACGTTATTAAAGTTACATCTGGTGTTCCCCAAGGATCACACCTCGGGCCTTGGATTTTTATTGTTTTCATAGACCGAATATCCGAGATAATCAAAAACTCAGACGTGCTCATATTTGCAGATGATGTGAAAAATGTTCGTACTGGTTTGTTAGATACGGAGAAACTTCATGAAGACTTAGATAGATTAAGTGAGTGGTGTGATCAAAACTCACTATACGTAAATATTAAGAAATGCAAAATCATGTCTTTTCATCGTAAAAGAAATCCGGTTATTACTTCATACAAAGCCAACAACGAAGTACTGCAAAAAGTCAATGAGATTATAGACTTAGGAGTTACATTTATCGAAAACGCCAGTTTCAATAGGCATATTGAAAATTGTATTGCAAAAGCGAATGCCATGTTCGAATTTGTTAAAAGATGGACAGGTGAATTTAAGGATATTCAAACCTTATGTTCACTATATTTCGCTTATGTTCGATCTCAACTGGAATACGCTGTAACGGTCTGGAATCCATACTATGCTGTGCACATAAAAAGAATTGAAAGCATTCAAAAGAAGTTCCTGATTTTTTTTTTTAAGAAAAGTAACTGAGATTACGACCACAACTTACCATTCCATGAAAATGTGGCTCGCTTACCTCCATACCCAACAAGATACACGGACTACAAGACGACTTCTCTTGGGCGCGGCTTTTATTGGAAAACATATCAATTCACGTGCCATGCAGAACATTTCGAAACCATGGATTTTTAGCACTTGGACGCCATTCTACTAACTATGGAGAAAACAACCCCATTAATAGGATGCCTAAATCGATCAACTTAATTGACGACCTATTTGACTTTAATTTATCAAAGAACAATTTTAAAAATATATTGAAAAACTATTTTTTAAATTTTCAATTGTCAAAGTAAAATTTGGTTTATATTTTCTTTTTTTTAAGTTTTTTGTTATTAAAAATTACTGTTTAAATATTGTAAAAAATCTGAAATCGTGTAAATGTAAATTACAAAATAGATTTCTTTAAATAAATAAATAAATTACAAATGGCCGAAACGTTACTTAAAAATCATATCATTCCTATTGGAAAACCCTATAATTGAGAGTTTTTTATTTTTATTTTATTCTTCATTCTCATTCAATAACAACGGTGGACTATCCAGTGAATTTAATGTTCCTTTAAGAATAATCCAAGTTGTTATACATAATTATACAAAAGTTACAAAATTTACATTTAGAGATATATAAATATTATAAAAATTTAAAAATTAAAGATAACGGAGATTTAGTTCCAAAATGATAGAATATTTGATTTAAAATAATTTTTAATATTTTTTTAAAATTGTAAGTAGGTTTCAGGTACTTGATTATAAATAAATGAGCCTAGAAACGTGATCGATTTTCTACCAAATTCAGTTCTAATATGATGCGAATCAATTCTGTTATAATTTCGAATTGAATGGCACATGATGAGCGTAATTAAAGTTTATATTATACATAAATAGATTTACTGTCAGTTTATCGTGAACAATTTATCGTGAGCAATTTATCGTAGAACAATTTATCGTAGAACAATTAATCGTAGAACAGTTTATCGTGGGCAATTTATCGTATAACAGTTTTTCGTGGACAATTTATCGTATAACAGCTTGGAACAGCTTTATTATCGCAGTCAAATTTTTTTGACAGTCTGAGCGACGGTAGTGACACTTTGACCAAGAGCGGAATTGTTTATAACTAAAAATGTGCCTTTGCTTAGCATTTTGGACCTAGCGCCATCTATTGGAATAAAAATAAACTAAAATTTTAAAATAATACGTTAAGACCTGCTAAAAAAAATTTAATAAAAAATATTGAATCTCATTTAAAAATAAATGAAATTTAATATTTTTTTATGAACATATTAAATTGAGAGTGGGAGTCGCACTGCGTGCCGCACGTAGGAGCGGATTATATAGAATCTATTAATGACACCTACGCTCCTCCCCGTAGCCCTGTGGGACCCTTTAGATTTTAATTTCAGGGGGCGTAGGAGCCGGGATCCTCAAACATGTCGCACTGCATGCCGCACGTAGGAGCGGATTAAATAGAATCTATTAATGACATCTACGCTCCTCCCCGTAGCCCTGCGGGGCTAATTAGATTTTAATTTCAGGGGGCGTAGGAGCCGGGATCTTTAATCGGTTAAGAAACTACCGAGTTCCGTCCCACATGGCAATATTCCAGAACTTCTTCCAAAAATCATTCAATAATCCCATTTCCATCCAACATACCCAATTCCATCATAACAGGTTGAGAAACTACCGAGTTCCGTCCCACATGGCCATATTCCAGAACTTCTTCCCAAAATCTTTCAATAATCCCATTTCCATCCAACATACCAAATCCCATCATAATCAGTTAAGAAACTACCAAGTTCCGTCCCACATGGCAATATTCCAGAACTTCTTCCAAAAATCATTAAAGAATCCCACTAATTTTTTGATATGCATAAAACCTTTCTACGATAAATTGTCCACGAAAAACTGTTCTACGATAAATTGTCCCACGATAAATTGTGTCCACGGTAAATTGTGTCCACATCATAAGCAATACCCTAGTAGGAACAAAGAAAGATAATTTTCTGAGTAACCCAACAAGTGTTTTATTGTTCACTTATTCACTGTTACTTGTCTCCCCCTTTTTATTGTTTTTTGCGTAACCACGTTTTGTTTTTGTGATAAAAGGATTTTTATAAATAGCCCACTAACCTGTGTACTTCTTACCGTTAGATAATTTTTATTTTATTTGAAGTTGTTATCCACTAAATATCCCGTTGTTTTCCACCTACTGTACTACACTTAATGTGTGTGTGTGTGTTTGTAATTTTCACTGTTAATATTAATTATTGCACTATATTATCTATTTGGTCATCGAATAGTTTTTCGTATGAACCTGATATTCACTATTACACATTCACTAAATTATAGTACCCCCTCATACATGAATGTCTATGTATGGTGGTAACTAACCTTTCATCACTATTCACTACTTATATCTATATGTTATATATTACACTACTTAAACCCATAATCGCAATTTTTTTTTTCTAAATTCACAAAATTTTTTGTATATCACTTTTTGACCTATCATAGAAATTACTGTTATCACCACGTTTTTCATTTATCGAACCAAATAACTGTTTCACTATTTTTTTCACTTAAAATAATACCAACACCCACGAAAGTTTGAGTATGCCGGTTATAATCACCAGTTAAACTATTTAATTTGAGCTCACTACCTCATATTCACTTATGATTATACTAATTAAGTATTATTCAAAATACCGACTTAATTAACACATGATGAGATAAAATATTTTCTATAAATATTTTTTTTTTATAACTGGACTGTTTTTATTACACTTTATTGATTTTAATATTTTATTATTTTACGAGCACCATTTATTTTTATGTGTTGACTGCACAGCGATCACGATAGAATGGTAACATGTACTGGTGACATATATCCCAGTTGCATCGTTCGAGGTCTAACTCCGACCAATGGATTTATGTTATTAAATCAAAATCATCACAGGTTACGTTCAACTTGACTTGATAATCACATACCAAGGCACTTGAATGATTTCCATCAGCGCGGGGTGTATCGTTTAGGATGAAACATTACACATTTCCTCCGTTGGGAGAGAAGTAACTATGATCAACATATCATTCCCAGGCTATGGGTTTTGTACGCTTTTCTCACGAAATTCTCATGATAATTTGTATACGTATACAGTGTATAATATTCACTTTTAATATGTGTACTGTCATTTTCTATCTTTGAGCGTGTGTCAAATTCTCATGAAGTTTCGCCAAAATGTTGACTCGATTTTAGAAATGTGCATTATCGGTTGAAAAAAATATATTAGGTGGATGCATCATGTGAATTTTTGCACAGCTCGCGAGCAGTGGAATAAATGACAGGTAATAAAGGAAATAAATCTTATTAATGTTTTTTAATAAATTTAATATTTTCCAGTTTAATTATACATTTATCTATAATTGTATGTGTTGTTAATGGAAATAATATTAAGAAGAAAAAATTTAATAAATTATAAAGTGGATTAACTGAGGAATTATGAATGTTAATGAAATTATTAGATTTATTTATTAGGAACTAAATTAAACTATTTAAGAAATTAACACAACACTTTATTAATTTAAACGTGTTCTTAAAGGCGGATTCTAGTGTTGCTTTCTTTCGTTTCTTCTGAATTATTTTAAACCAATTTCATTGGTTAAAAATGCCGTTTTTCAGCAACTTGGATTGATTTACAAAAAAATCAGAAGGAAAGAAGGAACGAAAGAATGCAACGGTGAACCCGCTTTAAATGACGTCAAAAACGCAAAACAAAACAAAACACGTACACCAATATGTACACCACTACTACGACGTTCCGGTAAATTGCCAGTGGAATGGAAAAAATCGTACAAAATCCAACTAAAATTAGTATAATGGACTACATGATCTTTCACATGTGTTTTCTAATGTTATACTGAATGTATTTTTAGCATCATTGTCTTGTCGTGCAGAGTTATTATCCATCGTTGAAGTACAGCTATAATAGATTCTTAAATATTCATTGGTCGAAAACCATTACCGAGTTTAAACAGTTCCCAAAGTTCTCACAAATTTGTAAGTGCGGTCCCGAAAAAAGAAATGAGTTTGCTTTTAGCTCCTGCCGATACTGCGATTCACTGACGTCATAAAATAAAGCTCTATAAACCTCCCTTCTACTTTAAAAGATGAACCTAACGAAATTTGACCTAAAAGTTTGGTGGGATTTCCGGTTTTCTTTTTGTCAAACTTCGTAAATAAAGGTGGAATTAATTTATCTATATAAGGCGGAAAATTCTTATCAGATCGCTTCGCTGGACACAATACAGTTTTAATTATAAAAATATTTTAAGAATGGGAACTCACTTATTGATTAATTTAAACACCAAGATTTGTTATACACACCACAGTGAAAATAAATTAGTATACGAAAGGAATGTTTAATTACATTACGGTGTTTAGATGTCAATCAAAACCAACCATCAAAACCAACAAAGGATTTCCATTAATTTTTGAACATATATATAAAGCTGTTATCCAGTTACGTGGTTCATTTAGTAGAATGTTGCAGTCAGTTACAAAACCATTCTTTGTTATCCTTATCACTATCGCAGTGTTTACCACTCGGGTTGAAGGAACAATCAAATTGTCGTTCGACGCTAGTATCCAACGTATACAAGAATCTGGTTCGGAATGTGTACTAAACTTGGCACGTAAATTTTTTCCACCCGCATCAATAATTTCGATTTCATCATCAGGATTTAAAAGGCCACCCAATCCTCGCGTTGCAATGTCAAATGAGCAAATGATCTTGAAAAAAATAATGAAGGAAAAATGCTGGACACTAATGACGAAAACGGCCAGTGCTAATCACAACCGGATGTATACATATTTAAATGATCGAGTGGAGGATGATCTAAGGTTTGCTGAAAAGGTGCACGCGTATATTTTAATTGGCCGCTCGCACGAAGAACTTGCAGCAATCCTGTCATTTTTGAAGGTTACGTCATCGTGGAACCCGCATGCAAATTTTATTTTCTACATGGACACTGGAATCGACATGGTACAACGAGATAATATTTTAACAGGCTTTATAAATTTGGCCTGGAAATACTACATTATTAATATAATCATCATAGTGCTAATTAGAGAAACAAGAAATCAGCAGATTATTACGTGGTTCCCATTCGATGAGGGAAATTGTGGTAAACAGGAAATCCGATTGCATATTCTTGGTATATGCGAGAAAAATGAACTGATTCCGAACAATACAAATTACTTTCCGGAGAAAGTTCCATCGAATTTAAATAAATGCGTAATACGAGTTGGGACATTCGTTTGGCCGCCTTTTATTCTGATACCTACTAAGTACTTTAATAATACCGGAAATCGGTCAGATATCACGTATCAGTTTGAAAATGGTATCGAGATCGAAATTATAAAGACGATAGCGAGGCGCGCCAATTTTACAATCGAATTCAAAAGTTTTGAGGAGCCGGAGAATTGGGGTACAATCGAGAAAAATGGTACGGGATTGTTAGGAATGCTATTGCGCCAAGAAATTGATATTGCCATCGCAACATTTACACCTACCGAAGCGAATCACGAATTGTTTGATTTTACATTTCAATATGCTCAGGATAAAATTACTTGGTTGGTACCGTCACCGGATTTAATACCGCCGTGGCAAAGCTTGGTCGCAATTTTCCAACCACAGGCCTGGCTAGCTAGTGGATTTGTGTACGTAATTGTTTCAATTATAACGTATTTACTTGGAGCGTCATCTAACCAATTGTTGGAACACCAAAAATTTCGTCACCCTTACGGAACATTTCTCGTAATTTGGCGCATGATGTGGGGCAATGGGACACCGACATTTCCAAAAACAACAAAAATCAAATGTTTCCTGTTTCTATGGTTACTGTACTGCATGCATTGGTCGGCTGCGTACACCACGTACTTGGTCAGCATGCTAACAACACCTGTATACCAGCCGCAAATGACAAGCTTTTATCATATAATGGACGCCAAAATGGAGTATGGAATGCAAGAAACGACCACCCGATATTTCCAAAATAACGAGTACATAATCAATCACCTCGATGAAATTCTGCTAAAAAATTATAAAATGTGTAAATCTGCTGCGCAATGCCTCGACCGCATCGCAACGAAACGCGATTTTGCCATGGCAATAAGCCGCGAATATTTCGAATTCATTGAGCGCCAATACAAAGATCAATTTGGAAATCCGCTTATAACAGCATTTCGTGATAATATTGTGACTTCCCCGGTTGAAATGTTACTGGTTAAAGGACATCCAATATTACCCCGAATTAATCGCATATTGCTTCAAATTATTCAAGCCGGCCTTATCGACACTTGGGCAAAACAGATCAAGCAAGATGTTGCATTACAGTTGAACGTCGAGTCAACAGTACAATTGGAATCATCTCAAAATTTGAACCATAATAAAGTACTAACCATTTATCATCTTCAGGGCGCATTTATGGCTTTGGGATTTGGTCTCTTCATTGCTTTTATTCAATTTTTGTTGGAAAAATTGGTTTATAAATGTTAGTTTGAAAAATAAAATTAAATGTAAAAATTAAACAAAATCTTTTAGTTTCGTGTTTTATGTAAATATAAATAAACTATCACGATAGTTAATATAAAATGTCACGCCAGTCAATTAGGCACCAACAATTAGAACACAAATTACGCTTGCCTTTTTATAGGTAATTGCATTCTGATGTACATGTCAATCAAAACAACAACAAAATATTTTAATTATCTTGGAATATATAAAAACTGAAATCGGGACTTTATCTCCACTATTAAAATGTTGAATTTCACCGTAAAGCTACTTTTTGCTATTAATATCGCAGTTCTGGTACCTCGAATCGAAGCAACTCTAAAATTATCGTTCGACGTCAACATCCATAGAGTGCAGGAATCCGGTTCGGAATGTATACTAAAATTGGCTCATCGATATTTTCCACCCGCTTCAATAATATCGATAGTATCGTCAGGCGTTAAAAGGTCGGCCAGTCTTCGTGTTGCAATTTCAAGCGATCAGCTCGTCTTGCAAAAAATAATGTTGGAAAATGGTTGGACACTAATGACGAAAACCGCCTTGGGTAATCATAATCAGGATCGAATGGATACTAATTTAAAAAATCGCTTGCAAGATAATCTAAAGTTCACGGAAAAAGTACACGCCTACATAATGGTTGCACGAACAAATCAAGATCTAAGCCTAATTCTATCGTTCCTGAAGAACACATCATCTTGGAACCCACACGCCAATGTAATTCTTTATATGGACACTGGAATTACAATGGCCCAACGGGACCCGCTGTTAACAGGATTTGCGAGTTTGGCCTGGAAATATTTTGTCGTCAATTTCATCATAGTGGTGCTAATTAGGGAGACAAATAACCAGCAGATTATCACTTGGTTCCCATTCGATGAAGGAAACTGTGGAAAACAAGAAATCCGACTACACCTTCTTGGGGTCTGCGAGAAAAATGAATTAATTCCAAATAATACCAACTATTTTCCGGAAAAAGTTCCATCGAATTTAAATAAATGCGTGATCAGAGTCGGAACTTTCGCCTGGCCACCATATATTTTGAAACCAACGAAATACGCAAACGAGCAATGCACAGAAATCGTCTATAGTTTTGAAAACGGGATTGAGATCGAAATCATAAAGACGATAGCGAAACACTTTAATTTCACAATCGAATTCAAAAGTTTCGATGAACCGGAAAATTGGGGTACAACCAAACATAACGGCACAGGCCTAATTGGAATGCTGATGCGACAAGAAATTGATATTGCTATCGCAACATTTACGCCTACTTCAGGGAATCACGAGTTGTTTGATTTTACGGTGCAATATACCCAGGACAAAACTACGTGGTTGGTACCAGCTCCGGATCTAATACCGCCGTGGCAAAGCTTAGTCGCAATTTTCCAACCACGAGCCTGGATCGCCAGTGGATTGGTATATGTAATCGTATCCGTCGTTACTTATCTTCTTGGAATATCGTCCAATGAAAACTTGGAGCATCGAAAATTTCGGCACCTGTACGGAACATTTCTCGTAATTTGGCGCATGGTGTGTGGCGGCGGATCACCCACATTCCCGAAAACTACGAAGATTAAATGTTTTCTATTTTTATGGTTACTGTATTGTATGCATTGGTCGGCCGCTTACACCACTTCCCTCATCAGTATGTTAACAACACCTGTATATGATCAGCCAATGACCAGGTTCAGTGACATCATGAACGCTAATATGGAATACGGAATGCAGGAAGCGACCACCCGATATTTCCAAAATAGTAACTTCAAAATCAAAAAGCTCGATGACGTCGAGGTAAAAAAATTTAAATTGTGTAAATCGGCAGCGCAGTGTCTCGGCCGCATCGCGACGAAACGAGATTTTGCCATGGCGATTAGCCGCGAATATTTCGAGTTCATTGAGCGCCAATATAAAGATGAATTTGGAAATCCGCTTATAAAAGCTTTTCGTGATGATATTGTGACTTCGCCGGTTGAAATGTTACTGGTTAAAGGACATCCGCTATTATCTCGTATGGATGGTTTGCTACTCCGAATTGGACAGGCGGGTCTTATAGACGCTTGGGCAAAACACATTAAACAGGATGTCTCATTACAACATACAATTGCGTTAAAAGTCAAGTCGGGAACATCAATAAATCGGACCAATAAAAAAGTACTAACTTTTTATCACCTCCAGGGCGCGTTTATGGCTTTAGGGTTTGGCCTTTTTATTGCGTTTATTCAATTCTTATTGGAAAAATTGGTTTATAAGTGTTAGCTCAGTTAAATATAGTTCAATGTAAACTATAAATGTGTATAATTTTTAACTTGAAGAAGCTTCGGGTTTTATTAAACGTTAGTTCGGGATTAAAAAAAATTCTAACAAAAATTAACGAAAGATAAACATAAAGTGCTCCTCTCAATTATTGAAAACATCTCCATTTGTGTTTCCATCGCTGTTTCCAATGGTAAGTACATGTTCGTCAACCCTTTAGAGAAGCAAGTTTGTGCTTCTGACTGCCACGTTTTCGCACAGAAAAAATATGGCGGATACAAAGTGATGTATTAAGTATAATAATTCAGATTTATTGTTTACATTTTTATGTTGTATTTGTATTTAAATGGAATAGGAATTTTCGGATACAATTAAAACACAAAGTTTAGGCTTTATAAATTAAAATGATATTTAATTTGATAAGCTAAGAATTAATTCAAAATTCCATTAAATTGAAAACTGATTTCGCTTTTTTATGTTGTTGTGGTTTTGTTCGATATGAATGACATTTGGTTATTTATTTTCCCTAGTCCTCAACAAAATTAAATGTTGACATTGTTTCCAAAAGTCGTGCAATTTTTATTAGATTTCATGGGTGGGAGACTGTCGTCCTTCAACAGGACTAAGTAACCAATGCCAACATTGGAACTGCGATTCACCCATTTGTTTCGTTGTTGTAATTCGGATAAATATTCCAAGGACCACCGTTTCCAACGTGGTGGTATAGTTTGCCACGCTATGCCTTCCTCTGTGCAGTTTTCGAACTGGTTTCGTTATGTACCCGTTGTACAAACGTTTGGCGAAACCCGGCCCATGCTTAAGAAGTTCCGTCGAACTTTGGAAGAGGTCCCTCAGGCAAAGGTAAAGAACAACGTTTAAAATCATTGAAATGGCTTATCAACATACGATTTTTGCCAACGTGTATGATGATTATAACCTCAAACTTGGCAAAGTACTTGATGAAATTGATGAGTATGCCACAAAACGGCTTTTTGTTGAAATATAATTCGACGTTGAAATTATCGAAAGCGCCACAGAATGGCTTTTGATGAAACTAATTCCACATTGGAATTGTTGAACGTGCCACAAAATGGGTTTTGTTGAAATTAATTCCTCGTTGGAATTGTTGAAAGCGGCGCCACTTACTTATTCGCTGGAATGGACTGTATTTTGCTTTCTCCGTGTTTAAATCAACTATTAAGTTCGTACAGCAAACGACTTTTTATTTTCAAATTACTTTTTATTTCTTATTATTATTACTATATTTTACATGAGATTAAAAATGAAACGACTGATCATCATGAACAAGAACAAAATCTAAAAACTAAAACCAACACGCCTATTTCAGTTCAAGTACAATTTTGATTATTTTTTTTTATAGTCATTGAACTGAAATTGAGCCACTTTCACTGAACTCAATTTTACAAATTTAAACTGAGCCAATGTTTGAACACCGTCCTAGTGTTCACTCGTGTACAAGAGGAGAAAAAATACCCGGGTTTTTTTGAGCTACAAATCGAGCGCACCCTATAAATCGGTATATTTTTAACTCCACTTTGGTTTGGATTTTTTCGGGGTTTTTTTGACATCTGAGTTTTGTTTTGAAAAAACTCAATTTTTAATAGCCGGCTAAACTTGATTCAATCATAAACATTTTCGTTAATATTTTATTAAAATTTAAACATCACTTTAGGAAATATATCACTATTTTAAATTCACTGGTAAAGGAAATTGACGTTTAAAATACTGAACTGCCAAATTTATATGGCAAGCTAAAAATAAACGCGTTCGCTCGTGTAATAAAAAAAATTGGGATATTTTACTGATGTGAAGTTAGTCGGGGTAAAATATGTCAAAAATATACCGATTTTTTATGTCAGAAAACAATCAGTGAACACGCTGCGTGAATGTGGTTATGCAAGAAAAAGTAGATAAATTTTGAATTAGAATATTTTGTTGTCGGAACGCACGTAATGCGGGAAACTTTATCTGATTCCAAGAGCGTTAATGTTGGGAGGCGGGGAACATGGGCCTCATGGTAGTAAAGCTCATCGACTCTCTTCAACTTCTACGCGAGCTCCATTCATAGGTTTATAGCTTCTCGGACAAGCCCTGAGTTGGGCTTAGGAAGGAGTGAGCCAGGTAACAAAAGGTCTCACTGAATTAAATTTGAGTGAAAACTCCAGAAATTTTTATAGTTCGGCTTTTTGAACGAATCGGGTGGTTTAGGTGCAACCGTATCATGAGAGAATTGGCTGTGTAAATTTAACTAGGTATTTGGGAATCTGGATTGATAAGCGATTAAATTTTAAAATACATATGAAAAAATTCGGAAAGCGTTAGTGTCATCCAAAATTCTTATGTAATTGGGGACAACTGCTGGGACTTTACTCCTCGTATATCCCTTTGCCGTGGAAAATGATTAGAATGGCAGTCAGTAATTTTCAGTTGAGAAATGTGTTTGCCGTCCTGGTTCCATTCAATTTAGTCATTTTCCAGAACAACAATCAAAATTCACAAAAATCCAATCATTGCAAAAACTGAGCTTCACACCAATCGGCTAAGAAGACGATCTGTCTTGAATCAAAATCTTTGTTTTCCGGAGTTTTAATTTAGTAACAAGATAATACACAAAAACCTTCAGTTCCTAATCGATTTTCTTAATTAACAGAAATTCCTGTTAGTCACAAAACATGATTATCGGAATATTGATGATTTGATTAGTAAAACGATAATGGGTAATGGCGTTACGATGTACATGTCAATCAAAACCAACAACAAGGAATTTCACTTAAATTGTTGTAAGTATAAAAGCTCGAATCACCGCGAACTCTTTAATAGTAAAATGTTGAATTTCACTGTAAAACTATTTTTTGCTGTCACTATCACGATAATGGCCGCACAAATCGAAGGAGTTCTGCAAATGTCGTTTAATACTAATATCCTTAAAGTACAAGAATCGGGATCAGAATGTGTACTAAAATTGGCTCATCGATATTTTCCACCCGCATCAATAATATCGATTTTATCGTCAGGTTTGAAGCAGTCAGCAAGTCCTCGTGTTGCAATTTCAAGCGAGCAGCTCGTCTTGCAAAAAATAATGCTGGAAAATGGTTGGACGGTTATGACGAAAACAGCCTTGGGTAGGCACGGCCCAGTTTATACAAATTCCAATAAACATCCACCCGATGATCAAATAATGTTTGCGGAAAAAGTGCACGCCTATATTATGATAGTACGTACAAATCAAGATCTAAACTTAATTCTCTCGTTCTTAACGACCACGACATCTTGGAACCCACACGCCAATGTTATCCTTTATATGGAAACTTCGACTTCCTTGTCGAAACGGGATGCATTGCTGATGGGGTTTATTAATTTGGCCTGGAAATATTTTGTCGTCAATTTCATCATAGTGGTGCTAATTAGGGAGACAAATAACCAGCAGATCATTACTTGGTTTCCATTCGACGAAGGAAATTGTGGAAAACAGGAAATCCAGTTGCATCTTCTTGGTGTCTGCGAGAAAAATAAATTAATACCAAACGATACAAACTATTTTCCGGAAAAAGTACCGACGAATTTAAATAAATGCGTGATCAGAGTTGGTACATTCGTTTGGCCTCCGTTCATTTTGGAACCCACGAAATATATCAATTATAATCGTACAGAAATCATCTACGATTTTGAAAACGGGATCGAGATCGAAATCATAAAGGCAATCGCGAAACATTTTAATTTCACAATCGAATTTAAAAGTTTCGATGAACCGGAAAATTGGGGTACAATCGATAATAATGGCACGGGCCTAATTGGAATGCTGATGCGACAAGAAATTGATATTGCCATCGCAACATTTACGCCTAATGTAGCGCATCACGATTTGTTTGATTTTACGGTGCAATATACCCAGGATAAAACTACGTGGCTGGCACCATCTCCCGATCTAATACCACCGTGGCAAAGTTTAGTCGCAATTTTTCAGGCACGCGCCTGGGTTGCCAGTGGATTTGTATACGTAATCGTCTCAATCGTAACATATCTTCTTGGAGCATCGTCCAGTCCAAATTCAGAGCACCAGAAATTTCGCCACCCATATGGAACATTTCTCGTAATTTGGCGCATGGTTTGTGGCGGTGGAACACCAACATTTCCCAGAACATCAAAAATTAAATGTTTCATGTATTTATGGTTACTATACTGCATGCATTGGTCGGCGGCTTACACTACGTATACTTGGTTAGCATGCTTACAACACCGGTGTATCACCAACAAATGACTTCGTTTAGCGATATCTTTGATGCTAAGATGGAGTACGGGATGCAAGAAGCGACCACCAGGTATTTCGTAAATAATGAATTCATAATTAATCAGATCGATGACGTCTTGATAAAAGATTATAAATTGTGCAAATCGGCCGCTAAGTGTCTTGAGCGTATCGCGACGAAACGAGATTTTGCCATGGCGATAAGCCGCGAATATTTTGAATTCATTGAGCGACAATACAAAGACGGATTTGGAAATCCGCTCATAAAAGCTTTTCGTGATGATATTGTCACGTCACCGGTTGAAATGTTACTGGTTAAAGGACATCCGCTGTTATCTGGTATCGATGGGTTGCTACTCCGAATCGGCCAAGCGGGTCTTATCAACGCATGGGCAAAACAAATCAAACAGAATGTCTCTTTGCAACAAACGATCCAATCTAAAGTTAAAGTGGAATCATCTACAAATTTCACGAACACAAAAGTTTTAACGATTTATCATCTCCAGGGCGCATTTATGGCCTTGGGGTTTGGTCTTTTTATTGCGTCTGTTCAATTCGTATTAGAAAAATTTGTTTATCAATGTTAGACCTATAAATAAATTATGTTAAATGTGCTGCAACTTTGTGTATCTGTTTTATTTGCTTGATCCTGCAAAGCACCTTTTTATTGATCCTCTATTTAGCAAGTTTTTTAGTCATAAACCGAATAATTTTATACCCCTATTATGGTTCTTGCCTCACCATCATCTCACCTCTCTTTCGCCGTGACAGTATGATTCGTGTGAGTAGTATTTTGTTATTGTGGTTCTCGACTTTATTTTGGCGAATGAGAGTATGCGGTGACGTGCGTTGTTTTTAAACTTTTGTAGTTGGCTACAGTGTTAGCCAGATTCAGTGTTGCGTTAGTTCATTCCTTCCTTCCTTCTGAATTTTTTTTTTATATCAATCAGTTGCTGAAAAAAATTCAAAAGAAAAAAACGCCATTTTTAACCAACGAAATTGGTTGAAAAAAATGTCAGAACGAAGAATGAAGAATGGAACGAAAGAAGAAGAACGCAACACTGAATCCGCCTTTTTTGCCAGCAGTTTTGACATATTATGTGTTTGTTTATGTATTTACATTTTAGTTAGTTGAAATAATTAAAATATGTATTCTAAAACTAATAATTAAAAATATTAAATACCTACGATTAACTAATAATGAAATATTTTAAAAATAAAAATTACATTATCACTGCCAGCCATTTTGAAATTAAAAAAAATCGCACTACTAGTCATACTCACATTACATGTTGAACTGAACGAAACTTTGACTGAACGAAAGTTTGAGTTGAAGTTTACATGTATCATTAATTCGGGAACCGGAATGACATTTAATTGTCACTTCAGAAATTTTTTGTCAAGAAGCTAAAATTTATAAAGATTTAATAAAAATGAGTCAAAAGGTTGGTTGCATCGATATTATATTTTTATCAACACAATTTAAATAAAATTATAGCTTTGCAAACGCAAAAGTGGCGTGGCCTGTCATTTCAGTCCAATTTTGGTTTACATATTACACACACTTAAAAACAAAACCAACTCAACTAACCTAAGTTTAACTGACTGATGGCCCAACCAGTCAGGAATAAAAACTTAATAAAAAAATAAGATTTTTTGACGAAATCAATTATTTTCTTTTTTCTTAAGTGACAGCTGTTCGTTTACAAACAGCTGTTTTTTATTGTGAAATGTCTTTTAGAGAAATTTCATGTTTGTTCATATTGTTATATATTTTTCATATTTGAAAATGTACACATACAAGAGATGCTTTCACATCACAATGGAAAAAGGAAATAAACTAAACAAAATTAAAATATTATAGTAGTAAAATAGCGTTTACACTACGACTATAATATTATACCATTAACAAATTAGTTTTTAACAAAATTCACTAAAACACACACTATTAAAACTAATCACAGAATCTGAAAAAATATAAAAATAATTTTATTTAATAAATAAAATAGTAAACAGAAAAATGTACGTAAAATAAATATGGCTCCCTACCGCATCAAAAATTTATCTTGTTCGCTGCTGTATATAAAACATAACAACAAATCGTACTTTTAAGATTTTCTTATTTTCGAGCGAGAAATAGCGCGCACTATTTTTTTTATTAACTGACAGCTAAAATTTAACGAAGGTTTCGTTGGGTTTCTTACATGAAAATTAACTTTGACTGAGTAATAACATTGAAATGCCATTTATCGCATTCTTATTTTTTTATTAAGTTAAGTTTTTATTCCTGACTGGTTCCACTTTGACTCGGTCATCATTTCAGTTGCAATTGCAGTTTACATGTTACACTTTTCGTTAAGTTTTCATTCAGTCAACATTTCGGTTCAACATGAAATGACAGTGTACATCACATAAAAATTGTAGGTGATCATTTTTGACATCACTCGTGCTCACTTCGTTTTCACGGCAACAATCATAATACCAAAAATTGAATTAGGCGACTTGACGTCGCCAAGTGACGCGTAGGTGATAACCATAATAGGGGAATTAATGCACTCGCAAAAACCTCAGTTTATTGCACTTTTCCTCGCCCACCTCTATGATTATTAAACTTAAGGTGCCAAATGGCTTCAACTCACGGCTTTTTATTTTGTATTATAATTCTTGCAGTAAGCGAATAACACGAATAACAGCCACGAGTCGCTTGGTGACTTGAAATTCCCTTAAACTATGACCAATAAAAAAGGTACTAACATTTTATCATCTCCAATTTATTTATAAATATTAAAATAATAAAATAAAATTAACGTAATATAAAATAAATCCACCCGTTTATTTTATTCCTTCCAAGCAGCGAAATTGATTTGAGGAATTTCGTTACTGGCACAGAAAACTTTTGGTTCAAACAGCTTAAATGCGTTTATCGATATCTCATCCTTAAAATATTGATCAGTATTGTCACAGATTATGCGTGCCAATGTGATTTGACGAAGTTCGTACAGCTGCGATGTAGTAAAATGGCCAGGATTTATGGCTGGCTCGTGTTCATGAAAATAACGATCACCCCGACGTAATCGAGAAAATTGTTCTCCAATTATATCGATGAAGGTTGGACCGAGTACCGCATCCCCGTATGGTTCCTCGAGTAATCCACCAACCCACAAATCTATATCATCGACGTGATCGTAAACCTCGGATAACGGTAAACCGTACGCTCCAAACTCCGTAAACGATTGTACTCGGCTCAACCCTCTAAGTTCGAGATAATCATTATACGTCCGTATTGCATGATCGCGGCCACGCTGTATATTTATAGCGGCCAAATCTAACCCAAACGGTAAATTATTTCGAAACAAGTATCCCATAAGGCCCGGCGTAATGGAAACATCAGCCTGCTGCATTGGTTGATCGAGTAGAGTTTGAATTAATTTGTCGAGAAAGTCATGTTGGCGCAGACGTGACGGCTTGAAAAATGTTTCTGGAAGCATTATCACCTCATTAAGATTCTGATTATGTTTGATGCTAGAAAAAATAAAATATTAAATCGTTTAAAGGCCACAATATAGCTTCGGTTAAACTTACTGGAATTTCCCATCCACGAGTGAGTGTCCCATACGAAACGCGGCTACGGAAAATTCATTTGAGACCGCCGGATTTACGTGCGGATCATAATCGGAGGAATATCCATAACCTTGAAGACGAAGGCCAAATTTATCCATGGCCTCATTTCCGATCAGTAACGGTAAAAATTCTTTATACGTTATGATCTGAAGTATTGCGATAATAATCCGCCTCGTTTCCTGGAATAAAATTTCATCCGACCAATGTGGATTCATTTGTCCTAACACATGCGCAATTCGATTGTGTTCCCGCGCAAAAATCGTGTGCATCGCTGTTAACGAAACAATTTGATTCACTCGACCATCTCCAGCAAAGTAGCACGAACCGGATCGATCAATTTGTTCACAGGCGTTATCCTCCTTGGTAATCGGCAGTAAATATCGATCAACATCGAAAAACATTTGGAGCCGACCGAACCGAAATAGCCGTATATCGGAGAACGTTTTGGCATCCGATCCGTATATCATCGATCCATCAATGTAATGTGTTACTTTCGAGATTTGTTTTGCGTAGCTCATTCGACAGTGATCTTGGGGAGCGATCGAAGATCGGATGAAATTCATACAGCGCTGATTGTACAGACTATAAAATTCATCGGCGTCATCGATTGAAATCGGGAGACAGGCAAAATGTAGCATATTTGGTGGCAGTGTGCTGGAACCATCTTCCGTACAGCATGTTATTCCTTGGCCATTCGATTGTTTTATACTCGACGACTGGACCACATCGTGGGATATAAACTGTCCGAATTGCATGAACAGCAAATTTAAAGATTTGTGCGAAATTTCGATATTGGTGAATATTTTTCGGGACACGTAACGGGAACTTTTGAGCGGAAATCCCGTAACCGATGTCAATCGTGGTGCCCAAATTCCATCCTCGTACACGGGCGGAAGTAATCGTTGCATTGGATATCCAGACGATCCCCATAATGTATTTTCTGGTACTAGATTATTACACGTTCCATCCTCGCTTCTATATTTCGACTGTGGATAGTAACAAACTACATGCTGATCACAAGTATATCCAAGCACGGTGCCATCAAATGTTGCTTCGATGTGTCCTAACAGGAATTCATCATTCGGTATATTTTCCCGTTCCTTATACAACTGCGTTGCTAATGCCTCCTCGATCGCTAAATACGAGATGCCAATCATTTTCATATCGTCAAAATTATGAGGCGATCGGAAAACCATATTGTGCGTGAATTCCGGTGCGCCGTGATTTAATTCATACGGAATCTCGTGTTCAACTTTTATGAGGTCGCTAAATTTTTTTCTAGCATCCAGCACAGCGACCCGAAGTTTTTTCATGAGATTGGCACCATTATGAGACGATCGAAATGACGTTGAGATATTTTTCTCCGGTTCTGTACAACAAAGGCCATAGCCACCTGTTTTTAACACACATAACGGTGCATGAGCATTTTTTGGCGTGTACATATGTGCGGTACACTGCACATGGGGAACACATTTTGTACCAACCGGGCACGATTCACATTTCTTCTCGAATGACTTACAATCACTGGTTTGTGGCTGCACTGTTGTATGCTGGACACTGAATCCTAGCGCGCCGGGTATTACACAAAATAAAATCGAATATATCCAAATATAAATTAACATTATCATGATGATCTGATCACGCCGACGATTCACTTGATACTCAAATTTTTGTGGCACAAAGCAGTTATATATAGAAGCCGTTAAACTATTTATCTATCTCCGACTGTATCAAAAATACAAATTATTAATCCCCTAAATGACGTTTATGTATTTATTATGTACTAAAAACCAAAAGGTTTGTGCCTTAGGTTATAATCAACATTAAACGTGCGTTTATAATCCATAACCATAATTTTTTTAGTTTTTTTTATGTACATAATTAATTTAGTTTTGTTTACCTCGCCGTACAGCTGAATCAAAACTAAATCAATAACAGTTATATTTGAGTGTAGTCACGCGATACAATCACCCCGAAAATGCATTTGTTATATAAAATTTAACGCATTTATTGGTGGTATTCAGCGATGCAGGGGAAACGATCGATTTTATATTCAGTAGTTCAGCATATTAAGTCATGGTCGACCCTTTTACTGATCGTTGCGCCGTCCGTGTCGAGTTACTTAGTTCACTTAAGAATTTCAAGGTGGTGATCAGTTAAGTTGCTTAAATCGTGTCGTAGTGTTGTGTTTATATTTTGTTACGAGAAAAATTAATGTGAATTAAAAATTTATTAAAAATATTAATTAAATTAAATAAGTAAATGTGATTATTATTTTATATTTGTATAAATGTGATTAAAATATTTTAAGTTTACAACAAAAGCAAAAAAATACATAAAATAAAAGATGAAATAAAAAGTTTTTTTTTTGTGTGAGTGAGATAAGCATATGTGAATAATACATAATTTTACGTAAATAAAGTGTTTGTGAAATAAAGATAACAATATAATACTCGTTTTATTCGTTTTTAAAATACGTTGTTGTCTTCACTATAACTGGATTTACGTCTTCTTTTTCTCTTGGTTGTCGTTTTTATTTTACTTGGTTTTATTGTAAAATAGACAAAAAAACAAAATAAATAAGGTAACGTTATTTTAATTTCATTTTCTGTATTATACGTACATGATACAACAACAGTATGTACGCCAATTTATTCAAAAAGGAAGCATCCTGTTTTATAAACAAAAAAATGTGTTTCAAGTGCCATCCAGGTATCCGTGTTTGTGTCTGGAACTTTGTTTTAAAATAAAGTCTAGTCCATCGGCATTTTATTAGTTGTGTGTAGTTCTTTTGTTTTGTTATTTTTTTTGGTACAAACATTTTTCTTGTTTGTTTTGGCATTGGTATGAGTGAACGGATTTTGTTTCATGTGTGTTGGAATTACATAAAATTACGCATGCGTTACTTATAATTTGGTTTTTGTTTTTTTAATTTGTTGTGTTGCAAAATGTGGAAACTATTTTTTTGGTTTTTAATTTATACTTTTTGCTCTCGTAAGTAATTATTAATTAGTAATTATTACATTTCACTTTTATTAAAAGTTTTTGTGTACGTAGATTAGATAATTGGCATATTCCGTTCTAGATTTGTAGCTGTGTGTGTGTGTGTTGTCATATCAAAAGCACAAAAGTTGTTTTTTATCGTTTGTGCAACAGTTCGACGATTTGTTGTTTGGTGAGAAAAAAGTTATAGGTGTGTATCGTCCTGTGTTGTGTGTGTTTTTTTGCATCATGTAACGTCACGTTTTGTGTAGCAGAGCATGTCAAATGACTTGGAAACTACATTTTGATAGTTTATAGAAGTTGGGGAAAAATTTTAAATATGTTTTTACAGAATATAGAAAAGGCTTACTACTTGTCTTAGTTCTGATTAATTCGCCCTCCCAAAAATAAATTGAATCAATAAATTGCTGCATCAATCTAAAGACTAAGGTTTGGAGGACTAGTGCCCGTGTCTTATTTTGACGTGAATTTATATTACCTTGTACGTACACATTTGTCTAGAATTCGGGTTCGTGAGAATATAAATCGCGAACAGGGTGGTGGAGTAGACAAGGAGACGGTTAACACATTTCATCTTCCTGCCCTTCATAGATCAAATTGTTTTGGCTAATGTTTCCTCCTTGAGGTTCAGTTAATGACACTTACGATACCGGAAATTGGAATTCATCAGAAGAATAACCCGTTTTCGATATCCTATTGTGTATATATTCTGTCGTTTTAAAGATTCCCGCTTTGAAATCATGTTTTTTTAGTGAGCAAAGTGTATTGCAATTTTAGCAAAAGCCTCATGATACCACATAGTGGTATCATGAGGCTTTTGCTAAAATTGCAATACACTTTGCTCACTTAAAAAACATGATTTCAAAGCGGGAATCTTTAAAACGACAGAATATATACACAATAGGATATTGCAGACATGCCGCCCCGGTGGCAAAGTGGTTAGCACGTTTCCTTCAGCGACCGGAGGTCCCGGGTTCGTCCCCGGGTTGTGACAATGAAAAAATTTCACGGCTTAGGGTCAATGAATTAATTCGAAATGAAAATATGATTATGTAACCTCATTTGAGGCGGCCAAATCCCTTGATGGGTTATAGTGCCAGAGAGAGAGATAGAGAGCAATATAAGAATGGATTTTTCTTTAATTAAAAATGTTATACATTTATGAAATAATAAATAAACACAACATTTAAAATAATTTATTATGAATGAGTCCTTTGACTTTAGATTCACAAACTGCTATCGTCAACTTTCAATTGTTCCCTAGTGTATATCACTAAGTCAACATAGTTTCTTACCAAAAAGATCGACCGCAGCCAATCTTACTTAGTTCACAACTTAGTTGTATCAAGTACGTTTTTTCCACATAATAGAATCCACAAAGTAACGTGGAGATCGAATGATGGAAGAACGGAAAACCAAATCGATCACGTCATGGTGTCTAAGAGACACTCTACCAGCATATCTGACGTTAGATCTTACAGAGGTGTTGATATGGACAGCGATCTTGTGCTTGTCATATTTAAATACAAGTGCAAACTGTTATCTACGTTCAATAGACAAGCACGAAAATCCGTTCGATGGAATGTCGATGCTCTAAAAGACCAAGTGTCACTGCAGAGTTACCAATCAGCTTCCCTTTCGCCGAAAACATCATTGGCGACTATCAATGTAGCTTTCGTATCAACCGATCGACCACTGACCAGTGTTCTACCATGAGGATGATCTGTTGGTTTAAATGTTGGGAGTACAACATAACCATTCCTCAAATATATATAGACTTCCGGCAAGCATATGACGGTATAAACCGTGACAACCTTTGGGCCGCGCTTATATGCCTAGGTATTCCAGAAAAACTTGTTTCTCTGTGTAAATTAACAACATATGGATCTGTATGTAGAATTGTAATTGAAGGAACTGTATCAGGCTCCTTTCAAATAACATCTGGTGTTCGACAGGGAGACGTAATCGCGCCTGTGCTGTTCAACTTGGCAATTGAGTACGTAGTGAGGAAAAGTAACATTGAAACTTCGCGCTGTATATTCAATAAATCAGGCCAAATTCTTGGATATGCAGACGATATCGTGCTTCTTGGCCGAAGAACTAGCGACATCAAGCACAGTTTCATCCCGCTCAATCGCTACGCAAGTAGACTTGGTTTGGAGGTGAACAGTACCAAAACGAAATTTTTACAACACCCAGGAATATCTCCGTGGCAAATCTCGAAAGTGGAGACCATAACTTTGATAGCGGCGAAAACTTTAAATACCTCGGGTCACTTATAACATCCTTGAATGATATGCAGGCAGAAATAAAAGCCCAAAACGTTGCCGGACAAACCCAATCAAAATTATTGCGATCTAAACACCTATCGCAGTCGTGCAAGCTCGCACTTTATAAAGTACTCATAAGACCTGTGCTGACTTTCGGAAGCGAGAGCTGGACTACGACCTCTAACGACTGTAGATTATTATCTACCTTCGAAAGGAAGGTGATCCGTTCAATTTTTGGTGCTATTAAAGTTGCGAACAATGAATATCGGATTCGCATGAACCACGAAATAAAGCAACTTCTCGGAGGTAGATATTAGCGAGATATTATCGGCTTCATTAAATCTAATTGAGTTAGATGGCTCGGCCGCGAGTGCGTCGTAGAGGAAGACCCCGACTGTGCTGGCGTGACGACGTCGAACAAGACCTACTCGTATTAGGATGTCAAAATTGGATGATGAAAGCGATGTACCAAGACGGATGAAGGACCGTAGTGCGGGCAGCAAAATCCATTCGTGGGATGTAAAAGCTAGAGCGAGAGGCCTGGGGTTATTGATGATATAGAGATTGTAAAGATACTGCATTTCACCTACGTCAGATCCCAACTTGAGTGTACTGTTAATATCTGGTAATCTTTTTCCAACGAACATTATTCACAGCATGGAGAGTGTCCAAAAGAAGTTTGTACGTTACGTAGCTTGGAAGGATGGCTGGAAATATAACAAAGAGTAGTCGTATCATTTTGATCTGCAAGAACTACCGCCATACCTCAATGGATGAAGAACGTACAAAATAACCCTGGAAAATAGACGATCAACATATTCCAAAAATCTTTTTTTTTTTAATTTATGTTTTTTTTTTAATTTATGTTTGTCATTGGGACATTTAGTTAGTGGGGACAAATTTATTCACAACAACAACTAAATTCACTATAAAAAGCATTTCTGACTTTTAAACGTCAACTCAATGCCAAACATTTGGTATTTTTGTGAAAGCCGTGAACTTAGTTTGTTTTTAGAACAAAATGAGAAAATAAAAATATTTGGAGTATGCCTCGAATTCACGATACCTAAAAGTGAGTTTTTAAAAAAAAATGCAAAAAATTTTATAGAGAAAGCCGACAACTATGGCTTGAGATATATGAGACAATACACAATGTAACACATAACACATTAAAAACGCCCAGTCGTAACGTTTTCTCACCCCCCAGGAATCGAACCCGGGACCCCGAATTACAGAGCAAGCTCTCTACTTACTCTGCTATCGAGGGCGATAAAGCGTGATTTCATGACGAAACAATGTGGCATATCGGTAATAAATAATTTGAACCTTGATTTAGATAAAAAAATGTTTCGACTAAAGCCTTACTACTCGACAATTTTCATTTGGAAACAATGTTCCCGAAATAATGGGTACGAAACTAGTAATATGTCTGTAGTATTAAGCTAGAGGTAGAATACGTCCGTTTCGTTTTTCTATCCGTCTTTCCGTATAGTTTTAATTTATTAAAAAAACCTTCTACTCCTTCCGTCTGATGAAAATTTTATGCAAACCGTCAAAATTGAATTTTGTATAAAAACGGGACGGAACGGAACAAATGTCAATCGGCTTAACTTTAGTTGTAATATCTAGCAAGTATACTGAAAACTAGATCAAGTTTATTTCTAACTCTCCAGCAAGTATAAGAAAATGTTGATATCAACATCGAAAATGATTCGTTGCCATAAAAGGACTTAATGATGACTAATTTAAAAGTCTTCCTGTTAATAACAATTAATGCGTCAGTAATGCGTCAGTAATTATAGCTTTCGATTTCTCCTGAACAAACTTGGCTTATTTCCTCTACCTACGTAAGACGAACTATTTTATCGTTGAACGTATGACTTGAAAGAAGCACCAACTTAGAATGTCGGTCTCGACTATCACTAGACATGGCCGCGTAAATCACTTGGGGCTGCCACGCCACTGTGGCCCTAGATGAGCTATTTTACAGATTATCATAAAAACAAACCGTGACGATTAGATTCTGCTGACGTGGAATAAGTAATACCAAATTGTTTGGAAGTCGATACAGGCCTTTAATTAAGTACTGACAAACAAACCATCACAAGTAAATGGATTTGGTTCAAGTTTTAACCCCCCTGCATTTATAACTCGACACGATTAACTCAAAACGCATATTGAACGACATTCTCCTACACAATAAAATAAACTGACCTTCATTGCAGAATTTCATTAATAGTGGCAGCAAACAATAAAATGAATTTCTTCGATTCCATTTCATACAACAGACGCTGTTGTTGCTTTTTTTTTGCTATCATTTCACTAATTATGTAAAATATATGCGCATATCAAAGTTCATTGACCAGCTCAAAACGGTTTAAAGTATGGTCTCTCGTTTATTTATTTATAATTTTTATATTTTGTGTAAAAATACACGACATAAATAAACAAAAAGCATGTAATGACTTGAAAAGCTAATTGCCTTTCTCGTGTATGAGCGCGAATGATACTTTCAAAACTTTTTATTCGTAGTACGATACGATTCATAAAAGCAAGGTTTGGAATTAAATCAGTTAAATACTAAAATGTGATTGTGTGCGTGTGCACTATTAAGAAATTCTTCTGCACACATTTCCTATATAGTTTTCTCGGAAATCATAAAATATTTAATAATCACTTGAGAAATTTTTTCCAAACATTATATTATATGCTCAAGATATAAAATTTGTAGATTTCGTATTTAGGTTCTATATATATGTATATATAAACAAGCATACTCGTACATAAAGCTAAATGTACTAAAACACTGCAATCCGTGTGCACATGTACTTGAAAGTAGTAAACACTATATAATGTTATTCATCATGTGATCGACATTGTAAAGAATATATTGTTTTATAGTGAGCGAGCTAGTTAGTAGTCAAGGCACTTGCATTCTAGGTCAAACGATTTTATGTCTAGTTTACCACATGAGAATATATAGTAATAATTTTTATGTGACACCGGAGCTTCGAATTAGGCTTTTGCAAATAGCGGACTTTTATAGCTCGAAAGTTTTAAATTTTCATCTTAGACCGCTTATGAACCTCTGCTCGAAAATATTCACAACAAACGTATAACTAGGACAAGTGTACAGGTGAAGAAATACCGATTTAGTTTTTTGTCAACTTGTGTTATCTATACACTATGGTGGTGTATTTGTGATAACATTACGTAGAAAATTTAAATAATTTTTTAGTTTATAGTTTTTGTTTATTTTTTGATAAGCCGTTTTACCTGTTGGAAAAAATATGAAGACGTGCGACGACTTACAAGAAAAAGAAATTATTTAACATTTTAAAATATTTGTTTATGTGGAGAAATATTATTCATATAACATTGTAAATGTTGCTTCTTGTCGGTTAAAAGTTCATATGGTTTTTGTTCGTTCAATGGATTTTCAACCGTTTTGTTATCTTGCGTTGTGTATTTCTTATACTTATTTACTTTAGGCATAGAGACAATTTCGATGTTATCATTAAAGGTTGGGAAATTATAGGTACGCAATACGTGGTATCATCTAGATATTTTTAACGGTTAGAATTTTTTAACGTCGAAATAAATTTGGAAATATTTTTACAGTACTCTATGATCCTTCTGGATCATTGAACAAAATGGTTCGAGCCAGATAGTGGCATTTGATGCGCTTAGATTTCTGAGGGACGTTGGAATTTGGATTTTGTGAAATTTATGAGAATATATTTTGACATTTTTAATGAAGTAACATTATTTGTATGTGGCAGTAACCTAAGTGTCGGACAAGTGGTGCAGTGTTTAAAGCTTCGGCACTTAGACCGGGAGGTACTTGGTTCGAATCCCAGCAGACGTAAGATGCAAAGCGAATTTTTGTCATCACGATCGGTGATGTTAATGAACACAACTAAGACCCTCTGTTGGAGTGCAAAATTCAACGCCGATCCACCGTCCATGTCAGTGTACAGGTTTACATGGAGCTTGCAATGTACAGGTGGTATACTGTAATTGTGTGAATGGATGGTGTGTGCGTGAATGAAAAGCTGTGTATAAATTGACCTTCAGGGGATATTAAATCCACTGGATAATTAATACTTTTAATCCTTTTAAAAAAGCAAAAAAAAACGCAAGATACTCCTGACAGAAGTAAAGAGTGATCCAATAGGAAGTACTTCTTCCAAATGCGATTCATGCGTGACAACTGTCATGTTCATATGACATTTGTGTTCAGTATTTATTGGCATTTCACCATGAATAGAATTACGCGAGAACAACGTTTACAAATTGTGGAAATTTATTTCAAAAATCAGTGTTCAGTGAAAAATTGTTTTCGTGCTCTTCGACCATTTTATGGTGTTCATAATCGATCGTCCAATAGTGCGTTCACTATTCGCGAAACAATCAATAAATTGCGAACCACTTTTTCATTATTGGATATTCATCAACCGACTAGAGTGCGTACAAGTCGATCTAATGTGAATAGCTGTAGCTAAAAGTGTACGTGAAGCCCACAATCAATCACATTGTGGCGTATTTTGAAGAGAGATCTTAGTTTGAAGACACACAAAATACAGCTTGTTCCGGTTGAACATTGAAGCCGGTTGACCTGCCTTTGCGTCATCGATTTGGTTTATGGGCGTTGGAACAGCCTCAAATTGGGTTGGGCTCGTTTTCGCGATTTTCAAAATCCCGAAATCAAAATCCCGATATTTAAAAGCCCGATATATATATTTTTTACGAATACGGGCGCCCGCGGGCAGGCATTTTGAAATAATTGGTAATTTTGAAAGTCGGGATTTTGATAATTCGGACCTTTGTGATTCGGGATTTTGAGCCGACCCCCTCCAAATTGATCCGTTTTTTTTATCGTGTGTTTAGCGATGAAGCTCATTTTTGGCTGAATGAATACGTCAGGAAACAAAATTTTCGTATTTGGGGGGCTGATGAACAGCCAGAAGAGATTCAAAAGCTTCCATGCATTCTGAAAAATGCACTGTTTGGTGCGGTTTATGGACAGGTGGCATCTTCGGATCGTATTTCTTTAAAAATGCGAAAGGACAGCGTGTAAACGTCAATAGCGCAAACTACAGATTGCCAAAAATTCAAGATATTGGTGTAGCCGACTTGTGGTTTCAACAGGATGGTGCAACGTGCCATACATCAGGCCAAACCATTGATTTATTGAAAGAAAATTTTATTGAGAATACCATCTCAAGAAACGTTCCCATGAATTAGCCTCCAAGATCTTGTGATCTGACGCCGTTAAATTACTTTTTATGGGGGTATTTGAAATCACTTGTTTATATCGATAAACCACAATCGATCCCTGCATTAGAAGCGAACATAACACGCGTTACTAACGGAATATCGGCCGAAATGCTCGAAAGAGTGTTAGAAAATTGAACGCATAGAATAAGAGCGGACAACATTTAAAAGAAATTATTTTCCAACATTAAATGTCATAAACAAACGTTACAAATACAATTTTTGATTATTAAATTGATTTCAATGCGTTTTATTTCAAAAAAAACTTCCGGAAGCTCTTATTGGATCACCCTTTACAAAAAGCAATGGAACATAAAAACCTTTTAGCTGTAAATCAAGCTACCACTAAGTAATCTCACCCCGTAACATGAAATACTTTATAGATTCTCGTAAGTGTAAATGTATCATTTTAATATTTTAATGTAAAAATATCTTGGCGCGTGGGTTAGTAACTTTTGCACCAAATTTTCCTTATTTAATTAAAAAATTGCAAATAATTAAATTTAATTTCTTACTGTACTTAACAGAAATCATGTAAACAATTAATAATATCTGAAACAAATCAAGTTTTCTACGATCACCACTAACCATAATTCCGCCATTGCGGATGATGTACAAGACGAGGAATCGCCCCATATAATTGATAAACAATTTTTATTCCATAATGCACAAGACAAATTTAAATCTGGAAATTTTGTGACTGGTGGTCAGGTCGAAATGCAGACAGCCGGATTACCGCAGGACTCATCTGCTTGTTGGCACTGTATGGTGGCCACCGAAAACTACTCCGTAACAAGATAGTAGGCTAACTGACCGAGGGCTGTGATTCTTCTACAGGGGTTTGCGTTGGACTAACAGCCCTACCAAGGAAAAACAATTGTTACGAAACTTGAACAAAAGCCTCGAATATTTAACTCCTATTTCCAAAAACAACCTCGATCACGGTACAAGGACAACTTTTCATATTTTGGAACATGGAATGTATTACATTTTAAATCTTCTGAAGAGCCTACATCAATTCTTCGATCAGGCTTCTCAGTACCAGGCAGCAACAGCTGTTTTGCTTTGGCAAAGTCCGCTTAGCTTTAAAAAAATAAAATATTTGTGGCCAATTTTGGTTTCAGCAATATTTCCTTGTGAATTTCCAGTAAAGGAAAATAATTTTTCAGTTGGCTTTCATGTCAGTAGTAATTGTAAGCTGAATCGGTTTTATGAAAGTCTTATTTTTTTGGTTTTATTTATAGCCAACTCTTCTTTAATTACTACTGATAAATACGCCAACTATGATGAACCATTATTTTCCGATACTGAAAATTCACCAGCAAATAATGCTGAAACCAAAATTGGCCACTAATAATTGATTATTAAAGCTAAGCGGACTTTGCCAAAGCAAAACAGCTACATCGTCGATCACAGGCGCCACGGATTTACTCGTTCAAAGTAATCACTTCAATAAGCAAGAGTTCGGATTTTGTTTTATGATCAGTGCAATCGTTTTTGCCAAATAGTAACGGATTTCAGGAACCTAGATTGCATATACGTCATTTCAACATCTCATTTGTGAAAGTTTATGCCTCATCCTCGTTTCCTTATTTCTTTGCTGAGTTCGATTATTTTCGTTGAAGAGTAGGTGTAGAGGTGACCTCCGTACGTCAGATTGTTCGACGATGATGCGAATATAGTTAAAGTGATCTGTTTAGCTTCATCTTCGACTAAAACCGGCTTCATCTTCGACTATTATTCTTGTTGGTGTTCCGTTCTACATTTAGGTGGAATTATTGCTAAATCGGATTTATGAATCTTAAAATTTATAATGCCAATATTCCAATTGGAAATGAATCCAAAGAATTTAATCTAGACATGGTATTCGGATAAATCAAACTATTGTCAAACAACAACTGCGGGTCCTGGTCAAAATTTCAAGTATGGTATGTATATTTTGTTTGACGAGTATCGCCATCGTCATGGAGAGACTCAAAGTTTTGAAACCACTTGAATATTAATAAATCCTTCTTAAAATTGCCGTTTCTAAATCGTTGATTTTTAAATTAACAGCTCTCTCCAAATTATTCATGGTGCGTGGTAACATAAAATGCTTTAAATGTGAAGTAAAATTTTGTACACAAAATTCCCCCCTCGTGTACAAAATTTGGTACAAAATTAGTGTCATTATTAAGCTTGTCTCTTAAGCTAAACAACATACATATCAAATTTTTTGAGCAATTTCAGCAAAGCAAGCATAAATTGTGATCCTGTGAGTGCTAGTTTTGCATCTTCGAATCGCAGGTACATGATGAACTTAAGTTTCAAGTTCTCCGGTGTACCTTACAGCTCGAGTAATCGGCGTATAACCGCGCCCATCAGTAGCTGTTGAAATCAACAGATCACTCATAGCGCACACTCGTAGTGAATACTTCGTCGATCGAATAAATTGAATTATGAGCAACCAGTGAAGGCTTAATTGGAATGTCCCAGTCTGAAATCAAAATAATTACAATTATTTGCAGTTCAATCCAATAAAATATGTATTCCTATTAATTTGCCAATTAGCTAATACATATATAAATTTTATGATGATTTTATAAGTTTTCAAAAGGTTGTCAGAGGATAACTATGGATTGATTTTGTTCGTAAACCGGGGCGTAAAGGCGGCGAGTTTTTCGAGTTGCTTGAAGAAAATACTTTTTGTTGCGTATACAATTTAATATTTGGATTTATACGTCTAGTTTGACGGCTTGCTCGATTTGGCTATTTCACTTAAGGTATTCGGTCACTGAGTAAGAATTTCTTTTGTCTGTTTTTATGAATGGGCTATTCTACAGCTCTGTACATTGAGACCAAGATGTTCTTAGAATGTAACGAGAAAAATGGCTTTACTTTAAAATTAAGAATGAACCAACATTTCTTGAATTTTGAGTAAATCACTAAACTACAATATCACTCGAGAATGGTGAAATTAGTTTTTTATATTTTGAAAATTTTTTGACTGGACTTACTCATTTCTTATGATTCACAGTTACCCATGCGGTTCGACCACAAAATTAAGACACAAGATTTTGAACAGGTTCTTACGACAGCATGCGGAAAATATCAATAATGTGTGAGATTGAAACCTAACTCGAAATTGTATTTTACATTTTATAATATTTCTCCTTAGTCTGAACAGCTACTGTTAATTCACCTCTAAATTGCGAAGTATTGCAAAGTGCCACTTTTCCACAAGTCGAATTTCCTTTGAATTCGATTTGTGTGATATAATTAAAATTCCAAAATTTATTTTAGGAGCAGGAGTTTGTTAACAATTTGAGATCACGTTTTGATTAAACTTAATGACCCAAAGGCATTCCGAAAGTAGAATCTATACAATATTTTTCAATGGCCGATACGCAATTGAAATCGTTACAGCGTACAAATTTTATATTATTTCGAATTAAGCAACATTTTTAAATTCATATTTCAAGGTTGGCAGAATTTTTTGCGAAATTGATTTCGCATATCACCCACATAAGCTCAAATACATACACACCGTAACCCGTTGATAGCCTGATGTTCTTTTTGATCCAGGTCACAGCACTCGAATGCTTATACTCATTATAATTATGTATCAATTGAAAACAGTAATGATTCAGTTATCTGTTTCATTCATTGATTTATTGGCGACAACAAATAACTTACACAATAAGTATGCGCGTATATATGTGTAGATACGTAAGTAACTGGGCGACACACCCAAAACAATTTTCTTATCTCTCCTTCAAATAATAATAATATCTCATATTCAATTATAAAATAAAAATTTGCAATTTGTATCGTTTCATTGATTCCAATTCTGAATAATCAATCAATTTTTGCGAATATATATATTGCAAGTACATCGGATGCCTTACGTTTTGTTTATGTTGTCGTATTTTGCAAACTTACATTTTTGAAATTCCTTACTATACAGCCAACATTAAGAAACCACTCGTAAATTCAACCGCAACGTATATATGAAAGAATTAAAATTGCGAAATCAACGTAAAGAATTTGCTGCTTTTTACGATGATTCATACATTTTATAATTATTTTTACAGCGAAACAATGACGTTATTATTTTATGTGCTTACTTGCATGTATATCGTATGTATGTACTGGACCAAGTTTTGAATTCGGTCAGAACACGCAATCGTCGTGTCATCACCCTGTATATATTTATTAAACTAATTCATTGTAATTTTCAATTGTACATTGTATTGTAATGATTTCCGACACTCGAACCGCGTATAAAATTTGATGAGCTCATTTTTTTTTTTTTCATTTCAGTACTTGACACTAAACACAATGTAGATTTAATTTAGTGGTATGGTGTGGTATTAATTTATCACTTAATATTATTTGTTATATATTTTATTGATTAATTAAATCCAATAATTTAATTAAATGTATCAAATTTTTGTATCGAAATTTATGTGGCAGTTGGAATTCGATCAAAAGCAAAATTTTAGTATTAAATCAGCGGTATAGCCGTTTATAAGGTATATTTTCCATACTTTACTGTGCATTACAAAGTATGTATGTATAATAAAATATATAAGAAATATCTAAGATCAATTAGGAAAATACACTTGTTTAAACCATATTTCACCTTCATCAAAAAAGAGTTAATTTACTATATGTTTATGTTCAAGTTGTGCTGAAAAAAATTCAATTTTTTTTTTGTTGTATTATTTATTGCTTTTTATTGAAAAGAAACTGGTATGCAATGTGTCAATCATTATTTTAGATATTTTTCTATTGAAGAAGAGCGATAACCCTGTAATGAGTGATGGTTATAGTTTGCGAGTAAACAATTTTAGAAAGTTGTAAATAAGTGTACGTGATTGCTATTTGTTAAATTTACGCAAAATGTGATAGCATTTTTAAAAAGAGAATGGAAATGCTCTTCGATTGGGATATCCTGTTACCTAATCAAATGCTAACATTTTTTGGTCCTGTAACTGCAGTAACCAACATTTTAATTATTTTTATGAAATAAAGTTTAATCTAGGTAACTGAAATTACTGAATGTGTGTCAGAGCTTCAAATTCTGAAGAATCAGATTTAGTAATATCTGTATGAAGGGTTTTCAGTGAAACAACTTGTAACGTATTGCAAGAACAAATAACCGTATTTAATTGAAAATGTAATAATTTATGTCATAAATTTGTAAGTGAAAAGTCGAAAAGATGACATAAATTTGCGATTTGAGTTTCCAGGAGTCCAGGAGACAATGTCTCTCAAACTACCGAAATTTCATTTACAAGTACCCAGCGCGTTCTCCGTCTCTAGCTTTCATATTCTAGAAGGAAGGGATTTTGCCGCTTGCGATCGTTGATAGAATACTTTTCTTATCATTCGTTGTGATGGGAATCGCTGAAAGAGCCGAGCCATCTAACTCGGTTGGATTTAATGAATCCGATAATGTTACAATCTCCAAGGTTACAATATGATAATATTCTGTAAGTGAATTAAAAAGTGCACACGGCTGCGAATGATATTTTGATCGCAATAAGCTTGACTGTGTGTAGAGATATCTTTCATCATTTAGTTTCATCTTTTTTAACTGCAGATCAATTACACCATAGTAGGTTCTGGCTCCCCAGACCATAACACAATTAGTTCTGCGATGATTATGGTAGTCAAATTATGGTAGTAAACCTTGTAAACATTGGGACCAGCTATGTTAAATGTCTTCTTGTCTGAAAACTTGAAAGCGAGAGTTTCTTAGAAAAAAACCCTAATGCTACCCAATTACCTACTCAGCTGCGGCAATATTTGATGCGTCACATGTAAGTAATATTTTATTGAAAATTTTCAATTGGATGTGCCAATAATGTTGCTTCAGCAAGCGCACGTTTAACATTGATAAATGAGTTTATGCATTCATCAGGTCAATCGCAAATCTTGGCTGGTTTGGGCTTCTTTGCTAAAAGTATACTAACTGCGCGTGAATCGGTTGAAATAAATTGGCTAATCGTGGAATAAACCAATGGTAAAAATCCACCATCCCGAGGAATTTCTGAATCGATTTAATTGAGTTTGGTTGGGGAAAACTTTGTTAAGGCTTCTACGCACATCGGCGAGAGTTTAATGCCATCTGAAGTAATAGAGTGGCTGAGGAATTCAAGTGCTGGACATCGTAATTTGCAAATCTTTCGAAAACTTGCCTTAAGTGGAATAAACGTGCCTCCCCAGTTTTCCTCGCGGTCAATATGTCGTTAATATAGACGAAAACGAAACCAAGGTCTTTACATACTTCATTCATAAACCGCTGAAATGTCGGAGTTGCGTTCCGAAGTTCAAAAGGCATTCATTTGTATTCAAATAACCCAAATGGGGTTCTAAGGGCCGTTTTAGGAACGTCTTCAGAAGCTACAGGTATTACGTGTTATTATGCCCTGTATAGGTCAATTTTTGTAAAAATTGTGCATCCCTGCAGGTGCACGGAAAAATTATGGATATGCGGTATTGAATAACGATCCGATACCGTAATTCCATTTAGTCCACGGTAGTCTCCACAAAGTCTCTCTTTTGAACCATATGGAGAGGTAATGAAGCCGGAGATGACGACGGTTGAGATATGCCTAATTCGATCATATGTCCTAGCTCTTAATACTCTGCCTTTTGTTTCGTAGGATCTAGACGTTGTGGTTTAGAATGCGGAAGTTGACCATTAGTATATATGTGGTTCCACATTGTGTTTAACCGGGATATTAAAATTTGGGGATTCAGTGAGGGTAAGGGAAATTCCTTTAATATTTCTCCAAAAATATTTTCAATCCCAAAGTGTTTCGGTGTTGGAGTCGAGTTGGTTGCCGAGACAGTTAATTTGGTGGTCGGATCTAGAATGCGTTTTCCACGCAAGTTCACAAGAAGACCGAATTTAGTTAAAAAGTCAGCTCCGATAATTGGTCGGTTAATTGACGCTAGTATGAAAGGATGGGTAAAGTTACGCCGAAGCCCAATACCGACCGAAAGCAATTTAGTCCCAAAAGTATTAATAGTTGTGCCATTTCCTGCCGAAAAACACAACACTGGATCGAGAGATCGATTTCCTTGGAAACATTTATTTGATTTATTTGGAACAACCGAATGGTCGGCCCCAGTATCTACAAGGAAAAAGAAATTATTATTTTAGCACGGTTTTAGACATTTCAGAAAATTAGCACGGTTTTAGACATTTGTATGCATCCAACAAATTTATAGTGATACCAGCAATATTTATAATTACTGGGAAATCTGTTGCCGCTTCTCGATCGAAATGTTGGCGTTATTGAAGATCGCGGGCTTTTAGAGCGATGACGACTATTTTGACTGATTATCAGAGGTTGCAGTTAAGGTGGAATTAACTTGTGAAATATTGCTCGATTCCGAATCTGCATATTTCGATCCGCCTTTTCGGGGTCACCACTTGTTTGTTTGGTTCAATTTGCAGATTTGATTGGTCCTTTAAAAGATGGTTCGATAGTTCATAAAAATGGTTATAGTTCGATCTATGATAAAAAGAAGAAAGACAGGGCCGCTACAAACCCTTCGCATGGTTGAAATACTGGCTTTAACTCCACTTTGTTTATGCCCTAATTTTTGCTATTTTATCTTTGTTTTTATAAAATCGTTTTAAAATATTGCTCCTTTATTTCAAACGGAAAGTTAAAAAAAATATTTTAATAATGAAATTTCAACGTATTATTTCAGCTGGCCTTAAGCAAAGATATCTAATGTTATAAAGAGTAACAAAACAAAGGAAAAAATTTCATCAAAAAATGCGTGGGTCGTGCAATTTAAATGGGTCAAACCCATTTAAAATTATTTTAACCCATTTAAAAGATAACCCACGTATATTATAATGAAAATTTTTCCTCTGTTTCGTTACTCTTTATAACATTACTTACTCTATGCCTTAAGCTAATGAACTACGCAAAAACCACTTCAAAACAAAATTTTTACTCGATTTAATATAATTGAATTGTAAAATAATAAACAGTGGCAATAAAAACAGGAATATATGTTAAAAACATTTGGCCTGAAGCTGATGAACAGCAGTGTATTTTGGAATTTACAGTCGAATATATTCTGCGGCTCCTTTGTAGGCGCCAAAGGTAACATACAAATCAATAATAAAATATCTAAATTGTTAATATTCAAAAATTAGTAACGATCGGTAAAGCACGAAATCCAGTATCTGGGTTCAGTGTGAGAGTTCATCGGGAGGAACTGATAATTAGTTTCTCGAGTTTGTAATAAGAATTAATTAAGTTTATTTTAATATTGTTAAATGTTACCTACGTCCTAACTTACTAAATAAATATTCGCATTAAAAACGTTTAACTCGACAGCAAGAGTTTACATCATTTATCAGGTTTATAGACCCTTTTCGGAGTATGTTTAAGTAACTAATTATTTTAGGAATTAAAAATAAAATATATTAATATTGATGCGTTCTTCAAGCTATTAAGGCAGTACTCTTCAGTTCATTATATTTAATTTTCCGATGTAAAATATCTACTGACCGTGGAGTGGTTCCTTAATGACATTCATATTCGAACATACCATAATAATAAAAGTCTAGCGTCTAATGACCGTCTGTCTCTAAATTGTAACAAATCATCGATATTTCATCATCACAACACAACACGGCAAATTTAAATCTTAGCCTTATCTGTGTAAATCCATGTTGGTCAAAAACCGATCATAAACCAATAACAAAATACTTTATTTTCAAATTCAGTGTCAGTCAGTCAATGCACCAAATCAATCACGTAGGTAGAAAAATCTATATTTGGCCTGTAGACATAATACTGTGTGTAGGTATTAGGTAAACGTACCAACAAAAAAAAACGTAAACGTCATTATGGTAAACATAATGAGACATAAGATCATAAAGCAATATACATACACATAAGTATATTACGTTTGGTCGTCAAGTTTAGTAATCGTCACGACTTGTGATTTCGAACCGTGTAAATTTTTTAAACTATAGCTATTTAAGTATAAATAAGCAATGTTAAACACTATAATATCATGATACACAAACTATCACACTAGTTTTATGATTTTGAACTTGATAGCATTTTACTTTTTTTTTGTATGGTTTGTATTCCGGAATCGTGAAAGTTGTGACAAAATGAGTTTAGGTTTTTTGATTAATTTTTAATTTGCATATTTTTTTTAAAAGTCTTATGTTATGCAAAGTACCATGAAACCAGGTTAACTATTATTATACTTTTGTTTAGTAGATTGCGTGCAATTTTTATTTAATTTTTTTGGTCAACCAATTTGCTATGTGTACCCGCTTTGAAATTCCATTCGAATGTGCTGTCATATTAAATGAACGTATGCGGTGGTTTGATTTGGATTCAGAGTTAACAAATTCCCACGACTACGTTAAGTGGACGGGATGGTAATAGATGTTTAATCCCTACCTATATAACCTAATCTATCCCTAAAATGATAAAATTATGTAGATAATTTTGGGTTAGGTTTTTTAAAACGATAATCAATTATTTAGCTATTAATCATATTCGTACTAGAATTAGATGCCTGACTAAACAATGAATTTTTTTTTATTACAATAGATACTTATTGTTTGTTATTTTGTATATTTTATGGTAAAGCATGGCACTTAACCGGAAAAATGCTATAATCAAATAATAATAAAAAACGTAGATTATGTCGTTTGTTTATTTAAATTTTTTCTAATGTATGTACTTACTCGTACATTACTGAGATAAATTTGATAATAAACAGAAACTTATATTTTATATACGCTACGCAGAAGAAAACCCCTTTTTTGGTCAATAAATTTTCTCTTTTAAGTAAAGATAAATTTTATTAAATTATTATTTTCATTTCGTTATCTTAATGTAACATTACTATGTACATACGTCTGTATAGAAAGACAACAATCAACTTTTTTGTAAAAATTACTTGAACTTATCACTTAACCCAATTAGAAGATTAAACGAGCAATAATATGAAGATGTATACACAATTGATTTTTATATCAATTTAATTATTTAATTCTAGCCCGCGAGATGATGATGATGATGATGATGGAACGATTAAACATTTGTGTCGCTAATGGGTGTGAATTAATCAACTCGAAAGGTTTTATTTGTTGTAGAAAACCAGATAGAGAGAGAGAGAGGTTATAAACCTAATTAACTATATGTATTCTAACGAACCATATTTGAATTATTATTATTTTTTAAACCACTTGAACATTAAAAGCTAGATGAATATATTCTCGTCTTTGTTACTACCAAAAAATGACTCAAACCAAATTCAATTACCATAATTAGTTCTAATTATTTTTAATCTATTTTAACAAATTTAAATTTTTTTTTTACTATTTTTCATGTTTCAAGTGATGTATAGAAAGTGATGAAATAGAATTAGAAAAAAATTATCTTATTTTTGTAATAACCATAATCGTTCAATCACAACATCTTGTTATACGAGTGCATGAAAGGTATTTTTTGTCGAAATTGCATCTAATTGCGTTGTAATAAAAATTTGTTCATTTACGTTTCTAATTTTTAACGTATGTAGGGTTTTATTGTTGTTTATTGTGTACAATACCAGACTTTATACTTTCTAAAATAAATGATAGTACACTGTCCTCGAGGCCCTGAGTTTTGTCTCTAATGTTTTCCACAAAACGAAAACACTACTCAAAATTAAAGTTATTGGTATTGCGAACCTAATCGGGACAACGATAATGTCGTTTAACTGAAAATCTCGAGTGAACTTACAATGCATTATGATATACTGCCCCTCGCAAAATTGTTAAGAATAATCCAGCCCTTTATAAAGATGAAATTAATCACCGAAAATGTGGGTTTCAACAGGCTCTCTATGTGTCCGTTTTTTTAGTGATAGCCGGAGGAGATCTCACAAACATGTAGTACTTTTGAATTTTTACCAACTAAAATCTCCCTTCAATCTCCAGTGAAATCGCCCGGCTTCATGCAGAGTACAAGACTTCATTAGGGTTACATGTGATACAAATACCATGCATTCGGCCATATCGCACTGATTTGAGCACAGTCTTGTTATCTGTGTGCAGTCTTGTTATCTGTAACCCTTTTGCTACCTCGCAAAATTTATAAAATATTTTCGGCATAGGTAATAACCAGAATGTATCTAATCGCGCGGTGCGTTTCCCGAACATTCAGGACAACCTGTTGGAGTTACATCTTTGCATTTGAAAATAAACCTTTTCCGAGATAAGGGACAATTCTGAAAGGTGGTCCTATATTATTACAATTGAAACAGATGAATATTGTTATTTCGTTCTTTCGAAGTTATTTTGTTCGTTCTCCTCTAGAGATTGCTAATTTACGGATATAATTAAATAATACGACATTGATTCAAATTTCTTTTTAGGAAAGAGATAAATGTTCTAGATACATCTTCTTTAGAATATGATTTTTTACATGACAAAGTAAGACTCCAAGCGTTTGGAGAAAAACATAAGAAAGGCTTTTTCTTCATTTTATTTCCTCCGTACCAACGATCCAATTGATCGGCCAAGTTCAAACTCTGTACTTCGATCATTAAATCTTTCTACCGGACAGAAAATAAACGTTTGAAGAAAATAAACAGAATTCCAACACCGATCACGAATTGAACCAAATCTTGGGAATCATAATCGTTAGATTAGGATTCTTATCACTCAGCAACTTGCTTCAATTTTAGCTATCTTTACCAATCCCTAAATTTTAAAGAATCCAATATTGTTTTGCAATCTGATGATTCATCCAACATCATACCTTATTAGCTATTGATTAAGAGCAACAAATTGCAAATTCTTTTGCATCCCAATACTTGTGAAAATGACCATTATTTCAATTAAAGGTAATGCCGGTTGACCAAAAACCTTTGATCGTGTTTTTACTACTTGGACGATTTGTTAACCACTCCAACCCAACGTCTTTACGGATGAGCAGTATTTTAATCTTTTTGTGCATGTGTAGCATTATTAACCTCGGCCAATTTAGCAATTAATTTGAGAAGAGCCATTATTTGTTTAAGACAATAAAATTGTTTAATTTGGTAGTCAGTTGGTACCAACGATTTATATTTATAAATTTTGTAATATTTGACCGCTCCGAGCGTTGACCGATCTCTTGAAAAGTTTAAAAGAAGCCTTGTCAATCACTCCAATATTATCTCACCTCAACGTGTGTTCCAGTGGTATTCAGCTGTTTTATTTCACCTGAGTACGATTTTATTTTACTATTATTATTGAACACGCTTCGTTACAATGGTTGATTGCTCAGATCTTCACGGGAGCATTGCTCTTTTGAACCTTTCACTTTTAATTTCCCACTGTTGATGCCATAATAGCATTATATTCCAGTTGACTCAATATTTTGAATACAGTAAAAGCTCTATAAGCCGGAAATCCAATATCACGGAAGCTCCTTTAGGCAGAAAATCTTATAAACCGAATAAAGTTCAATTTAAATGCAATTTTGAGTTTTTATGACGGAAATCCTTATAGACATGGAAGGAAATTTGATATCTAGTATACAAAAAGTAGAACAAAGCTTCACAAAGCCGAAATTTCAGATGGATTAAAAAATAAAATTATGTCAAAAAATATCGTCACCAACACCAAACCATGTATATTTTACTATTCGAATAGTTTTAAAATATAAAATAATAATTTTTATTACTATTATTAATAATTAAAATAATTTTAATATGAATTTTTCAAATAAATATAAAATGTATGTGAATAATACCGACCATCACTTTGATAAATTCCTAATAGGCGGAAAAACGTTTTACCTGTGAAAAAACATCAGTCCCGTTAAATTCCGTCTTAGAGGAGTTCCACTGTAGTTGATTTAATTCATCAGGACGATCCACCAATTCTGCCCACTTAGGAATCGAGGAAACCTTAGAAAAATTACAGAATATTTCTGTTGGCCTAAATTGTTTTTAACTATCAAACATAGTTGAGGTTATCGGTCTGTTGAGACTTATCTCCGGATGTGAGACTGTCCCACGACTAACGATGTTGTTAATCATGATTCAATTTTGATTTGCACGATTGGAACAATGAATTCCACAGCACTGTGCAGAATGATGTCCAAGATTTGACGGGATGATCCTTCTTCAAAATAGTAATGATTCAATTTAAAGGTTCTTTTGTTATCCTAAAGACACTAGTGGTGCCTGTTCATGGCCAGAGAATAGTGAATATAACCTCAGTAAAGTGTATAGGATGACGGGCTGATATACTGAACTGTCATCACCAAAATCGGAGAACATTTACGAGCATTCAAAGATGGCTACTACTCCGTTATGGCTATTAGGAAAGTTATAAAATTAGGAAATATCAAGATGACAAATCCAATAAATCGTCCTTATAAATCAACACATAAATTCTCAGCCTGAACGCACTGATTCAATCGTTCGTAACCTTAGAAACCACCTTGTGAATAGGATCTCCATTGTTCGATGGATCAAGGTCAAAATTTAAACGATCATGATAAAATTTGGTACGAAGGATGGAAATGGGATTCTAAAGCGATTTTTGATAGGAGTTCTGGAATATGGCCTTCTGGGACGAAAATGGTCTTTTCTTGACTGATCATCACGAATTTGAATATGAACAACTCAGAATGAGAATTGAATCGATTTGGGAAATGGGATGATGATGGAATGAACATTAGTAGAAGTTTTGGAATATGGCCAACTAGAATATAACTAGGCCATTTCTTAAACGATCTTCAGTTCATTTCCAAAAATTATTTTACAACCCCTTTTCCATCCAACATACAGAATTTCGTAATTAACCCATTTGACAGCAGGTATATCTTCTCGATTAAATCAAATAAATAAATGTCTAAATTATAAGATAAAAAACCAAAACACTAAGTTGCGTTATACGATAACCGACCGGCCTACACGTTTTTTTGGGGTCTACCGAACACATTCTTGTAATTGAACACACTGTGTCATCTAAAAGTAATCGAAACTTGTAGATCATCATAAAATCGCTGAACCGATAAACTGAGTTTAACTTACGCCCAGCTAATTCAACATTGCAATCGGGTATTTAAGGGCTGCGAAGAAATAACGCAATCCACTATTTTAATAGTTTTGGTTTCGATTTTCTGCTAATCTAATCTTTGACTTTCAAAAAACCGAAACGTTCTGTCTGACACAAGTGTTTATTTGGTCAAGTGTCTATGGATATAATTCGGGGGGGTCAAAGGTCGATGACGATGAAAAGTTTTGACACACGAATGCCTGATTGAAGATAAAGACTTGGAGGAGATCACTAAAATTAGTATTCCATCAGTAGTCCAGCTTTGATTAACATTTTATTTAAATTTCACATTTGATTCAAATGTCAGTGTATATGACCAAGATGGCCAAGAAATGCACAAGAGCTATTTAAAATAATCCTTAACCACTGCAGAGCGGCACTTGATGTCTTGTTACATTGACATTGATGTTAACTACTATTTTACTAAATGTGTGACTGGACATGAGTCTAAGCATAACAGTTGAAGTAATTGACCCAATAACATTTAAGTATTATTCGATATTTCAATTTTAGAAAATTTCTAGTTTCTTGATGCTTTTGTCTTTGATTAATGTGAGAATTTCCGTGACAAAAAAATAATTCCGTAGTGAATTAAGCTTTCCCCTCCAATCAATTTAACATTATAACAAAACCAAAAATAGAACCACATCTTGAACAAACAGTGTTCATTTAACCCCCATACATACACTATTTATGACTGTGATTACAACAACTAAACTCAATTGAAGCGTATTCCATGCACAGTACCATAACACATTCTAATTTTAACTCGATTTAATGGATTTCTGGTCAAATTTTTGATCTGTATACTATAAATAATAAAATTTAAGAATTTCAGATAATTATTTTGAAAATAGAATGCATTTGTACTGTGCGTGTATATAATACTCGTTCGTATGATGCTGGATTTATTTTTAGTCGGAATATATACCGTGTAAATAACATAAAAGCGCTATTGTCTTTTAAATCTCACTAGAACAGAAGCAGAATTTGTTCCGTTAAAATTTTGATAAATGCAAATTAGAACTAAACAGTTCTAACCGTGACGTTACTGAGAACACGACAAATGTTTAGCATCCATCAAACGCAAATCACTTAAATCATATACCAATCACCTCTACTTTCACACGTTTCTAAACATCTCATCACATTTATATCGAGATCGTAAAGAGGTGATTACAAAATTATTTATTACGATACATATAAATTAAAATTACGTCAATATCCAATGAAGTATAGTGTCTCACAGAGAGGTATACATAGTTTTTTAATCATCATAATCGACTCGATAACGGAAATTATACAACAATTTTTAACTCGACTCCATTGATAAAAAATGTAGTTGGCATAATTTACGACTTGAAATAAAAATCAAATTATTTTTTATTTGTATATACCACCGCATTCTGTCTTGTCTTATGTTATGAGAATATTTATAACGTCTTTGTAATTTAATTAAAACATGACGAGGAGGTGACACTATATATCGAAGATTAAAACAAGAATATTATACACCATTTAGAAAATAATTACTTAGTATATAATTTGACGGTTGGGAATTGAAAGTGGTTTATGTTGATGATATTTATGGTTTTCTATATACTACTCCAAATACTCATTGGGCTTAATTAAGTAGTAATTTATAATTCCCCGATCAATTTTTTTAGGTATCAGTATGTTATCCCTTGACTACCTAAATGTCAACAACTGGTTATCTAACATTAATAATCAATAAGGATTAATCTTGATTACTGGAACGTTATTAAATGTTGTTTAGGTAACTGAAAAATTGGTAATATCTTATTTCTCAAAATTTTCCCACAGTTCCTAAAGTAGTTTATTCAAAGCGTAATTTTTAGCGCATTGAACCTCTTCTATACTTCGCAATGCCTTATAACACCGTTCGTCATAGGATGAGTTTGGACAAGATGAATTAAATCGGGCATCGGTTTCTCACGCGGTCCAAATTTCGGTGGAACAGTTTCTATACCTGTTTGGTAGTCCGGTTTTGTAGTCATTCCCACATGTCCTTACTGTTGATCTTCAGGCCTAGTAGCCAAATATGACATATAGTATTATTCGTGAATTCTCGACGATCACCTGCGATCCCAAATATTTAAACTTCTCCAACTTCCTGAATTGTGTGTTTCCCGAAATAAAGTCTCCGTGTATTTGTCTTCTTTCAGTGTCCTTATATTTAGGGTTAGATTGACTGGTCTTAAGACCAGTTTGTTAAGATGAAAATTCCAATGGACATAAGAGCTGGACATTTTTAAATTATGAGTAGTTGCGTTGGACTATTGAGCTAATGAAGGGTTGAATCTGTGTTACTTTGACCGTACGTTCGTTAAAACTTTACAAATAGAGTGTGAACCCAAACGTATACAAATATCCGTATGTCCTTACGCGTTAGGTAGTTAAGGAAGCCTCTCTATCAACTATAATTGATTCTTATGGTTTGCAACATATACTTAAAGGGTTTTTGACATTTTATTATTCCCAGCACTCTGCAGCCGATTCCAACTCTTACAATTTAATCAAAATTTTGTAGAGTTGAATAAAGTCTTGTTTAACCTTCCGTGAAGCAGAATTTCCCTTTAGTTAGAATTTCCGTGCATTGCAGATTAGTGACACCAGTTTCCCCAAAATTAGTGACACCAGTTGGGGTGGATCCCCAACATTGTTACATGGCTGAATTTAAAGAGCTCGTTAAAAAATTGTCTGGCCCGGTTGTTTTTTAACTTTGCAATTGCAATTTCAATTTCGTTTTTTAACAGGTGGTTCGTTAGGGGTTTTCGATTTCGTTAATCCCTCTTCGCTTAGTTTGTGCATTACAAAATACTTTATTCTGCGTAACTTCCAGCCTTCATCAAGTAAAAATGGCTTTGCACGATTTTGCACGAACTACCGATTATTTTTCTGCTGATTTCTCGCAGTCGGTCGTAAGGCTATCCCATGCAGCTCTTTGCATTGGTATCGTAAGATGAGCACATATTTCCGTCCAAAAACCATTATGTATTGCTGGATCTTGCAGTTTGATAACGGCATAATTTTGTATTTACATACCTCTCTTTTATTGATGGGCGCGTACGCCAACTGGTCATTATTTCCATTGTTATCTGGGCGAACGTGATTAAATGATCGTGATTTTCTTCTTAAGGATCTGGAATCGCGCATACAGGATCTAATCTGAAATAGGTTTGAACTCGATTAAGGGTTCTCGCATCCTCGAGCTTACTAAAATTCTAATTTCATGGTTCCCGTTGTATAACTAAAGTAATGCCCAGTCCGAAAATCGTATTTTCCTTATTTCCAATAGGCCCAGCATTTCTACATTATAGCTGTTCATTTGTTCTTGTCGAAATCCAAAAGTCAAAGTTATTGTTGTGAGTAACCTATTTCTTAGTCTAAAGTTTCTAGAATAATTGTATTTTATGGCTGGACTGCGACTAATCCTGTGTAACCTTAATACAAAGTTGTTCAAGTCGACTTGTAATAAATTCGAGTCAGTTATTAGCAGCGTTGGTTATAGATAAAATAATAAGAATAGGCCCCAATAAACTACCCTGAAATTTTCTCTCACTTAGATACGAGCCACCAACAGCAGAAGTTGCGTTTGACTTCCCAAGGGCTCTGAGCTTAAATATAATAATCTTGTGGGAAACCCTAGCGAATGTCTTACTAAAATCTATGGTAATATCACCTAGTAGTTGAAGTAAACTCAGAGAAGTTACTAGTCGTGTATAACAACATTTGAAGAAACTATGTTGAAAAACAGAAAGCAAACGTTTTCAATGAAAATAAAGTAACTTATAAACAATGTTGGCGAACACTTAAGGAATGCAGGGTATATACTTCACAATTAGTCTATAATTACTAACGTTGGATTTGCAGGGTTTCGTGTGAATAGGAACGATAAAAGATGCTCGGAAAAATTTCTATCGGCCGGACTACCATTACATTTTTTAAGATGTTGGACGGCATATCATCGTGAACAGATGAGCCTTTATCATGATGTATCAACGAAACGTTCCGCTTGGTCGTTCAACATTCGATAGAATGGAGCTGACCGCAAATGTGCGATTCCATAATTTTTAACTGCAAATTTCGTTTCGTTGGGATTGGGCTCGTTTTCCCGAATTTCAAAATCCCGAAATCAAAATCCCGAAATCAAAAGGCCGACTTTCAAAATCCCGAATTTCAAAATCCCGACGGGCCGGTATTTTGAAATACAATAATTATAGAGGCTAACGGCTTCGATAAATCTCACGGGCACGCGGGAGGTCGCTGCGCTCCCCTTAGCGCTCCGAGGGGCTTTAGGAACGAACGTGCCGCACGTAGGAGCGGATTATGTAGAATCTATTAGTGACACCTACTCTAGTAGGTAGTTATAAAAACTATTTAATATTAAATTTTTGATTTTGTAGCTATCAAAAAAACAAAATTTAATATTTAATATTTTTAAAAACATCCCGACTTTTGTCGGGATTTTTAAAGTTTCAGCAAAATCGGGATTTTGAAAATCGGGATTTTAAAGTCGGGATTTTGAAAATCGGGGGGTTTGAAAGTCGGGATTTTGATAATTCGGGATTTTGTGATTCGGGATTTTGAGCCGATCCCGTTTCGTTTCCTGATGCAATTGTCTCCAGTGAACCAAAACGACAGACAATATTTTGTTTTATTTACGAAGAAGTGCTTGCCGAAAATGATGATGTCATTACAATCTAACATTAAAATCTCGGGCCACTTGGAGCATGCATCGACGATAACAAGAAAATATATTTCCCATCAAGTACACCAGCGTAATCGAAGTGTAAATACTACCTTGGATCTGGAGTGGGCCATAAATAATATGCGCTTTTGTTCAAAACTTTAATGCATCTGCTCAGTTGTTGCTACAAAATCAGTCAAGACTGCATCCATTGATGGATAAACTACGTGCGATAGATTTCATGCGTTTGACTCTCGGAGTGGTAGTGTAGTTTCGTGCTGCAACGATTATTCCATCTGAATTTTGGAGTTTTGTTCATAAGTATGTATTTGATGTTGGAATCGGGTGTACTACGAAATCCCGGTTTTCAAAATTCCGGTTTTTTAAATCCCGGTTTTCATACATTTTCGCGAAGGAAAATGTTATCAAGCAAATTCATTAATAAGTGATAAAAAAATACGAAATATTTCTTAAAACAAATTAAAAAAATTATATTAGCCATTTTCTAGAACTTTATCGCAAACTCATTTTTGAATTTTGTCAAAAAATCATTTAAAATTCCCATTATCCCACATGCCAAATTTTAAAAATTCAAACCGGGATTTTTTTATACAAAACCGGGATTTTGAAATCCGGGATTTTGACAAATCAAGATTTCGTTACACACCCGTTGAAATCTTATGCAAAGGCTTAAGGCCCTTAATCAAATAATGAAGGTGTCGTAGTTAATAGCTGGAGTGCCGCTTATTTTCTCAAATAGTACTGAGATCTGCATACCCCTCTTTCTAACCGGTGTTTCTGGAGTTCCAAATTATTCGAAACGGACTTGGCTAACGGTTGCTAATATTGATGATTTGTTTTCGATTAAACTTGTGTCCTTTTTGGAGGTTAAGTAAACGTAAGCATTGTAGTAATATTATTTGAAGGTTTATAGTCTTGAAAGTTCAAAATCACATTCCTTGTTTACAAGGAATAAGATTTAAAGCAGCAGCTATAAGGCAATTATAGGCCAAACTGTTTAATATTATTTTCGAATGACATCGCCTGGTGTTTTCGACAAAAAATAATTTTTATGTGGTGTGTGCATTTACTTGTGTTCAATTTAAATATGATAGACTGAATGGTGCTATTATTTTACTCTGCTCATATGTTTTACAATCAGGGGATTAAGCCTAGACTATATGAGTCTTTAGAGGCAAATTGACCAAACGTTCCAATCTTTATGATCTGGATGATCAAAGAGTGAAAATTCGACAAGTTTAATTTTGATTTGCTCTCCCTTTCCGCTGTTTCATACACGATCCAGAGCATTTTCGTGTGGATTGTTAAGCTAAGTCTAGCATTGTCGTTTAATGATTATTATGTTAACACACAACGAAGCAAAATTTACTCGTTCTGTATCGTATTGCCTCAAGAGCAATTTCTTTATTATTATAATTTTGAGCGAAATGTTCCGATTAGATCACGGATTACAAATTTATTAATCATTTTATTACGTTCGGTGATGTAAATGAATTCAATTATGACCCTCAGATGGTTCTACGTAAATCGGATCTATACCCGAACCTCCTCGATTCCGAACCGCGAAAAAGTTCAGACTGCTTCAGATTAAAAACAGACAAAAAAAATGCACATGAATCCACTTTAAATATCGATGAACCTATAATGTGCAATTTCAGTTGCTCGATGCCCTGTCAATCATATAACATAAACGGCTTACACCCCAAAATATCTCATAAATTTTTCACTTTTATATTTTTCGTGCACGCAGCTATTTAGAAAGTCATTTTAAAGCCATACAACAATGATGAGAGTTTTCTAGAGTAAGTAAATACCGCGCACACAATCTACGAGATTTAAGATTTAATTATTTACACAAGTGACAAAAAGTCTATATACTCGTATTATTATAGTAAGATGCTGCTGCCGAGAGTTTATATGAATGAAAGTTATAAGAAAGAAATTAACACAGATAGTTTTTTATATTTTATATTTTCAGTGACAAGGTCAATTAACTAGTACGTGTATAGTGTGTGAAAAATTTTGTTTTTTATCTCGTGTGTGTGTGTGCCGCACAAATCATATGTTACATACGACCGAGTGTTCGTACGACATATATAGGATACAATGGATTGTTGTTTGTTTATTTTTTGTAAGAAAGAAAGTATGTCTCCATTTTCTAGTTACTCGTACATCTGTGAAAAATAAATTAATGTCGTTTTTATGGGGCTTTAAATATGATCGATAGCTGAATATATATCAATGACTTCATGTATATAGTTTTACGTTGTATTAATGAACGATAAAATGTATATTGACTTGTCATTAGCACATTTTGGCTTAATCTTTAACGGCCGATATTCAGAAAAAGGTTATGTAACGCTGCTTATTCGAAAGTATAATGTTATATATGTATATAGCTGAATTAAAAGACAATAGATAATTAAATGGTTCAATGATTTACTACAATTATGTATATATATATTGAATATAATATTGTACGAGAAAATATTCCTTTAAAATTCCCTTCTGCTTAGTCACCAAGTCCAAAAGAAAAACAACGACTATATACAGAAGCAATGAACTGCATTCATTATCTTCTCCACCCACACACCGCGCGCTCTGTAACCGCAAACTTATTTATTTTTATTAAATCGGGCTGTTGATAATTTTGAAATCCGGTATCAAAAAAAAAAAATAAATGTCTCATATTACACCGCAGTTTACAATCACATCCTGTGTGTATGTTCATGTATATGTGTTATAATTTCGAATACAATTCTTGCAAATTAATTAAGACACAAAACCGAAAAATGTATTTCTTATTTAGTTTGAAATTCAATTCAAATCTTGCTTGAGTAACATTAGCTGGGTATGGTATAGGAAAAATTTAATAGAAACATGTTAATTTTAGTAGTAAAATAAAATCGTAAAAAGCGTTTAAATTACTGTGTTACACATACTTGTATATATAATTATAAATATTTTGGGGGAATGGCGTAAATACTGCAGAATCAAAATATAGACACACTACCGACAAACTATCAAAATCACTTCAAATTAATTTGAAAACCTCACGCAATTCTAATTTATTTTGTTATCGCTAATGCCAAACTATTTTTATTTATTTATTTTCAGAATTTGACACGAATGAGCTTTAAATGCTCAAGACAATGATGAACATCAATATGAATTGTTTTCATACATCATCATAAAACATTTGGCATAAGGATATTAACGATAGTTTTATATATCCGTCCATATATAAGACAGACAGGTAAAAATAGTTATGATTACGGATATGCAATACCCAGAAGGAGAAAAGTTTATAGCACTATACAATGTCATTGGTAATAGATTTAGTATGTTCATGTAGTTTTGCTTTATTTGATGGTTTGATTAATAAAAATAAATTGCTTTTGAAACGACTCATCTGAGTTGGTATTGCCAAAGTTATTATTGTAATTTTCTTTCCCCATACTGTTTAAATACACTAACTATACGAAATTCTCCCAAAACAGATTTGTCGCCAAAAAATCTAGGTGGGTGTAGCAGCCCTTGACCTCGACTTGTTAGTTTGCTTGATCTTATATCTCGAACTGAATAGTTAAGTTGTTATGGTGGGGGGCTGTGCCCAAATCATGACCGTTCCATGACTGATCATGGAAATGTCTATCGATCTTTTATCATTATCTTTTGCAGATCTATCCAGAAATGGTATTTCAATAGTCTGCTCAAAACGAGGAAGCATTTCATAAACTTAAACATCTGATTTCATTTTTATTACCCCGAATTATTCAAACCTGTTCTTCATTAGGTGCGATGCGAGTATCGCTGGAGTAGGAGCCGTTCTCTACCTAAAAGATGAGGAGAGGAATGAGTGACCAATTGCGTTCATGTTGCAAAAATTAACTTCCACGAAAGGTATAACTTCAAACTAATTACAGACCACGCCATGATTTGCTTGGTAGATTAGCGAGACCATCGAGAAATAAATATAAGAGAAATGAAGTAATGCAAATTTTATAAGCCATTTTTTCCGAGGTTAATCTTATTTTATAGTTTTGATATATTTATATACACAAATTAAATTTTTTCTATATTTAATCCATATATACGTATCTTATGAACATATCGGTATAGTTATTTTATAGTTCATTGTTCTTGTTAGGATTATACAGATTGCCAAAAGTAAAATAGATTAACCTCGGAATGTCTACATGACAAAACTTTAAATTTGTTAAAAGTTAATGAGAAAATATATATTGAAGAGTCTATTGCGATGGAATTGATGAGCTTACTGATAATATTTCAATGTTATGTGTTTCCATGATAATGTCATTTTATTAGATTAGAGTCCAAAAATGTTTCCTCGTAGAGTATACGTAGATCTGCTTGGACACTTGAAAAACCACTATCTAAAGGTAGGTATATTCAGCATCTATATTCAGCAAAACGAGCTATGCCTCGTAATTAAGCGGCGCGGTATATAAATAGTTTTGCTACGAGGAGTGCCACGAAGTGAAAAGGTTTTTGAGCCGCTACATCACTCCCCTCCTGGATCGAAACCCGTAGTGTTTTAAATTGAATGTAACGGTTTTTGGAACACTACGTTTTTCGACTGGGTTTACCACAATTATTCCGTATGCTGGCTTAAGTCTGTCGATGCCAATTGTTGTTGATTTTCCATCTATATCCACAACAAAGAATTTGCGCAATTCGCGGGTCACTGGATACGGTCCAGAATAGGGTGTACTCAATGGACCTCTGACTCTATCCACACGTACGAATACATGTGAACAGGTTTCCAGATTTTTGGGAATGTACGTTGCCTGTTCGGTTGGATGTCGTGTGTCCGTAGGAACTAACGCTCTCATGGTAGTACGAAGCTGATTCGCGAAATCCGAAGTATCTGTGTTTGGGTTCGAATTTTCATCGTTGATGAAGAATTCACCGGGAACCTTGATATTTTGACCATATACTAGCTCTGCTGGTGTGCAGTTGAGGTCTTCCTTGACGGAGGTTCGAATACCCAATAGGATCGTTGGAAGTTCTGAACTCCAATGGGATGTATTACATCGAGCTGTTAAGGCGGATTTTAATTGCCTGTGGAACCGTTCGACAAGACCATTCGCTTTCGGGTTGTATGCAGTTGTCCGAATGCGATGGGAACCTAGGAGCTTCGTCAGCTCGGTGAACAATGTTGATTCGAATTGTGTTCCTTGGTCTATCGTGATGAAGAGTGGGACACCATATCTACAGATATACTCATTGTAGAAGATTTTACTTACGGTTTTTGCGGTCATTTCTCGGATTGGGTAAGCTTCTGGCAAACGGGTAAATCGGTCGACTATCGTTAAAATATATAATAGCCATTCGATTGGGGCAGTGGACCAACTAGGTCCACGTGGATGTGTTCAAACCTGCCACTTGGTAGCTCGAATTTACCAAGTTCTGATTTTGTGTGGCGGTGAACTTTGGACTTTTGACATGGGATACAAGATTTCGCCCAGTTGCTTGTATCAGTATTCATTCTTGGCCAGAAGTATTTTGAAGCTATGAGTTTTCGCGTAGCAGGATGCCGGGATATGATAACCCTTTAAGACCCAAAATTTTATGCAATAAAAATAATATTATCATTTTCCATTTTCCTGCTAAGGGACATACACATTTGTGTAGCTTGGGTTTTAAGGCTTGACCAAAAAAACTAAAGTTAATTTGAGAATACAAATTTAGTTCAAAACATTTCTTTTATTTAAAAATAACAAAATATGTATAGGATTTATCATATTCATTTACCTATCAAATATATCTGGAAAATTAATAATTAAATCACATTGTTTGTATTGCTGGACCTCTAAAACAGGCAATTTTTGTCCCTTGTTTTAGAATTTTAAATGATAGTCTTTAAAACAACTACCTTGCGTAAGAAATAAATGCACGTTGCATTTTACGCATCGACCTCGGGTTCTTTTTTTGCATGAAACAAGTCTGCAAGCACGAGCAGTAACTAAATTGTCCATTATTGGTCAGTGTTCATAACCATTGAATCGGACACTATCCGAAGGATGTAGCGCGTAAATCACAAATTTGTTTGGCTTCCATCTGTTCACGAACGATAGTGGATATTTTCCAAATGTTGTTGAAGCCATAACAACACATTTGGTGTCTTTCCATTTAACGGTTACGATTTTGTCGTTTCCGCGGCATCGTTCGGCCGCTTCACCTCGCTAAAATCCTTGTCAAGCGGAAATCGAATATTTCGAATCCGATTTACTTGGATAACTCCAGTTTCATATTTTTTACGTTCCCTTAGTTTATCTAACAAGGGTATCGTAGTAAAATATCTATCAAAGTATGGAAGCTACCTTCCGGAACTGTCTCTGCTAATCGTAGGAAAACTGCTGGTCCTAAGCCTAAATCTCGGTCAGGTAGGCGAGTTGTTGTGCCTAAAATAACAAAATATAAGAACACAAATCATAATGACATTCAAACCTCACCTTGATAGATTTCAAAGTCCACAACCAATCCTGACGAAGTGGTGATGACAAAATTGTTTAGTCCGCCTAACCGTGGCTTTTTGTTGACGTATTTATTGTCTTAGAGGCCGAGGGCATCTGCCAGTAAACGGTATCATCTGCTCATCTATTGAAAAATCATATCCATTACGTTTTCTGAAATCATCGATTATTGGTTGAACTTTCCAAAGTACATTTGATCCATCAGAGCCAATGCTTGTATCCAAATAATGTAGACATTTGCGTAACAAAAACAATCTATTTCTTGATATTTTTGATGCAACCATATCTTGGCGGAATCTTCGTTGCCAGTACAGTTTAAGTTGAGGAAATGGTATACATCCAAAATATAAATGAACTCGTAAAATATTTGTATCTCAGTTGCAGATGTGTTTAATTCCAGAGACATTTCCGCAAGTGCATACATATTGGGTATATTGGGCCGCATTTTCAAAATGAGCGTCATCAAAGTATCTTTTAAAATATTCGAATGCCAATAAATTTGACGAAGACCGTGCTGATTCTGAGTGGCATCGAGGTTGTTGTTTTGCTGATTCACCAGCAACTTGAATATTATCGTGTTCTAGCACGGGTTCGTGGTCATCTTCGATATTTCCGTATGTCATTCGGGTAAACTCAAAGAGCCCGAAAGGAGTGGTTATCGCTGTTTTATGAATATTCTCAAGAGCCATGGGAATTTGATGATATGCCCTTACCAAGTCTATTTTAGAGAAAATAGTGGCGCCGGCGAGTTTCAACGAGAAACTGTGTATGTGGGGGATAGGATATCTATCTGGGACAGTGACAGTGTTTAACTGTCGATAGTCTCCACAAGGGCGCCAGTCCTTGTCTTTCTTTTGCACCATATGTAATGGTGATGAGACTGGTGATGATGAGGGGCGGCAGATTCCGATGTCTGTCGTGAACTGAAATTCTGTTTTTGCAGCTTTTAGTTTCGCTACGTCGAGTTGTCGCGGTTTCGCACAAGGTAACCTACCTTGCGTGACGACGTAGTGGACTACGTTGTGCTTCACTGGGAGATTGTAATTCAGAGCCTCAGTGAGCGAGGGGTATTTCTTTCAAAGAGCGCCGTAATCGTCGTTGATGCTGAAATGTTTTTGAGATGGCGTATCAACTTGGGCGATGATTGCGTTCACAGCGAGGGTAGTAGTTGAATCAGAAAGTCTTCTGTTCTTTAAATCGATCACGAGACCATATTTGGACAGAAAGTCAGCACCTATAATAGGCCTGTCTACTGCCGCGATGATGAAGGTGTCTATTTAATTATAGACTAAAAAAAATATTCGAACGCGAACAACCTGAATAGAATTATTTTTCCAACCAAGGAGTATGTGAATAAAAAAGTGGGCAGATCGAGTGAGAATAAAATCAGCAGAAAAACGATTAAATAAGAAATTGTAACGAGCGAAATTGAAACGAGCGAAATTGTAGAAACGAAAAAGAGAAAAAAAAAATATTCAACGGAAAGATCAACGGAATTATAGTGTGAAAATAGTGTGAAGTTGAAGCGAACAATCGTACACTTACAATAACTTAATAAATTAATGTAATAGTTGCACAAAAAAATTATGTAATTTAAAATTGTTTGAAAAAAATTAAATTTATATAAAAACGTTTAAATGATTTGATCGAGTTTCGAACTATCGACCTTAATATCGCTAGCCGTCAACGCTAACCGTTGGACTATAGCGGTTATATAAGATATTAGCCGTGTTTTAATATTGGAGCACTATCCGGCGCCGAAGGGAAATTTTCTACTGAAACTGCTGCAGCTATTATTCACTGGTGTCGCTACTAATCAAAAAAATTAAATTGTAACAATACCACTGCAATAACAGGCCATTTCTTGTAATAATTTTGATGGTGTATGGTAAATACAAACAGAAATGAGAATTCCATACACCACGAAACAAAAATACATGGCAACAAAAAAACAATTCCATTATTTTTAATAAATAGTTTGTATCATTCAAGTTAAATTGAATAATACATTGTCAAAAATAAATAGGGATATTTTGTTATTGAATTATTTAAAAAAAAATTGTTTTGAGAAAACTTTTCATTTAATAATATTCCAATTAAAGCAGCAACTTAGTTTTACACCATAACAACAAATAAAAGAAAAACAAAAATATACGTGATTTTATACTGCCGCTCTTGCATGCTTTTTTACTTTTTTAGTAAACCAAAATATGTATGTTGAAGGGGATGGGTGTACGTCTTTGCGTATGACAACAAAATATTTTTGTTTTATTTTTGTTCAAATAAAACTTGATTTTTAATTAATACGGTGTAATAAACCAAAACAAATTTTAATCAATCAATACTAATGATAAGCCCAATTGCGTGATTTAGTTGGTTGTACATAATTACTAAAAAGAAAAAAATCCAATTCGACAATTGGATTTTTTGTGGGCTTGTGTAAAATTTACAGTAAAGATTAAAAATTAGGATACGGTTTATCCACGATATTGAAACTTGAGAAGGTAGAATATCACACATAATAATTTTGTGTATTATGTGTGTAAAATATTCCCATGTTTCATTTTCATAATATACAAAAAACAATCGAATATAAATAAAAATTTTATTGTAACATACAAAATATTACACTCTTTAATCTAAAATTCATTACACAAATAAAATGTATGAAATTAAGTTTACTATTTTTCTTCGGTACTGTATGTCGTGAAACAAAACCAAAACAAATAATACAAGTGCCGAGAGCCAAGAGAAATTAAAAAACTTATACGCGCACGTGTCATTGAAAAATTGTGTAGTTGCTTTATCAGTAAATTAGTAAATGAAAAGTTTCTCAGTAGGGAAATATTTTTATTGGAAATGTTTCGCAAAATATCAATATTTATCGTGATCCTTCAGATAAATTATGTTTGTAGATAATAAACCAGATTTAGTGTGATAAGTAAAGATTTTTTTTCCGTCCCATGTAATTTTTTGTTCATCCTATGACGCCCATGTTTTTATTTGTATTTACCTACACCAACTCATGTAATTTTTCTATATAGAAAAACGGCCTATTATTGTAGTGGTATTGATTGTAAACTTCATGCAGTCGAATGACATTTCTACTCTTGTGTTTTTGTTGTTTGAAAAAAAAAATCGCAAACATTTTAAAACAAATAAATTGCGAAATAAATAATTTAACAATGTTTTAATTAATATTTAATTATTCACAATAGTAATTATAGTGAATAACTTTTTAAGTTTAAAATTTGAGTGCTGTGCCTGTGTGATACTTATAAATATAAACGTTACTCCAACGAAAGCCTCTCGAACGTCATTAATATTCAAAACATCGTTGCCCACAGTTGTAAATGAGTTAGATTTTATCGTAATTTTCATTAAATGTCCGAAACGGATAGTTTAATTGCTGAGGGCAGTAATGATGTGCAGGATCCAAAAGCAAGGGCTATAGCTAAAGCAAAAAAAGCGTCGTCTACAAAGTTCAACCGTAACAAAATGTAAAGGAATGATAAATGGTAAACTAGATACGGTATCTTTCTTGGATCCCGTATTTGCCGATATATAGTCGATTTTAAGCGATATGAATAGTTGGAATGGAGCCTAAATACGCTGGAATTGAATAGCTCGGAAATTTTATTTGATTACGATAATCCGTGCTGGGATAATACACCAAATGAATTTATACTCAATGAGGACACCCGTTGAAAAAGAAATTTTATTTTATGATTTACAAAAAGCTGGACGGCCCGTTAAAATTAGGACAATATTTACGGAATACAATATTAGTTATAAGCCATGCGACATGAATAAGTACGTATTTGGCTGGAACCATCTAAGTAAGGAATCGCTCTATAACGATCTTTTTAATTTCAGAATGCTGTAATCAACCGCAGGTGATAGTAACATAAATATAGATGACAGCGATAGTGATAATGGATTTATGGGTGTATAATGTCGAGACGGTGTTGTGCTATTCATGCTATAATTCGCAACTTAAAAACCGTATGGTCCATTATTTCGAATTTCCAAAGAATGGGGAATTAGTAAGTACCATTGAATTATTTCGATCCTGTAGGTAGGTAGAGGATTTTAATCCAATGTACTATTCTTTTCTAGAGCTCAGAAATGGGCAGACAAGATCCGCCACTTAATTCGAGACCAAAAAAAGCACTGCGGCCCGTTACTGTACGAATCCCAACAATATTTGTTTCAAATATTGAACAATTTATGCCCGGAGGAGATAAGCGATTATTCGATCCAGTTAAGATAAATCACAGACGGAGGATGATATCACCTTGAGCAAAATGCCTTCAAAAAGTCTGCTTTAGAGACAGCACACTGAAGAACCAATGACAACAAATTTATGTGACAGTCCATATCCTGAATAGAACCTATCTATCAAGAATATGATTTACCACAAACTAAACAGTCGCGAGATGTTGAATCTCCACTTTTAACGTCCGAACCGGATGACGAACTCGAAGAGCGCCTTGAAGAAGATGAAGATCCACCAAATGAAAAACTCACATGCTCCGATAAGTATTTTATAAAAGACGAAGGTTCCCAAACTTCAACCTAAGCCGAATATTTTCTGGATGAACAAGATGAAATTAATCAGGTTCCATGTCGTCTATGTGCCAATGAATTTTTCGGAGAGGCATTACTATTTTTCCACGAAGATGCTCACATGAACTAATAAATAGTGTGTTACCGCGATTCGCAATCCCGTCCCACGATTACTTACCACAACAAATAAGTATACCATGCCTAAAAAGGGTTCATCAATGCGAGAAACAATGTACGATTTCGACGGTTCAAGAAAAACTAATGAACAGTTGAAATCGTGTTTTTAATTTAATAAATTTTCTTATCAATATACAAAATATTTTTGATTTATAAACATAATTTGTTAAAGTTTTCCTTATTTTTCACGATTTTATTATGTATTTTAAATCCTTAGATATATGTTATGAAATTGAACGACTATCCGCTAACACAAGAACTGTACAAAAATTAAAAATTTTTTAACGATTAAAATTTTACAGTGATATAAATTTAAATTAAATTAGGCAATTAAAATTGTTCTTGTTTCACCGGAAAATTTTCCCACGCTCGTCTTTTGCTCCACTGATTGGCCCAAATTCATAACCGCCACGTCCTTCGAACTGTAAAAAGTAATCATGGTGTTTCCATAGTGATTTACGATGGGATACGGTGAATAATGTGATTCCTGATTTTCGGCATTGTTGCTACATGCATCCTTCAACATCGACCGAAACTGCGCTTGTACATTCGTCCAAAATTGCAAATTGTGGATTGTGATAGCACATCGATAGCATTTAGATCACGTCCCGACTTTCTACATATGATAATTGTACAATTTCCAAAAATCGATGGTTATCGGTCTGACCCCGTCGCAACAATACATCGTACGAATGCGGCTAAATAATTTGATCACGTAGCGTACTTTAATTTTAATAAAAATTAAATTATATCATAAATTTAATTTTTTTTTATAAATTTTTTTTAAAACACAAAATTATTTTTTACTAAAAAGAATTTCGTACATTTTTCTAAACAATACAAAACAAAAAAAAATTGACATACGTCAAAATTTGAAGTTTTATTTTATTTAAGGGTTGTACAAAACAAGGGAAATTTAAAGTTTCACCCTGAAATGGATAGTGCTCCCGATAGCGGCTCCCGATAAATAAGTGAGCCAAGATATTTTTTTATCGATTTTTAATTAAAAAGTTGAATGAAAAATTTTAGTTTAGAGTTAAATAAATTAATTACATGCAATAATAGCGCGCTAAATATAAGTTTTGACATAGAAAATTGGCTGCTCCGGATACAGCTATCGGGCGCTAATAAAAAAACACAGCGTGTTTTAATATTGGAGCACTATCCGGCGCCGAAGGGAAATTTTCTACTGAAACTGCTGCAGCTATTATTCACTGGTGTCGCTACTAATCAAAAAAATTAAATTGTAACAATACCACTGCAATAACAGGCCATTTCTTGTAATAATTTTGATGGTGTATGGTAAATACAAACAGAAATGAGAATTCCATACACCACGAAACAAAAATACATGGCAACAAAAAAACAATTCCATTATTTTTAATAAATAGTTTGTATCATTCAAGTTAAATTGAATAATACATTGTCAAAAATAAATAGGGATATTTTGTTATTGAATTATTTAAAAAAAAATTGTTTTGAGAAAACTTTTCATTTAATAATATTCCAATTAAAGCAGCAACTTAGTTTTACACCATAACAACAAATAAAAGAAAAACAAAAATATACGTGATTTTATACTGCCGCTCTTGCATGCTTTTTTACTTTTTTAGTAAACCAAAATATGTATGTTGAAGGGGATGGGTGTACGTCTTTGCGTATGACAACAAAATATTTTTGTTTTATTTTTGTTCAAATAAAACTTGATTTTTAATTAATACGGTGTAATAAACCAAAACAAATTTTAATCAATCAATACTAATGATAAGCCCAATTGCGTGATTTAGTTGGTTGTACATAATTACTAAAAAGAAAAAAATCCAATTCGACAATTGGATTTTTTGTGGGCTTGTGTAAAATTTACAGTAAAGATTAAAAATTAGGATACGGTTTATCCACGATATTGAAACTTGAGAAGGTAGAATATCACACATAATAATTTTGTGTATTATGTGTGTAAAATATTCCCATGTTTCATTTTCATAATATACAAAAAACAATCGAATATAAATAAAAATTTTATTGTAACATACAAAATATTACACTCTTTAATCTAAAATTCATTACACAAATAAAATGTATGAAATTAAGTTTACTATTTTTCTTCGGTACTGTATGTCGTGAAACAAAACCAAAACAAATAATACAAGTGCCGAGAGCCAAGAGAAATTAAAAAACTTATACGCGCACGTGTCATTGAAAAATTGTGTAGTTGCTTTATCAGTAAATTAGTAAATGAAAAGTTTCTCAGTAGGGAAATATTTTTATTGGAAATGTTTCGCAAAATATCAATATTTATCGTGATCCTTCAGATAAATTATGTTTGTAGATAATAAACCAGATTTAGTGTGATAAGTAAAGATTTTTTTTCCGTCCCATGTAATTTTTTGTTCATCCTATGACGCCCATGTTTTTATTTGTATTTACCTACACCAACTCATGTAATTTTTCTATATAGAAAAACGGCCTATTATTGTAGTGGTATTGATTGTAAACTTCATGCAGTCGAATGACATTTCTACTCTTGTGTTTTTGTTGTTTGAAAAAAAAAATCGCAAACATTTTAAAACAAATAAATTGCGAAATAAATAATTTAACAATGTTTTAATTAATATTTAATTATTCACAATAGTAATTATAGTGAATAACTTTTTAAGTTTAAAATTTGAGTGCTGTGCCTGTGTGATACTTATAAATATAAACGTTACTCCAACGAAAGCCTCTCGAACGTCATTAATATTCAAAACATCGTTGCCCACAGTTGTAAATGAGTTAGATTTTATCGTAATTTTCATTAAATGTCCGAAACGGATAGTTTAATTGCTGAGGGCAGTAATGATGTGCAGGATCCAAAAGCAAGGGCTATAGCTAAAGCAAAAAAAGCGTCGTCTACAAAGTTCAACCGTAACAAAATGTAAAGGAATGATAAATGGTAAACTAGATACGGTATCTTTCTTGGATCCCGTATTTGCCGATATATAGTCGATTTTAAGCGATATGAATAGTTGGAATGGAGCCTAAATACGCTGGAATTGAATAGCTCGGAAATTTTATTTGATTACGATAATCCGTGCTGGGATAATACACCAAATGAATTTATACTCAATGAGGACACCCGTTGAAAAAGAAATTTTATTTTATGATTTACAAAAAGCTGGACGGCCCGTTAAAATTAGGACAATATTTACGGAATACAATATTAGTTATAAGCCATGCGACATGAATAAGTACGTATTTGGCTGGAACCATCTAAGTAAGGAATCGCTCTATAACGATCTTTTTAATTTCAGAATGCTGTAATCAACCGCAGGTGATAGTAACATAAATATAGATGACAGCGATAGTGATAATGGATTTATGGGTGTATAATGTCGAGACGGTGTTGTGCTATTCATGCTATAATTCGCAACTTAAAAACCGTATGGTCCATTATTTCGAATTTCCAAAGAATGGGGAATTAGTAAGTACCATTGAATTATTTCGATCCTGTAGGTAGGTAGAGGATTTTAATCCAATGTACTATTCTTTTCTAGAGCTCAGAAATGGGCAGACAAGATCCGCCACTTAATTCGAGACCAAAAAAAGCACTGCGGCCCGTTACTGTACGAATCCCAACAATATTTGTTTCAAATATTGAACAATTTATGCCCGGAGGAGATAAGCGATTATTCGATCCAGTTAAGATAAATCACAGACGGAGGATGATATCACCTTGAGCAAAATGCCTTCAAAAAGTCTGCTTTAGAGACAGCACACTGAAGAACCAATGACAACAAATTTATGTGACAGTCCATATCCTGAATAGAACCTATCTATCAAGAATATGATTTACCACAAACTAAACAGTCGCGAGATGTTGAATCTCCACTTTTAACGTCCGAACCGGATGACGAACTCGAAGAGCGCCTTGAAGAAGATGAAGATCCACCAAATGAAAAACTCACATGCTCCGATAAGTATTTTATAAAAGACGAAGGTTCCCAAACTTCAACCTAAGCCGAATATTTTCTGGATGAACAAGATGAAATTAATCAGGTTCCATGTCGTCTATGTGCCAATGAATTTTTCGGAGAGGCATTACTATTTTTCCACGAAGATGCTCACATGAACTAATAAATAGTGTGTTACCGCGATTCGCAATCCCGTCCCACGATTACTTACCACAACAAATAAGTATACCATGCCTAAAAATGGGTTCATCAATGCGAGAAACAATGTACGATTTCGACGGTTCAAGAAAAACTAATGAACAGTTGAAATCGTGTTTTTAATTTAATAAATTTTCTTATCAATATACAAAATATTTTTGATTTATAAACATAATTTGTTAAAGTTTTCCTTATTTTTCACGATTTTATTATGTATTTTAAATCCTTAGATATATGTTATGAAATTGAACGACTATCCGCTAACACAAGAACTGTACAAAAATTAAAAATTTTTTAACGATTAAAATTTTACAGTGATATAAATTTAAATTAAATTAGGCAATTAAAATTGTTCTTGTTTCACCGGAAAATTTTCCCACGCTCGTCTTTTGCTCCACTGATTGGCCCAAATTCATAACCGCCACGTCCTTCGAACTGTAAAAAGTAATCATGGTGTTTCCATAGTGATTTACGATGGGATACGGTGAATAATGTGATTCCTGATTTTCGGCATTGTTGCTACATGCATCCTTCAACATCGACCGAAACTGCGCTTGTACATTCGTCCAAAATTGCAAATTGTGGATTGTGATAGCACATCGATAGCATTTAGATCACGTCCCGACTTTCTACATATGATAATTGTACAATTTCCAAAAATCGATGGTTATCGGTCTGACCCCGTCGCAACAATACATCGTACGAATGCGGCTAAATAATTTGATCACGTAGCGTACTTTAATTTTAATAAAAATTAAATTATATCATAAATTTAATTTTTTTTTATAAATTTTTTTTAAAACACAAAATTATTTTTTACTAAAAAGAATTTCGTACATTTTTCTAAACAATACAAAACAAAAAAAAATTGACATACGTCAAAATTTGAAGTTTTATTTTATTTAAGGGTTGTACAAAACAAGGGAAATTTAAAGTTTCACCCTGAAATGGATAGTGCTCCCGATAGCGGCTCCCGATAAATAAGTGAGCCAAGATATTTTTTTATCGATTTTTAATTAAAAAGTTGAATGAAAAATTTTAGTTTAGAGTTAAATAAATTAATTACATGCAATAATAGCGCGCTAAATATAAGTTTTGACATAGAAAATTGGCTGCTCCGGATACAGCTATCGGGCGCTAATAAAAAAACACAGCAATTATCAATATCGTTAATATTTTATTTAAAAATTTATTTAAAAAAATTTTAAAATTTGACGTAAAATTTTTAGAGGAAAAAAATTTGAATTTATTTGAATGTGTATATAGTTTTTTTAAATATTTTATAGTTAAATTTATTTTTGATAATAAAATATTTTAAAAAAATGTTAAGAAAAAAATGTTCGATAAATGTTTTAGTTTAATATTTACTCGTGTATGTACATGTATATCCGTTAGGTATCCGTCCATGTGATGTAGGGTAATGCATCCCGTTGTGTGTATAATTGTAGCTGTGGCCTTATTGACGCTGATGTGTTGTTTTATGCTGCCACGTTGATCTGCCGACTGTTCAGTTACTTTTTTTTTGATTTTTATCCGCATGCACAAAATGTTGTTGCCAAGTTCCTGGCTCCCTCGATGTGCGCGATCGCCTTTGCGGGGCAACCGGCCCAAAATATTTTACTTTATATGAATATACATATAGGTTGCGGTTTCCATTGAAAAAAATGTTAATGCGGGTATCGAACTCCTGATACCGTGAGTACTGAACACTTACACTGCGCACTAACTTGTTGCACTACACACGATTTAATGTTAATTTATTAACTGTAACTGTTTTGTTTTTTATTTTATAATGTTTATCACACCCTTGGCGTTTATGTGCGCCTGTTATTTTTAGTTAGCGTTTTAGTTTTTGTTGTACGCTTTTAATATTTTGCACTATTTATAGTTATATTATATAGTTTATATTATAATAGTTTGTTAATTAATTGCACTTTAATTAACGTATTGCGGAAAAAAATGTGCTCTTGCGCGGAATGTCGTAACGGTCGGATTCTTTTTATTTTGTACCGTTAATCGCGCGTCGGGGTCACCATTTATAGCAGTGTTATTGGGGTTTTCACGATTTCAATTATTTATTAAAATAACACTCACTATTTTGTATTATGATAAACTGCTTATTTATTTATTATTTAATAACTATATTGTTTATAATACTTAGTAGTGCACAACTTTTAATGGTGGACGACTTGTTCGCGACACTTTCACTTATTATTGTTTCGATTGTTGAGACTGTGTCTCTTGAACTTCTAAACGCGACTAATGTTTTTCGTCTCAAATTTCTTTCGCGTCTTGGTGAAATTCTCGATATTAATCGATTAATATCGAGGGTCGCGAATGTAGATGACGAAATAGCTATATTCAGCAAAACGAGCTATGCCTCGTAATTAAGCGGCGCGGTGTATATATAGTTTTGCTACGAGGAGTGCCACGAAGTGAAAAGGTTTTTGAGCCGCTACAAGTCCCTCAAAAACGACATAAACACAATATTATGGTGAACCTCCAAACAATACACTCGAACAACGATTCTCAATATAAAAGTGATGAATATCGAAAATTTTTGAAGGATTTTATTGTGGGGGATTCTAAAGCGGCAATTTATTCACTCCTTGTTTGGATATCGACATAGAAGCCATGGATATAACTGTCTAATGTTGAAACAATTAGGAGATATCGCAGCTGGAGAGATTGTGCTACAATTACTTACTCGTTTAGCATTAATTCATAGAAAAATAGACATTTCACGCTTACGAGAGAAGTGCTAAACGGTACAGTCTAAGATCATAGCCAACTGAGTATCAAATTGGGCGGGCGGTATTTGTACGATAAAACTAAAATTTTAGCACGTTGATCTTAACAATAATACAACAAAAAATTCGATTCGAAAAAATTGAAATCTTAGAATCTGTGTTCTCAAATCGTCAATTAAACACCGGACACAATTACAATTTTTTGATGAACGTTGAATCGTCTTAATTTTTCCCTACGTGAATAGCTAATTCGATTTAATCAATAATACTGCGATTGTGATTCTGAACTGTTTGTATCTGACACATTTAAACTAAGGTTCCTACTAAATTACTTAGAAATTCAAAATTCCCAAGCAATGAATTAATTTTTAATCAATACAAACCCACGCAGCACAAATGCAACTAAACAAATATTTCAAAATACCAAGAAAACTTATTTCTATACGGTTTCTTATACATAATTAAAATCATTCAAGAATTTATTTATTAAACGACGATGCGCGAATATAGCGAATATTGTAACCACTTTACATTTTTTTGCTTATTCCGCCAAAAACGTTTGATTTAGCAGATAGTTATCGTTAATTCATAAAATCAATAAAGGTTGAGTTACTTAATAGTAAGTAGTAAAGCATATTCTAATGAGCTGTGTATGATTTAGCATAAAATTATGGTTATGGATTATATGATCAAGAATGTCACGTATGTTTATGCTAAAAGATATCCTAGTTTATGCTAATCCAAAATGATTATGTCTCCTATTTGGGTCGTATCCTGGTATCATAAATCGGGTTTTGTTTGATCGATTTTAAATTTGGCACCAATTTACAAGTTACGGGTTATATTGCGAGTGTGTAGAGATAGGAAGTCATAATCAGGAAAAACATATTCAAAGTTTTCTTCGTTTCGTTTTCTTTTTCGTATAAATAATATAATTTAAATTTATGATTTTTAAGAAATTTTATACGTAAAAAGAAAAAAATTCTATTGATCAAACAATTATGTATAAACATTTTTTCAGTTAAAAGACGATTTCTATTCAAAGCGCACGTTAAATATCGGAATTCTGTTCACAATCGAAATTATGAGTAGTAAATAGCCAATTGTGTGACAAAATGTTTATTGATCTCGTCGCTATAGGCGTACAAAATATTCGGTTGGCTAAGTGGTCACGTGATTTGTTAAATAAATATTTTTTATAAGTGGTTCGTGTCTGTTTCATAAATATTTACCAAAATGAATATATTTTTTTTTGTTCTAATTGAATTGGAGCAGCGCAAGCAATGTTTTATAATTAGAAATTAACAATCTGATACATCAATAAGGCCTGTGAATTCCAATGGACTTTTATTTTATTTGTTTGTTTGTTCTCCTAACCAATAATTAAAATTACAAAGTGCGCGACGTGATGATATGTGCTTATTGTCGAATCATTTTTGTTATCACTCGTTTTAAATCAAATTGGTTACGATGATAGCTAATTTGGTAAAAAATTCACGCGTAAGATTTTGTCGTATTTTAATTTTAAACAATAATGTTAATGTGTATAAGTATATAGTTTGTGTTAAGTTATTTATTTATTTATAGTTCATGTTTCCGTTGGTTCAACAAAGATTCAACAGTTTGTTGTGTTTACAGACTCGTGTATATTGTAAAATTATACTACTAAAACATGACATCATTATATGTTAGAGTGTATCGCATGTACAGAGATTTTTAACCTATGGCGTTCGGAGAATTCGGACCATTATATATATTGGGACTTTATTTTGGGCCGACTCCGTTCTGGTGTGCAACATAGATTCAGTGCTCAGTTCATTAGGTTTTACTATTTATTTTTATATGTGGAAAGAGAACGTTTGACAAAATATTTTTATTAAGTGTAACGATTTAATCGCTATTCGTGACTGAACAATTTCAACTGATTTCGAATGAATATATAATTTAAGTTAATTTTGATTAAGTAATTCAACATTGACAGTTCAAGTAAACGTTTTTCCTTTATATGTGTCCTTGAACTTTAATTTCCTTCGCTTATGTTTCCCAGGCCCTCTTACCACTTGTATAGTGGCTTCGGTTGGGTCGTATTCAATTTTCTTTGAGTTTTAATGACCATGATGGTATCCCATCCATCTTTATTAAAAACTGTGCCGTGAGTCTGGTTCCTCTCCGAAGCCTTAGAATCATAGGAGAATTATATCAAGGCAAAAAACTTTACGTAGTGTAGTCACCATCAACATTATTATTATTTTTTGAATATAATTCCGGGGCAATTATAAACAAGGATATCATTCTACTAAATTAAAAATTAAAAAAAAAGAAAGACAACAGCAAAAATAAATTATTACCAATCAACCGAAATAAAAAATATATTTAAAGAGCTATAATTAGGAAATTGAAAAGGCTGAATCTATGTGTACTAAATTTAGGAGAATGATACCCCGCCAAAAAAAGGAGAGATTGACCGCTGGTTTGCTTAGAGCACGCAAATTTTAAACTGGAAAAAAGAGGTAAAAAGAGAAAAATGAAAAATAAAAAAAAACAAAGTTAAACAAAAATAAAATTAAAAGATACGCAATGAAGAGAGCAAAAAGAATAAAAAAATGTTAAAAATTATAAATACTCGATGGAGTATTTAAGTCAAATAGGTCAAATAGATAAAAAGAAAAAAAATTAATCTAAAAATAAAACAAAAATTGCTTTATCGATTGGTAGCAAATAATAATTTCTTAATAGCGACTTTGCTAATGTGGTAGTTAAAAAGTTCGAAATATTTATTAGTCTCGCGTAACATTCTTGTAATAGGCTCGTTCTGGCCGTAGGTCGTTTTGTGAGGAGCAATTCTAAAAGCTGGAATCGTTCTCAAACCGCAAGCATTTACAATAAGATTTACCTTTTCGAGTAGAGCTGAAGAATCTATACCGCCAAATAAAAGTTGATGAATGAAAACGATGTCGGCAACAGATCGTCGCTTACTTAGTGGCTTTAAGTTAATAAGCGCCAAGCGGTCGAGATAAGGAGGCAAATTATAAACGTACACCCAAGGTAATCCACGAAGAGCAAAGCGCAAAAATCAATGTTGTACCGCTTCAATTCTTCATATGTATACTTCATGGTATGGGGACTAAACCTGACTAGCATACTCGTGCAAGGGCCGAACAAATGTCATATAGAGAGCCCTCGTAATATAAGGGTTCAAAAATTCCTTAGACCAGCGTTTCACCAAGCGAAGAGTTCGCTCTGTTGACAATAAAATCGATGTGATCTCTAAAGTTAAGTTCGCGGTCACAGATTACCCCTAAGTTCCGTATATGGTTAAAATGTTTACAACAACAGCGCTGTTGATGGTATACTCTCGACTAATGGAGTTTACGCGTTTTCTTGAGTATGTTATGAATTGGCATTTACTCACATTCAGATCAAGATTATTTTTAGTACACGAAATTGTGAAATTATTGAGGTTATTCTGCAATAGGTGAACATCGATGGAACTTGAAATTTGTCTGTAAATTTTCATATCGTCTGCATAAATGGAAATTGACGAGTTGGTGGATGGATAAGATGAAAAAATAGGCCCAAGATGACTGCCTTGCGGTACCCCGGAAGTAGCTTTGAAAGGAGCAGATATGGATACCTACAGATCATCTGATAACTACGTTCCCTCAGATAAGAGTCCAACCATAGTAAGAATTGAGGTCCGAAACCGAGAGGACTGAGTTTAAACAAACTTTATCTTATGGGAAACCCTGTCAAACGCCTTTCTGAAATCCGTGGTAATAACATCAACTTCCTTTCCAACTTCCATAACGTTCAAAGTATCAGAAGCAAAAAATGGTTAGATTGGTTGTAGTAGATGGTCCTCTAAGGAAGCCATGCTGATTCATTAGAAACAATGTTTTACATTGGAAGTAAAAAGAATCGTACACAATACTCTCGAATAACTTGTGGATACAGGACAGTTTCGCAATTGGCCTATAGTTAAAGACGTCTGATTTACATCCCTTTTTATGGCTTGAAATTATAACGGAGTCTTTCCATATTGATGGAAATATTCCGTAGGAGATCGACTTTTGGAACAGCATTGTAAGTGGCTGTGCTAAGTTACTAACACAGTTTTTTAAAACGATAAAAGGCAATCCATCAGGGCCAGCAGAAAAATTATCTTTTAGCTTGTTATACCACAGTTTCAAGATCGATTTGAATAGGGACCGGAGACGCTAGAGTACTGTTATTCATGTAACTGAAGTAGGTCGCATCAGGCTCGATATCGTTATTGGCAATGGTGTTGGGGTCACCAGAGCTATGATCGCCGAACTTCATCATGGAAGGATATCCATCTGATTTCTTCTTATAGTTAACAAATTTCCAGAAGCGCTTTGGGTCAACGATTATTTCTGACTGCATACTACTGATGTAATCATTATAGAGTTCATGAGACATGATCGAGAATGCATTGCAAACTTTACATAGTTCGCTGGACAATGAAATTAAAAGAAGTGGATGATACAAGTCAATTGTGGAGAGAACCAGATTTGTTTCCAAGACTCTGCAATTATTTGCGCCGGAAGAGAATACTAAGTCAAGTTGCCTGTTGAGGTTGTTCTTGATGTTACTGATATGCATCAAACCGGAATTAGAAAAATTATCAGTAATCAAAATCTCAATTGCAGATCGTGCATTGTCAGCAACGTAATGGGTATTGTCGTCGGATTGTGTCCATCCATATAAGGTTCGGGAGGTTAAAATCTCCGACGACAAAAAGGTCATCTAAAATAGCAGTGTTATCAAAAAGGAAATCAACAGCATCTACGAGAAGCTGGTAGATGTCCGCATGACTATTAGGGCGTATATAGCAACACAGAATATAAATGTGTTTATTTGTATAACCCGTGTTGATTTTAACGCAAATCAGCTCAATATTATCAGTATTTGATTATCACAACTGAGCAATCAAACTTAACATGCACCACAATAAGAACGCCTCTACCATTCAGTACACCATCAGAAGCCGAACCATCCTTGCGGAAAACGTTATAATCTGACGTAAAGTATTCATTTCTGTTAAAGTCATTAGTTGAATTTGTTTCAGTGAGTACAAAAATGTCAAAAGGGACCAATAATTCAGTTTTTTGGTCTGCATTGATACGAGTATAATTATTATTAGCACGGAGATCGACAAATTCTTGCAGGAACGTTGATTCAGGCCATGATGGTGGGGACATTAGTAGGTCGCACATATTTTCCGGGACCGTCACTTTAAAGGAGAAAACATGACCATTATAGCGAGATGTATTTTTACATTGTACTTGGTTCGAGCCAATTCTAATATCAGGCAGATTCAAAATGGAGTTAATGTGTCGATATTTTCAGGGTTAGTGGAGAAATTATCGGTTGGATAATTGATGGAGAAATTATCGGTTGGACTGCTGATGTTGTAGGTGAAAGTCGGCTGTTGATTGACTGTGTATTCGTTGATAGAAGTTCATGTTGAAGAGAGATGGCATTTGGAGGAGCTTCTGTTGCTGTAGGTTGGTTTGTTATCACGCAGTTCCTCAACTCGCTAAAGATGTCTTTCGTGATTTTAAGTTCGTTCTCAAGGCAGGAGATAGATGAATGTATATGTTTGGAGATGTTGATAGTGTTTTTCTTAAAACCATCACTAAGAGCAAAGCTGAAGTCATCGAATTTACGGGAAAATAAATGACTCTTGTAATTAAGTAACTATTAAACTTTTTTCAATGGTGAAATCGCCTTTTAAGGATACATTTTTCCAGCGAGCCTACTGCTTTTTAAAACCCCCCTGCAAAATAAGATTTCTCAAACACTTTAAAATAGGCTTCTATCTCGATTATGACCTTCTCGTTTGGGACGAATTTTTATTCCTCTTAATTTTTCATTGGATCGACTCAATAACGCACACTAGTACTGCCCCGTAGGATTATACCCTTCGGATCCCAAAAATAGTAGCCATGATCCTTCCGGCCGTTGCCTTCTTCGGAACGGATTCTATTGAAAAAATCCATTGTTTTGTCTATCGCTTTATCTGACGGACATTATCCAGGATTGAGGTTTCTTTTATGGTTACAACTCGTCGGAATTCTTGCGGATTTATCCCAACATTGCTTTATAGTTCTCAACCATTTTGCTTCTTGTCATCGTGGCACCCTTCGTGCCGATTTCATTCTTAAGTTTTCATGTAAAATGTGGGTGTGTAACGAATTAATCTAGGTTTGACAAATTCTCGGTTTTCAAAATCCCGGTTTTCAAAATCCCGGTTTTGTAAATACCTGATTTTTAGGAAATCCCTGTTTGAATTTGGGCATATGGGAAAATGGGACTGTTATATGATTTTTTGACCAAGTTCAAAAATGCGTTTGCGATAAAGTTCTAGAAAATGGCTAATAGGTATGGAATTTGGATGGAGGGCCAAGTGGCCGTGAGTGTTATCGAAGCCGTTAGCCTCTACAATTATTGCATTTCAAAATGTTTCATTAACAAAATATGTATGTCTTTTTTTTATTAATCTTGCAACTACAAAATGTTGCAATTACAAAATGTTGCAAGTACCAGGTCTTGCCATTAAAAAACATTATTAAATATTTTGTGCAATTAAAACTAGAAGAAAAGAAATCCGGGATTTGAAAACCGAAATTTCGAAAACCGAGATTTTGAAAACCGAAATTTTGGAAACCGAGATTTCGTAGTACACCCGTAAAATGTGTATTGTCGTTCCATACGACAAGCCTACGGCCCCTGCTATTTCGCTCATTTTCGTACGGCGAGATCAGCAAGAATCATGTCATCTGAATGACAATCGTGTCAAGAATCATGACTTTTTGAATTTCCTCAGTAAGGTAAAGTGTCTGTTGGATGTTCCGGCAGGGATAAAATACTATGGATTATGCAAATTATTTTTATTTTTACTTGAAATGTTAACAGTTTACTCTCTTTGATGGCGTTCGATATTTAAAAAATGTTACTCAACCCTGAATTTGTTTACTTATAAAAAAAAAATCCATTAAAATCATTTCTAAATAAATTGCAACATGTTGTATTCTCTAAAACAAAAATACAAAACGATATAGAGGTGCGATTTTTAAAAAATTATTGAGTTGAGACAAACATAAGACAATTTACAAACCAACTATAACTGAACAGGAAGTTTTGCTACAAAAACTAAAACTCGCGCCCTAATCAACGAGAAACATGAAAAAATTGTGTTTTGTTCGTACGAAAAAGGAAGTCGATTTACTCGACCGCGAAATTTCATTCAAATGTATTAAAATTTGTGATATTGAAACTAATTCATTGTTTTTTTGATTTGTGATAAAATTTCGATGACGTTTTCATTATGGTCCGACACTACAAAACTATATATAAAAACACTTTCTTTGTTAGGGGTTGTTCACTTAAATATTTCGTGTGAAATTGTCTTATACATAACACCTGTTACATTATTTTAGATAAATTTGCGCGCCTACTCTGTAGGACAGGTGGGCAAAATTTTTAGATAATACGTTTTATATATGAAAGAGCCTTAAATTAATGTTCAATCGATAGAATTCAGCATAGCATGAAAAATGAATTGTAAATATTATGAGATTCTAATTGTCAAGTACCTATATACAGTAGTTTACCCATCGAACCGTAAAAGAATTCATAGTCATGCTTGACTGACATTTTTGCTTGACATCAACCATGCAATTTATGATAAAAATCCGTTACATTTATATAATTTGAGCAAAAAATTTATTTGACTGTTGTCGATCATAAAAATATTAGGCATCTTTGTACAAAAATGTTATATTACCGTCTGCACGTAAACCATCTATTTACATTTAACGGGTTTAAAACTACTCCACCGAATCAAAATTACTTTATAACTTAATAGCTAATTAAATTAACAATAATTTCTTGTGTGTTTTACAGAAAGCTTTTGACTTGATGACGATGACAACAAATGACAAGAAAATGTTAGAACGTGAAGCATTGCGTTCCGTGATACAGCAATGGAATGCAAATCGTTTAGATTTATTCGAATTGTCAGAACCCGATGAAAATCTACAATTTCATGGTGTGATGCGATTTTATTTTCAAGATGCGGGACAAAAGGTAGCCACAAAATGTATACGAGTAGCATCGGACGCAACGGTTGCCGATGTTATTGAAACATTGGTGGAAAAATTTCGTCCCGATATGCGTATGTTAACCCTGCCAAATTATGCACTGTATGAGGTGCATTCGAACCATGAGGAACGAAAATTAAATCCAGACGAGAAACCGCTACTAGTGCAACTGAATTGGCACATAGACGACCGGGAAGGAAGGTTTTTGCTAAAGAATATCGACCAAAAGACAAATACCTTAGATAGTAATGATACAATATTTAAACGAAAACTTTCGAAACGTGAAAAGAAGGAACAAAAAAAGAAAGATAAATTAGCGAAATTGAATTCAAATTCAAACGATTCGGAAAATCATGTGGCGGAAAGATTATATACAGGTAAGAAAATTTAATATATTCACTTTTATTTTATTTTTTTTTTTTTTTGTTTATAATTTTGTAATTTTTTTGTTAAACACAGAACTTCCTGAAACATCATTTACGAGATCAATATCGAATCCAGAAGCGGTTATGAGACGACGTAGACAACAAAAATTAGAGAAAAAATTACAGCAATTTCGATCTAGAGATGGTGGGCCTGATACAGGTATATCACAAAGATTTTTTTGTTAATTACCCCACAATAAAAATATTTGATTTATATATCAGACGGTTATGTTTCAGGTGGAACTTTAAAAATTTATGGTGAAAGTTTATGTCGTGATGTACCTTATAAAACACTATTATTGTCGATACGGGATTGTGCGCAAGCTGTAGTTAGGGAAATGTTGGCGAAATATGGTATGGAAAAGGCTGATCCATTGCATTATTGTTTAGTACAGGTAAGCTATTTACTTAAACACTAAGACATACTTACATATGTAATAAAATTAACGTTTTATTTTAGGTGAATGCCGATGCAACGGAATATATTTTAGATGATGACGAATGTCCACTATCGATATTAATGAATCATCCAACTTCTAGAGGTAAGTTATTTTTTATATAATGTTTTCTATGTATTATACATGGCAAAAGATTAGTTCAGCCTTCAGCTCATAAATTAACAATGGTTTTCTACAATACCATTCCTTTCAAATTATAATTATAATACAAGAATTCACGGCTGTTTAATATTTTTAGCGCCGGTTTAATTTGTTAAAAAGTATTACTTGCAGTAGAAAATATCGCTAAAATACTTTCACGAATAATAAAAAGAAATAATTGTTTGATAAGATTTAAAGATTGTTTCCAGGGCGTATCAAAAAATTTTAAATTGATTCTGAATTTTATTTTCATTACTTAAAAATTATATAAAATTACCAGCTTTCCAAAGTTTTGTTTTCGTGTGTGTTCAAAAGTGTTATTTTGCTATTCTAACAGAAACTTGGAACATCAATTTACATATTGTGTTGATGGTGGTTCCTCATATAATATTTGTATTAGTTATCGCAACTCGGCTATTCTCATTAAGGCTATGGATAATAATAGCCCTATTTATTAGTTTTATAGTTTCGCGTATAATAGTTGACCTCGCAATATTTTACTATCGATATAATTTTATATATCAATTAATAATAAAATTTCATTTATTTATCAAGATCAAAATGTAAATGCTTTGTCGCATAAATAACATATGATTTAGAGCGAAGCTTTATAGTCGACTAAATAAAAAAACGAATCCTATTTAATTGATCTATGATTGCTGGTTATATAAAGTATCCAGTGCAATGCCTTATTCTAAAAATCAAGTTACTACTAAATTAATCTGCACGTGTAGCAGCCGCTCCCTGAGAAATGTCATCCCTCGCACAGTAATTTTTGTTGTGTCAAATAGTTTTCACATTAGATTATCACCTTCTCAGAAATCGTTTATGTTTGTCGGGAGTTCATCATTTCCTCTAGCCAGAACAAACAAAGAACTACGTCATTATCGTTTTTGACTGAAGAGAAATGTAGAAAGGTTTACGGCGGCCCAACAACATTTTCAAATAGACCTTCTTTCAATCCACTGACGTAGCGCCATGGAATGTAAATATGATGTAGTTTATTATATTTTATAAATATTAAAAATTTCATAATCTTATGAATATTTAAAGTTTCATAACGGCCTAGCTAAATATATTCACGAGTACCGGCCAGAGTGTACAAATTAATACCAATACAATACGTTATTAATTACATATATCCAAATTTTAACGGTTCGCAACGTTTGCCGAAAACATTGCTGTCGTTAGAGAAAGTGTTGTCGAGCGACAAAGCACGCTGACGTACCATAATAACTATCATGGTCCGTCCAACCATATTTTTTTAATTTTATTTATTTTTTTTAACAAAGAAAGTATTAATTGTTCAGTGGATTTAATGTCCCTTGAAAGTCAATTAATACTCCCATTTTCATTCGCGCACACACCTATCCACCTTTACAGTAACACATACACATACTGCACATTGCAAGCTCCATGTCAACCTGTACATTGACATGAACCGTTGGTCGGCGCTGAATTCTGCACTCCAACAGAGGGTCTTAGTTGTATTTATTAACATCACCGACGAAAATTCGCTTTTTGCACCAGCCTCTGGTGGGATTCGAACCCAGTACCTCCCGGTCCAAGTGCCGAAGCTTTAACCAATGCACCACTTGTCCGGTAAGAGGACAAGAGTTAAACAATAAGATATATCTGAAACTCATTTCTTAAAGTATGGATTAAATTCTTATGCTCATCTCATATATCAGAAAATATAGACAGGACGCGTGGACATCTCTAGAAGCATTCGTAGACAATTCCAAATAAAATTTGGTAAAAATATTAAGTTTAGTTGGTATACTTCTAGAAATAATTTCAGCTAACTAAAAATATAAGTTAGATGCTGTGGACATCTTGGTTGTGACATTTATTTTTAAAGTAAGTTTTTAAAGTAACCGTCAAAATGTGTTTAAAATTAATAAAAGGAGGGTTCAGGGTGTCATATTATATTTAGCTACATAGGCCGTTATGAAGTTATTTTGAAATATTCTTGAATATCATGAAATTTCTATCAACTATAAAACGTAGTAAAATCCATCATAATTGCAAATTAATCGTTAAATTATTTAAAATAGAACGGATCCAAAAAATAACACTTAAATCGCAGAGATAGTTCTTTGTTTTACCTTTCAAAAATATAAGCTAGAATTTAGAAGTATTTCTAAGTTAATGTCCTTGTCAGGCTTAAACATGAAGAATTATACGAATACACAAACTGTCGCAAAATTTTAAAGAATTTAACGTTTTGAAATTGTAAATTTGTTTGATTGTATATTCTTATCCGTGTTACACAGGTGTACTGTTATCCTTAATTCGTAATTATAGTGAAATTTTAGGAAACTGAAAAAATCCCAACTCTTTTCTGTTCCATGGACGGTTATTTGGTGTCAATATGTATTCAACCGCACATGGAAACATACCAATAGTTTTAATTATTTTATATTAATTTAACGCATCAGTATATTTAGGGCTTCTTTAAGGTACAAGGAGTTGTGATATTCATCAAATCCGGTAGCAAATCGTAGCGAAAGCGCAAGTAGCAAACAAAGAAGAAAGTTGATCGGTTAAATGCTAATCGCTGTTACTTTATGGTAGATCATTTAGAGTTGATTGAGGAAGAGGCATCCAACACATTGACATTCTTCAAATGTTCCTTCCTTTGATATAAAAGTATTGATTTTGCAAAATTGGTCAATTGAGAGTAATCAAATTCAATAAACTAGAAGTACTGTAACGTTTCCGAAGAGTCGGAATGCGGATCATTGTTCACTTTAAAATAACACAAACTTAAAATTACGGTAGCATGACAACTTAATGCTACCGTAATTTTGACCAAATTTCCATTTTGCGGTTTGTCAAGTTTCGAGTTCTACCAACAAATACTTCGTTCGAAACAAATTTTCTCTATTTTTGTGATTATAACGAAATATTTGATAGATTGATTTTGATATAATTTAAAGACGATTAACTTTCCTTAATCCGTTATAATAGATTTGCTACTGAGAAAAAAACATCCTGATTTTGCTTCAGCAAATGGAAAAAATTAATTTATCAGACTGATGAATTTGTGATTAAATAAGCGATTTAAAGGTTGAGTCTACTTCTGGAATTCGCTAAAAGTATAATTTACCTCAAGCTTTACAACTTTTAATTTCATTTATTGATTATACAAAACAAAAAAAAAATCCACATAATTTTATGCATCACCCAGTTACTGTACCATGGAAACAATCAAACCAAACAGAAAATTTTCTTGATTCCTCACCCTAATGAATAGTACCATCTATTATGAATTTTCCGCAATTACATTAGAAAATAAAAAAAATTCAATCCACTTGTTGATTCATATTACGAGTACATACATACAAACATAAAAGACATCAATACATATGGACGAGACAGAAAATGTTTTCCCTTTTTCTTCTCTATTGTTTTACGAGACAAATGTATATAATGTACAGGTTTGTTTGTGTATGTCACATTTTCAACCCTGGTTGGGAAAATAACTTCGACATATACACCCATAATACAAAAAAAAAATGTTGTATATATACGAAACATTTTCCGGAAAAATAACAACGTTTTTCTTTACAATTTATATTGTGTTGATGCAATGAAATGTATATACTACATGTAAGAGTAACACAACATCGAACTGACAAAAATTTTTTGAGAATAGATAAAAGATAAACACCAAAGAATGAAGTCTAGTTTTTGGCGACTCTAATAATTTTTCTAATTTTTTATCTAAACTAAAATTTATTTTTTTATCTATAGTTTTTGTGATAATATAAAAAAAAATAATTTTGATATATAATTTTAACTTTTTTTTTAATTTTTCAATTTTAATATCGATGATAATAAAACAATGTTTTGTGATAAAATTTTTCTTTTTTCTAATAATTACGAAATGAAAATGAAAAATTTGATAAAATTTGATACGAGGAATGTTTTTGTGTATTTTATAATAGCTAATTGTAATGTGAATAATGATAGTTTTTTGTATATGACTTAGAATTGTAAGAGAAATAAAATAAGTGGTTGTTCCGCCCGAAAGTGGTGTGTATGTGGAAAATATAATATAATTTGAGTGAAATTTTCTTTATTTTTCTCTGTTTAGAGTATTTTTTTTTTATATAAATTCCTGTTTTTTATACGTCGTCGTGGTGGTTTGAAATAAATATAATAAGAAAACGCAAATATAAATAAAATAAAATATGATGGATTGGGGGATTCGCCGTGAGTAAAATTTTATAACACAAGAAAATTGTGAAAAATCAAAATCCTATGTGTGTGTTTTGTATTTATATATATACCTATCTATCTACCTTATTTATATATTTATAATGTTGTTTATGTACTGTCTTGTGTTTAATTTATTTTTATTTGTTGTTTTGGCGTCTTTATCTATTTACAAAAAAATAGTTTTGTTTTCTTTGGAAGCAGGGCAAACAGAACTGTGTACATAATTGCTTTATTTTTATTTTTTGATTTTGTATCGCATTTTGGAAAATAGAAGAATATTTTCTTATAAGTATTATGTATCTTTATTATACGAGCGGCTATTATCGAATTTAATTATAATTTAGGCACAGATGTGAAAATAATAAATTCTCTAATGGAATGTTTTTTGGTATGATGGTGATAATCCAGGCGAATGATATTGAAAACATATTTTTGGTGTGCGGTTAAAATTAGGATTTTCCAAAAATATTTTTAAAATACATTTTTTGAAGTTTTTAATTAAATATTTTATACCACAAAAAATTTATTTTTGATTTTTCTATGGTACACTAACATTCACATATTTGAGTGAGTATTCGGGTACCAAATTGTAACACCTTTCTTAAAACAATTGTTGGCCTGAATTTTCTATATTATCTATCTATTTCAGTTCTCGCAAAATTTTGAAATTAGGCCAAATTTATTTAATTTGCACTTGTTTACCAGGATTGTGAACTTTTAATAAATTGTTCCAATTATAAGATTTGCAATTTTTCATGCAAACATTTTATGATATTTTTCTTAAATGTTATATTTTTAGAATTTAGAATACTAATTTTCGATGAGAAAGTAATTGTTTTCAGTCTTTATTGATAGTACATTTTTAAAGATATAATGTAAAACATTTCTGTATTTAAACCCTAAAATGATAGATATCGATTTAATGGCGAAATTTACAACCTTTTGCAAAACCCTATCCAGTTTAGCACCAGCTATAAAAAAATATGAGTGACCGAAAAAATATATTGTTTCTTATAATATCAAACTAGACCTACAAAATCACCTATGAGAGATAGCTCGAATCTTTCAAAAAAGTTGAACTCAACTCATTAGTGTTAAACTAGTAATAAAGTTTACAGATATACTCGTATGTATAAGGCTGATGGTCCTAAACAAAGTATCAAGTGAATACACGTAGCAATATTCAAATAATGAATAAACAATTAAACTAGTATGCACTAGCGACATCTTTCGTAATGTAGATAAAACGGAAATTAAATTAAAAATTTGGTAGGGCCCTTATAAAACGCGGTGCCACCATTTTTTACTACATACAATTGTCAAAATGTTTAAACAATTGAAACAGATAAAAAGTTAAAAGAAATACCACAAATCCCGAAAGAGTTAATTCACGGTTAGGATGAAACACGATCATGTGTTGCGTTCGTTACTCACGTTCGAAAACATTGAAACGAAGATTTTTCGATTTCGTAAAATACGAAATCGTAAATTCGATCCGCCGCGAATATTCCTATTATGAAACTTTTTTTTTGTCGTAAAATTTAAGACCATGAAGTCCTTATGTTTTAGCTATATAATAAAAAAATTTCAAATTAATAGTAATAAATTAAACTAGGTAGTCAATTTTTATAAAATAATTTAGTTACTTACATTTTAAAAAGTAATTAAAGTATTTTATTTTAATAAAAAAAATAATAAGTAGGTATACATTATTATTTTCGTAAATACGATATTCGTCATCTATAGAGCAGTCGAATTTTGACATTTGATTTTCGTAAAATTCGATTTCGGATTTTTTTTTGGTTCATAATAGGGCGAATTTTGCGATTTTCGAATTTTACGAAAGCAAAAAAATTTCATAATACGAATTTTCGCGGCGGATTGAATTTTACGAATTCGAAAAAATTTCATAATAGGCCTCCTGATTTTAAACTTTTAATCTTCGGGTTGGGTAAACGGTCGCACAAGTTCCTAACTCGTAAGAATTATTCTTACTGTAACCCAAACGAGTAGCATTAAAATTACAAACGCTCATTTAGTAAGCCGCTTTTATCCGAAATTATACAAGCACCATTCCTCAACCAGGTGTCCAGTGGCTCTGCAATAATCTAGAAATTCTGTATGAATTTACAGAGGAAACTGATTAGACATAGAAACTTATGTAGTTAAACGATATTCGTGAAATTAGATACTGTGTGATTGCCACTATATGTTCTCCACACTGGAACATGCACCACTAACGTCTTGATATCCGAGATACTCAAGTGAGTATTTCAAAAATTTACTTTTGGGGAATTGAATCTGTAAAAAGTTTTCATGAATTAAGCGAAACACAACCGACTGGCCCATAGCACAGACCAAAAGGTACTCTGAGGTATTCAATTAACCACCCGAGGTCACAAAACCTGTGTATTTAATCGATTCGTCCGTTATAGGAATGAGATTAAAACCATGTTTCAGATCAATAGGGGAAAATATTTATTTATTATGCATTCCCTAATATGTATAACTTTGCTCCAATAATCCCCAGAAAACTCGATCCTGTATATGGTTCTTCAACTCATTGTTTTATTTTCAAATGGTGTCTATATTACATCCAAGGTAAAAAAAATGTTAATATCCACAATTTATCATCCAAACTGGCCATCGGCGAGTTAGCAATTAATTTTTCAAAATATTTTTTGCATTATACATATTCCAAAAGATGAATATATTGTAAATCAAGATTTGAAAATAACGATTTTCTTTTACATTTTAGCCATTATTTAAGCGCAATTAGAAAACAATCGTTTTTGAAAAAAGTAAATAATAACGAGCTGATACCAATATTAGCTTGGCACAGATTTGTAAACATTTTTTGAGCTCGAGTACCGGTAGTGGAGAAGATTTGTTTGCGTTCAAGAAAACTCGCAAGAAAGTGCAAATTACATTGCTTGATGTAATTAAAATACATTTGGTTAATTACAGCAATTCAGTAATTGAAATGCAAGTTAATGTAAAAATTTATGTGTCGATTTATTAAAGTCAAGTTTATAAAGCCAGTACTGGTGCAAATGAACAAACTCCTGTATTTTATCGTGATTTTTTTTTTATATTCTGGTAACATTTTTTATTTTAAAATTACAAATTTCTCAGTAATTAAAATGATAAAATGAAATTACAATTTCTTGAAATCAAAGTACATACATAATTAAAATATAAATTATAATTATTGGCTTATTAAAATTTAATAATAAGTTACAATTTGTAATTTGTACAAGTCGAAATTCAAACACAGGTAATTCATTACAGCCCACCCTTGAAAAAACGTAGTATATAAATCTTAATAAAGGTGAAAAAATTTCACCTTTATTAAGATTTATATACCTAAATTCAAAAGTTATTCCCAGTGGAGGTGTATATCAATTCACATTTAAAAGAAATATACCAATTTTAAAAAATGGTTATTGGTTTTGATAAAGTCTATAAGCACAAGATAAAGTTTAAATTTAAGGAAAAAGTTAAAATTACATGCTAGAGTCTTGTTAAAATGTTAGAAACTGTTTGGTACGTCTATAATAGTTTTCATGTCCTATGCCATGTCTTTCCTTATTTTCTCTTCTCGGAAATAATTTTTCCTGAAAAAATTGTATCATTAATTTATTATAACTCTGCTCCTATATTTCGATATGCTAGGGTTGACGACAAGCTTGCGATAGCTGCAAATATCAATTTTTTAATCGTGTTGTATGTTTCTGGAAGTATATCATGGACGTTTTAGTGCCACTAATGGCTGACTATTTGAATTTTCATATAATTTTCTCACTGTAGTTCGTGTCCTTATAAAATACATATCCCTCGCCTACTAAACGTTGATTGCAGTCTTCATGTATTTCATACCGTTTTTATCGTTCTCGTTTGCCTTAATTTTAAATATTGTTATTTCGTCTGATACGGGTTTCTTCCATTAATTGTTCTAAAGGCATTTAAAATAGTTTTTTCTTAAGTATATTGAGGCATAGTATACATACATAATTCATAGCGTTTTCAATATTTTTAGTAGTTTGGTCAGTCTGATGAATCGATCGATTTTTTTAATTTAAAGAATTCAATATTTCATGGCTTTGAAACAAAATTTCCACACGTAGATGTATAATTTTACAATAACCAATTGTGCGAGTCAATTTTTTTGATAAAAACAATTCAACAAAAAAATTTAATTGATCTAAAATTATGAACTCCACAAACAATTAAAAGAAATAGTCTTCAGCTAAATTGATAGAAAATAGAAAAGTTCACAATTTTAAAGAAATGTAATGAAGAACCCACAAAAGCAGTTTAAGGCGACTGTTCGAGTGCGAATTTTTGTGCGAATATTTAGAATCAGACTTTTCCGCTTATCAAATTACGCTCATAAAAGATAAAATATTTTTAACTTTAAGCAGAAAATTCGCAGACGACCAACCTAATCATAAAGAAAAATAAAATTTTGAGCTACATTGTGCTCAATAAATAGGGGGAAAAGTTTGATTCTAAATATTCGCACAAAAATTCGCACTCGAACAAGTCGCCTTTAAAGTTAAAACACTCGAATATGACATAAAAGTTGAAAGAGAGCAAGTCATTGATTAGGATTTAGAACTCAAATCAATCGATATTCGTATAATATGGTATTCCCATGCAATTACGAACCTGTTTCGAGAAATATTGTTTAGCCAGATAAATTCTCTTAGAGAAAATAGTGCCAGCAGTAAGCAATCTAAAAAACAGTCAACATTAAAAGGCCGAAGGATATCATATCAAAGATTTAATTGTCATTACAAATGGAAATAAAAAATTAAATCCATTTTTCCTTTGCCATGCCGTAACACATAGAGGTCTCATCCCTTTAAATCAATCTACAAAAAAGTCTTGAATATTTACACATACACCCAAACCTGTTCCTCCACGATGTTTTTTGCACGATTTTGAAATAAGACGGTGAACAAAAATAAAATAGTCCTGCTTGTACACAAAAAATAATTAAGGGGATTCACATTACTTGCATTTGGCATTCAGTTGTTAAAAGTCTTAGCAGTCCAGTCGTCTAATATATATAAAATTCAAAAGATTACGTAGCTTGAATGCATATGCACGTTCTCACTGTGTGTCTGTCGGTGGGGAAGGATCAAGAAAAACGTGAGACCAACCCGATAAAATTTGGAAATCTAAAATTTGAAAGCGATGACTTGCTAGAGGCCTTTCCATTTATAAAGCTTCAATAACATTAAAATCCCAGTTTGCAACACATGGAAGATTGTAATAAACTGTCTTTTGTAGGCACAAGTTCTTTATAAAAAGGCATTGAATTCAATTTGCCGTGAATATTCTGTTTTAGAAAAATTACTTGCCATTAATTTAAATAAAATACCGTTCTGGTGATAAATCTACGTTCTCTGAAAATATCAAAAGTAATAATATCTTTCAGTAGAGAGAGAAATTCTGATTCACACAGTTGAAATTTAAAGTAACATTCAAGTAATGAAAGCCAGTAAATCGCTAGAGAAAAAAGTTTCCTTTTCATTATTTTGCGGGGTACGATTTATTTACTGGCAGTTAAAATATATCATTTTCATGCATAAAACATTCACAATCATTATCATTATAAGCGAAACTACGTAGCTTTTAACGTGAAGGTTGTTTCACGAAGAAAATACTAAGCTGTAGTTTTAAGAATAATATTATAAAATGTTCTTACTCACTTTCGTATAGTTTACGGAGCAAAGTGTGGTATTTTCCACAAGATTTAAGCTTGATCCAACAACGATGACGATATTAATATATGAATTATACAAAACACGATTGTATCATTATTTTAGGAAACTACAAGAACATTTTTTATTCTACTATTCAAATTTCACAGCTCTAAATTTCGTATTTAATGTTCCCATTTGCATTTTTTTGAATGGTGGAAAATAAAATCTTGCTATGATGTTTTAACACGATTCTAGAATAAATGAAAAATTCGAATTACATAAAAATAAAATTTATTCAAATAACCGAGTACATATCTGATACTGTAACAAAATTAAAAAATTAAAGTCTTTAAAATATTTAAAGCTTTAGTAGGATTTACTTATAGGTAAATTCCCCAACATCAAACAATAAAACAATACCTAATCCCAATACAAATCAAATTTATTTCTACAAAAATAATAAATCTAGCTCCCTTGAGGTACGTACATACGTCCTTACAATACATTTTCTACATATAAAATGTTCAAAAGATAAATAAAATACGAGTGTGTAATTATTGCTGTGGGATTTGATGACGTTCGATTTAAATTTCTTATTGTTCTAAATTTAGAACAATCTATAACATCTCCAATGTTTGATACACAAATTTTATGATAAAATGTATCCAACCCTTTTTCTTGTACGGTATTAAATAAAACAGGAACCAGATTCCGCTAATTATTTGATAATTAAACGGAAATTAAGAAAAATTATTAATCTAATATCTGAATCCACCTGGTTACACCCAAACCGCTTGGATCTCAGAATAAATATATTTTCTTTATCATAAGGAGAAATTGTACCGCACCACACACTACAGTCTATTGTATATACATAGTTTGGATTGTAATAAAATTTTAATGGAATTTAATGGAATTTTAAATGTTTATCATCGACAGCCTTGACCTTTAAAAAGTTGGTGTGCGGTGGTATTTAATTTCGATTCGATTGGCTTTCTATTATTCATTTCCCTCATCCTATTTACATAAAAAACTTATTATATCCATCGGTATCCATAATTACACCAATGTAATCATTTGAATGTGTGTGTGTGTGTGTGTTTCTATCGTATGCCCCACTATAGTCCACAAAGTTTTTCCAATTTTCTAGTCGTAGGATAATTAAATAGTTTTCCTTTTGTATCGTTTTTCGTCTACACAATCGCGTTTCTGTATTATCGAACAGACATATTTTATAAATTTTCCTTTCTTACATACCAACCAAATTCTAAATTGTATTTCTCATAATTCATACGTGAAAATTCCCCGGTTGAAAATCATACAAAAAAAAATTGTACGTAACGCACGAAAAATAAAATCGGGATGTCTATAGTAAATCAAGAGGTGTAACAAAAAAAAATTGTTTTTTGGTAATAATTCGCACAATCGTTGTTGTTATTTTGTGTTATCATTATTATCTCGCGCGATATAATTTTATTTAATGGAGTGATTCAAGTTTTTCATTTGAACGAGTTTAATAAATTAATTTATATCGTTTTTAGCTTTTCAAAAAAAAAAATAAAATAAAAAGGAAAAAGATAAATAAAAAGTTCTCATTCAAATGATTTAGGTAAATAACACAAAAACTGTTTAATTTGTATAAAATTGATTTATATTTAATAAATTTTTTTCGTGAAAAATTTTCCACCTATATAAAAGTGTGTGCGATGATTAATTCCTAAAAATATATATATATATTATATATACCTCAAATGGAGTGGGAAATTTAAAGTGTTTCCTCGCACCTACTCGTTATTTTGAGTGTGAGTGTACGTCATACAGATGAATTTGTTGTGTATAAATTGAATTAATAGTTGATTTTAAATTACAATTTTGAATGATGTGTGATTTATGTTGGGAAAACAATTTAAATTTCCCATATATTGCATATCTATGTATAAGATGTTCAACAAATTAACTAGTTATAATAATTTCTACATGTCCCATAAAATTCAAATCCTTTTATGTACGCAAATATTTGAAAAATCGTTTAACCCATAATAAAAACGGGATAACAAAATATTTTAAATATTTTTTTATGTATGATGTAGTGTGAAATTTCTTAAAAGCTTTCGTCCTTTTGTGAAGAAAACTTAAAACGTGACTTGAAATTCAATTATTTATTTTGTGAGATGACAATATGGGTTGCACGGAAATTTTGATGTTTTCCTGTTTTGGCATTTTCACAGTGTCTTTTTTTTCATTTTTCTCCAGCTAAACAAATATAGTAATTAGGAAAAATGGTGTACTATAACTTAATTAATTATTCATAAATTAGCATTAGCACAATATAGCGCTCACAGTACGTACAAAACCATAACGTTTTAATTTACATAAATTTGTAACACAAAGGTTAGAGATATAAAATTTTGTATACACATATAGATAGTAGTGCTAGGTCGGAAAAAATTATTTTATACTACTCCGGGCGTTTTTTTTAAAAAAATGTTAATACAGTATAATAAATTTTTCCAGATTGATTTACACAGCTAAACGTTATTTAATTATGTGTTCGCTTGTTTAATAATTTAAAATAAAATGTACAAAAAATTGATTTTTTCTTGCGGGGGCTTTAAAATTTCTAGACCATCCAAATATTCTGTGGAAAAATTTAAAATACTAGATAAATAAATAATTTGGAAAATTAAATTAACTTTTCTTTATTTTCATTTCTATTCCGTTTAATAATTATTATTCCATAATGAATTCTGAGAAATACAAATATTATTATATGGTTTGTTTTTATTCTTATTTCACTAGTTTATGTAACTGTGTGGGTGAAATAAATCATCTACTTTTGTACATTTTCGAATTTATATTACGATGATAAATGAAATTGAAATCGGTTTGTCTGTCTTTAAATTATATGTACCTAGCCAAATTGTAGACAGTATTGGGTGGTATTACAATTTTAAATTAAAATAAGTCAACACGTACCTGGTAATGTCCTCTGGGTTGAATCTTTCTTTCTTCAATTTCTTTTGGAAAATTTCTAATAATAAAAGGTTTAGATAGAACTTACCGAAGCGTTAACTACGTGCTGTCATACTGCGCTCACTGTTTGACATTTATTATCAGAATTATTTTCTTTGAAAATCAGTTGTCATCCGTCTTGAACTACACACGTACAAGATCCAGTTGGTTACGATTAGATTACATTGTGTTTAGCGATGAGGCTCATTTTTGGATTAACGGGTTTGTCAATAAGCAAAATTGCCGCATATGGAGTGTGACCAATCCAAAAGAGACTCTGTTTCATTACATACAGAAAAATGCGTTTGGTGCGGTTTACACGCTATGATGGCATCATCCGAGCTATATAGATAGTTACCACACTATGATCAATTATTTTTGACGCTTTGGAGGCCAACATTGTTCAGCCAGCAGTGCTCGAAAAAGTGGACCAAAATTGAGCATCCAGAATGCATTGAATTTTCTAATCTATATATGTGTGCCTGATATGAACAGACGCTCATTTAAACTAAGTTAGTTTACGGATAGTAGTGTCACACAGCTTTATTTATTTACTTGACCTTAAGCTCAAAAAAAATTCGCTTCGAAATTTTGTATCCCTAGATTTTTACTAAAGAAGTGAAACCCGTTATTAGAGATTTGAGTTATAAGGTTAAACGGGTGATACTAATATTCAACTTTTTAGTTAGGACTGTAGGCTAAAAAAATTGTATCTGGGTAGTAAGGAATATAAAATCTAGCAATTAATATACGACACACAATCTTGGCCATAGACGTAGAAAATGGAAAAATTATAAAAATTTTGATTCTGATAGATCCAAAAAATACGCCACACAATAATTTTATTGTTTTCACGCCTCAAGGCGATGGCAATTCCATATACTAATTTCCATATACGATGTTATTATATGGAAATTCAAATTAAATTGTGATGAATTTTAATAATAATGAATTTAATTTAATTAAAACAATTATTTTATTTTTAATATTTAATTTTCCGAACTACACATATTAGACATTTTGAACATTTTGCAAATTAAACAGAAAACTATTTCTTTAATCGATAGCTTCTTGATTATCTCGTTCAAAAATAAAATTTGAATCTCCTCCAACATTGTCTTCGAAATCTACGAGGTCTTCTGAAAAATCTAATACATCAATGTGCTCCACAATATAGGATCACACAGCATGCCACTATTGTTTTAATTGAGCTTTCAATTTTTAATTCTAAATTATTCTTAAAGATGCACGTCCATCTTATCTTCATTTGACAAAACGTGCATTCGATAATTGATCGGGCTTTATTATGGGCAATGTTAAATTGACGCTGTGCTGGTTTTATTCAGAACCAGATGTGGTTTTGAATGGAATAATTATTCCAACTTGTGCCAATCTACAGCTGTTACCACTATCTCCAAGGTAATAAAAGCCTTTCGGTGAAAAATTTCCTTTTTTGTACAGAGAACCTCTATGCCTTAGAACTCTTTGGCCATGTACGAAGCCAAAAAAGCCACTACAGCAGCCCTTGCCCATGGTATGGTTATATTTACATGACACCCATCAATCGTGCCAACTGCATTGGAAAATATTGCTGTTCTAGCACGTCTATTAAAGCCCAATCCGATACCTTCAAACACTTCTTGGCTGGGGTGTTTAATAACTTGTCCACATATGCTCACGTAAATTCTAGTATTTTTATACTACGTCTGCTACAGTTGGTTTTGACATATTAAAGGACACTTCTGTTACCCGCTCCGCTAGCCAACCAAACTAAAAAAATAACATTTTAAATTTAGATGACAATCCATGGCAGCATTTACTGAACCGTCTAACAATTTCATTAAAAGATTCTAATGTAATCCTTAAATAACGCCTTATAGCAGTTCTATCATTCGCCATGATTTGGATGAAATGGTTATTTTGTGTACTATTAAAATTTGTAAATATTTATATCATTACTCTTTTATTTGATGTAGATACAGCATTTCCATCAATTGAGAGTGATTTATATAAAATAAAACTAGCAATTATTAAATATTTTTAGTTTACTTACTATAAATAGCAATACTAACAATATAATTACTATATTTAATTTAAATAATTTAATAACAATTTTAAATTTAAACTTTCCTGATGTGTTGTATGTTTGACAGATCAAGATAGAATAGAATAAAAAATTAATTCTAAATTATACTGCCATCTGTTAATATTACTGTTGAACTGTAATAATAATACAAGTTTAGTCGATTTAGAACAAATTCGGACGCGTTCTTATCTGTTTTTTAATCACTCAGTAAAATCAGGATTTTATGGATATTTGATTGATTTTTTGTATCGATAAAATTAACGTGTGGTTCCTTCTCTGGGGCTGGCATGTTCTAACATCACCAGTTTTCGATAATTTATCGAAGTTTATTTATCGTTTCTGTAGAATAAAATTTGTCTCTGTTTTAATTTGTATATCGTTAACCAGCCTGCTAGATTGCAACATTGTGATGTTTCTACCCAGCAGGAAATCCATTGACGACACATCAGCGACAATCAAGCATGACACGTATTATATATGTAGATATTTATCAACAACTGAGACTAATTTTCGTTTGTGTCTAGTCTGAGATAAATCGTTTATGGATCAATTACAGAATATTTACTTACCAATTCCATAAACAAACTGATAACACCTTTTACAGAAAATAATATAATGGCGTTGTCACAAAGAAAGAACATAAAAATTATTTCAATCCTCTCGCCATTTTAAAAGTACATGCTTGATAGAATAAGAAAGACCGAAGACTTGTTATATATGTTTGGCGTAAGAAAGTGGAAGTTTTTTAATGTGAGAAGACATGTTTATGACATGTCTCACAATTGTCGTCGACCGTAGACTTTAATTGGACAAATCATATGAGAAACTAATATGACTTGTCATCACTAAATCATTTAGTCAACATACCATCAAAAATCGTCCAGAAAGTATTTTTTGTCTTTTTCTTACGCACTTAGAAAAAAAGGTAAGAAAGAGCACGGCACATGCATGTTGACAAATTTCCAACTGGGTACTGCGTTTCTATCACCAAATACTTTATCTTCGATTCTAGAACGCAAATGAGTGAAATAGATAATGTTCAAATATAGGTTGTGATAGCAATAGAGAAGAAATAATTGACAAACGAAACAGAAGTCAAATTAATTCTAGCAGAAAGAGACGTAGATATCGATAAAATATCGGAAAATGGTTAAAATTATTTTCTCAATAATTTTAAGTGATTTTTAGAAATTATATTTTTTTTTGCCTTAAATCCTCAGGTCAATTTTTAGTTTAGTGACATATCTGGAATGAATCGATATAACTTGATTGAGATGAATCGTATAATAGATGTCGTAGACGAATCTTATGTGACATGTCTGAGATGAATTGTATGTGATATATGAATCGTATGTGATAAATTCCAAATTTATTTATTGCAAAATAATAAACAATGTGTTAACCTGCCCTTAACCATCATCCTCCTCGGCATAAATGGATGCGTTTGCATTTTTGTTGAATAAAAAAAAATTGAAAATCTATTTTGTTAAAATTTTCCCAATAAAAAAAATACGAAATTTTTACTTATCAATTCGGCAAACAAAATTTTGACCGCATAAAAAATAAAACAACAATATTAGTTGCTATAGTAGTGTGAAGTGTACATGAAAATAATGAAATGCAAAATTTTTCATATCTCCCGATTGTTTACTTACGCCATCAATTGATTTAATATGAGAAACATCGAAGACTCGTCACTCATGTTTCGCTTAAGACATTTTCATGAAAGAGCTGAAATATATGATCAATATATAATCAATGGGCAAGTAATTTGTGAAATTATTGTGACGTGTCATTAATTAGTCATTTAGTCAACGTACCATCAAAAATAGACAAACAATTATTTTTTGCTTTTCCTTAACAAAGGACCTAAACGTAGGTCTTCCGTAAAATAATATTCACATGTATGTTGACAAATATCCAACTGGATAATTTCACAAGCCGAACTGTTGAGGTTACATGTTGAACCGAAATGTTGACTGACTGAAAATTTAACGAAAAGTCCGACATGTAAATTGCGACCCAAACGAAATTGTGACTGAAATGTTAACCGAATCAGTCAGTTAACATTAGATTGGTTGAGCCGGTTTTATTTTTCAGTATAACATGCAAACCTCCAACTGACTAAAATAACTCTCAATAGAAAATGAGATTCGGTTCGTGGATGTTCAAACAAGATAATAAATTAATATTTTGTGCTTGATTCATTTTGATGCGCTTTCTAATTTTTTTTTAATATCCGATTAAAAATTTCGTTTAGTCACAATTTAAGTCGGCCACTTTTCGATTCAAATACCTCAGTATATGTCGGTCTTATAAAACCAAAGATTATAAATATCATGATATGTGCCTCCGAATATCTATTTCAATATCGTTAACGACCGGCGGAAGGCAACAGACAACGGGGCTTAAACCACATCTGTTAAGCTGAGCTTTAAACCACCTCCGCTAACACAAAATTTTGTGCTCGTTCAGTCGGGCAGGATTTAAATAATACAAGACCCCTATTACCAAAGCCAACGTTGACTTTGTCCTCGCCACTATAAACAAAAAAATTTTAATAAATCTTGATTGTAAAATTACTAGTTATTTATGAGCTTTTAATTAAGAGAAATTTCGAATTTTAAGCTCACTCTTACAACCAAAAACAATCCGTTAATTGTTAGGATAAGGAAACTAACGCATATTATTTAAATTTATGTATAAAAGACAAATAAAAAATTGCAAAATTTGATCTACAATGTCAAATAAAATTTAATGATTTATGAGCTCACGAAATGCATATAGTTTGATAGCCGGTGCCCCCAGTAATAATACCATTTCAATTTCACAAGTAAAGACGACCAATTTTTTAAAAATTACATAAATTAAATATTTCAATATCGGATATAATGTTTCGATTTACGAGCTCACGATCACGATAAACGGGTTGTCTCTTATTTTAAGTGTTAGCTTAAAAATCGAAGTTAACTTAATTTTACAATACAAATTTTTTCAAAAATATTCTGTTTTAAGGAGTGGTGTATTTAAATTGAGCTGCACATTTTTTGTTTGCAGCATTGAAAAGCTCATAATTCTGCACTGATTGTTCTTCCAATATTAGAAAGTGTGTGTGTGTATACGTTAATTGTTGTTTTCAATGGTTGGAATTAATGGCCATTCTCACTTACCAAAGCAGAAAAACATAAACTATTTAAACAAAACATGAATTCATTAAAATAACGAGAATATTGGTGGTATGGACGAGTTATGCTTTTCGATACTTGTCTCCTCCACAAAATTTCGATAGCTAACTGAAACTAACAACATTTACTTTTACTATTTCCACTTAAACATGTGAATTTATCTTAAATTTTTAATTTTTTACCGAAATGAAAAGCTTTTAATACCGTCCCCCTTTAATATGTACAGAAAATTATTTTATTTATTTATTTTTATTTTTTTTTTTTTTTTATAAAAGCATCTCTTTTATGTAAATTTTATTTTATAGTGACGAAATTTTAAAAAGCTTTTTAACTATAAAATAAAGTATTTACATTGCATCCTTTGAGGTTTACCGACCTTTTCGATCTATAAATAATTAATAATAAAAACACCATTTTATAGACGCATTCATTAAACACACAGATACACACTATACATGAGCAAATGTCAGAAAAACGTATAAGAAAATTATTAAGAACTCTCTCAAACAGCATTGGTTTTATAAATAACTTAAATCCAAACAGAGCAGAAGATATACAAAAATTTCGTTCTTCTCGAGAAATAAATAAGTTTTCCTTTAATTTTCGGTTGGTTGTGCAAAAAAAATGGTTATGTCTTGAAATAAATTTATGAATTTTTATTTTATTATGCTACAACGAGCAGAGTACACAGCAGTCGAACGCTCGTATACTTAATACGTACACTAAAAATGAAAATTCAATTTTTATTTCATTTTAAGTTATAAAATTTTCCCATGTTATATACTGTGCTGTGTGTGTGTGTATGGGTATATGTATATGGTGTGTTGAAAGGTTTTCCAAAGAAAATTTGTTTTTTTTTTTTATTAAAATTTAATTTTATTGCCGTATATACGACTTGTAATTCTTATGTACCCTCTCGATGCTGAGTATAGAGTAATGTTTCATATCACCTATTCGAGGAATATTCATATATGAAGTAGCTCCAACAGTTTTTTAGGAATATTAAATTAAGTTTTACGCCAACTGACGTATAAAAATTAAAAACTAATAAAGAAGTTTGAACTAATTTATTATTAACGTTTTATTTGTTTTTGATTGGGAGATGAAATATGGTGTGGGCGAACAGTATTTAAATATGTATTCCTAAAACCAATAACATGTCTTATTTATGATTTAATTAGAATTCCATCAGCTTTTGAATTATTTATGTTTACGTAACTCATAAATTAATTATTAAATATTTTTCTTATGTTAACAATATCTCAAGAAATATATTATGTGCAAATCAATATTCTAGTATAATGAACTAGAAAAGATAAAATACCAAAATACATTTTTCTTCCCCTATCCCATTATAACTTTTATCAATTTGTTGAAAAAATACAGTGACGTCATGGATTTAATATTTACGTCATTTCTATAATAAACTCTTTTTGTTATCAGAATGACGTATTTTCCGTATACATTTAGCTTTCAGATAGACAACAATACAAAATGGTGGGAAACACAAATAAAAAGAAACTGTTGAAAATTGTATATAATAATAATGGGGTGTTGGGATGGTTGATTAAATTATTTTCTTATTTATACAAAAGGTTATATTCATTCATTTCGTGCTTAATAGTTTAGCTTGGGAATACATGTAAAATATTGAAAAAAAAAATTTGCTGTTCTTGGCACTCTGTGTGTACAAGGATACTGTCTAAAAAGCACATGGGAATTAGACGATTTATAACAGAACGGTAGAAGCTAATTTTTGGGTGTCTTAATTTTAACAAAAAAAGGACACCACAAAAAAGATTCTGTCCATCAAACAATTAAGAATTCTTTAATTTAATTTTAGTGTTTTATTGTAAATTACGGTCAGATCGGTGCCATACAAAAAGGAAACGTCTGTACCAATAACAAACAAGTTAAAAGCACAGGCGAACATCTCCATTTTCCAATCTTCGTATTATTGTGTATACAATATTTTCTGTTTTGTTTCCTTAATTAATTTAGAAATAAAAAAATAATTATAATGACGTCAAGAATGAAAATAAAACTCGTAAATAAATAAAAATGTACATAAACATAAATACAATTACATATAAGGTAAAGGTATACAACGTTAGCAATATACTTATATCTACTTCTTCTATCGAGAGAATTTTCCCAACTTTATGCTTTCCTCCGTTTGTATAGCATTCTTCAAGGAGGAAGATAAATCGTTTTCACAACACAGTAAAAAAAATCTTTAGATAATTTATGATTAACTTAAAATGAATTCTTCTATATACCGGTATTAACTTAGTGCTTTTTGTGTTTCTTTTATTTGTGTTACATATTACAAGTAATGGATTTCTTGGATTTCGTTTTATTATAATATATAGAAAAGTTAAAAAGTCCCGGAAGATGGTGATTATTTAATCGATATAATATGATAAGATGTTGTCTTTAATTTGTACGTGAATTTTAAACAAGGAGGCAGCTAAGAAATTGTTTTTTAACGGATTCAACTTTTAAAGTAACTCACTCACCAAATATTCATGTTGTATTATTAAGTCTAGACGATATCATTTGAATGTTTGGATATCATTTCAGATAAATAGCACCTGAGACAAATTGGTTAAAATTGTGTTTGGTAATGTCGAAATCCGGTATAAATGCAAGATAAACATCAATTTTACGATTTTTCTTTTAGTTTGTGAAAAATTTATGAGACAGACGTGTCTTTCAAAATACCATTTTATTTAAAGTGATAATATCTAGGATTGTTGAAGCTTAATTTTTTTTTTCTTTTGTACTACTTAGTTCAATTTGTAATAGATTCCAATAATTCTCAAATAGTTTAAAATTAAATTTATCACGTTTTGTGATGCTACATGATTTTATTGTTATATTTTAATATTTAATCAAATTATGGATTTACATGTGATACAGTTTTCTATAGATAAAATTTAATCACTCAACATGTTGCTTATAAATTGAATTTAACATTTTTCATAAAAAAATGTGAAAAAAGCTTTTTAAAATTAATCGAGATTTATTAGAAAAGCTTCTCAATAAATTTATCATTTTTCATTATTAATTTAGAAGCTTTTAAACTAAAAATTGAAATACATATTTTGAATAAAAGTTTAGCATTTAAAACATGATTAAAAGGTTATATGTCTTAAGGAAATTTTATTGTAATTTATTTGAATATATTTCCAATATTTTTTTAGAATTGTTCTTGATTAATCTTTTATAATAACATCTAAAAATGTCATTCGATTGGATTAGAATACTTGTTGTGAACCAAGCATCGAATTCAAGCATCGGTTGGGTGTCTTGAAACTATATTTGAAAATAAGAATACAAATAAGATCCCATGATAATCCAACTTTTACCATGTTCAGTTATGAAGTGGTCAAATTCCTAATAAATATGCGCATTTTTAAATTTCAGGATTTCGATAAGCGTCATATCGTACTGATACCGTGAAGATGCGTATTAAACACATCCATCACATAAACGGATATGATAATGGACGTGTTCAATTGAGGCAAAATAGTAAAAAAACACATTATTTTATCTCATCCTAACTTCATTTGATAGTATTACACATGTCATCTACAAATTTTCAGTAGTATGTTACAAATTTGTTCCGTACAAGTATTCTCATGATGAACAGTTTCGAGGATTCCAGTTGATTGGACATTAAAAGATGTCTAACATTATTTCAATAGATGTTGGTAGTATAAAATGTAATGAAGTCAAAATAATACTCTTTTGTGAAGTACTGTTTTAATCTATCCTGTATGGAACAGGATAGATTGAAACAGTTCTTCAGTACATGACAAAACAGTACATTGTACAGTACTGGATTATTAGTATATTATCTAGTAGAATGTGCCTTCACTTAAAGTAATTATAAAACAATTTTGATTGGAGATTGAGTTTAATTTAAAGTACAATACAATTTTCCTTCACTTAACAGTTGTAGAAAATATTTCAATATAAATTTTGTCTTTTACTTTTTTGTGATGTCCTGTTTTGTGACGTCTTGTTTTAGCACATCTTTTTATGAAATGTACCGTTCTGTCAAAAAATTGCTGACAAAAAAAATAAATGTAAATTATTAATATTTTCTAGTTGGAGTTTCTCATTTTCGTTCTCAACAATTAGAAAAAAAAGAACAAATATCTGCTTCGTCAAAATTCATTCGTCTCCTGCCATCTTTTGGATAATTAACTAAGTTCTAACCGATAGTGTGAGAAGTAGTGATAAATGTAATTATTGTACTTTAGACATACAATCTGGACAACGAAACTGATGGGGGACAGACAGACAAAAATTTTAAAAACACTGTACTTGATGATGTATAGAAGACAAAAGCTTAAACGTCTCTATAAAATTGTTCAACTGTAATATGTATAAGGGGTTTTAAAATCATAATTAATCACTAAGCGCATCGACGTTTTTCGCGATATTTTTCGATTTCTCTTTTATTTTCAAACCAACTCTTTGTTCCGTTCCTTTATTGCCTATCACTATATATTGCCGTTTAGAAATTTAGACCCATTTAGTTCAGATTTGGCACAGCATTGAAATATGTAATAATACCAAATAATAATAGCTTTAAAAATTATATACCTAAGCTCTAATTTTATGTTTATGTTCGTCGAGGGACCAGAACAAAGACTTGAAAAACACTTTTCGTTTTTATTATAACATAAACATGCTGCTGTTGTTTTGATACTTTTTAAACAGAAGCACAGCACTTGAAGAAAACATTTTCCCATTTTGATTAAATTTTACAAATTTGCACAGAAGTTTAATAAAAATGGAATTATGTGAATATGTAAAATAAAATACAAAATACAATAAAACGAATGTACAGTGCATGAAGTAGAAATAATAAAAAATCTATTGCTTTTTATTTATTATTATATGTCATGGCAATACTTTTTTATTATTTGTCCTGAAAATGATTTTTTATTTAATGCTGTGTTTAACACAGCGACTAAATGAAAAAAAAAAAATAAAATTGTCATGAAAAGTGAAATAAATAGATAATCGCACTAAACGAAAATCATCATAATGTTGGTGGTTTCATTGTGGCAGATGCATATTTACTAAAATACTACATATTTTGTATCCCAATAGTCAACCGTTTAAATTATGGATGTACCATACCCTCTCATCCCTTAAACTTAATTGTATTATGTCTCTCTCGTGTAATATTTGCATAACGTTCCACATCACTATATACAGAACACTATTTATGTATAAAACCTATAGAGTAGTTTGAGGTATCGTTTAGCTTCGCCTTTATTAAATTATACATAATAATTTATTTATTAACCGAAATCCTCAAATGAGAATTTATTTAACGGCCCACAAATCGACTCGTGGAAAAGAACCGAAATTAATTGTTAATATTTTATGTTATTGAATGCTTTTATATTTGACTAGTTAATATTTAATTTTTTAAATAGATTACATGCCTAATGTACTTTTTTTTATATTTTACAGGTTCAATAATGTTTCACGTGCGACGACGACCAGCTGATTCGCAACCTCGTCGACGAAAGAAAAAACCTTTAGGCGTTTCAAATGGTAGTACAAATGTATCAAATGATCGGGAGGGACCAACGTTAGTAGAAATAACACACAGTGGCGATGGTGGACGTAGAATAAAATTAGGCTCAGAACCAATCGAGGTAAGATAAATTTAATTTCGTCTATTTTAATGGTTTTATTTTAATTCTACCTGTATTTTACATTACGCGGTAGTAAAAAATATGCCAATTATAAATGTAAAGTGAAAAGTGCAAAACTAAATATTTTATTATTGGCAATAATAAACATGAGCCCGGAACATATTTCATTTGCACTTTACAATAAATACGTAAGCGCAAAATAGTTTGTGTATAGTAGGAGGACTCTGGTCTATTTTCGTATTCAATGTTTATAGCAACAAATTATATTTTCTTCGAGCTGCGTAAAGGGTATGGTACCAGGAACAATTTATATCCCCATCTTAAAGTTGTTCACACTGAGTTAGCGATTTGTTTGCATTCTGTTGAGTTCGATTGGCTGGACAAAAAAGTTTGTGTGGAGGTAGCGGAAATTCCACATGTTCATATGTGAAACAAAAAACTAACCTGGATGTGTTGCGAGATAAGGCTTATGAGGTAATAGTGGTTCGTCTAGTTTCGAATTTCATCCACGTTTTAAGAACTTGTCCTCAATCGGTTTCTGTGATGCAGAGATTCAAATGTTGAGCAACGGTGTGAATTTTGTTCCTACGCCAAACAAAATCAGCCTTCGATCATTTGAGAATCTCGCTGTAGATGCTGAAAACAGCCTTATTTGGCCAGACAACCCAACTAAAACCAGTGTGTGCGCTACAAATAAAGAAAGGTATTGATAAATTGATAACTTCTTCTGCTGCTTCTAATACTAACCTCAAAATGATTGGTGCAATAAATAAAACAAAAAAAATGAAAATGTTCATAGACGTTGAGGATGCCATAATAGAAAAATCGTCTCATAAACCTAAAAGTACTGGCACAAAATGTTCAAGATATATCTGAAACAACATCATTCAAAATTCGTATCCATCTTGGAATGTCAAAAATCTGTGCAAGGTGCGTTCCAAGAATGTTACACAATTATATTAAAAGAACTGCCAGTATAGAAAGGGGTACTTGGGCTCATCATTATGATGGAGAATCGAAAAATGAATCCATACGGTGATAGTGGACTATCTAGTCCAGGTGAAATTAAAAAACATTAATTTAGAAGGAATTCTAATCATCGATTTTAAAAGTAAAGGTACCAATATCACGACATCGCACTATGCTAACATTTTTTCAGCGTAAAATAAAAACAAAATTTTCAAAGTCGTACTTTTATTGCAAGACAATGTTGAGCAGCGACTTTACATCAGAATTTGAGTGCTAAACATGAACATTTCCAGACATTTCAAAATACATTATTCTAACTCGGCTCAAACTCATTTAGGCTTTAAAAATATATTTGAGAAATCACCACATTATTGTAATAATAGCAACGCTACTTTTGGCCCTCCCCCATAAAATTATATTCGCCGACTAAAATCGAACCAGTGTATGCTTTATTGTTAGCCAATTGGCTACCAAGTGTTATATCATTTCGTATTTGCGTGCACTGGCGAATAATTTATTTTAATTAACTCGAATTATAATATTTTTTCGTTTTATTTCAGGTTGGGTCTGCTAACACAAATACCTTACAATTATTTGGACCATCAATACAACCTAGGCACTGTTTAATATCACTACTAGAAGGAGTATGTACTGTAACACCGCTGCATGCTGACGCATTAACATTTGTAAATGGACATCATATACAGCAACCAACTATTTTGCATGTAAGCTAATTTTTCTAGTTTAAAAGATATCATATGAAAAGTGACCAACCAAATGGAAATATCCATCCCAAATAATTAAAGTGAACACCAACAGATTGTGCTCCGAGGCGTGCAATTTTTGTGGATATTATGTGTATCATTAACAAATATATTTTAATTTAGATTAGCTTTTGTAAATTCTGCCTGACCTTTGGATAATCGATCTATCGTCATCGTCACGATGTTTATTTGGGGATGTTTTAAAAATAACCTTAAATATTGAACTGTTCCGACACTTAAAAAGGTTTAAGTCACTGACCGTATTTCTTTTTAATATTGCGATGAAATTTAATGATTTTTATACATTTTTATTATCCGGAATTGGGGGATGAAACTCAATATAGATTAATACTTTTGTCTTGCACTGTAACAATTTATCAAGTGTTGTTTTGTATTCTTGATTAGAAATTAATTAATTTATTTTATTTTTTATAATAATTTACAGAATGGATCAGTTGTTATGTTTGGACGAGTGGCTTCGTATCGTTTTATCGATTCACCATCCGATGGTCGATACAATTTGGCGCTGTCACAATCGCAATTGGATTCGGCGTGTCTGTACGAAAGGTAAATTACATTTATTTTGGATAATTTACTTAAAAGTTAATGTTTATGTTGCGCTAATTAAAAGTGTTGTATTTTATTTTGAAAAATTATTGATGTGCGTATGCTGCCAGCGGATAGATGTGCGCTAGAAAAAGTTTTACTTAAATAATTCAACTTCTTTGAATGTGTAAACAAATTAATTATCTGTGCTCTGTGTGGTACTTACCTTTAACATAATTAAATGATTCTCTGTTCCGTTCTGCGTAGTACCTTACGTATATGCAAAAAGTATAAAAAAATGTTAGTCATTTGCATAAAAGTCTCGTTATAAAAATGGGATCTGTTTTTGTAATAAACTGATAACAGAATAAAATAATTGGTTTAGTTATTTAACTAAAAAGGGGCAGTTATTCTTATACATATTACGTGTATATACTTTCGACTCGTTTTTATTTTAATAAAGAGTAATTCAATTATCGTCTTTATGTGCATTAAATAAATTGTACATGTTTTAATCAATTTCATGATTTCTTTAGATTTTTTTTTTTTTGGATTGGGTTTGTGTTAGCTAAAAATTTTAGCTTCCAAGAATGGTTTTCATGAAAATTTCTCAATTCCTTTAAATCGTATTATGTTTATTTCTTACATTCTTCCGAATAGTAAATACGTTGGTTTGAAATTATTTGCCACTTGTTTAAGTGTTGAGAAAATTTTTGACTCCATGCACAAATTTTAACGAATAAAAAATATACGAAACAGTAAATAAACGATTTCTAGTAAAATTGTAGAAGACCTTTGATTTCACAGAATGATAGAACCAAATAGTAGCGTCAATTTATTGGAAATCTTCTATTTACTTTTCCTCCTATTTTGTTGTTTCCGAATGAAAATGCTAAATACGCGAACAAGTTTGTTATCTTAGAAATGTCAAAAGAGAAATAGAAGAAGTACAAGGAATCCGTGGAACTCATCAAAAAATTTAATCTAGCAGCCTCTCTAGAGACGCTGGAAAAAATGATGGTCGACTATTTTTTTTTTGTTAAAATTTGGGCTTAGTTCCCATACTGGGCATATATTAGAACACACAGAGAACATATTTTCTGTCTAACGTAAATCTTCCATAACCCCATAGTGTAAAACACTGAGGTTCCTCGATTTTGGGACAAAAATTATTTCCATTATAATATACCGAATTTCCAATTTTAATTTAAGTTAGTAAAGCTTTGTAATCGTGTGAAAATTGGTTGACGGATCTGACGAGGTGGGTGATATCTGTCCATCCGTATGTCCGTTTTAGTCAGTTTAGTATTAAACGATTGAAGAGCGGTTCATGAGTTTTTCTGGAAGACCTTTTCTAAACACTATGATGAAAACAACAAAAGGGTTCGCGTAAAATATGACGTACATAGATACGATGTTTTCTAAAATCATTCCAAATTTTGCTTTGTTGATGAAACAGAAATCAAAGATCTGGGTTGTCTGCATTTCAAAGTTTTCTTCAAAATTAGTGACATTTCCGTTCTGTACTGTAGGAAAACGACCCAATATTTTTCATACAATTTATTACAACTTACTCTCAACAATCTTCGATACTTCAAATCTGTCGCAAAACCATATCACAATCACCGCTAATGTGTATCGATTTTGACGTTTTTCTTCATCAAAATTGACTGAACACGTTTTAAATTTTTCATTTTGAATGTGGGCTCTCTTCGCTTAAATTGCATAAAGATAAACTCGAAGTTCATCATTAAACTGCGATCAAAATAATTGACAATTGAACTCAACCCTCATCGTTAAATCTTACAGAAGAAAAATACATTTATTAAATTAGCCCAGAAAAACGTTATATTCGACCGAATTTTAATATGTTCACACAAATAAACAAAATTTATGTATAAAAAAATTCTGATAAAAGAAAAAAGTTATCGTCTTATGATGATTATTATTATGAAAATTTATTATTCGACTTTAAGCTCATCATTAAGTTTCTTTTAATGATACTAATAAATTTCGATAATATTCATTTTGTATACAATAAACCGTCATGGTCACGTCGACGGGCAACGCGTATATCTAAATACTTTATAAAGTTTCTTATTTTGTATATTGGCAAAAAGTACCTCGAAACTGGGTCAATAATGTTTTTTTAAAGTTGAATCGGGAATATGTGATAAAAACTTATTTTATCGCAAATATCAATACTAATAATAATAAATTACTCAAAAAGCACATTGATAATGACATATTTGTCGTATTGCCAGGTAGTAACGTTAGGAAAAACGAAAATCAATAATTTTTCAAAATAAATATTTTTGTGTCTCGTAATACTCGTATGTAGTATAAATATGATGATAACATCGACAAAATGCATGTTTTTCCTTTTTTTAATGTCAACTATAATTATGTATTTGATACCATTTGTATTTCACTCTTATAGACAAACACGGTTTCATATAATTGGATTGCTGCAAATTAACTATACGTTACGTGTATCATATTATTGATGTGATAAATTTTCATCATCTCTAATACGATGATGACATTTTATTGTTGAACAATTTTCTTCATCATGATGACCATATAAATATTTACTATGCTATAAGAGTTAGTTGGCTCTGTATGTTTCATCGTGGATTGAATTCAAAATGCTTTCAAATATTTTCACACATTTTTGATTACATTTTAAGTCTTTCGCAAAATTGGATGTAACGTGTTGATTTTTGTTAATACGATATTTGGACGAACGTGTTTCAGGATTTCATACTGTTTTATAAATACCAGACATAAACTAAATCTCTTAAAATTTTTCGAATACTTTGTACTTGAACGTAAGTTAGTCTGAGAATTTAAGGTTCCAGAATGTTATATTCTCTGCATAAAATTATTCCAAGTAAATCGAAAATTACTTAGCTATGAGTTTTGACTCGAAAATCTATATACATAAAAATGGTGTAAAAATATCTCAAATCAGTTAAAGAACGGCTGAACCGATTTGGCTCAATCTTTTTTTGTTGTGTTCGAAATGGCCAGGCGATGGTTCTTACGAAAAAAAATTTTGAAAAAATTCACCGGAAAAGTCGCAAAACCCGAAAATCGAATAAAAAACCTTCTTTATATGAATTTTGTACGTACATTTTATATGAGACTGCTAGTGCAGTATTTAAAGCTTCGGCGCTTGGGACGAGAGGTACTGGATTCGAATCCCACCGGAGTACATGCAAATTCAACCATCTGTTTATTTTATCTATTTATTCTTGCGCCTTTCAATACGTCAACACGAGAGAACTTTAATGTCTTTTGCATGAACACAATGCGCTGGTTCGTTTGTTTAAAACTGCTTTGGAGACAATGACTTCCGATGATCACAATAAAATCACCAGAGCGCAGACAAAAGACCAACCGGAGGCCATGTACGCCAGTACAATGCTCCCTCTATCGACGGAATCGCAGTTGTAATTGTTGGCGAAAATGTGGAATCGCGTGATATTTACTCTGAGTTGTTCGCGGTAATCGCAACAAACATGATTCACGGTCCGTGCAGAGATCACAATCCAAATTCATCGTGTATGGCCGATCGGAAATGCATAAAACAATATCCGCGTCCGTAGCTGGCATACACAATTAGTGGAAACGAGTACGATGAAATTCGTACATTGTTCGCGATTATCATAGCGACTTGTCATCCATCGAACGCATTGGAATTGTGGAACAAATATAAGGACGAGATAGCTGATGACATTTTGCATCGAGTTCGCACTGCAACATCGAATTATGAGCTTGAAATGAACGACGGGATACGCAATGAAGCTTTGGTCATCGGGAATTGCAGCCACATTGCTGGGCGGCGGCCAGACGTCACATTCTGCATTAAAGTTGCCGATGAATATCCACACGAATGACAAGCCGGTGTGCTCAATTGCCAAGAACTCGGCGATGGCTAAAGTATTGCAAGAATGCAAAATCATCATCTGGGACGAATGGACAATGGTACTTAAACGATCATTAGAAGCGTTCAATCGAACAATCATCATATTAAAGATGACGGATGACTTAGAATCCTAACAATATTTAAAACATTTTTCATCTCGAAACCCTTTTGCATTTATCAATGCAATCTGTTCTGGGGCTAAGGCTCTCTCTGCTCTTTCGCGGTTTGCTTATTCTGTCCTTACTTTCAGTCAGCCAACCCGAGGACCTACGGCCATAGGACCGATTTAAGATAGCCTATACTGACATTGAAGATGGGTCGGCCCATGAGTTTTGCACTCCGACAGGGAGTCATAGGGTTGAGCTTCTTCCAATGAAAATGGTAGTATATGTATTTGTATATATATGATTTAAGTTACAACAAAATTTTTTGTTCGAACGAAGCGATATTCGTCTACTACTAACACTCGCTTTTGAAAGTTAAATTAGGGCCACTTTGCACTTGACAAAATTTTTGCCTGATTCAGTAGAGTCTGTAACTCAAACTACAAGCTTGAATAAAAAAATCTATCGAAAATTCCGTACAAAGCTTTGAGAAAGGTTGAGGAGAGACTTATTTGCCAATTAACTATAGGGTCAGTGTAACCCATTCTTACATGCTTTAGTTCAAAAAGTAGACGTAAGTGACCCCGAAAGGAAACCTTTGCTAAAATTCAGCGGAGAAAACTCTATAGAACACAAACTAATATTAATCAACTTCCTCTTTGAAGAATTTTCAAAGGTTGGCTCAGAAGTACGATAGTTCAGAGGCGAATAACTATTGTTGATATTCGATTAACCGCATGACGAGTGACAGCGACAAGTCAAGCTGAAAAGATGGTATTTTGTTATGATGCAATCTACAACTGGTTGCTGAGCCTTTGTCTCTCTAGCTTTCATATTGCACGTACTAGTAGTACTTGGTCCACCATAGGACAACAAGTTGTCGGGATGTTGCTCTTCGACATACACTGGCTGGTTTTTCCTGCACCACTTTATTAATCAACCCGGTGAACCGTAAAGAAAAGTAACCTCGAGAACCGAACCGAGTTAATAATGAAGTTATTTCGCCTTAATCGGGACTTTACGAGGATTATTTGTATTTAGCTAATTTATATCGCCACTGCTTGAACTCTATTTGATTCGCACCCATGAAATTCAAAATACGTTTTTTATTTATTTAATTGTCAGTCGATCAACACAAACGTGCATCACAGTCATCAACCGTTCCAAATAATTTTTTTTATGCTATCGTGATACATAGAAATGTCGTGCAACAAATATGTTGAATGGTATACACGCAACATTTAGTTAGCAACAATTAATACACGAACCTTTGTACTAGTTAAAATTAATTTAAATTTATGATTTTTGCTTGTATTTAATATATCAAAATTTTATGTTGAGCACAAATTTAGTCGCACAGATATTTTAATATTATTTATTTATAATTTAACAAATTTTATGTATTGTTTTTGTTTATTTTTATTTTTTTATTTATTTATGTATAATTTATATCACGCCTGTAATTTATTGCAAATGCATTAAAAAACTATAAATAATCAGCCGATCACCCATATCAACTACCTGGCCCGAAGATGATCGTCCTCTAAGTCCTGTGCATTCTGTAGCCCAAGCACAAACACAAAATATTAAACAAAAGTATGTAGATTTCAATGAGATAAGTAGTAGCAATAGTCGTAATTTAAGTACGACCTCAAAGCAATCATTTAATATTCATACCAATAGCAGTAGTAATCATAATAATAGTCATCATCATCATCCGTCGGCTGGCATGCAACAAGATGTTGATCAATCGTCGCAGCATAATGAGGATGGTAAGAGTGTACAGGGACATGAAGATAAAAGACGTGGACCGGATAGTAATCATTTAGATGTGCCGTACGATATTGATGGGAATACCGAAAATGAGACAAAATCCATATCTAGTATAAAATCAACGGGATCGAATCAGGATATAAGGTAGTAGTTTATAAATTTATATTTTATTCACCTGCTATAAATGTTACGCTTTTTTGTCCAACTTGTTTTTTTTAAATATATATTAAATCGAATAAAAACTAAACATTTGTATTTATATAATTTAATTTTCTTCCGCAGGAGCAACAAAATGCAACAATCATCCGAACAAGGACAAGAACCAATTCTCCCAGCTGTGTTAGAATTTCCTGAGACACATCAGGATACATTTTTAAGGAATATAATTAGCGAACTAGATGTAAATACGCCTAATTTTAAATTAGCACCGGTGTACACATTATATTTATGTGCTAGGTAAGTTACCTCATTCTTTCTATGGTTTATATACATTTTAGTGGGTGGTACAATTTTATTTTTTTGTAGTTAAATATTCAGTAGGTAATTTTTATTGTTACCGTACATTCAAAAAACTGCCCATCGTCACGCAAGCTAAGTGAGATTAAAACATGTATTATTTTACTATTTAATTAGGTAGACTTTTTTTTGTGTGATGGTTAAATATTTGAGGTGAATATGATTTATTTGTTGTTGTGCCTAATCTTTGGGGAACATTAATTATATTTGAATAATGTATAAAAAATTTCTACGAATCTAGGTTTAGCCAAATGTTAGTCATTTTAATTACCGGACAAATTTTGTTGATGAATGAGACACGTTTTTATTAGCTGATGATTTTTTTGCTGTCCAATGGAATTCTACAACTTAAAAATGTTAGTACTATGTACTTTATCTCAGTATTTTATAAAAGCATATATTATATCTCACCAGCGTTGAATCCTTCTCGGGCACTACTTAGTCCTCGTGTTTATATCTAATACTACTATGCCATTGTGTCCAGTTTTTGCTGAAATTGTCCAGTTGACCAATGCTATTAAGACCACGCCGTTTTCCAGAACCCATAATACCACTGTACCTCTATGATTCCTCTGCTGACCTCTGCCAGTCAACGTCTATTGAGATTTGCTAGCAAAATTCACACTTATTAATTTTCTTTCTCGGTCATCATAAGTGCAACAACTGGTAGTCACTTGTACAGTGTACAGTGCAATCCTTGTTTATTGTTCCTGGGCTCCACTCTGTCTGGACAGACTCGGTCTTTTTCTACCTACCTCCGTGCAGTTTAATTGATTATGGTACCCGCAAGTGAAACAATTGAAACACCTAAAATAATGTTTGACTTTGCTCGCCCCTGAATGCAGAAGTTCGATGGTTTGATTTGGCTTTAACGTGTAATAGCCGCCATATTTATCGCTTAAGTCCTCGTGGTTCTCGCGCCACACCTTCAATATATTTTTCCTTTTTCTTAAGCTTAACATCTAGGCGTACGCCTGCCCTTGTTCAAGTCTTATCACCATGGAGAAATAAAAGAATCCTACAGATATATCTTGTCTAAAGGCGAACTTCTTTTTTGTGGGACGAACCTCAATACATATCCTGATTAATCCCGATTCACGAATAGCACGTCGATTCTGGTTTTCCTATTGGCCTTTCAATCATCGCCTACGATTTTTCTGTTTATACGAGAAAAAGCCTCACGTCATTTTATTATTATTTCATCATTTGATACATTAATTGTGGCCTAATTGAACATTTTACATAATATCCAGTCGAATTATAGTCATCGATGAAGTTTATATTACATTAAAACTAGTTTTTTGAGAAGTCGATCCCTTTTCGCTCTATTTCCAGAATATTCCATCAGATGTCAGCCACTTTGCGGTAAAACGGCGAATTAAAACTAGGGAAAGTATAGAAAACGCCACCAGTGGAAAAAATTAAGCTTGCTTCAGATACAACCGAGACACTTTTTCGATTTTTAAATTGTAAATTTTAATATTAATTGTAAATAAGTTTATAGTTTTTATATTTTAATGTAATATAAAAATAATATTAAACTTTCCAAGATCACTTTTCATAGATAATTCATAGAAAAGCATGACTAAACTCTTTTTCGTAGTAATAATTTTTTCCGCGAGAGCACAGGGGTACAGGTTTCATTCATCATTTGTTACATTATTTGTCTACTAATTGAACATTTCACATAATATTCAGTAGATTTATAGTCATTTATGAAATTTGTATTACATTAAAACTAGTTTTCTTGAGAAATTAATCATATTTCGCTCTAGTTCCAAAATACTCCGTCAGATGTCAGCCACTTTGCGTTAAAAGGCGAATAGGAAAAGGAATTAGGAAAAACATTTACATATCGTTTTTGTCAAAAATATCATTTTCTGGCCTACAAAAGGTTGATCTAAGTTTTTATAATTTAGGAAATATTTTTTCCGTCTCGAAATTGGATAGGAAAAATATTCCCAATTTTATTTTGTTTTTGAAAAAATTACTACTGTTTACCATAGTATGAAAATATTTTCCTTTTTCCAGGTGTAAAAATTAAAATGCAATTTTTTCTTAGTTACTATGAGCATTTTTAATTAGGTAGGTTATTTTTATAAAAGCGGAATTAGCTTAATACCAACGTTTTATATTGAAAATATTATTGTATGCAACGAAAGTGTTTAACTAAAATGTTCACTGTACTGTTACTCCTTTTCACTAACCATTTCTAACGTAAACAGTGAACTTTACTTCCATATACCGGTGTTTCGAGGTGGCTCTTTTTTTTTGTAGAAGATCTATTATTGTTCTTAAAAATACACTTCCCGTGACGTTAACTGTGTTTGGATGACCTCAATCACGATTAACAGCAATAATCACCAATAAATACCTGTAAAATATTTCACTATACTATATGGCTCATATTCTGTGTTTGATTTTTTCATTTCCTTTTGAAAAAATTATTTCCGTCAATATTGCGTTGTTTAGAGTTGTCCGTGCCATTGTATGTCGTCCTGTCTCAGTCGCTTAATGTATTTTTTTTTTTTCGTTAAATAATTGATTTTGATCATCTCTCTATGTTGTTAAAAATAAACTTTTTGAAAGTTTATTTTTAATTATCTGGCCTACTTTTTGGTTCCCCTAGATAACAACCAATAAAACAACAAACAAACAAATTTGGTGAATTTTTGGGTGGCGCGGTGGGAATATATCATAAAATAACAAAATTAAATCGATTTTTTTTCCAATTAATTTGTGACATCAAAAAAATTTGGTGCTAAATCATACAAGGTTGTCCGTAAACCCTAAACATTATGGTAATCCTTTTTTGTGGCGGTTCGAATTTATATGTTTCTTGTAGTTTGGCTACAGAAATCATTCCTCAAAAGATTTAAATTACATTTTTTTTAACGTGTGCGACAAGCAATCTAATATGTCTTAACATATTAGGGTTTCATTGTTTACATTTTCGGTTTGGTGAAAAAATATATTTATTCTGTTTGTATACACCACCCATCACCCGTCGTTTGTTATGCCCAAAAGATAAGTACAAGAAGAGAAGAAACGGGATTTTTTTTTAAAGATGCAAAAGGAAATCTTTTCAAAACGAAATTTTTATTTTTATATTTTATTCGTTTTACGCCGCACTTACATACATTTGATTGGATTATATTTGATCTTTAATAATTTTTATATGTATGCAAAGTCTAGGTAAGGGGCACATGTATTGTTATGTTTAGGGTCTAATCGTAAAACACTTGCTCTTTTTCTTGTTATGAGATTACAATTGTATAATGTGTGTGGGAACAAATGTTTCCTTAAGCCTCTTTAACCTTTTTGCTTGCCATGCCGCATAACTAACATTAATAATATAGCAGAATGTTCTTAATAATAACTGAAGCATTAATAACGCAATAAAATCCTTTTTTGATGTGTATTTATATTTTTTCGACGAATGATTTTCGTATCTCAACTGAATCGTCACCCAAAAAATTCTTTACAAAAGAGTTGTGACGAACGTATATTTAAGGACCACAAAATCTATTTTGTAATCTACGGGTGGTGTCAAAATTTTTTGCTTTTGTATATTTTACTCTAATCTACTCCTAAATATGTCAGACTAATTAGTTTACAACCCTAATTTTTGGTTTAATTAAAAGGAGTTTTCTTATAATTCTCTAATCGTTCATATTCTGTATACGTAATAGGTGTAGATTATACTTTTATACGGCACACAAACAATTTTTGAATAATTTAATTTAATGGAAAAACATTTTTCTTGTAAATGGGAGAGGTTTTCCGTCGAACTGATGACGGTAGTTATTACATGTGCTTACACGTAGTTGAACTACTCGCCCGTCCCCGTTTGTATTCCCACTGTGGAACACATATTCTAATCTTTTATTTTACAATTTATTTAAACAACATAAAGTTCAGTTAAGCAAAAACCGAAATAAATTTCATGCTTCTGTTGTTCTGCACCGCAAATTCAGTCGACTGTTGGTTCCAGACCAACAAAAAAATAAAACTCTATTATTTCATTTTCATATATTTGTATTAATCCTCTTGAGTGTACGATAAATATTTAATTAGTTTAATGGATCAATTTATAAATGTGTTGTTGTTTTAATGGTAGCAGGGTGATTTGTAAATATTTTTTGTTTTTTTTTTACACAGGTATCGAGCTTCTACACATTACCGTCCAGATTTGCAACCAACCGAACGAGCCCATAAATTAACCGTATTTTTACATCATGTGGCCAATCTAATACACAATGTTGTACAGGATCAGTATACCGATCCAAAAGTCTTATCATTTTGGATGGCAAATAGTTCTGAATTTTTGTATTTTTTAAAATCAGATCGGCACATATCAGCATTCAGTGTTCAAGCACAAGAGGTACTGGCAGAGAGTGTTCAAACAGCGTTTCGAAATTTGGTAACGTGTTTCCATGCCGAACTTTCACAGACCTTGTCACAATTTATGTCTGAGAATATTGAACACGAAGCTGCTGCTGGTTTAGTACTACAAGTACTTGGTTCGGCGATGGCTTTATTTCGAAGGTGTCGCGTGAACGCAGCTTTAACGATACAACTGTTCTCACAGCTATTTCATTACATTAATGTGTTATGTTTTAATAAAATCGTAACCACAACGTATATGTGTACGTCTGAATGGGGGAAAGTGCTTTGCGAACGATTACAATTATTAGAACTTTGGGCCGAGCGACAAGGATTGGAATTAGCGGCTGATTGTCATCTGGCCAAAATAAATCAATGTGCTCAGTTTTTGCAGGCGCCTAAATCAACCGTTGCCGATGTACAACAATTGGCCTGTTCCTGTTTTAAACTTAATTCACTTCAAATGGCAGCTCTACTGTCACAAGAAACAATACCACGAAATTTAGTAGATACCGCTGTACGGATGGCTGAATCAGTGGCGGATGAATTAGCTCGGGCCGATGGTCGGGAAATACGGCTGGAGGAATCCCCAGAACTACCCTTGGCTTTAATTTTACCAGATGACGGGTTTAGTTGCGATGTAGTCCGTGGTATTCCTGCAGGTTTAGTAGATTTTTTAACTCCACTACAAGGATCCGGCATGTGCCGCTTAGCAGCTCAACCAACAAGTATCGGTCTTTGGACGGTATACATGCATCATTATAATGTAAGAACCATTTTGTAATCTTATAGAACCCAATCTAAATTACGTAAATAATTATATAACAGGGTCGATCACCTAGTGCAATGTCTTCAAAGGCGGCGCAACCCGAGGTCCAAGTAATCAAATTACATAAGCATTCGAATGGAATGGGATTATCAATCGTAGCAGCTAAGGGTGCTGGACAAGTAATAACATTATAAACATTTATAATAAATTTAAATCTAACATATATTGATCTTTAACAGGAACGCCTAGGTATTTACATTAAATCAGTTGTACCCGGTGGTGCAGCCGATTTAGATGGTAGACTGCAAGCAGGTGATCAATTATTACGAGTTGATGGACAAAGTTTAATTGGAATAACACAAGAAAGGGCGGCAGATTATCTAGTGCGTACCGGACCCGTTGTTACCTTAGAAGTTGCCAAACAAGGTGCAATTTATCATGGTTTAGCAACGTTGCTGCAGCAGCCGAGTCCAGTAATACAAAGAGGTAAGTCAAAAAGTTTTTTTTGTACGTAGGCTAGTTAGTTGTATCGCTAAATTACAATAATCTAATCCGGAATGCTGCTGCATCGGTAAAGGCATCCGAGATGATATAAAAGCTCGATATAAATGTCGATCCGATGAAAGTTTAACACGTTCGGGATTATTTCGTAACGATTATTTATCTAATTCCTCGAACTATTTGAATCGGTTTAACGAGCCGCTAATTGGTGCCTATAGCAGTGTGCCTGAACGACGAAATAGTGCGGAAATTATATACGGTCGAAAAAATTCGCTATCACACGAAAGTATTCTAAACACCCAGTATCAGAAAATTCCGGTTATCGATCCACGCTATCGTGATAGTCGGCCTATTGTGCATACAAGTTCGAGTAGCTTTGAAATAAATTGGGATATGAATCCAACCATTTTGGTCGAAGAGTACAAGGATAAACCAGAACCGGAACGTATCGCAACGTCAGTCGAGCAAGACGAACCCGATGAGGATGAGGACGAAAAGGAGGAGGAGGAGGAAGAGGAAAAAAGTGACGACGAAGAAGAAAATATTGGATACTGTGGTGACGATTCAGATGATATTCCATTCATCGACGATGAAATTTCATGTCAGCCTCAATGTGAAATTTATATTCCGCCAAAAATGAAGGAAATCACTCGGTGTGGCATAATGATTGATAAAAATAAAAAAAACAATTTGGGATATCGGAAAACGGTTAGTTTTGATACATCAAAGGATTATCAACCGAAAGAATCATTCACATCGGAAGTTGGAACGATTCCGAAATCGAAAACGTACGATTATATGGTTGATCTGGAATTTAATAAACCAGACTCATCCAGCACCATACACAAATTAGTAAATCCGCAAGACCGGATCAGCGTATACTTCAACAATAACGATGATATCGATTACCGTAATAGCAATAATAACCACAATAATCAGAATACTAGTAATAAGATTGATATAAATGATATAACCCTCGATTTGACGGGACTCAGTTCCGATTCAACAACATGTTCATCGTCATTCGGTGAAAAATTCTACAGCAATAATAGTATTAGTGTCAATGTTAGTAGTAGTAACAAAAATAATATAAACCATTGTAATAATAATAATGATAACGATTTTCCTGATATGAAAACTACTAAGGACCAATTTAATAATAGTAATAGTAACAATAGTAATAATCATAATAATAGTAATAATACCAAAGGTGATATAAAGCACAATGAAACTCCAATTAGATTAATTTATGAGAAGCAAAAATCATACGATGATTTGTTGGCTGAATTGTCGGCGAGGAACTTTAATTCAGGTAAATCAAAAGGATGACGATGGAAAAAAGATTTGTGGCAAAATTATGGAATAATTGGAAGATTTTTTTAGTGAACCCAAACTAAGTTCCGAAAGACAAATTTTATGTATTTTTTAAAGCAAGCAAATTACACCATGTAATAGCATCATTGTCTTGAATCAGAGCTAAATTTTTGTTCATGTCATAAAAATTTTCACAACACCTCAGATTAATTTTGCTTCATAAAGCAATCCTTTGAAAGTGAATTCTTTGGAAAAAAGAAGTAATCGTTCATGGCACCGTGATTTTTCGACCGGCGGTATAAGAACAATCGGTCTAATCTAGATCATAATCTACACTGTGCACATGGTATTCAATTATGAACATATTTCCTTACTTCTCGTTGACTCGCATTAAATTGTGTGTTATTCACATCCTGAATTTTTGCGATATTTCTTCTTGCATATTTTCGCTTTAAAACATTTTCATTATTGTACGACTAAAATAACTCTTTGTCGATTAATTATTTTAGACATTTGGTTAAATTGTTTCAATCTCATCTTAGTTCCAATCATTACTTCGAATGGAGTCATACGTAAAAGTGTTAATAAAATAATTCGAATGACAATTTCAGCTTGTTCATTACGGCGTGATTGACCAGTAGGAATCATATTCCTTCACTGTCTCAACTTTAAACAACCAGTAAAATTTAGTTCGACAACAACCAGCAAAATTTAGTTCATTTTAATATATTTATATACCGTCTTTTATCCTGAAAAAGATGTAATATAAATAAATTTAAAGTAGGTAATAGAAAAACTGACATTTGTTTTTGTAGCAACATTGGTGCCCCACCCTATATTAGTATTAGCAAAGAGTATGAAATTTTACAAAGAGGGACGAAACAGAGGAAAACTTTTCATCAAAAAATGCGTGGGTCATGCAATTTAAATGGGTTATTCAATACACTTACACAACAATTTTTTATTTTATATGTATCAAATATTGTGACACTCGTGGCTATTGATAGAAAACGATAAAAATTACGGTTAATAAAATGCGTAAGTGTATTATATAACTCATTTAAATTTCATAACCCACGCATTGTTTGATGAAAATTTTTCCTCTGTTCCGTTACTCTTTATTAAATTATATACTCTTTGGCATTAGTTATCAACTTAGAATCATTTGTATTAGGCTAGCTAATTCTAACGTTTCAATTGTCTGATTTCAATGTCTGAAAAGCGTCGATGCTTAGCTTTTTTACACTTGGCAGAAATTATTATATCGTCTTGGCCAACAATCGTTGACATTAAACCAACAATCGTTGACATTTACCCCAAAAATTGTAGGGTTAGCGCTTAAAGAGCCGTTACAACACTTATTTGAAATACGCAATGAATAAAAGGTGCCTATATATAGTTGGTATTGAAATTCCACTACGCTCAATGTTTCCGATCTTATCACAAGTGACAATTATCAATTTTGAACCGTGAATTTTGTGTTTCGACCCATCATCGATGTTCAACCCATCATCGATGTTCTTCTAAATTTTACACATTTCCCTTCGTTAATTGGATAATTTTAAATTCCATAAATATCAAAATGTAAGCGTTCTCATCAATGTACTGTCACGTCCTTAATAAAAGACTGATATTCAAGACTGATCAGTAAGTGGATGATGAATAAAATTTATTGGTTTAAAAGACTTGGTGCTGTTAGGATTTTCGATGCGAAATAATAAACGAGGATTACTAGAATTTAGCAAAAGTGGTGAGAGCATTTTACAACAGTATATACTACGGAAAAAAACTTATCTGACGACCACTAAAAACAGGGAAAAATCACAATCAAATCAAATTAATTAAGGCATTAAGAAAAAACTCCATTAATTGTAATAATTTTGCTACAAATTTAATAATCGATTTCTGCTGTAATGGTTGAAATCCATTTTTTAGCCTTGCTGTTAACTTTTGTCACTTATAAAATTGAATTAAATTACTTTGATAAAAACACTTGTAAAAATTTCCTCATAGTGACAATATTTATTTGTTTTCAGGAATATCGATTACGAAAAATAATTATTCTTTAGTTCCTTTTATAACTATGTAATCTATTAAAAAAAACTGTAAAAACTGAAGAATAAATATTTTTTGAAATCGATATTCCTGAAAGCAAATAAATATTGTCAATATAAGGAAATTTTTACAAGTTTTTTTATCAAAGTAATTTAATTTAATAATTGATTTCGTTGAAAAAACATTTTTTGTTTAAATTATTCCATCAATTCAGGTAAAGTAAAAGCGTTGACCACCTATTTTAATTCGTTTCAATACAATCATCCGAGCATGTCGAAAAAGTATTCAGCTTCGGTTACCGAAATATCACGTAATGCAGCCGCCAAACAGCCACAATTAACCGAAACGGAAAAAAGTTTAATTCTGAAACAGTTAACCGAATGGAGCACATTCGGTACCTACAGCCAAAATGATATTGATCCTAAAACTATTTTCGCCACTAATGTTCCTTCAGCAGTCACCAGCAGTTCATGCAATGACCTAGTAGATAATAAGTTATATTTTTCACGTAAATCACCGCCTCAACAGCATCAAACACCAAATTTATGTCATTTAGAGGATAATAATTGTAAATACTTAGAAAATATTTGTAACCAGCTGCACAACCATCAACGCTGTCATTTGCATCACTATAATTATCATCAGCATGAAGTGCCGCAACATTACAAAAGCACACCGGAGTTAAATAATCACTGCTATAGTGATGGACGGAAAAAATTTCCCGATGCGTATATTGTCAAGAAAAGCGCGTCGGGCAGCAACAATAAAATCGATAGTAATTTAAATATAAAATTTTCAAGTACCTCGCTCACTATCGATAAGAGTCTGTCGATTAATAATAGTTGCCCGGAATTAAGACAAACCGTGGCTACATCGAAAATTGTGCTTCAAACCATTGATGATGATAATGATGGCGGTGATCGAAATAATTCAGATGGTGAATTGCCGCGCACGCCACTACATTCGAACACCAATAATTTAACGCTTAAGCAAATAAAAAATAATTTTAATAAGAAATTTAACCGAATGTTTCAACAACAGCAGCGGAATCAACAGCAACAGGCAGACAAATTTGGTGGAACTAGGAATTATTTCAACGAGTTTAAAGGATGACAGAGTATGAAAATATATCATTATTGGCATGAATTTGTATACTTATAATTTGGCCAATGCACTCTTATGTAAATTAATTTGTTTATCGGTTTTTTTTTATCTTATCGTTCTTTTAAAGCTAAGTAAAATTGTTTAGGAAATATTTATTTTTAGTTGAGTTCTTTAGTTGGTGTGTTACAGACAAATTCATTTTAAATATTTTAAATTAACGTTTTAATATTATTACTTTTAGGTACGCGTCGTATGTCCGAACGAGACTTGTCACGACAGTCGAACGCCGATTCTAATAAACCACCAATACCGATGCCCTCGCAAAATTTGCTTAACGCTAAATCTACTCCAGCCCTTCACCACGTCGGAAACATTGCAATGTCTGGAAATAAGTCGCGCAGCATCCATAATTTAGCTGGCAACAATACGATGAGTAGTAACACGAACAGTATCGATCAAGGTTTTTACCAAAACTTGAGTATTTACCGCGCGCAAAATCAAAGTCAACCAAATCTAGGTGATCGTAGCCAGATGTCGATGCAGTCGAATATAAATATAAATGCGGCCACCGCCTCAAACGCCAATCTAATGCAAAACAATAACCGTCCAGCCTCAGCCTATTATAATAACACTAATTCTAACACCTTGCCTTCACAATCGACCATGTCCTACCTGATGCAACCGAATAATATTGTGAACAGTAGTCAAAATCCAAATATGCCACAATCTGGTGGTAATCCTGTGCCTGGAAATCCAATGCTTGCTCGCCAGAAAAATAACAATTTCTCGGGTTCCCAAAATATGCGGATGAACCAAATGATGGCGCCATCGATGCCGAATATTGCACACTCGAGTGGATATGCAGCTAATATTTCGGCCAGCCAAAGTATGCAGAATGTGAATATGATTTCGAATTATCATCCCGGGCCGTCGAATCAACATATGTATACAACGACGCCGAATGAGTTACAACAGCAACAGCAGCATCAACAACAACAGCACCAGCAACAACAGCAGCAGCAGAGGTTGCTACGCGGACAGGCGAAATTAGCGGAAATGGGAGAGGAATTAAAGAGGCGGCATCAGCGACAACCGCCTGATACGTTATCGAATGATTTATCACAAATTATAGCGCCGTCCGGAAGTGGTATGAGCCCGCAGTTGTTATCGCCCACTGGTAACCAACCGAAGCAGCAAATGATGTTACCTGGCCAACAAAATTATCCTAATCAACCGAACACCAACGGGCCAATGAGTTCAATCAAGCAATTACCCCCAACTGCACCAAAACCAAATCGTTTTATGCAAGATAACTCTGAAGCACACCAACAAATGCCGTTACAGCAACAACACCACCAACCTCCCCTTCCGCCAACGCAGACACATCCATTATTCAAGAATAGCAATCAGCAGCAACAAAACCCAAATTTAAATTACGTTGCTAGTGCCGCTGATCCACCAAAAGTGGCATACTATCCAATTTCATCTTCTAACATAGCATCATCGAAAAATTACGTCGGAACGACAAATCCATGGGAGCGTGAGGAACGCGAAAAGGAGCAAGAGATACGTCGAGAACATATACGGCAATGGCGGGATCAGCAAATATTTGAGCTTTCATCTCTCCCGCACCGCACTCCGCAACAAGAAGAACAACTCAAAACACTGGTCTTGGAACGTGATTTTGAACGTCGCGCACAAGAAACCGAAGAACAAGAAGAGGATTCAGACCTGGCATTCTCCAAAGACAGTGTACATGAGCTAATTCGATTGCAACCCGCGAATCAGTTACCATCTCCGATGACCAGTATGAAACAAAGCGACGTAAAAGATGGTTCATCTGAAAATTACATTCCACCGCAGCAATCTAGTACGCTGCCAACTATACAACCAAAAAGTATTCTAAAACATAACAGCAATAGAATGGACAATCCAGCTAGTAGTAATCCTCAGGCGTCACCTTCAAAACACGCAAAAAGTGCAACATTTGCAGACGATAAAAATTTACCGGACCTGCCACCACCTTCCACTAGTATCATGAACCAAATGATGAAAGATATCTATAACATGAATTTAAATAATAGCAATAACGTGACTAACAGCAATATTAGTAAAGAGTTGGAATTGGCAAGCATGCCACCCGCAATGCAATCAATCGACGAAAATTTCTCAAATGTTCGTGCGAATATGATGTATGATGCCCAGAATAATAATAGTGTGCCACCTCCGCCTCCCGAGCGTAACTCATCCTATGTTATTATGTCGCAGCAGCAACAGAAAAATCGAACCTCTACCCTGCCCAATTTAAATAAACAGTCTGCCATTATTCCACCTGCGGCCCAGTCGACTGATTCTCAAAACAACAACTATCAAATGAGTAATACAAAAAAAATTCCGACAATTAATAATAACCTAACTAATAATAATAATAATCATAGTAATAATAGTAATTTAATTAATAATAATGTGGGGCCTCATGCACTACCACCCCAAATACAAATTCCCACATCCCAGAATCAATACAGTATGCAGCAGCCATTAACGCCCCCCTCACAATTTAACCGCGATAATAAACGTGTATCATTCCACGATGAAGAAAATAATTTGGTGATGAGTCCAATACAGCAGCAAATGGTTATGAGTGGAATGACGGATCAGCAACAGTTGGAGATTATTCGAGAAGACCCAAATGTAAGATTTGCGTGACGTTTTGATTATAACATGATTTTCAATTTCATTATGTTTTTTGATATTTACAGCGGTTTATAAATGAAACCCAGGCACTTTTAGATAGTCCAATGACTCCGGATACTTCCGAATCATGGAATTCACCGATACAAATGACGCCGGGTGTGATTGGGGCACAGGAAGTTTATCGGTATGTATTACATTAATTTTAATGATAGTGATTGATGTTGTGCAGTCATGTTCCTTAATAGAGTACGTTGAACACAATTATAACTGCCTGAAAATGGTTTATGTTGTGACCTCTAAAAGATTAAATATTAATATATGTTAGGATCGAACCTTGTGATAATTACACTGTCTAGTTTAAATATCGTTAGTAGGCCCTATATGCACTGCACGCATAGCCTTCGCACTCACTAAAATACTTATATATGTCAGGAAAAAATGTAAAGCTTCAAACGAGTTTACTGGCTATAATTTTTTATTAAACTTTAATAAAGTCTCTTAATTTCGTTAAATTGAAATTCCAACGATGCCGTGGTGATAATTTGTAAAAGGTATTCATTCAGACTCCGAAAAATCTTTCGATGGTGTCGGCTCGAGGATTTTTTTTTTTAATGGAGAAAAGCCGACAACTATGGCTTGAGATATATAAGACAATGCACAATGTAACACATAACACATTAAAAACGCCCAGTCGTAACTTTTTGTCCCCACCAGGAATCGAACCCGGGACCCCCGAATTACAGTGCAAGCGCTCTGCTTACTTATTATGCTATCGAGGGCTCTGTTTTGGGGCTCACCCTGTTCTTCCCAGGTATCCTGCGGTTATGCTTTTTACGTCCTTACTTTACGCCTCCCGGCCAATTCGAGGACGTACGGCTATAGGTCCGATTTAAGACCCTGCATATTGCAAGCTCCATGCCTTACTGACATGAAAGATGGGTCGGCCCATGAGTTTTGCACTCCGACAGGGGGTCATAGATGTGTTACATTGCATCACAGATCGTAATCTATTGATGAAATTTCACTTTGCATCCGCCCCTATCGGGATTCGAACCCGGTACCTCCCAATCCAAATGCCAAAGCTTTAACCACTGTGCCATTTGGTCGGTAACTTTTCGCTACGTTGATTTGAAGGCAAATTTAAAAATTAAAAATAAAAGTTCCGCTGTTGAATCTAATGATATATGAGGACTTCTTTTAGCGAAACGATGTAGTTTAGCGAAAAGCTAAAAAGTATTTGGCGATGGGATCAACTTGTCGTACTCCTGAGTTTGCCTTCGATTTTCAACTTGCAATTTGAATCGCTCCTAATGTCACACAATTTGTTCCTCTCTCTGTATGCTGCCGTAAGCCTATCGATATTCTGCAAAGAGACTGAATGAGGATATCATTTTTGTAACATTTCCCCAATATAATCTTCATAGTGAAGATCTGATCTGTTGTTGATCTGTTTGGTCGAAATCCACACCGATAATCGCCCAAGATGCGCTAACCATATATATGCAACAACAAGGAAATGGTCAGAATTGATATTAGGAGGGCGTCTTGTTTTGATATCGTTGATACTGGAGAAATGGTGCCTTCATGGGATGTGAAAGCTAGAGAGAGAAAATACATTTCATAGTAATTTTAAAGAGGACTCAACATCCATAATTCAATTAACAGTTTACTAAATAAAAATGCAATACATTTATAATTATTATAGTGACCCGCGAACAAGACGGCTAGCAGAAAAGCAACAGGCACAACAACAAAAAACCGATGGTCAGGTACCCGAGAAACTTTCGTTCAAGGAAAAAATGAAAATGTTTGCATTGGAGTCGGGCGAAGATCAAACACCAAAAGATAAAGTGAAAATTTCGCGTGCGCAACGTGATATTGATGCTGTTCACTAGATAAAAGTCCAATTAATTTTATTAATTTATTTTTTTTTTATGAAACAACAAAATACATGAATCTTACTAAATTTGATATAAAAATATTATAGAATAGTAATAAAAAATATATTTTTATGAAAAAATTTATTAATATTCTGCGATCGTATCGCGTTCGCGTCAATTGGACCAAAATCACCCCATTTTTGATATTTCTCTCAAAATATAAATTTAAATATAACTCAAAAAAATTGAATAAGGTTTTATTTTATCTGTTTCCAAATATATTCTAATATATAATTATTAATTATATAAAAAATAGATATCCATTATTTTTATTATATATTTAAAAACTAATATTTTTACAAAATCTTGGTCATTTTTTCTAGTTTAATTTAGTTATTTTTTTTTTTTAAATATAAATTTAGTTTAATAATTGATTAATAAAAAATAATAAGACCGCAACACAAAATAAAATTGGTTAGGATTTTTTATAAAAAAATCAATTTACATAATATTATTTTTTCAGTTTTATTACAGAAACATAATTTTTAAAGATAATGTTTTTTAAAATTTTTAATTATTGTTTATTAAAAATTAGTAGAATTACTTTAAATAAATAAAATTTTTAGTAAATATATTATATAAAAAGAAAATAAATAAAAACAAAAAAAGTTTAAAAATCTATATATTAATGTTGAAAATCTTTAAAAAACTAAATACAATTATGGTTTATTTAAAATGATTTGGTGTTTTAAATTTTTTATAGCCAACAGGTTAGATTTCAGTGTTTGACACTTAGGCCAATTTTCCATTGTGATACCCCACGCATTCAAGCCACATCATTAACCCATTCACTTACACAATTACAGTATACCACCTGCACACTGCAAGCTCCATGTCAACCTCAGTTGAAATTTGCATTCCGTCGAGTCCGTACTCCGTACGTATTATTGAAATATATAAAAAAAATAATATCATTTCTACGCATAATTTTATTTTGATATTGTTATTCGATAACGGCACAAACCAAGCTAATTTGGACTATTAAGGATAGTGTTTAAAGTGCTACTTAAATCTGGGGCCTTAGGCCCCAGGAAAGGAAATAAAATAAATTTAGACAATAAACAGTTTATATAGTGTTAAGAAAATGAATTCAAAACAAGAAAGTGATAGTGATGATATAATGGACACCAGGAAGGAAATTATTGTGTATAAAGAAGTACCAGCAATACGTAGTAGTTCTGATGAAGAGTTTTTACCTCAAAAAATGCAAAAACTAAACGCTTCGTACTCATCTAAATCTGTACTAACCAGTAATGAAATGATTTGTTGTGACATCAAAACGTGGAGTTAAGAAAAGAAAACTTAATTATGAAAACTAATGTAGATTCGTTAGAAACACAAATACGTAGTTTAAGAAGTATGATAATAAACTCGAAACTTTTCAAACCAACTGAAAATAGTTCGTATCTGCCTTTGGATAACAGTAACGAAAAAAATACACGTATAAATAATAAAGAAACATCTGTAAATAAATTGATGAACACCAATCAGAAAACAACACGACTGTACACCAACAAATATTAACTAATAACCAGTTGCAAAATAATATAAGTGAAGAACAACGGGCAGAGATGATGATGACAGCGATTTCATCCCAGTGTTAAGAAGACAAAATAAAAACAATAAACGTAAACAACAAACACGTGTAACTGAAACGGTAAGTCATACAGTTACTCAAAACACCGAACGAACAACAATGAATCAGCAGGGTAATCATGAAAGTTATAAATATATATACGCAAACACTCCGACAAACAGAACAACTATTGAAATCAATAAATATTGTGGATTTAGAAACACACAAGATCAACGAAAATAAACATATTTTATATGTGAAATCAATGGCAAGTTATAATAGCGTTAAAGAAAAACTAAAAGATGTAAGCACTCCATTTTATACGTATACACCAAAAGATTTAATACCAAAAAATGTAATAGTGAAAGGACTCTCAAATGATGAAAATAAAGATGAACTATTAAATGATCTAAAAAACAAAGAATGCGAGGACTTGAAATTTATAAAATGTGATCAATTTCAGACAAGTGTATCAAACAATAACCAAAACCTCCCTTTGTATTTTTAGTACAATTAACACCAGATTCAAATCTCAATAAATTATCGATACATTGGGAAAAATTGAAAACAAAGGACGTAGTATAATGCAAGAATTGTCAGAGGTTTGGCCATTCTCATTGAATTGCAATTTACACTATAGATGTGTTAAACGCAATGAAGAACACGTAGGTCAATGTAAAAATACTACAACCAGGAAATCCGTACCGTATTGTACAAATTGCCAAGAAGAAGAAGGCCATCCGGCCTCATACGAAGGATGTACAGTTTATAAAAGACTATTAAAACAACTCAGAGAAGCCAAACAAAAACGTGAAGAAACAACACAACAACAAACAAAACAAATGTTTAATTCTAATTATGTCAAAAAAGGTATCAACTATAGTAGCATATTTCAACAAAGGAACACCGCTATGGAAGGTAACAAATCCGAAATTAATAGTTGTAATTTAAGTGATAACGGCAACATTCTTGAAATCATATTGAATACGTTAAATATTGTTCGTCGTTATACCGATAAAAAAATTGAAGTCATATTCAATTCTCTTAAATCAATTATGAATGACTAAAAGTTTAGTACAGAATTTACTTACTACAAGGCACAATATGATTTTAAAGAAGTATGTATTATAAATATTATTATTGTAAACAATTTGAAAAATCATGGTGACTATTAATCCATTTAAAATAATTTCTATTAACGTAAATTCTATCATTTCGATCGCAAGGAGAATGAATTTGATTATGTTCATTAAAACACACCGCCCAGATATAATTCTTTTATCCGAAACAAAACTAAGTAATAAACATAAATTTGAAATAGAACATTACAACATAATCAGAAACGATCGCAAACTAAACGGTGGTGGGACTGCATGTCAACCTGTACATTGACGTGGACGGTGCGTCGGAGCTGAATTCTGCACTCCATTAGAGGGGTCTTAGTTGTGTTTATTAACATCATCGGATTTGTAATCGATGATGAAAATTCGATTTGCATCTAGCCTCCTTGTGTGATTCGAACCCAGTACCTCCCCGGTCCAAGTGCCGAAGCTTTAACCACTGCACCACTTGTTCGGTAGCCAACAGGTTTAAAAACTATTAAAATCCACATCAATTTCGGCAGAAGAAATTATCGCAAGGAATAAACGAATGTTTCACCAAAAAGGTAAATTTACCAAACCCGGGAAATGATCGAATTGCACTCATTAGAAAGTATATGTTAGGAAGAGAGTATATCTCCTCCATCCTAATTTATTCAGTTTCGCAATATAAAGACTGCCTTTAACTCTATTATTGCTCGCCTGACATAGCTCACAGAACCCGAATGTAAATTAAAACTGAAACCGACCGCCACAAGAGCGAGCTTAAACCCGTTTCGAGAGAGCTTTGGGCCTCAAAAACGCTATAGTCATAGAAGAATATTTGTATATGAATCTGTGGCAATACCACTTATCTATTTTGTAGCTACTTTTCAGGGGACCAAATTTAAATGTTAAATTAATTTGTGAAAAAATTATGCTCTGGGTCCACCGGAAATTCCCAAAAAATTTTAATTACCATTTAGAAAAAGACGCTTATATCGATATAAGTCAGTACCGCAAAATTAAATTCAAAATAAAAACTTATTTCAAGATAAGTGCTTATTCTAAATTTATTTCTGATTTTACAAATAAAACTATTGTTTTAAGTATCACTTATTTCATGCTACAATATCAAAAATTATCAATTAAGTGGTTTTCAATAAGTACCAAACATTTGTAACAGGTTTTGTTTTTTGCTTATATCTCGGTCAAAAATAGTCGGATTTTGATGGGAAATTGAAGGGATATATTCCTTATTTCTTTTCGGATGAACACATGATTGCCAAATTAAACTCATAATTGCATCTACAGTAATTGTACACTTTTACGGAAAGCTGCGTGAACGCCACTTCACGTTCATGTTATTTGCGTGGTTTAAAAAGTGGGTTGTCACCCTCGATCTCAGTAAACAGCAGTACTTGTATAGCTAAGAAATAAAACAGAATGATCGTTTGAAAAACTATTAAATAATTAGGTATTTTCCGTAAACATTTCAATTTCCACTCCTTACTCGTTTTCCATTTAAATTTAAACTCATACATGAAATAACCTCGACATAACGATAAAATGGCGCGCAATTATTTTCAATTAATTTCAATAGCACGCCCTTCAACTCAGAATTTGTACACTAACCTTGCCCAAACAATAATCTATTCTTGATCGAAAATCAACAACAGAATCTGCCTTAACGCACAAAATCGCGGAAATAGTAAACAATTTTATTATGTCTTATATTTCCTTACTTTACATATGTATTATACACATTCCATATTATAATACATACGAACATTACTTACTATTCTTTATACTAATTCATGTTATCAAAATTTTGGTATGATAAATTAAATACAAGTTTGGAAAGAATTACGTCAATTTATGGTTGTATTTTAATAATAATTTGACAATCGCGAATAAGAGAAATTCGCGATCGTGAAACGCTACACTACTGCAGTTCATTATCTAGTGCAAGAAAAATGTTACGGAATTTCTTCAATAAGTCGAATTTAACAATAAATTTAATTCGACGGACCTATATAACGAACAGTTTTGATGAGATCCGTGTAAGTATTTAGCGTTAAGCCAGCGGCTTAAGTGTTTTGATTTATTTCACTTGTAATTTTAGTTAGATTATCTGCTAGGAGAAGGAAAAGGTATTGCAGTGATTGGACTTAATAGACCTGCTGCTAAAAATGCATTCAGCTTGTCGCTGGTGGCTAATTTACAGAATGTCTTGAACACGATACAGTTTGATAAAAGTGTTCGAGTTGTGATATTAAGAAGTTTGGTGCCTGGAGTATTTTGTGCTGGTGCCGATTTAAAGGAACGTGCTAAATTAACACCAATTGAAGTCTCAAAATTTGTAACGTCACTGCGTCAATTATTGGCTAAAATTGAACAACTACCCACTCCAGTGATTGGCGCAATCGATGGTGTGGCTCTGGGTGGGGGACTCGAAATGGCACTAGCTTGTGATATGCGTACATGTTCTAAATCGGCAAAATTAGGTTTAGTCGAAACTAAACTAGCTATTATACCAGGCGCTGGTGGAACTCAACGACTTCCTCGAATTTTAAACCCAGCGAAGGCAAAGGAGCTTATATTCACAGGTCGCATTTTCAATGGTGAAGATGCTGTTCAAATGGGAATTTGTAATCATGCGGTCGAACAAAATGTTACAAACGACGCTGCTTACCACAAGGCGCTCGAAATTGCTATGGAAATTCTCCCGAACGGCCCAATTGGGGTCCAGATGGCGAAAAAAGCTATTGATAAGGGAATCCAAGTGGATTTAAATACCGGTTATGCAATCGAGGAGGCTTGTTATGCCCAGGTTATACCGACTAAAGATCGACTCGAAGGTTTGAAAGCCTTTGCTGAGAAACGAAAACCAGTTTATAAAGGGGAATAGATTGTCACGTTGAACCTCATAAAATTATGTTACCAGAAGATGGGGATGGAATTATTGGACACATGTGCATTTATTTTTTACAAACTGTAATAGAATTTATTAAAAAATACATTTTAAAGCCTAGATCCTAGAAAGTATTTACAAAGCTCAATGGCCCATAACACCGTTACTCCCATTTTGACTGTTTCTTCTTGAATATTTCGGTCCCATCTGACTGCACGGCTGTATAAAATCCTAGATCTTCGTATTTTGCCTTCATATACGCTATGTACCCGAACACACCAGTAATGGCCACTAATCCTATTCCCATGATTATTTTGTTCTGAAACATGATCAAGTTAGTTTTGGTTATAAGAAGAACCTTCAGTATATACGTACCGGTTTTGCGTACAGTTCAAAGTTCACGGCACGAAATAATGTAGTTGATCGCATGGACCGAATGCCATCTCCGGGAGCAGAGCTTGGAGCTGAAGGTGGTTTTTTATCTGTGTCTGTGTTTGACATTTCTAATTTGACATTTCTAACTAGGTTATGTCACCATAAATTTTCTACAAATATTTTGCGCAAATTATTGCTCAATGCGCAATTGTCACTTTGACGTCAACATAATACCAAAAGTGACAGCTGTTCATGTTTTTTTTGTGTACGGGTGTAGTAATGTGCAATTATATTAAAAAATCATGGACAATTCAAATAATAATACTACAGTAGCTACAATGAACGATATAAATTTCAATAGTGATAAATATTTTCAAACTTTGCTGAAAGAGTGCTCGCTCAAGCAAATTATGGATGTGGAGGCGGTGGTGGTCAAAGATATTCAGACGCTTCATTCCGATATGCAGACTCTGGTGTATGAGAATTACAATAAGTTTATCTCGGCGACGGATACGATACGCAAAATGAAAACTGATTTTAATAAAATGGAAACCGAGATGAAACTGTTGACCACAAATATGCAGTCGATTACATCGTTCAGCGAGCAGATTACGGATACGCTTCAGAATACCAGGCAGAAACTGTCCAAATTATCTGAGAAGCATGCATTTTTACAGAAATTACAATTTTTGTCGACGCTTCCAGCTAAGTTAAAAGCACTAATCGATGAGGGTGATTATCAACAAGCCGTTCAGGATTACAATCACGCACAAAAGGTTTTACAGCAGTATGGGAATCAACCTTCATTTTATGGCATTCAAGAAGATTGTTTAAAACTAGTGAATGGTATGAAAACAACGTTAAAGGAAAATTTCGCCATATCAGGAAAGTCGGCTCAAGCTTTAACCGAAACAGGCGAGCTCTTGCTCCAGTTAAACGAGAAACCAAGTGATTTGGCCCACGACATGCTCGAATGTGCCACTCATCGTATGTACGAGCACATAGTCATGCTACAAGACCAGACTGAACGTGATATGATCGAATTTATTGATTTGGGAATTTCTGGATTTCTAAATGACTTAACTCTTGTGATTACCGCCTACAATGACATGTTCATCAAGTCAAACGACCCAAAAAACGAGACATTCCAGCTCCAACTAAATAATTTCATTACCACAAATATGGATAAGTATCTACTATTAATTCAAAATCGTATGGAGGCGGAGAGTGTCTATAACGATCCAGAAATCATGCTTCATGCCCTTGATCGATTAAACCGCCGCTTCTTGGCCATGAAGAACATCTGCAGTTGCATGGACATGACCAAAATTGCCATCGACATCATAATTAATGCCGCATACCAGCTGCTCAAAATCCATTTGAATAAACTTAAGGAACATGTTCTGGATAATCTAAATTCGGTTCGTTTAACCCTTGTAAGCGTTAAAGGCGACAACAATCTATCGAACATTATGAATTTGAACGAGATTATCACGAATTTTTACACCTCGATCATCGAGAAGTATAAAGGTGTGCTACAAAATTTCCAAGTATTTTTCCAGTCGAAATGGTCGTTTAATTTAAAATCCGTTCAAAATGGATCATTTTGCGCGAATGGTATTCGTGAATATCTGCTCGTCGGATTTTTGAAATACATTTCATCAACAATTTTATCGTTTAGTGATGCGACATCATCGAGTCCACCGAATTTACTCCTGATTTTATCGAGAACATGCTTGGAAATGGATCAAAAAGGAGTTCAACATTTGATCAGCGTGACCGATGATCTCTGCGATTTGGATTCGAAAAATAATCAGGCCCTTACGCACGAGACTGAGCTGTGCAATGAAATGCGTGAGACCGCACAAACTCTACTCGATTCTTATGTACGTCTACAGGGAAATAATATTTCGCAGATGTTACGGAAAAGTGTTGAGACACGAGAATGGTTAAACTGCTTAGAACCAAGGTCTGTGCGGGCCGTAATGAAACGATTCGTCGAAGAGATGTCGTCTATAGATTACGTCCTGAACGGTCTATATGAGTCTGGTACGCAAACCACGGCCAGTAGTGACTCGAGTCGTAAGACTCATTTAAGCTTAACAACATCAAAACAATTCCGAACCAATTGGTCTTCGTATACACCATCGCAACTCGAATCGATACCGTCAAGCATCCATAGACTGTTTTCGGAAAAAATCGAAATATTCACCCCAGTTGAATTCTCGAAAATCTCAATCTCGACCGGAATCATTAAAATCTGTTTAAAAACGTTACTCGAATGTATTCGACTGAAAACGTTCAGTAAATATGGATTGCAACAGATACAGGTTGATGCACATTTTTTGCAAGTGAGCTTGTGGCGATTTGTTTCGGATGAAAAGTAAGTTGTTCCAGGTATCAAACCGATTCGATAAATTAATTTTATATATTTCAGCTTAATTCATTCTCTTCTCGATGAAATATTGAGTTCGGCGGTCCATCGATGCCTAGAACCAAATCTCATGGAACCGAATGCAGTCGATATCATTTGTGAACGAGGATAATCGATAAACTAGGAATATATATAGAACTTATTTATTTATGTTAATTAAATTGGGATAAGCCCTAATATCTGGAGTTTTAGTTTGAAGTCGTCGAGTACGAATTTAACAAGAAATAAAAGACTCTATGACTAGGCTTAATTAAACTGTATTTCTTGGAATGTTGTAACAACTACGAAGGCGGATCTATCATCGTCCGTTAATGGAAAGTTGCCTGGTCGATCTAGCACTATAACTTGCATTTGAGCATCTCGGGCCGCTTCTGCTTCTTTTATAACATCCGTTAAATAGAGAATTTCATTGGGTTTAAGTTGTAACGATTCAGCGATTTTGATGTAACTATTTTTATCTTGTTTTGGGCCAGTCGTGGTGTCGAAATGGCCGGAAATTAAATTTAAAAGATCTCCATGATTTGTATTAGCGAATAGCAGTTTCTGTGCATGAATACTTCCACTTGAATAAATATAAATTGGTATCCCTTGACTTGTCCATTGGTTGAATAGTGAAGGCACATCCTCGTAGACATCTCCTTTAAGAATACCTTCTTTGTAACCATCTTCCCATATCAGGCCTTGGAGATTTTTTAGTCCGGTAACTTTCCGATCATTTTGTATAAGCCATTTGGTAAATTCGATTAGGCTGTTAATCAAGTTTTCCTCACTGGAATCGTCTATTGAGATTGCACCTTCTAAACCTGCTTCAGTTTTAGCCAGTAATATTAATTCGGTTACAACTTGTTGAACTTTATCGGACGTCCAGTTTTCACGAATATATTTATCCAAATTCGCCACAGCATATGGGAATAAAACATCTTTTACAAAGAGGATTGAAGTAGTGGTTCCTTCAATATCACACACAATCGCTTTTGGCCTCATGATCTCGGACGGATTAATTTTGTCCTTGCTTGATTATGCGAAATATGTATGGTGGGTTATCTACGAGTTTTGTTCACTCTTTAAAATTAAAGAACAGAAGAAACTTAATTCAAAATTTTTATAACGAAATTTAATATAAAACTCAGTTTTTGGGGTTATATATTTGTACTTGCATATGCGAATGTGACGTATAATTTCGAAAATGTATTGCCTGATTAAATTATGTAATGGGTTTTAAAGGCGGCCCACACAGGGTGCAAACATAAATAGTTTCGAATTTAATAATAAATTGGTTTAATTATCGTTTAGCTATATAGTTTATCATACTTTTTAATTTGATTCACTGTTAACGCCCTGTGGGTTTCGTCTGTAATAAACTATAGAGTCGATAAACGTACTAATTTCGAAAATCAAATACTTGTCCAAAATTTGTATGTCAGTTTGTTCGAAAATTGTGCAAGTTGTGTATGTCAAATAAAAACAAAAGAATCAAAAACGAAAATCCCATTTCGTTTTAGGTGTTCGTTGTCGATGGACGTGTTTTAGTTGTAATTTCCTTGTGTTAAAGTAAAATCGCTGGATTAGTGCTTGCAATTTATATTTTAATTTCTTTTACATAACTAACTATATGGAAAATTATTTATCTAACATATTATAATAGTGAATCAGTTATATAAAAGTATCATGCAAAAAATGAGTGTTACTAATTAATATGTGTGAGTGGCTCTAAAAGAAAAAATGGGGCTATTAAGTTCTTTCATTTAAGTTTGGTGATTTTTTTTTTTTTTTGTTCAAGTTTTCGTATTTTATCTATATTAATAAAGAAGTTGAGAATTCTGACTTAAAATTAAATATTAAATATAGTGTTGTGATTTATAATGGCACCATCTTTTAGTAAGTTGGCCGAACATCGTAACAGTGTAGTCGGACTGTGTGGTATATCAGCCGCAATATGGATAATTGCCTATGGCAAACGGAATCGAAAATCAAGGTTAGTAGATATTTAATTTAATTTACAAAAAAAAAAAAATCATAAATTATATAAATAGAAAAACTCGCGTGTTCAAAAATATTTAGAACATTTTTTTTTTGTTGGGAAAATGACATGATGTTTGCGAATACAATTTGTATTGGCGTTGCGCAATGGAACATCACGGTATCTGTGTTGTGTTAATTCGTTGTGAATTAAAGATTTATTTTTATTTCGCAATTCGCTAAATTATTATATTAAACTGTCAAAAGTAATTGAAATTGGTAAATAAATAAACAAATGGTTTATGAAATCGGTAAATTTTCGAAATTTTAATTTTTTAAATTCATTTATTTTATATTTAAGTAAATACCGGTTGTACAGAGGGCTAAGCGATTTGAAGGGTACAATTAGCTTTTTTTATTTTTTTTATTGTTAACTATGCGATTTCTTTTGGGGCACAAGACTCACCCTGTCCTTCCGCGGTTATGATTTTTTACGTCCTTACTTTACGCCTCCCAGCCAACTCGAGGACGTACGGCTATAGGACCGATTTAAGATCTGCAGCCTTGCAAGCTCCATTGGCATGAAAGATGGGTCGGTCGGCCCATGAGTTTTGCACACCGGCAGGGGGTCGTAGATGCTTTACATTTCACCACAAATCGTAATCTGTTGATGAAATTTCACTTTGCATCCTGCCGCTATCGGGATTCGAACCAGATACCTTCCGATCCAAACGCCAAAGCTTTAACCACTGTGCCATTTGGTCGGCGCAGTTAGCTTCTGCGAGCCTGTAAGGTCATTAGTACAGAATACAAACAGAAAAGACATAACCCGATTTTCCTATGCAAAAATTTCAACCGTTTTTCTTATCCTTGATTTCTATATAAAAGGGCGGTGAAACAAAATTATGCACTGAACATTTTTACATTCAATAAGGGTAGAGTCAAATATGTTTGGTCCACTTATGGTTTCCAACAAAAACAGCCAAGTAAAGTTTTTTCGAATTGTTGATGGTGCAAAAGTTATTCCACTTTTTGTGTTTTTTAGTAAACTTGCATGCGCGCCCCACCAAAAAATTAATTTAAAAGAAACAAGGAGTTCTTTTGTTTAATTGGTAGGGACGTAAGGTTTTGTGTGAAAATTGTCCAAAAACAGTAAATTATTCAGTTCGGTTGCTAAACGACGAAGTGGTAATTAAAATTAAAATTAGTCAATTTTCCATCAGTATTTCTCTACTTAGAAGACCGAAAATTGTGATAAACCCTGTAAACCACGTCATGTAATATACCTTCTCCGTGCCAATTTCTTGGGTTTTTGTAAGGTTTTATTATGATTATAAGTACATACAGCCTTGGCCAAAAGTATTGAGCACCCTATAAATTTGGGGCTTACACGATAAGTATAACAGAAAACAACCCCTTTTATTTGTTTATTATTTTTTCGATATCTAAAAAGGACTAAAACAGTGACTCACACCGCAGGTGTGGCAATAAACCTTTTGGTACAATAAAATTTGGTATTTTTCCATTTTGTATTTATTCGTCAGTTCGCTAATTTCGCTCATTGTGTACACATCCAGTGATCTAGCCCGCTTTTGGTGTTTGATTTGTTGCAATATGCCGAAACAAAGAGAGTCAAGTTTAGAACAACGTGTGCAGATACAGCTTCTCCATGAGCAAGGGAAATCACAAGTAGAGATTTCTAAAACTGTGAAATGTTCACACCGATCTGTGCAATATACTATTGAGCGATTCACCGCTAGTGGGCCACACAGTAATAGGTATAGAACCGGGTGCAAATACATCACATACCGTGACGACCGAGTTAGTGAGAGAAGCTTTAAAAAATAGGAAAAAAACTTCTTCAAACCTCGCTGCTGAGTTGTTAGTAGAAATTAAGAAACCAATCTCTTCATGAAGCTGGTTTGAAAGGCTGTAAAGCCAGGAAGAAATCCTGGCTCCCTGAATACCAAAGTTTCACCGAAGAAGATTGGTCAAATATCGTGTGGTCAGACGAATCAAACTTTGAAGTAAGTTGACAATTCTATGCCTTAATAATATTAAATAATATGATTTTAAAATAAAATTCATCGATACAAATATTTTAGTTTTCCGAAGTCTCTACATTTTCTTTATTTTAGATTTTTGGTACACCTGGTGAGCCTTTTGTGCGTCGCCGGGTAGGCGAAGCATTTATTCCAGAGTGTGTGGTACCAACCGTAAAACACGGCGGGGGCAGCATAATAGTCTGGGGCTGCATGACTAATTCTGTAGTTTGGCGAAATGTTCGTGGGTGAGGGCCACATGAACTCTTTTCCAGCGTGCTAGAATCTGCATTGCTGCCCTCATTTTTAACACTTTGGTGATACAAACATGAATAGCGTTAATTTCCAGCAGGATAACACGCCATGCCATAAATCTGCCCGCACAATGACATGGTTTCGAGAAAATGACCTTGAGGTTCTGGAGGGGCCTGCCCAGTCCCCGGACTTGAACCCCATAGAACATTTATGGAGTTTATTAAAACGCAGAGTCAATCGCTACACAATAAATAACAAAGAAAACCTAAAACGCTGTCTGCACCAAGAATGGAGCGCCATACGTACTGCAGAATGTAAAAAAACTTGTAAGCTACTCTATAAGTACCCAAAAAAAATTCTGCCGTAATTAACTCAAAGGGTGGACCCACAAAATATTAATTTTATATAAATAAATAGTAATGTGAACCTATAAAAATTGTTTCAATTTATTTCAAACTGATACTCCCAAAAAATTGTAAGATATCATGGGTGCTCAATACTTATGGCGAAGACTGTATTTGTATTCTTGTATATAATCTGGATTCGTTTTCTTGAATTCGTGATAAATATGGTTTTCTCATTTAGTACTCTCTTGTTTCCGAAGATTTGAATTGAACCAAATTAATGTGTCTGTTTGTTTAAATTTCACTTTTATATTCCTTTACACAAGTACTTAATTCTACATGCAATTTTACGCAATAAATATTTTCAGTTTTTATTCATCGTTCTCAAATCGTTTCAAAATTTATATGTTTGTTCGTTTCAAATTGACTAGTCTGACAACGATATAAAAATTAATCTAAATTTATTTGTTTGATTTTGGTAACTGAAAAATTTGCATAATATAAAATGTGGATGAAATACTTAATCGAAAACGAAAATTCTACGAAAACAACAATTCACGTAAAATGACGTTGTGCTGTAAAATGACAACCAGATATCTCAGCTCATTGAAATAACAACTTCATCGAAAATGATTATTCAATCAAAGGGACACTTCACCGCTTTCAGATGCATAATATTAAACCGGATAGTTCATTATACGATCTGTGGTAAATCAGAAAAAACCACCTATATTTTTTAAGCAAATTTTCAGGAGTTCAGGAGAAATACACTTACCGTAATACTTACACTTCTACTGCAATATTCCCGAAAATACCAGAAACATTCCCAGAATGGTTTTCCCGCTCCACAGACACTAAAACACAACAACAATAATTTCCACAATATTTTTAATCGCACGACTATTTCCACGGTAGACCCCACATATAATTTTCCCGCTACTTACTTTCGCTTCCCTCGTCTTAACTATAGACTAACTCAAAACTGACTCATTGTGTTTATCGCACCCGTATTTATAAATCGCGCTGAATATTCTAGATTGTCCGGTTCTGCTCTAGACTAATCTACTCTACAACTAAACTGTTCTAAAACTATTTCTTATGATACATTAAATCCTTAATCTTTAATTAATTTTTAGTGCTATAATGGTTGAAATCCATTTTTAGCCTTACTGTTAACTTTTGTCACATAAAACTGAATTAAATTCCTTTAATGAAAACACTTGTAAAACTTTTGTAGAGTGACAATATTTATTTATTTTTAGGAGTAAGTATCGGTTTTGAAATTTAAATTTCTTTTTCAGTTCCTTTTTACAACTAAGCATTATGATCATCATTAAATTATCATTTATTAGTTAGTTGTAAAAAGGAACTGAAGAAGAATTTTTAAAATCGATATTCCTAAAAATAAATAAATAATGTAACTCTAAGGAAATTTTACAAGTGTTTTCATAAAAGCAATTTAATTCAATTTTAATTAACCGGTCTACGTTAAATTACTTTCGCGCCCAAGTGACCATAGTCCATGCGGAATTAATGTCACCTAAACTAATAGGCAAGATCGTAACAACATCTTAATATTTTTCTTTAATGAATTTTTAGTTTTCTATCATTGCGAGACAAATCTCTCCCCTTGATAAATCGCAGATATATCAGCTGTTTAGATATCCGCAGGTCTTGGTCAGAATTGCCTAGTTATTACATCCATTTGCCGTTTGTTAGTCTCATCAGCATTAGCTTACATGAGCGAGTGGCTTTTCAATTTGTGTTCTACTAGGTGAGATAAGGCAGACTGTACCTTGAGAAACCCGCCCGTTTGCTCTTAAATTTCGTCATACATTGAAATGCCCGTAGGGTTGGCGTTCATTGATCCACCATCTCGTTAATAGATGAGTCACAAATCTGGGCTACTTTTGATACAAGGTAAATGGTTTTAAGCGCTTTAAGATGGAGTTGGGCCTTATAGCTGAGCTCGGGACCGTTGCTTACTTAGAATATAGGGAGTGAGATGAATGAGAATCTAAAGTTTTTACGTCCTAAAGAAAATTACCAGCCCAGTCTTGTGTGGTTTGGCACACAACCTCAGCTATTACAATTATAGAGTATCCCAAATGCGCTTTGCTACATCATTCGCATATTCAACCAACTGGAAAAGACACCCTTCAATGTTCAATAATGAATCATGTTCTAAAGAACCGGTGGTAGCACCCCAACTTCCAGTCTGCCTCTACTCACAAATCTGTTCGTGTAGGATCCAACCATACTAGTGACCACGGTCTTGCTTTTAACCATCTGCTCTCTTCAGCTTGTTCGTGGCTTGCACATACCTAAAAAAATGAGTGTCTGAGAATATTCGTCCTTGGTCTGATGATGTTAAGGATTCATAGAGAGGACTATATCCAGAAATAATATGGTATAGGATTCATTTATATTCTGGCGATTTCTGTAAAGGGCAAATAAGGGCAGTCTCCTCAGATGCTCTCTTATAAAACTTCTAATACTTATAACATAAAAGCCAAAATTTGCTATGTGAACGAAAGAACAAAAGTAAATTTGATTGTATTACAAATTTAAAATACGAAGAATGTGTAAATAGAAGTGAAGTAAGTAAGTGTATCGTCTAATTTAAACAAACATATTATCAGGCACTATTTCAAATTAAAAATTTATACTTAGTTGAATGTAAAAGATTTACCGAAATGCAAGCCATTTCATTTTGATTTATAATTCGTTTAACAGGTAACAGAGCCTTAGCTAATCATTGTGCACTATCACGGTTTCGTGGTGACAAAACCAATATATTTTACTTTCTAAAATAGCATAATTCTTGCAAAGATTAGATTCTTATGCAATTGTCATCAAATGTTCAATTATGAAAGAAGCCACAAATTTTACAAAGCGCGGATGCGAGCACCAGGTTTAATAAATTTTAACTCATTTTAAAACATTTGTAATTACTTAAATGTAAACGCCTAGCCAAAATATTTGGGTTACATAGTTGTTGTCTGTTCGTCTTCTGTTTGCGCAAAGATGTTTCGATATCTTAAATAATTTTTTGCTGGAATAACAAAAAAAAAAAAAAAACGATTGCTATAATAGACAATATGATTTTGTTATTGAAAGTGTAAAGGTTAATGAACAGGAATTTAGTCAAATAATCGATTTAAAATGTTGTCTGGAATTATTTTGGTTATTTACCCTTAGGCTTGGAAAATTTGTTTAAATTATTTCAAGTTCAATGATATTTGGTATTATAGTTCCTAATGCATTGTACAATTCGTCAAGTTTATGTTCGTAATAATTTTTACTTTCATTTCAATAATAATATTACTGTCATAAAAAATAGTATCTGAAATAATTACACAAGTAAGTACATACGTAAATGGTATTTGTACATCGATAACCTCAAAACTTTCGTTTTAGGAAATCATAAGCGGTTTCAAGTTTCTCTCAAGTCACGCAACATCTACTTATGACTTAATTAAACAGTTTACTTATATAATTTGATGATTTAATGAACTTTTGGCGCCCAGTATGGGGCTTACTAATAAAAGTGCTCCTGCTTGTAATATACTGTCTTCACTTAAAAAGTTCTGCTTTGCACAACTTTCAAGGTGACCCATAAAATTCGACCAAAAATTAAATTTGTATTGTTGTTGTGCTTAAAGCTGCAATAAAATTTCTGAAGCGAAAAATTTACTTGGCCTTGAAGACATTGATCCGTGCACCAATTAAAATAATGTTGAATTTCCTATATGCGACTGTAAGTATTAAGATTGGTTTGTGTGTACAATCTCTTTGTGACTTACAAAAATGTCAAGATACACAATCAAAATTTGAAGGTTGTAGTCATTTATTTTGCATGCAGTTATAGCATGCGTCAATTACTACATTATTGGTTGTACGACATTGCGTTATCCGATAATAGCTCACTTACGACTTGTGCTACTATTTTGGAAATTGGAAAACACTCAATGGCTTTTATGTAATTTAAGCAGACGCGGATTACAGCAAAGGAAATTAATATTCCTATTTTACGTATTTACAATTATAGATTATTTCTTATCTCGTACAATGGCCGCGCACAAAGAGCAAATTTGCTACACAAATTGTAAATAGAAAATATAAGTAACAGATATGCTGATTAGTGCAAAAAATACCGAAAAAATAGGAAAGGTTAAGTGGGGTTGGGTGTAAGATGTGGTGTATAGAATGATTAAATAAATCGATTTTGCTTTTGATATTTATGTCCGCAAACAGCAGGTGTAAAGTTTATTTTGCAAATTGAATTGCGTGTCAATCGAACTGAGTTATGGCAGAGTTTTATGTTTCTTCGACACTTTTTCTACTTATACACATGTACATACTAGTTCGCTTATGTAAATAAAATTAAATTGAAGAAAAATAATAAGATTACACTTGAAAGGAATAAACGAAATCTATATTTGTATGAATATTCATCGAAACGAATTTTTTTTCTGTTTAGTTTTTTTTTTCATTTTCAACAGATAATTAAACATCTTTCAATTTGTTTATAAATTACGCAAAAACCTGATTTTAACACCATGCTGTCACAGGGTTAAGAAATATTTTCTTTGATATGAAGGTTAGTAAGGTTTTGCTTATTGATATTATCATGTTGATAACATTTTATTTGTGATCAAGATTGAACATACGACATAACGTAGTTACATTTGATTGGGTCAACCTAATTTCCTAGATTGTGTATAGTAACGTTAAAGTTTCGTAGACGATACATATTGTCATCGTTTATTGATAAGACAAACATGCGCACATTAGCGGTGGATGAATCATCACGAAATATGTTAGATATGTTTGTTAAAATCGTTGCGGAAACGAATATTATTTTGTCTTAGTGAGGCGTGATTGATTAAGTATACTTAATATGTACATAGTTACTCAGTACCTTTAATACGTAATGGCTTATAGTTTTATAGTAAGCCCAATGTATTAGCTTGCGAGAGTTAACATAACAAGGTGAAATTGAACCTAAGGAAATGAATTTTTTAGGACGGTCCATTTGCTTTGGTTTTTATTTATTTCAGCCCGATTCCTTTCGAAATTCAGCCTAAAAAGAGAGACCGAGTTTACTTTTTGCTTGTTGGTGTAAATTCCATCAAAAGTGAAAAGTCCTTTCTATAAAATTACTAAATTTAATATTTTTAGCAATAATACTTTTTTATTCCCATTAATTCATATTCTCCAAGGATTTATAACACAAAAAGTTTAAATTGTCATTATTATAAAAGAGGGCCGAAACCTAAAAAAGGTTTCGTAACATTGAAATGGAACCTGTGCAAGGAAGACTTGAGAACTATTCAATTATATAGTTCTACCGATTCGGCCTGGAGTTAAACAAACTTCCGTTTCATCGTATGTTCTAAAACCCACACCAAATCCTGCACAGAAGCCATTATTGAAATATATTCATAAGTCGCTCGACGTGTAAATCGTTGAGAAAGAATTATCTCGGCCAAAATCTGGTAACACTTTGTCATCAAGTTCTGGTTTAAATCTATAAAACTGAAAAATTTGAGTGCGTGGCTCCAAACCGCCACTTCCATCACCTTAATCGAAAAAATGTAGATGCTTGGATGAAAAGCTAAAGTGGGAGATTTAAGTTGAAAGCTTGGAGAAATGAAGAGTAGACTTAATAGTTGCAAGGTAAATTACGGCCTACGATTGTGTTGTCCATGCTTCGCTCGTTTTATGTGATGGGCTCGTTTTAGAGCATTTTCCATAACATCTTCGAATTTCGTTTTAGAGCATTTTCAATAACATCTCGAATTTCTGTTTCAATGTTGTCCTTGAGTTCAAGGATAGTCTCGAGCTTGTTCACATATATTGACTCCTTCAAATAACCCTAAAGAAAATAGTCGGGTGCTGACAAATGTGGCGAACGCGCTGGCCAATTAATTTTCGAATTTATGGAAATTATTCGATCTCCAAAAATTTGTCTTAAAAGTGCCATTGTGTCTCGGGCAGTGGCTCCATCCTGCTGAAACCACACCTCAGTGGCACTATTCTGGTAATTCCCTGGGAATAGGGAATTGGGGAAAGATTTTATATGTAATTTCAGTTCAAATATTTTTTTTCCGGCCTACTAAGGAGGAAAGTTTGATGTAAATATTTATAAATTGGGAATAATTTTTCCATATCTAAATTGGCAGGGAAAATTATTCCCAATTTTATTTTGTTTCCAAAAAAATTACCACTAGATTTTTACCTCAGTATGCCAGAAAAAAAATTCTAAAATAGAAATTACATATAAAATCTTTCCCCAATTCCCTATTCCCAGGGAATTACCAGAATAGTGGCACAGGTCTGTTTTCAAGAGCAGGACGTAAAAAATGTTCTATCATAAACCGATACCGCTCTCCATTTACGGTTACAGCACTTCCATCGTCATTTTCGAAGAAGTAAGGCCCAATGATATTTTCAGAACTTCAGAACCTGCAGATGTGCTTGTTAACAAAGCCATTAAAATGAAAATGAGCTACTTCACTCATAATCAGGTTTTCAATAAAGTTAATTTCATTTCTGGCAAACTGTTGAAATTTAACTGCAAAATTTAAACGTTGCCGATAATCTCCGCAGGTTTTAATTTTTGCACCAATTGCACCTTATATGGGAATAACTGTATAAAACATTTTTTTAAATGCGCCGTAGTGACGTACGAGACATCCCTAGCTGAGCAGAACGCCTTCTGGTAGATATTTCTGGTGTTTCGATAACGCTTTGCTCTTCATACGTTCAATATTTTTGCGCAGTGCAAAACCATTGCTTCAGAGGGCGAAATTCTGACATTAAAATGGTGACGATATGCTCTTTGCGTTAAAATAATTGATCGCTGATTTAAATAATAAAATGCTATTATTCTAGATTTTTGTTCAGTTGTGAATCTCTTCATTATTTATTCTCCAGGTGTTATTTATATATACATAATCCGATTTTTTTTTTTTTTTTTTTTTTTACGAAGAAATCTTTATTTCTGTATAATATTACAACTAATCATATGGATTATCTAGTAATTGTCTTATTAATTTAGTAGTCGATTCTTGTGGGATGAAACCTGTCGGTTCATCCCAGCTCTGCCAGTCCTTTGATTTAAGCGGCTCAGGGAACCTCTAATTCTAAAGGCTTTGTTCTTTTCTTTTTAGGCGCTTCGGTCCATTGGTGCGATCCAGTAGGTTCCGCAACTCCTCGTTTCATACTGCTGCAGTCGCAGGACATGACTCCTTGCAAATTTTTTGTATTTCATCGCTGACGTATTCCACGAAAATAAAAAATAAAAACTTTTGGCCCACTCTGTATATGATACGAGATCTTTCTATCCTTGTTAAAACCATGTATATTTCAGTTTCACTCAATTGGCCAACTCTTCAAGCATGGTTCGTGCTACTGTACGGGAGGCTAGATCAGTTGTGCCCTTATCAAATCTCGAAAGTTTTCCAAATCTTTAAGAAACGTCTAAGAATAAAAAACGACGATATTTCTTCGGGTCAACATAGTCGATTCACTGTAGCTTTATTAATCAAAATATGTAGTTCTACACTTGTTTCAAGATTGTGGAACAGTCGTAATAGCTTATCACAATTTGAAGAGTTGGAATTCATTGTTTGATTGGATTGTGTTACCAAGTACCTAACAAGTGTTCCGCATGACGCCAAGTTCATACCTACAGCCTGTTTAAGGAAAGTGCTTTTAGGATGGAACGACTGGGTTTCATATCGTCCCTAGCGATCGTATGGCCTCAACTCAAGAGTGTTTTAGACTACTATAAGAAAGGATACGGGTTCTTAAGGGTTACTAAAAGAGTATTGATTTTCATTAATTGCTTCTTAGAATCAGCAACAATTATTTCGTATGTAGTTTTCCCGAAATTTAATACTAAATTAATCCTTTCGGCTTCTTAATAAACAGTATAAAAATTTATTAATTTAATCTCTCCCAAACTACTAAAGTTAAATCAAATTAGGTTATGGTGTTGAAAGTATTGTTGCTTATGCTTTTTAATCATTTCTTATTTTTGTATTTTCCTTGGCATAATTATTTCGTATTTTATAATTCAGTTCATTCATTAATTAAATTGTTAAGTATTTTATAAATCTATCAGTTTGAAACTGGAATTGTAATTAAGTCAAATTTTTATCTTATACAATTTGTGTAAGAGCCAAGTATTCCTACACGTTAATATTAAGGAGGATATGGTGATATATATATATATATATATATATAAAACTCCGTCTATATCAAAACTCTTAACCCGCTTAGTAACACGAGAATGTATTTTTCTTTAGTTCATGCAGGTTTTTTAGATTTTTGCAACTATAATTTTGCATGTTCTTCTGTCTATTTTCAAGCCTATAATTTCAACTCTCATTAAGCGACAAGCTGAAGGTAAGAAACACTGATATTGAAATTACCTCAAAGAACATATAAAATGCCAAGTTTAGACATCAGACCAAACTTGGCAAAGAACAAAAATCACTGGATATTAATTTCACTTAAAATAAAAATTAACCGTGGTGTCCGTTTATAGCAGGGATGTCCACTAATTTTTTTGACTTTGACAAGTCAGTGAAAGACAATTTGATAAGTCAGTGACTTTTTAAATTTCCGGCGCAGTAACTTTAAATGCAACAATGCTCCCGTCTGTTGCCATTATTAATATAGGATGTCCCAATAAGAGCGCCGGATTTAATTTTAAAGAAAATCACATTTATTTTTGAATTAAGCAACCATTTTTATTTCTACATAAAGAAAAATAGTTCCGATTAAACGTGAAATACAACATCAGGCAAATGGCTGCCACGAAACGGTTGTTGTTTTGTGTGGCTGTATTTCAGCAATAACGCGCCGTATTTCCTCTTTAAGATGTTCAACTGTTTCAAGCTTATTCGCATACATCTTTTCCTTCACATAGCTCCAAAGAAAAAAGTCCTTCGGTGTTAGATCAAACGATCTTGGTAGCCCATGTTGATCGCCAAATCGAGAAATGACGCAGATGATCATAGAATAGTGACTACTAGCAAGTTGAATAGACGCAAAAGAGCCCCGGAAATAACCGCATAATTAAATGTTGGTCGCCCAAAACCAGTTAGTGTTTCTACGGTTAAACGTCGCCTCCTACAGCAAGCCGGACTCCATGGCCGTATTGCTATGAAGAAACCATTACTACGTAAACAGAATAAGCAAAAGCGACTTAAATAGGCTCGTGAACACCAACATTGGACGATAGAAGATTGGAACAAAGTTTTATGGACGGATGAGTCCAAATTTGAAGTGTTCGGTACCCGAAGACGAATATTCGTGAGAAGATCTGTGGGTGAACGTGCCAGTAAAGAGTGTATTGCCTCTACCGTTAAGCATGGAGGTTGTTCAGTGACGATTTGGGGCTGTTTTGCTGGTACTAGTGTAGGCGATGTTGTGAAAATTGACGGAATACTAAGAAAAGAAGGATTCCGACAAATTATGGTGAACCACGCAATCCCTTCAGAAATTCGACTTTTGGGTCAAAATTTTATCTTTCTGACACAAAACACTTATCTAAATTATGTAAAGGCTATCTTCGCCATTTAGAGGAGGAAGGAACGATACAAATTATGGAATGGACTCCCCAGAGCCCTGACTTGAATCCTATTGAGTTACTGTGGGAAGAACTGGACCGGGACGTAAAGCAATCACCTCCAACATCAGCTACTGTTATGTGAAACAATCTTCAATCAACTTGGAACTCAGTAACGCCAGAAACTCTGACAAAACTTATTGCGAGAATGTCTCGACTGTGCGCTGCGATTCTTCAATCAAGAGGAGGTCACATAGATGAAAGCAAAATTCAATTTAAGCGTTATAATTTTGACATTTATTTAGTATATTGCTATAAATATATGTGTGTATGTACCTAAAAAATAAATATTTTCACATTTTTACGTTTTATATTAGAAATCAAATAGATGTTCTTGCAGGTAATTTCAATGTGTTTCTTATCTTGAGCTTATTATGCAAGTTCCCACATTTAAAAGGATTCGGTCAACGTCGGATATTTAATCTAGAAGTCGGCGGCCTTAACACAGTGTGACACCAAATAAACTATTTTTATCATCATGGATAACTAAATTCTAGAAACCTTAAAATGAAGTGAAAGAAGCCGAAATGAGTACACTTAGCAATATGAGTATTTACTTATAATGCTGATGTTAAAAGTAATTTACTTTTAAAATTGGTTTATATATGTTTTACGTTTATTCGGTTTTTATTAAACATCCCATTTGGAAATTTGTCAACATCTGTGTGACTTATTTTTTAAGAGCCATTCGTTTCTATTGCTCCTCTTTTGTTCTGTAAGTTGATTGATGTATATGACTAATGTTTAACAAGTAGTATATGTCATATATATTTTGTCGGAACAATGTTCCAAGCGAAACATGTGTGACAATTCTGCGATGTTTCTCATTCTATCGCATTGCGCTGTTTTTAATATGACTCGAACAACAAAAAATAATTTCATATTCAGTCTTTGTCGATATCGCAAATTTTTTCTATATGTACAGGGCGATTCTTAACTAATTACAATGAATTCTGGAGGTGATGGAGCAGAGAGGACACTAATCCGAACAAAAAATTATATGACTGAACATATCCTATCTGTAATCGTTATAGAGATAATCAAGGTTCTACTGTAAAATTAGTCATTTTAAATTTCACTTAAGTATAACTTAAAATCATTTACTCACAAATTTCTCAAAAAAACGTTTTCTTATCGCAAATTAAATAGTTTGTCAAACACAGGGCCAATAATGTAAATTGATAAGAAGTATCCTAACAACGGTGTAAACATCTTTAATTTTTTCAATATTTCTGTAAAACAAATGCATTATTAACGTAATCTGTTTTGCATAATTTCAAAATGTTTGGAATGGGGAGGGCATATAATTTTGTTTTTTTTTGAAAAAAATCAAAAAATCGGATTTTTTTGATTTAAATCAGATTTTCTTGAATACAAAATTGTAATGTTCAACTTAAATTGTAATAAATTCCCGAGAAAAATTAAATACTTTACATAGTAGAAGATAGATAATATAATATACAGAAACAGATTCATTTAAATATAATTTAATCAAATAATTTTAATATCGATGAATTATGATATTTAGTAAATTTTATTGCTTGTTTTATGCTTCAATGTTGAGTAAAAAATAAATTACAAAATTATAAAGTTATTTCAAAATTAAAACCAAGTATTTCATAATCATATAACAGAGCAAAAGAAAAACTGTTTTTATTTATTCAGCTGCTCTGCCAAGAGTGTTAATTTTATCGCTTTATCTATCGCTAGGCTATTTCTTAATTTTGAACGAACTAACCCAAAGGTCGAAAAAACTCGTTCGGTTCCAGCTGATGAAGCAGTAGCTGTTATTTGTTGGATTTTATATTCGTCTAACGTCATCATCAAATCCTTGGTCACAAAATATATCAGAAACGACAGTTAGAAACCATTTTTTTGACAATAGTTTCCACGTTCGCCAATAGATGGCTCTATTAATGAAATTGAAAATGATTCGGTTAAGGCTAAAAATTTAGCACGGGTACAGAATATACTATATTCTTTGGCACGAGTATCAAATATTTTTGATCGAATATGCTCAGATCGAGTAGAAAATATTATCTCCACGGATTACGTGATCAGAATCTATCACACCGACAGTCCATCGTGGTTCAATTCAGCCGAGGCAACCCAATTATTTGAATTTGTCATCAAGCTATATGAAAATGAATTTAATTCATTTGACATCGGCATAATTGCCCCTTGCAGTCAATAGTGTCGCGTTCGAGGAGTCTGACATGGGAGCCCCGAAAGTTGCGTCTCGAGGAATTCCAGGGGGGCTATTTGGGAATTCGATTCGATAACGAGAGTACAAGATTCATATTTGATTTGAACGTTAATGTTCAAACGTTAATGAACGAATTTATCGAATCGAATTCCCTAAATAGCTCTCCGGGATAAGACACATTATACTCATTTCAACCGTACGCTTAACGGGACATTGACGATTTAAGACCGGCAAAACGCTATTGGATTTGTCGATGACGTAAAGCGAACCAATGTAGCGATTTCACGTACTCGAGCATTACTTTACCTTGATTAATCATTGGTTACATTGAGCGAATCATTAAAATTCGCTAAGGCATTGTGATTATACTTTGATTAGTTCAAAGTATTTTCAAAAAATTTTTGTAGTTTGGTCACCGCAGTCTGATGAGACGACCGAATTTTTTAAATACAAAAAATTCAATGTTTCATTTTCATTAGTTCGAAACCAAACCTCCCCAATGTCTTGGTAACCTCACCTTGATTAAAAACACTATCTGGCTATTATCCACAATAACCCAAAATTTCAAATTAAAATTTTATTATCACCAATAATAGTTTTAAAACTAATTTCTACGGATCAGGGTTTTATGTTTGTTGTCAAATGGGAATATTTACCGTCCATTCTTTCTTGCATCCTTTTACTATACTATCAACACAATCAACATTACTCCCATAATATTTCAATTTTTCAAGGTGTGTGGTGGTTGTCGAGTAATTCAAAATTTTCAGTACGGGAAAAAATCGATTTGAATAGTTCTTATGATTTTATAGTTACCTCGTCAAGGCTATGCCCTATATATGTATTTTTTTTTTTTTTTTGCCTGACTAAGTTAATAATACAACCCGTATCTAATTGACACATTGCTCTATAATTACCGATCCAGTTTTTACTAGTACGTCTGTTAATTCCTAAGCACAGTTTGTAATTTTTAGCATACATTTTTATTTTTATCAAGCGTTTTTTGATCGATTCTCCGTAATTCATCAAATATTTTACGATTGTTTGGCATGCATGGGGTAAATAAAAAATCACGTATCACTAACCAAAATTTTTTCTGCTATCTATTTACAGGAAATTACGACCGGAAGACCAGATACAGTACTTTATAACAGAGAAGAAAGATAATCGTAAAGTTAAGGCGCATGTAAATGCAGTTTTCTTTAGACAGTTAAGAGAACTTTTAGGTGAGTGGTTTACAAAATATATACTTGTTTAGTGGTGTTTGCCTTTTTCCGAATTGAATCTGGTGGTTTTCCGTACGTATGCACGTGACAGTTGGAAGAATTTTTTTTTAATTTTATTTTCTAAGTGGAAATGGAATGCGTAAGGTCAGGTTTTTTTATACGACATCCGTAAGCGATAATGATATTCTTTTAGCACTATCTAAAAAGAGTCGAATGTCAAAGGCGATTGCATGCTTTATTAGAATATTGATTATTCATATGAAATGTAAACTTCTCTATTTTATATTCGATTGAAATGAATTTAAATGCAAATTTAAATTCTACATGTATAAATTGACTGCTTTTAATTAAATTCGCTTTTTTTTTATTTCATTTTATTTACACAAACTTTAGTTTGACTTATTTCATATCGTATATGATTGAGGTTTTCAATCTTTTTGGTACATCGACACATAAAAAACTGGCGGTAAAACGTTTACTTTTTAACTTAAAAAAAACGCTTGTCACATTTTAAAGGTATAGGGGTAAAAATCGGGTAAGCAAAAGCGGCATATTCCGAGAAAGACATAAACATTTTCACGTTGCTTAATAAATCGATAGGTTTAAAAATTTAATTGGTTTGTTTTCCGTGCTTCAAGTAATATTTGTTTCGAATCCTCTTGCTTTTGAATATGCACACCCATTGTTTAATATTTATACGTTCATTAATGATTCATAACTCAGAATATGTGGAAAATACTTTTCGTTTCTTATTTAAGAAATATTTACGTAAAGGTAAAAGTTTTAGAATATCATCGTTCCAATTCCTTACTACAGTGTCTTAGACCTTAAATTCAAACAACAGAGACCACGGTTCACTGACTTCTTAAAAATTGGGAAAATACCTGAGTCATGACCACATAAGAGTTATTTTAAAAATCCAAAAACACTCTTTTTGTGGTCACAAACTACCAGATTCATCAATTTTATTGTGGTTACTTTTACTTATCATGATCTCGTGAAATTTAGAATGATTACTAGATTTTAATGCCTTTCAGTGGAATTCGAGCATATAAAGCATAATGAACACAAAAAATCCGGAAAGGAAGGCTTTCGAAGGAATGAAAATGGTATGCGTTTATTTCAGAGTTTTTGTTGGTGGGATGGGGGTTGACAAAATTTTTCGATAGTTTAAATCAGTTCCAAAATCTGTTTGCCAAGTTTGTTCTACAGCTGTGTCGCCTTTATGAAAAACTAACTTTATAACTTACACTCCGTCTCACTTGTTTAAGAACACTTATTTTTTTTAAACATCAGATTGTTTCTCCAATATTATGTATAAATAAACAAATTTTAATTGTTATATCGGAAGAGGGCTAGATCGATAGATAGAAGATATCCCATACAGCAATTTGCAGGTACGTTAGAGAACCGCTACTTTTTTTTAATAAATCGGGGTGCATCTTTAAAAATTGCAATTTATTTATCTCACTTGTTTAACAACAGCTGTAAAATCAATTGAAATTAACAGTTTTCGTATCTTTTGTGCAAGTCGTATCGGGGTCACCTTCCAAACACACATAAGAATTGCCCGATACGATCAATGGTTACTGCGATATAAATATAAATGTAAGATCATCTACCGGTAAAAAGGCCACGAACTTTTTTTCATACCTATTATTTTTTCTTTAATGGTGTTATCATGTATCTTCCAATTTTAATGTTTTCGTGAAAATGTTTTTCATTTATGATCTTTTCCTCGCGACTTATTTTTTCTGGAATCTCGTCATTCTCAACGAATAACTTTAATTGTTTTTCAATTGCCATTATAACTTATTGTTTGTTCTTCGTTACTTTGTACGTTTCCGATTATGATCCATCCTTATACCGTATATGTATGTGAGAACACGCGGCGTTAGATATAACACATTTCTCCGGAGAGTAGTGATATTGGAGCTGATTCAACAACTTTTGTTTTACTCAATTTGCCGAAACAAGATTTCCGACACAGTAAAAATATCATACAATGAGACAGGCAAGCAGTTCAATGCCTTCACTAGCGCATGAATTGACGGCACATTATGTTTATCCTAACTAAAAGCTGGATCAAGAATCTGCTAGGCTTTATTATTTATGATATTTATAATGAGGAATTTATAGATTCGCCAGTTCTTCCGTTAGCGATTTAACTATCGTCGAGTGTCCCGCTCGAAGACACTTCCACAGACGAGACTCTCTTAGTCACAATTCGATTGTAATATGTCCTAAGGGCCCTGCTTATAAGTATACATGCCGTTCTTTGCACCTTCTCCATCATCCTTATATATGTTACCTTCTCCAGAGCTGGCCACCACCAGCCAGTGTACCAGCTCTGGTTTCAAACGCCATCTCTTACCAATGTCGTTCCTACACGAGTAAATGGCTACATTAGCCTAATTCACCCTTTCCACAATGGTAGGGTTCCAGCTAAGCTTACTGTCCAAGATTATGCCCAAAAATCTCGCTCTGTCAGCAAAAGCTAGTCTAATGCCGTTCACGGTAGGAGGGAAGGGCTAATTACCGGAATTTTATATTTCTTAGTAAATAGTATCAGCTCTGTCTTGGAAGCGTTGATCCCTAATCCAGATTTCCTGGCCCATTTCGTAACAATCAGGAGTGCATTCTGTATAACATCCCTAATCATGTCCAGATATTTGCCTACATCATCTGCATATGCTATAACCCCTGTCCTGTCTCTCTCACCAAAAATAACAATCCTTCCATGGTCACTTCCGTTTTTACATTATTAAAGGCACCATCAATGTCGAGAAATGCTACCATTCAAAACTCTTGCGAGTAAATTGACTTCTCAATCACGCGTATTAGATCGTGCAGAGCTGTTTCCACCGACTTTCCCTTACAGTACGCATGCTGCGACATTGCCCAATTCCTGGGCTCAATTTTTGTTCGAATATCTGCATCTACCAACCTTTCCAAGGTTTTCAATAGAAAGATGATAGAGTTAAAAGCCTCAAATCCTTTGAATAAGCATGTCAATTCTTTCCCGATTTCGGGATAAAGACTACTCTGACCTCCGTTCATTTCCTAAGAATATAGACCAGTTTCAGACATCCCCTGAAGATAACCTCCAAGCCATGGGAGGATGACTGCCGAGTTTCTTTGGATCTCTGCTGGTAAAATCCGATCTGCTGGTAAAATCTTTATTGAAAATGTCCCACGATGAGCTCCAGGCTCCATCGAGTCATGAAAGCTTCCCGTAAAATGCGTCTCGATGAGGAGCTCCAATGATGCTGCACTTGAAGCTGTCCAGGATCCGTCCGGTCTAATTAAATAACTAGGACTGGTTGGGTTAGTAGATAGAACTTCTGAAGTAAGAAGTTACCGTTTATTTGATTAGCTACTCAACATTTTTGTCTTTTAATTTCTTTCTTGACATAAATTTATTTTTTTTTTTTAAAATTGATTCCGAAACACAAATTTTAAATTTTTGCATTGGGTACTTGATGGTAATTCATACGCATCCGAAATAAAAGTTAGGCCTTGAATCATTACTGCTCCTAGATATGTCACCAGTTGAATCTGATCAGTAAATATGAGCAGCGTTGTCGGCCTTGACCCAAATCGTTTTGTTGATATGCTTTGCGAACGTATAATCTGGGGTTCTATAAAAGTCGGATTTTCGTTTTTTGTGTCATGGACTTTGTATCATGCTGTGCAAATACAATTTCTTGTTGATCACGCTTGGAATTTTTTTCTTCTCGAACCCGGCCACACCCTACTAAAGTACTATGGCTATATTCTAAAAAATTGCTGCATCTTCACTTCAATTTCACAATAAAGACGCTGTGTGTTCTGTCTATCATTCTAAAAGGGTTTGCAAATTCTGCCACACAACAAACATATATAGCCATATCTGTAGATGTGTTCAAAGTCAATAGATTACGAAGTCAATTACTAACGTTACTTTGTCTACATATACACATACGTAATATTGATTAGGAATGAGCTTTGTGTGAGATAACGATAGTATCGAACGATTATTTTTTATAAAATTACAAGTCACGTGCAGTATGCCAAAATGGTTGGATGTCGTCAGAGCAGGCGCGGTATAAATGCAATGCGTTTTCTAAATATTTAACCGGCTAATTTGTATTTTAATCGTGTTTACTATGTAAATCACTTATGTATGTATATTAGATAATTCGTGAAGACAAAAATAAAATATTTAACTCCCAAATTAGCATAATACTGACGATGATATTTTAAAACACATACATGGAAATACGTTGTCGAAATCGTTACCCTGCTAGTTATTTTATAAACCAACTCATAAATAAAATATATCTCTAAGTCGAATTTTATAAGTCGGACAGAGATAAGAAAAGTCACAAATTTATTTGTTGAAATACGAAAAATTATTTAAAAAGTTACGTAAGCAAAAATGACGAGTCTTCTTTATCGCACTTACAAAATAATTGAAATTGCTTAAAATTGCAAGATACCACTTGTGGTTAGGTGACACAAGACATTTAAACCCGGTACAAGGGTTAAATTTCACAAACATTTTTATATTGCGTGTTGTCTAATCCGACAAGTTTATTTTGCAGAGAACAATTAACCCTCGATTAATTTTCTTATTCAACGTAGATGGCAAAGTGATTTTAAATTCTTTTGTTTAAGTCTATTTTAAAGCATTTGAAAATCGAGGAAATACGAGTGAAGGTTATTGTTGGCAGTTGGGCAATAAATTTATATAATAGATTATGTATTAGCTCACGCCAAATATTTGGGTTATAAGTTACAACATTTTATAGTCAGATTGCTTTATCACCTAGAAAGCAGATCATTAAAGCTTTCAATCTATGCAGTAGTTCAAAAATTGTGTCGCTCTTCGAAATATTATTGGTATTAAAACTAATGGTTCCTAAAAATCAGATTCATCGGTAAATTACCGGTTAAAATTAATACTGGTAAAATTTTTAATAATTTTGCGAGTTACTTAAGGTACCAACTACACTTGGTGTTCTGTCCGCAGAAGGTGTCACGATTTTGTCGATGACTCGGAACAATGATTCGGAATAATCGACGAATGCGAATCGAATTCCGTACTCTGAATACCGAAAGCGGCAGGTTATTGCCTTCTACTCAAAAAATCGGGTGGTTTCGTTCGGGTGGTATCGTTTTTTACAAAAGACGTCATGTCGACTGATAATATTGCATGTACTGAGGGTGTTTTCCAAACACCGACTTATTACAGACGTATTGACTTATTTGACGCCCGTCTTTACCGACTTATTTTGACAACCACAAAACGGAACAAATTTAAAAGTTTTAATAAAAAAATTTATTTAGAACTTTTTTACATGGAAGAACCAGATAGAAAATCAGAAATAAGTCATCCCGATAGCAGACTTATTTGAATAAGTCCGTATAAGCAAATAAGTCGATGTTTGGAAAAGACATAAATAATAAACTTAAAATGTCCAAGTCTTCGAATATAAATTTAGGCCAAAATCGACAGACGAGTACTACTACAACTTTTAGATGTAGTCGCTGATTTTTCGAAATCGATTTTCGAAAACCATATTTTTAGACGTAACTAAAACTGCAACTTTTTAGTTACGCCTTTTTGATATTTTTAAACAACAATAAAAGTGACGTTTAATTCGAAAACAAACTACCAACATAAAAAAGAAAAAATCTGACAAATTTGAAAATTAAAAACATAATTTGCTCATTAAAAAATCGTTCACGTCAATAAAAAATTACATTCATTCAATATTTTGAAAATATTTCATTTAATATTTTATTAAATATTCCTTCCGGTTTCTATATATTTCTGCTGATGGTCCCCCTGGTGATTTTATGGGAATGTTGCATCCATTTGTACACCATATGCAATTTGTTTTTGAAAACCCAAATTGTTTTTGAAAAACGAAACCGCCTTTTCAACTCTACATCCATGTTTTGGTTATCGTCAGTTCTTTCCTGGAAACTGCGTTCTGCATCATTTTTACCGATTTACAAAAAATAATCGGAATCGTTAGAGGACGAGGACGAAAAAAATATTAAATGGTTCATACCGAGTGATACAGATATAGAACCAAAACTATTTTTTTTGTCTTAAATAAAATTTATTAATAAAATTTATTATTAAAAACACAAAAACAACAATCAATGTTCGAAATTCGAAATAGAAATTCGGTATAAAACGTCAAATCTAACACCGATTTTAGTCGACAGCCATGATTACAACTTAAAGCAATACATACTTCATTTTGTTATTTTAGCTTCGTTTAAAAATATTAAAAAAGTGACTTTAGTCGCAGATGCGTCTTTAGCATCGTCTGCCGATTTGGCCGTAAAAATTTTGTATACAGCTTTACTTCTGTTTAGATTTATTTTTTCAGTGCCCTGAGTGTCTAAAAATGTGTAAAATTGTATTGGCAGAATGGTTTTGACTAATGACGCCATCTTCATGTTACGGCCCAAAATATTTCATATTCTGCTCGTACGTATTAAACCAAAAATATGTTGCCTTTATGCTGGAAACATATGACCAGAAATATGGAAAAAATTCAAAAAGATAATATTTTTCATCAATCAACAGATTTATGTTAGTCGTATGGTCAATTTCCATGTGAATTTTAATAAAATTCTGAAATCAAAATAGTAGTTTTTTAATTCCGCCAGCATCTCGTTCCCTAATAGTTTCGGTTGTGACGTTTCACACACATACTTACACCAAATTGTTCCCCCAATTTTTATTTACCACTCAGAGAAAAAACGAAATTTAAAATTAAATACAAAATTTTTAATTCAAAAACACTGCTTCATCAGTAAGAACGGGCAAAACATTTTATAACTAAAACCGCCTATATTTAAATTAAAACCTTTTAAATATGAATCTATTATATCAAAAAAATAAATGTATTAGAAACGATTTAGTTTCAAATTATATCGCATTCAAACTAAAACTTAGAATTTTTAAATTATGCACAATTCGTTTTGGTAATTTTTTTTTCAAAATATTTGTCAACATTGATAGAAACAGCTGTTTCTGAAAAATGTGGAAAACAACATTACACAAATTTCAAACTTCTTAAGCCAGTGATATAATTCGCTAAATCGTTATGTTGTTGTGTTGTACTAAACGTATAAACAAGATGTGAGTTTTTACAGTTTGGTCGTTGCAACCAGGGGTGGGATGTTGTAACATCACTTTTTTCGATATTTATCGAACATTACGTCTCTTTTCCCTAAAATAAAATTGCTTGCTCTTTCGCTTTTCAATTTTGCTTTCTATATTGCGATCGCACGCTACTAGAATAAATTGTTTATTTATCTCTTTTTTGTTTTTCGATAAAGTATCACTCAGAAAAACGTAGGTGATAGAATAAGAGTAAAGCGACATAATGATTCATTCGAATAAATAGAGATCGCAATAAAAGCAACGCAGTTGATAAATGGAAAAACGTTAAATTTTATTCGTGATGAAAGAGATGTAAATTTCGATAGTATCGAAAAAAGTGATGTTACAACATCCCACCCCTGATGAGTAGACCAACTTTTTATCAGTACGAAACCAAACTGCCAAGAAAGAAGGAGGGCAGGAGAGGAGGTTCTCATTTTGAAAGGGTTTTGTGTATTTTACATAATGACTCTGGGGTTCGAATTCGAAATGGACGTGGTTAATTTTCTACTTTTTGTGGTAGATATTTATTATATAAGTACATGAATAAACATTACTTCTTTGGTTTTTGATGACTTGAATAGGAGAGGAAATACATAATTTTCTATTTTTTCAAACCGCATGTGAAAACGTAGTTTATTGTATTGAACATATTTGAATTGAAATTTTTCTCATTTAGATTCATATGCGATCAACGTGTTCTTATCATTAATGTTGCATTTTAAATTTAAAAGAAAAGAAAACACTATTAAAATTAAACTTTTAAATTAAAAACCTCAGCAATACATTTCTATATGTTAACCGATTTAAAATAAAAATTAATATCTCTAATTTAAAGTTGATTTGTTTTTAAATCTATATTTCAATTTAAAAAAAAAAATACGATTTTAAAATGATCGTTTTCAATTCAAAATATTTCATTGTTGCTTGGAAAACGTATATGAAATTTTTTAAAATGAAACGTTTTTTTTTTATTTTTAAGTTGTTTTTTCTCTGAGTGACATAAGCAAAATTTTATTGTATCAAGTTTCGTCCAGTTTCGAACAATCGCGGCACTTTTCATACAGGATCTTATTCTAAGTCGAAAGTAAAACTAAGTCAAAGTCGAAGCTAAATACAAGTTTTTACTTCGAAAAATGACAAAAAAGTCGAATTTTGTTATACTCGGGTTATTTTTTCTTAAAATGACTAATAAGAACATTCTAGTTTCATCTCTTTCTAATATATTCTAAAATTCTTTTACTAAAAGTAATATAAATCAGTAGTAATCTGATAGACATCGAAAACGCACTTTGTGCAACTATTTCTTAACATTTTGCCTTAAATTTAGAAATTTTTTATTTTAGTAATAGTTTCTAACTAAGAGCGTGTTTCAATTGGTTTAAATGCCGCATAAAAAGTTAAAAAATAAATCGTGGTATTTTTTTTTAACTTTTTATCTGTTTCAATTGGTTAAAATTTTGACATTAACATGGTTGCTTATTTTATGTATAATTATGAACGTATATGAAAAAATGTAAAATAAATACAGTAAACGCTCGATTTAACGGACTAATTGGGGGTGTCCGTTAAATCCGAATGGAAAATTTTTAAATTTAATCAACTATAGATTTTGCACTTGTTCTGGAATATGGCCACCTAGAACAGAACTCGTTTATCTCTTAACCGATTATGAAGGGATTTTATTTGTTGGATGGAAATGAGATTCATAAACAGTTTTTAGAAGAAGTTCTGGAATATGGCCACCTGGGACGGAGCTCGGTAATTTATCAACCGATTATGATGGGATTGGGTATGTTGGATGGAAATGGGATTTTTAAATGATTTTTGGAACAAGTTCTGGAATATGGCCATCTGGGGCGGAACTCATTCAATTCTTAACTGATTATGATGGGATTGGATTTGTTGGATGGAAATGGGATTATTTAATGATTTTTAGAAGTTCTGGAATATGGCCATCTGGGACGGAACTCGGCCAATTCTTAACCGATTATGATGGGATTGGGTTTGTTGGATGGAAATGAGATTATTTAATGATTTTTGTAAGAAGTTCTGGAATATGGCCATCTGAGATGGAACTCAGGCATTTCTTAGCCGACTTTGTTGGGATTGGGTTTGTTGGATGAAAATGGGATTATTAAATTATTATATGGCCACCTGGGATATGGCCACCTGGGATGGAACTCGATCAATTTTTAATGGATTATGGTGGGATTGGGTATGTTGGATGAAAATGGGATTCTTACCCAATCCCATCATAATCGGTTAAGAATTGGTCGAGTACCGTACCAAGTGGCGATATTCCAGATTTTCTTCCAAAAGTCATTTATAAGAATCCCGTCCCAAGTGGCCATATTCCAGAATTTTTTCAATAATAATTTAAGAATCCCATTTCCCATTTTCATTACGAAATGACCGAGTTCTGCCCTAAGTGGCCATCCAGAACTTCTTCCAAAAATCATTTAAGCCTATTTCCATCCAACATATCCAATCCCATCATAATTGGTTAAGAATTGGGAGCACTGAATTTGTTTTGCAAAAAGTTGATTTTGAATTGTAAAATTTTGCGAACTTGAAATATTAACACTACAAATTTGTTTTAAAAATATTTGAATTTACTTTACATTTAATTGGGCCTCTATTCCCTTAGTCGTATCACTTCATGCGACGTGACTATGGATCTTCTTGGTTACTAGAATATAAAATAAAAATTAACTACATAATTTTGTACAAAACTTTAAAATTTTGTTCTATTTGACAGAAAAAAATCAATTTTTTTTGATGTACATCATTTTAAAAAATGCAAATTTTTTCGTAATTTTTTTTGTTTGATGGAGAAATACCAATACAAAATGAAACGTCAATTTTTGTAGAAACGTCAATTGGTGTGTTAAATTACTAATAAATTAAAGCATGTGTTATAAATTTAATTGAAATATATTTTGATCGTTCATTAATAAATATGTGACGACTATTCGTTCGAAAATATATAGGTACCGGGTGTTTCTTTTAAACTGAGACGATCAAATATCTCGAAAAATAGCCACTCTACGGAAAAAATGTCCATAATCAAAATTTAATCATACCGCGGGGGAAATACATTAGTGCAAAAAAATAGTCCCCCACCCCCCGCTTTGTAGGTGGGGCGGGGGTAACTTTTAAACTAAGATAGGAAGCCATATTTTTTATTGCAGATACGGATTCTACGACTAAAAGTACGTATGATTTGAATGAAATATTTTGTTCGGTTCATGATAGATGGCGTTGTAATCGACGAAATTTAATTTTTTCAATTTCTTCTTAGAACACACGCATTCGATTCTGCAATACGTTTGAAATAAAAAACCTCACGTTTTCATTGGAAATACTCGAAATTCGTCATCAAAACAATTTATTCAGTTTTGTAAATTACATTTAACGTTTGTGTTATTTCTTATCTTCATGTTTTTCGTACGATAAAATACTTTAGAATGGAGCGTTTCACTGTGCCAGAGAAAATTGAAATGGTTCTGGTTTATGGAGAAGCTGGCAGAAATCTTGAAAATGCTGTTACTATTTACGCTCAACGTTTTCCGGATAGGATTCGTTTACGTGCTTCATTTGGCCGTACTATCAAACAATTTATTACTGATGGAAATGTTCAACCGAAAAAGAGGACCCGTAGAGCAACAGTCACTGGAGAAAATAATGAAATTGCTGTATTGGCAGCAGTGGCTCATAATCCTCATGTTAGTACACGAGAAATAGTTCGCGATTCCGGATTGTCCCTCACCAGTCTTTGGAGAATTTTAAAACGGCACAAGTATCGTCCATATCATGTGTCTTTACACCAAGATCTTCATGGCGCTGATTTCCAAAATCGGATAACTTTTTGTCAATGGGCACGTGAACAAATACAACAAACCCCCAATTTTTTTCGTTGCGTAACGTAATGTTCTCTGACGAATCGTCTTTTACAAACCATGGAACGGTTAATCGACACAACATGCATTATTGGAATGTTACAAATCCGCACTGGCTTCGTCAAGTTGAACATCAGCGTCCTTGGACTGTCAACGTGTGGTGTGGAATAATTGGCAACAAACTCATAGGCCCCACATTATTGAAGGCAACTTGAATGGTCAAATGTACCGAAACTTTTTGGAAAATGAACTGCCAATATTACTTGAAAATTTGAACTTAGGAGTGAGACGGAACTTGTGGTTTCAACATGATGGATGGTTGTCCTGCACACTATTCGGTGGTGGCACGTAAATACTTGATCGTGATTTCAATGGTCGCTGGATCGGTAGAGCTGGTCCGATAAATTGGCCCGCCAGATCACCAGATCTTACTTCGCCAGATTTCTTTTTGTGGGGCTATCTCAAAGACAAAGTTTACAAACAAGAACCAACAACACGTGAGAACATGATTGAGCGAATCAGAAATGCGTGTGCTGAAATTCAACCAAACACACTTCTCAGTTGTGTACAATCATTGGAAATGCGTATTAATAAGTGCATTGAAGTCGCAGGCCATTATTTTGAACACTTATTTTAAGCTAAAATTATTTTATTCACCTGCCATTTACATTAATAAATTGTTTTGATCACGAATTTCGAGTATTTCCAATGAAAACGTGATGTTTTTTATTTCAAACGTATTGCAGAATCGAATGCGTGTGTTCTAAGAAGCAGAAATTGAAAAAATTGAATTTCGGCGATTACAACGCCATCTATCATGAACCGAACAAAATATTTCATTCAAATCATACGTACTTTTAGTCGTAGAATCCGTATCTGCAATAAAAAATATGGCTTCCTATCTTAGTTTAAAAGTTACCCCCGCCTCACCTACAAAGCGGGGGTGGGGGACTGTTTTTTTGCACTAATGTATTTCCCCCGTGGTATGATTAAATTTTGATTATAGGCATTTTTGCCGTAGAGTGGCTGTTTTTCGAGATATTTGATCGTCTCAGTTTAAAAGAAACACCCGGTATACATATATAATTTCGTATAGTGGAGTGCACAATTGATGTTGTTTTGACGTGCCATTTCTAAACTTCAAAATCCTATTTAATATCTCCAACACATACATAAAACTACATCAATTTTGTGTTTTTGTTCTATTTGAACCATAAATTTCACATTGATTTGGAAAAGTAAATAGAATTTCACATAAGATTTAAAAAATAGCCACAACGAGTTTTGTGAAAATGAGCTTTGCAAAAAATTGAGGTTGATTTAGAAAAAAATTGTGAATGAACTAAAAAAAATTGAATATCATTTGCAAAATCGTGAATTTGAAGTGCCAAACCTATATTGTCTAGTCAAAACTAGGATTCTTCGGGGAGGACCCGTGTTTTGCCTATTACTAGTAATTGCAAGAATCGAATGTATTTTGGGACCGTTATCGCTTTTAACCGTGGACCCGTCCAGATTTGAGTTTTATGTACATAACTGAACACGTGTCTATAAAATCTAGTTTCTATAATTAATTAATTTTAATTTTACTTTAAATGTTAATTCAGAACAACGTTAATTAAAGTGTAGTAACTATCTCATCATTATTATTTAAATCTTTACATTGATTTTTATATGTTTAATAAGAAGACGATTAAATAGTACAATGGGAAACTAAATAAATAGGCGAGAGTATTAGATATAATTATCATGCTTTAAGTAATCTTAGTAGTAGGCGAACGAAGATTATATGAACAAAAGTTTTGTGTATATGCAAATTTTTATTATTAAAGAATAGAACCGCCCAAATATTACATGCGAAGTGAGTGCAGAGGCACCAAAATTCATGATTTTATCACGTGCTCTACGTCTACATCAATTATTTAGAAATTTGAAATTCCCCCAAAAAATTATTTAACATTGTATTGTTTCTTATCAATCAAAATTTACCTGGAATTAAAATTTTTTTTGATAAAATCCAGTTCCCCCAACTGGAGAGTTAAAACTAGAACTACGTAAATAAAAAACTACAATCCTCAAATTTTTTTACGACATTATTTATTTGCAAGCTCATTGTGCAAAGTTCAATATAATGAAAGTGTATGGCTATGGATGTACAGAATGCTCGTTCTGTAATGTGTGATTTCAATTCTCATTCAATGAAATTTATGTTTTGGTATGCGTGCACATAAAATTTATTTTAAATGCTAATTAAGATTTCTATCATATGTCATATCACACTTAAGTGTATTATATCTCATCTCTGAATACCTCTTAGTGTGAAGTATATGTTCTCTCTTAGTTAAATTTCGAGGTTTCTTAATAATTTCTTAATTGTTTGTGCTTTGGGTTATATAATGATGTACACTAGAATTTCGGACTTAAAGTTCGCCTCCGAGTGATCGAACTAGTTTGGCTGTCTTATAAGCAAACTAGTTCGTTCACTCTGAGGCAAACTTTAAATCCGAAATTCTAGTGTATACATCATTATATAACCCAAAGCACAAACAATTAATTACTACTAAAGTACAAGGTACATTATCCGAATGTCAATTAATCACAATTATTAGTGTATGATGTAATATACGAATATTCGTAATTAACGTTAAGGCACATATAGCACACATACGTAATTCAGCGTAAGATTATGGAATAATGTGTAACTGACCTACCTAAAAACACTTATACGAGTATATAGAGTATCGATATGTCGATCAGCGACTTCATTACACAGAAAAATATGTTCCCTCCAATTTAATAATAAATACGAAATATGTTTCACAAATCGCTTCGTGGAATGTATAGGGTTGTCGCTTATCTGAAATTCTTATCGTGAAAATGTGCACTGCAATACTTGCTTTATGAATTCCTGAAATATGCAGATGGCGATTTCTGATAAATTTTGTTTTATCTGTTACTTCTATCCTTTGAATAGAATTTGATAAGGTATGGCAATTTTAAAATCAATTTGATTTTTTATGTTGTCGAGTAGGTCGGTATAATGAATATGTGATCTTTACAAATTTTAATAAATTTTATCCTTAGATTTATTTGCGAATAGTAGTTGCTATCACAATCCTTCCCCGCTCTTTCGCAGTTTATTTTTCCATCTTACTTTACGCATAATCTCCCAAATCGAAGACGTATCGGCTCTATCTATTTATTTATGTATGGTCGATTTAAGTTACCCATCATCTGCGCATTGCATAGCTCCATGCCAGCCTATATTGGACATGAGTTTTGCACGCCGATAGGGGGTCGTAGTTGTGTTCCTTTTAATCACAAATCGTAATATTTTGATGAAAAATTCCTTTTGCATCCACAACCCCTACCTATTGGGATTCGAACCCGGTACCTCCCGATCCAAACACCAGCGCTTTAACCACTTTGCCATTTGGTCGTATTAAAACTTGTTGTTTTATGGAATATTTTGTAATTTTTTTTTTATTAAACATAAATGAATTTCTTATGAATTTATGTATTTTACTATTTTTCATTTTTGGATATTCATGAAATTCCACGTATACAGTCAGCGATACATTTTTGTGAAGGAGAATTTTGTCATGCGCCAGCTGAGACATTCGGCCCTATATCAGTCTTCTGATTATAGGTATATGGTACAAAAAATAATTAAATTAACTAAAAAAATATATTTCTAAAAACAAAAAAAAAAAAAAAAGGGCCCTTCGACACATTCGGCCCTTCGACATTCGGCCTTTGATACCATACCATATTTATCACTTTCCTAGCAATTAGCTCGAAAAATTACGAACGGTGTCCCTAATCCGACATTAATTGACAATTTCATTATATTTTAGTTTGTTCTTTTTGAAGGATCATTTGCACCGCCAGATATGGTTTGGGAACGATTTGGTACGTGTCTCTTCAGTTCCTGGACGATAAGTGGCATCATTCCCAGGAGATCCAGTGTTCAACTAAATGATGTTCCCCAAAGGTATACCAATATTACTTGGTAGCAAGAGCAAGATCCTCCTCCTTATTTATTTTTCATTTTCCATATTGAAAATATTGTTGTTAAATATTTTCATTTTCCATATTAAAAAATTTGAAATCATTTTTTGGAAATCGGCGGATTTATCAGCATTCGAGTCCTACTGACTGACATTCAGAAATTATGTCTATTGATAACACTAGAGGTTGACAGGTAGTTATCTGAATTGCTAGTTTACTCCTCTCACTTGATATTTTATGAGAAATATGCAACATACTGCTTTTCTATTTTGGTAGTATTACGGTTTTGTAAGTGATGATTTTGCCGCCCCGATGGTAAAGTGGTCAGCATGCTTGCTCTAGCGACCGGAGGTCCCGGGTTCGATTCCCGGTGGTGGTGGTGACGAGGAAAAAATGTCACGGCTGGTGTTTAGGATCAATGAATTAATCACTTGTTATCCGAAATGAAAATATGATTATGAAACCTCATTTAATGCGGCCAAATCCCTTGATGCGATATAGTGCCAGAGAGAGAGAGAGAGAGAGAAAGTGATGACTGGAAAAAATTTGGAGGCCGCCATTCCATATCATCATCGTTGTAGATATCATAGGATCGCTATGTGCGCTCCATAGCAACACCTGTTCGCTGTTGTCACGATGCATTACATAATAATTGATACGAATTCAATGTCATTGATGAATTTTTAATATTAATTAATACGTGGTTGTTACTCTTTCGTTAGGGCAAGCTAAGGCTAACTGAATGTAAATAATTAAAGTAAACTACAAAGCTATAACTTACCTTAAGCATTAACCTTTGAACAATTGAAATTTCATTTTTGTTTCTTCGATTAGGTTATCTCAATTGTTGATTCTCACGCCTGTATTTAATCTAGCTATTGCGTACAAAATGTAGATAAGGTAGATACCCAGGGAAAAGCTGTTATCAATTTATGTATAAATTTTACGCAGTTTTGTTGCTAACATGAAACAATTTTCAATTTATAATTGCAGGAATATTAATACCAAAGACATGGAGCGCTGAAACTGGTCTCCTAATAGCAATCGCACTATCACTTGTTGCACGATCGATTAGCGATATATGGATGATACAAACGGCAACCGAGATCGAGAGCACGATCATAACAATGGATCGGTCAAGATTCAAAAGTTCACTGCTACAATATTTATGCGGACTGCCGCTAATATCCGTAGTGAATAATGTACTAAAGTGGGGCTTGGGCGAATTAAAATTAAGATTTAGAACAAATTTATCGCATCATTTATATAATCAGTACCTGAAGGGTTTCACATACTATAAAATGTCTAATTTAGATAATCGGATAGCAAATGCGGACCAGTTGCTCACAACAGATATTGATAAATTTTGTGAAAGTGTTACAGATTTATATTCTAATATAAGCAAACCGTTACTAGACATTATAATCTACGTGTATCGTTTAACGACAAATCTTGGAGGGCAAACACCGTCCCTATTAATGTTATATCTCCTATTTGCTGGTGTATTTTTAACGCATCTACGTAAACCAACTGGTGCGCTCACGGTGACCGAACAAAAATTGGAAGGTGAATTCCGGTATGTTAATAGCAGGCTGATTACAAATTCCGAAGAGGTGGCATTCTATCAAGGGAATAATCGGGAGAAATTAACCCTTCTCGCCAGTTTTTCAAAGTTGACCGAACATCTAAGGAAATTTTTACAGTTCCGTGTTGGAATGGGGATTATCGATAATTTTGTTGGGAAATGTAAGTTTACCCGTATTTTATATTGTGATGAATACTTATATTGATGTACTTATTTTGATTTTAGATTGTGCCACTGTTGTTGGGTTCTATGCAGTCTCAATGCCTTTCTTCTCGAAAACACATCCCGTCCTATCGAATGTCGATTCAAATGAACGACTTACTGTATACTATACATCAGGTCGTATGTTAGTAAAATTGGCCGAGGCCATAGGTCGTGTTATATTGGCCGGACGTGAATTATCCCGTTTGGCTGGTTTTACGACTCGTATGACCGAATTAATTAAAGTACTGAATGATTTGAATAGCGGTACTTATGAACGTACGATGGTCAGTAATTCGAGTAGTGCAGATAGTGAGTTGGCACCAGGCAAAGGTAAAACTTCATTCCAAGATAATATTATTAAATTTGAAATGGTGCCGCTGGTCACACCGAATGGAGATATACTTGTAAAGGAGTTATCGTTTGAAGTGCAGTGAGTATTTAGGGCGATAATTGTTCCTGATTTTTTTGGTAATTATTATTTTTTATTTACAGATCTGGAATGAATGTGTTAGTTTGTGGCCCGAATGGTTGCGGAAAGTCTAGCTTATTTAGAATATTAGGTGAATTATGGCCAATCTGGGGAGGGAAGGTGACAAAACCACCGCGCGGTAAACTTTTTTATATTCCACAACGTCCTTACATGACGTTAGGTACGCTACGTGATCAAATTATTTATCCGCATACGTACGATGAAATGTTGCGACGAGGCCGGACCGATAACGATTTATTCACATTTTTGGAAATTGTACAATTATCATATCTACAAAATCGGGAACGTGGTCTAAACGCTATAGAAGATTGGATCGATGTGCTATCGGGTGGAGAAAAACAACGAATTGCAATGGCTCGCCTCTTCTATCACAATCCACAATTTGCAATTTTGGACGAATGTACGAGCGCCGTTTCGGTCGATGTCGAAGGATGCATGTACCAATACTGCCGAAAATCAGGAATCACGTTATTCACCGTATCCCATCGTAAATCTTTATGGAAACACCATGATTACTTCTTACAGTTCGATGGACGTGGCGATTATGAATTTGGGCCAATCAGTGGAGCAAAAGAAGAGTTTGGGTCTTAGTTTTAGTAAAAACCTTCACAGAAAATTTTCCGGTGGAAGAAAATGGATAAATAATTTTCCCTATTAACAATCAATTTTAAATATCTAATTTAATTTAAATTTATATCATTGTAAAACAAATTTACAATATACATACCTAATTATTTAGATTATGTAACAATTTTTAATTTTTGTATAGTTCTTGTGTTGGCCGCCAGTCGTTCAATTTCATAACATGGAACTTACAATTTAAATAATACATACATAATAAAATCGTGAAAATTAAGGAAAACTATTTAATAAATTATGTTTATAAATCAAAAATATTTTGTAAAATTGTTAAGAAAATTTAATAAATTAAAAAACACGATTTCAACTGTTCATTAGTTTTTCCTGAACCGTCTCGAAATCGTTCATTATTTCGCAGCATTGATGAACTCTTCTTAGGCATGGTATACATGTTTGTTGTGGTAAGTAATCGTCAGACTGGATTGCGGATCGTGGTAACACACTATTTATTAGTTCGATCAGATGAGCATCTTCGTGGAAAAATAGTAATTGGTCTTCGAAAAATTCATTGGCACATAGGCGACATGGAAACTGATCAATTTCGTCATGTTGGTCCAGAAAATATTCGTCTTGGGTCGAAGTTTGGGAACCTTCTTCGTCTTTTATAAAGTATTTATCGGAGCATGTGAGTTTTTCATTTGGTGGATCATCTCCTTCAAGGCGCTCTTCTAGTTCGTCATCCGGTTCAGGCATTAAAAGTGTAGATTCAACATCTCGCGACTGTTTAGTCTGTGGTAAATCATATTCTTCTAGATAGATAGGTACCATTTCCGGAGATGGACTGTCACATAGATTTGTTGTCATTGATTCTTCAGTGTGCTGTCTCTTAAGCAGACTCATTGAAGGCGTTTTGTTGAAGGTTATATCATCCTCCGTCTGTGATTTATCGTAACTGAGCGATTCTTCTTCTCCGGGCATAAATTGTTCAATATTTGAAACAAATATTGTTGGGATTGGTACAGTTACGGGCCGCAATGTTTTCTTGAGTCTCGAATTAAGTGGCGGATCTTGAAAACAGTCGTCACTGAAATGCGAGGAACATAAAAAATATTTTATGATATTTTGTATTGGCTTCTCGAGTAGATCTTCCCGCCCAGCAGCGACTGCCCATTTCCGAGCGCTAAAATATAATTGTACATTGGATTAGAGAATCGTCTACACTTCTACAGGATGAAAGCAATTCAATGGAACTTACTAATCCTCATTCTTTGGAAATGCGAAATAATGGACCATACGGTTTTTAAGTTGCGAATTATAGCATGAATGGGCACAACACCGTTTCGACATTTTCACGGCATAACTAGAGTATGAGTTTTTTCTCGTTTTTTAAACTATTTTGTTAAATTTTGTGTTTACAATTAACTACAAATTTGACATTTCCATTCAGGGGTTGGAACAAATTTTAAATTGGAACACCCGGTGGTAAATGCGATCCACATTTCTGGTGAAGATACGCGCTATTTCCTAGATAAAGAGTTTATTACCATTAAGTTAGCAACGAATGTGATTTCAATTCAGTTTATTCATGTTGGGGCATTATTTTAACGCTGGAAAATATAACTGTTTTCGTATAATTAAAATTCGTAAGTGGTTTTCTGCATTTTAAATAATTTTACTGAAATATTCAACAATTTAAAAGAAACGAACCAATTTACTCGAGAAATGTAAAACTATAAATACTTCTGAAACAAAATATCACGGTTCCCAATGTCTGGCTAATATAGTGAGTCATAATTATTTAGGAATTATAAGCTGATTTCCCTAAAAAAAACTTTTTTTTGCTTCAATCTAGTACCCTAGACAGACACAAACTAGCTAATCGCGAGTTTGAGATTGTAGTTATTTTTTCAGTCTGTCAGCACACGATTTTGGCAAAATAGGATTACTGCGTTTATAGAACAAGTTTACTACAATCGGGCTGTAGAAAGAAGATAAATGTGAATTATAATGTGATTTTCCGTAGCAAAAAAATCTTGATCCATTTTTGATCCAAAATAACTTCTTTGTTTACATTTTTTGATTCTGGATCAAAAATAAAATCCAAAAAATTTGTTGGATTTTTTTGACGTTTACTCACACAATATCACAATATGCGTGAGTAAACGTCAAAATATCCAACAAATTTTTTGGATTTTATTTTTGATTCAGAATCAAAAAACAAAAGACAAAAAATGGAAACAATGAAGCCATTTTGGATTAAAAATGAATCGAGATTTTTCTGCCACGGAAAATCACATAAGAAAAAATAAGTAGGATTGTATGGGGTTGGGGAACATAAGTCATTTCCATCGAATGTATACAGAAAAATTGTTAGATTGCAAAATTTTAAAATTTTTTAACTGTCAGAGAAATTATTCATGCATTTAGTTTATATTAACTTATTGTAACTGATTCGATGTAATTCAAAATCGGCAAATACGCATTGAAATTGTTTTATTTCATTAATTAAATAGGAATTTAAACGTTTGCAGATTTACAAAATCGGTTTTGTGTCTGTCACCATAATTATAAAATCGCGATTTTATTTGTTTGACATGCAATCGCGATTGGAAGAAATCGCGATAATGTTTGCATCGCTCCACGGTATAAGTTGGGAAATAAATTTGAAAAAATATCAAACTAAATTAAAATATTTCTGGGAAAATAGGCGAATTTTATAGCATTACCGCATTTTGATTTTGAACTCAAAAAAAAAAAAAATAATACAGATGGAGATTACTCGCGTGTGTTTTGAGGGGTAATATGTCGTTGGGAATAATTATTATTATTTTGTTACTGTTTGTTTATTTATCTTATCGTTATTTTTATGATTTATTTTGAATAAGCTCACTTCACGTAATTCAAATTCCTAAATTACGACCATTATTTATTTAAATAACGGAATAAACATTGCTTTTAAATATTTTAATTGAGAATAATGTATTTGAATTTATGTATATAATCTAACTAATCTTTCTCTTATTTTTCGTTGATAAGGTCGATCTGATAGGCTGGGACGTTCTAACATCACCATTTATTGATATGTTTTTGAAGTCTACGTCTCTTTCTGGTAGAATTAATTTGACTTCTGTTTCTTTATCAATTATTTCTTCTCTATTGCTATCACAACCTTCTAGAATATATTTGAACAATATCTGTTTCACTTATTTTCGTTCTAGAATCGAAAATAAATTATTTGGTGATAGAAACGCAGTAGAAACATCACAATGCTGCAATATAGCAGCCTGGTAATTGATATAAAAATTGAAACAGAGACAAATTTTATTCTGTAGAAACGAGAAATAAACTTTGATAAATTTTAGAAAATGGTGATGGTAGAACGTCCCAGTACAGATTCTCTTCAATTTACAGCCGTTTCATAACTATGGATAAAAATCCCGGATTTTCATCCCATGCTTTTAACCAATTAAATTACCATTTATGTTATTATGGTTTAATGCCATTTTTTCACCACTGTATAACTTTTGTCACTTTGAAAATTTATTAAAAATTAAACACTTGTAATTTGTTTTCCTTATAGTAACAATGTAATTTTTATTTTAGAATATCGATTTCGAAAATATAATTTCATCTTCAGTTCTAATTACAAACTGTTATCGCTAATAGTTTGTAATTAGAGCTGAAGATGAAAATTATGTTTTCGAAATTGATATTCTAAAATAAAAAATCACATTGTTACTATAAGGAAAACAAATTAGAAGTGTTTAATTTTTAATAAAAATTAAATCACTTAAATTATACAAAAGCTACGCCTCGTTTCATACAAAAGAGTTGGAAAAAATTGGAAAAAATCTTCGATATGGGGTTTTTTATCCATGTTTATGAACCGGACTGAAACGTTTAAATTAAACGACCAGACACGCCAAGCGACGACGGCGAGCGACAAATTTAAATATGCATTAATTTATTTATGTATTGTATAGAAACGATAGAATGAACAATTACATATATCCCCTTTCAACCAAATAAAAAAATGGCTATATTTAAATATAATGGCTAAATCATACAAATGTGTGAGTAAAAAATCATAGTATGTAATGGCGTTTTTGATGAAACAATTTGCTTGATTTGAAGTACAACCAACACAATTGTGTGTATTGTTATAGTGTTTTTTTCGGGTGAAAACAAGTTTTAAAGGAATGCACAAATATGTAAGTTGGTTGAAAACAGATACAAAAATAAATTTTTGACATGGTACTTTTGCCGTACTCGCACAATTGTGTTACCGGGCAGAAAAGGGATACACCAATTATTATAAAAAAAACATTACAAATTATGGGTAAAACTCCATAATTTGCATTTTTTTTGTTGTATAAATAATTGCAATAATTAGAAAATTGTAATTTTAAGAAATTGTATCGAATGAAGTTGCATCCACCGCAACAAAATTATGTCCCACGGCCAAATAAAATCGTCCATCGCTACCGAACGTAACATAAAAATAATGATACTTCAGAAATAGTTGTGGACAAAAGTCATACACATACATTTCTCATTCGTCATTCACATATGCACTCATGTTATTTACCAATATTAGAGCTTAATAAAAGTCCAAAATTCTCACAAACAAAAAAATAGACGCGCTGTTGTTGGTGTGAACGTATATATGCGTCGATTATGGAACATTTGGAATTTGACGTGTCGCGCTTTGTTTGTCTAGTCCTTAGAAGCATCTCGATTTTGTTGGTCCAAAAAATCGGATGGCGTGTAGGGTTTTTAAGTGCGTCTCGTACTTTAAAAATTGACACAAACAGTTCCCACATACAATGACACCACAGTGGCGAATCCCTAAACTAGAATTGACTTGTCAAAAAATAAAAAAATTTTCCCGATCGCCATATTTTCAATTTTGTGTGCTTGCAATATATCGTCATTTTTTAAATTCGGGAATAAACCACAAAAATTCAACTCTATTCTTAACAAAAATATCTAAAAATTCAACTTTAATTTTTACAGTATAAAAAATCGCTAAATAAAATGTGAAATTCTGCGAAATAAATACCAAAATCCGACTTCAAAAATTTTGTAAAAAGAACATCAAGAAAACGACGAACGAAAAGTAGTGTATTCCTCCACTTTGCCTGCAAAAAAAAAAGTGTGGTGAAGTGTTTTTTTTTTGTTGTAACATCGAGCGAGTGTGGTGTTGTGTAGTAAAAAGAAAGAAAATTTCGGCGACCATAAATTTTTTTAGTTATCTCTATTTGATGTGAAAATTTAGAATTTACCGAGGTTAATTTCCTTTGTTGCGTAATTATTTTTTTTTACCTACTAATAATATTATACTTCATGTGAACAAAATTTTTGGAATTATTTTCGTATCCCCCTTCATCATTGAATTAAAAAATTTATTCGGGGGAAAGGAAAATTTAAATCATTACAACAACAACATTTATAATTTTTTAGTGTAAATGCGCTACACAGCTGACTAATCATACAGGAAAAATATAATTGTTTATGTGTGTACAAGAAATAAGAGGAAAATTTTGAGAAAAATTGTTTATTTCTGTTTTTCTTTATATTTTAGAACATAATTGACTTGTTTGAATGGTTTTATTTACGTTTATAATAAATTTTTGATTTTTATCTTGCACACAATATACACTCAACAATGGCGGAATCAGTGTGAATTACACATAAAATATAAAAGTAAAATTTACAGTAAACCAACTACAAAAATTAATAAGAAAAATCATAAAAATTCAGTGGCAGTTTCGTGCTACACCAAACAATGGCAGATGAACAATGGTTATTAAAAGAAGATGGTTATTTAAATGTCGATACCGAATCAAGACGAATCATATATCATCCAAATTTAAATGTAATCCTTGTATTTTCAAAATCGAATGATGTTAAAGTATTGGATGTTAATTCGGGTGTCATATTGCAATCATGTGCATTTCCAGGTAAGACCATATTATTTTAATTTTCAGTAATCTAGTAAAAATGTTGTGGTTTACCGCATTTTATTTCACTGTATTTTGTAAAAGTTGTATTTATCTAGAATATTGATTATCTATTTCCCCAAAAAAGAAAGTGGCAGAGTGTGCGATTAATGTTTTGAATAATTTTTCACTCATACCTCATAACGATGATGGTTGCGGTTGAAAATGAACCCGTAATTGAATGCCTATATTAAGCCTTAATTCGAATGAGATCATTCTTAGTTTACGTATTTAGCAATCAAGGTGTCGCATTGTGTTGTAATACTAAAAATAACTATGCTTATATATAAATTGCCAATGGTCTTATCAATTTAGCTAACAGGCGCCATATCATGGATTACATAAAATGAAATTGGTTTTGCACATTTATCAATTTCTGGTCGTTTGATGTTCATCCATATTGCGTAACTTGAGAAAACTTGCATCAATATGTTGCATTTGTCATATACTTTTGATCATACCGGAATCAACACCGATGCCATTTAACATCTTTATTGTTCTATTGTTACCAGGTAGCTTCGAAGGGTCATTAACAGATCAAATGTTAATGTAGTTGAGATAACTTGTGTAATTTCTGAATTTTATGATCAGACATCCGGTCATCCAGCAGCATTCATTTTCATTTTATTTTGTTCTTACGAGCGCCCGCATTATACGGATTCCTTGACACGTCGTTTAAACGTTTTGGTTTAGTTTTGTGTGAGTGTTGTGTTAACATGACCTTTTCAAATAAATTCCTTGAGATATCTCAAGCCTTCTAAGTCAATTTATAATATATTGGTTATTTGATAGTTAATTTGTTATCTGCAGCGTCAACACCTTGTAAGACCTTGTAAAATGGCACTCTTTCACAGCCGTGTCTGTCGATATACTTTCGAAATGACAGTTTTGGGTTGTACCGAACTGTGTCAATATTATTAGGATAGGAGCGAGAATTTAAACCAATTTGAAGGTTCGATTACAGATTGTAAAATATAATTTATAAATATGTGAGTTTTAATTGCGAAGTTCATTCGATAATAATATGTTTTTTAAGATATAATATGTTTTGGATATTTCCATCACCTGCCGTGGCCTTTTTTCAACTCAAACGGGAATATAGTTACATGGGATTTTTAATGTGTTATTCTATTAGTAATATCACAGTAATATCACCGAGGCAACAATAACATTTACAAACCCGCTGGTGTTTTTTATTTCAAGTTTTATAAGAAATTCGTTACTAACTTTTATTGCCGAAGACCAGCACCATCAACAAAGTTCTTATCAAATTAAATATTGTGACGTAAACTTTGGTAGCGCTATTTTAATGTAATTTTCTATTTGGGAAGAAATTGATTTGCATCAAAAAATTTGTCCTATGTGGCAGAAAAAATCAATTTTTTTTATGTATGTCAATTTTAAAAAATGTACTTTTCGTATTTTTTTTATATTACTAACACCAATACGAAAAGAAACGTCATTGTTTGTAGAAACGTCAATAATAAATACAAAGGATGTGTTTCAAATTTAATTGAAATATATGTATTTTAATTGTTCATTAATAAATAAATGACGATTATTGGTTCGTAAATATATACGCATAATTTCGTATAATGGAGTTCAGAATTGATGTCGTATGTCATGTCATTTGTGAACTTCAAATAGACGTAATAAAATCCTGTTTAAATTCTGCAGTACAAACATGAATCAACACATCAATTTTGTTGTTTTTTTCTTTTTGAAGCAAATTCACATTGATTTGAAAAAGTAAATAGATGAGAACATAATTAAGCAAATTCGTTCGAATTGAGTTTATTTTAACAGCAACATGAAAACATTAGGTATATTCAACCTATGTAGGCCTACATTTGAAAAGTATCAATCGTAGATTTCCGTAAGTTGTAGAATTCTAGATGGGCTGGATGCAATATCGTCGTGTTATTTTGGGTTTATCTCTAATATAATTGATTTTAATAATTATGTAAATATGAAATTCCTTAATATATTAAACTTCACATGTTGAACATAAAAACAGTAAAAGTAATGAAAATTGAACAAAAAATATCTACTCAAAAGTAGACAGAAAATTTTTAGCTCACTAAACATTGAGATATCTACATTTTTTAGTGAGATACATATTTTGCATCCAGCCCATAATATTTGTGAGGCCTACTATTTTAGGGGATATGTACATTGATTGGTTTTAATGTAAAATTCTTCAACGAATATTTTTTCGCTATTTTTATTTATTTAATGCACATTTTAGCAAATTTAAATATATGTTTATGTAAACCAAAATTATTAGTGCGTTCTTGAGTAGACCTAATTATTAAAAAAAGGTTTAAATACCTAAAAAATTTATTGCGATTGCACATCAAATAAATAAAATAGCAACAAATTTTCTGGTGACATTCACAAATACAATTCTGATACAAATAATTCATCATAATCTATCATCAGTACATGGATTAAAAATGACATTCATATTACCCCCACTTGCCTATTCTCTTATTTCCAATTGTAATAATCGCGTTTTAAAAACAAAGAGATAACTTTAAGGAATTGCAATTTATTTTGTTGTTATCACATTGAGATGATCAATTTTGACTGTTTTGTCGAAAATCGGGAAACGACGGACCATAGAAAAATTATGTAATAATCACGAAAAAAATTATCTAATTTGTATAACTATGTAACTACGGCATTAGGACAATTAATTTAATTTCTTAATTACATAAAACAGTTCAGATTTAGATAGTCGTATTTTATTAATCATTTCTAGGAATGGAACACATGGCACACGGACAATATCTCCCCGAACAAGATCGAATTCTTTTTTGGAATGGTAAAAGTTTAGGACTGCGAGCTGATTACAATGGCGTTTTATTATTGGACACAATATTACAGACGCCGATTATACAAACTGAGGATATTGTAAAAATAGAACTCCTCCTATCCGAAGCTATCCTATTTTTACAAAGTATTAACAGTTTAGAGGAGCATGGGATTGAGAATACAGCAGATGTTACAAATGAGCTGTGCGCTAAAATTGCAGAAGCCCAAAAGAATACAAAAAAAGGAATTAAGGCACAAAAATGGAATACAATTTGTTTAGAATTACCTCATTCTAGCTTAAAAATGGTTGCGAATAGTATGGTAATTCAGTTGAAACGACTCGATCGACATATACCAGCGTTGGCTATAGCTTCCGCTATAAACGAACGATTGACCGAGTTACAAATGGGTGCTAGAATTATAGACTCAATCACATCGGGGAATACCCAACGTTTTCATATGTTTTCGGAAGCGGTTCGTCGCCAAACCTTTGAACAATGGCCACATATGGATTATAAATGGGCACTTCCGGATCAAATGGCTCAGGCCGGGTTTTATCATCAGCCGAGTGCCACGGGTGATGATCGTGCAATGTGTTTTACATGTAGCGTATGTTTAGTAAGCTGGGAAAAAACAGATGAGCCCTGGAGCGAACATGAACGCCACTCGCCTAATTGTCCGTTTGTTAAAGGCGAATATACGCAAAATGTTCCACTCGCTATAACGTATGCCACCTGCCCCGCAATTAAGACGGATGGCTTTGATGTGATTTCAAACGGGCACCAAGGGAATATAATTGTCACGGGTAAATCAGGCGGAGAGATAACCGTTTGGAACGTGGAACGTTTACTAAAATCAATTTTTACATTTCAAATTTTATTAACCGATGATGTCTCATGGGTAAATCATGATACAAAATTGACAGCTCTTTGTACGTATCGTAATTCGGCTGCATCGTCATCCACCAAAGGTGGCCAAATACAAAAAATTAATAAATCTCCGCTTAAATCAAAAATGATTGGAACAAAAATAGTATGCGGTGTAACCGTACAAAATAAAACTGTGAGTAGTAGTAATTTCAATATTGATTCATCTAACGTACTGGTAAACGAGATGAATAATCAAAACGAGGCATTTAGCATTCAACATGGTGTAACCATGTCATCGGAACGGAATGAACGTGAGCTCCTCTTAATTGTGTACGAGTTAACGGATAAAAATCCGGAAGGATCGTCAACAATTAATAAAAATTTACTAAAAAATCTAACCGATTCATCTTCGGATCAGTCTAGCGATAGTGAAAATAACAAAAAATCACCATTTTCGCCATTAAAAAGATTAGCGAGTCAGCACCGATTCAGTGACAATTATATAAATGGAAATCTATGCGATTTTGACACATTTATCGATTTGCCTATGTTCGAGAACACTATGTCGAATAACATTCCGTTTACGGATTTTGATGAACTGATCAAATCGGAAGATGATGCGGAACTTATAAAATCCGAATTATGCGATGAAATTCTAAATCTGAACAAACAAATAACGGTTGTTAAGGATGAGTATCAAATAAAAAAAACCAACGCGATCAATGCGTCGTCTAAAATGTTGCAAAATTATAAGCTAGACGAAATTGATGCAAGTCCTAATAATCAGAGCAATACGAGTTCAAAACAGCTACTCCAGCAGAATAATTCGAATAGTAATGCTAACAGTAATACAAATAATCTATCGTGTCACCCGACCCAGTACATTCATATTGTGACGTCTAACGCATACGAAATATCGGATATTATTCCGTCGGCGGATAAAAAGTTTATTTTAGCTGTGCTTAAAAAAACTAAATTGGTCGAAACTAATTCAATGGAAATCGATCAATCTGGTGATGATCCCGAAAATGTTAATTTAATTTTGTACGGTATTCAAGAAAATGGTTTATTAAATCCTACACCAATTTGTGCTCGAGCACTCAGCCAGAGTGACACGCCTGTCGAAATTTGTATGCTACCGACTTATGATAATAATGGTCGAAAATTAGCAGGACAGGATACCCAAAATGGTGTATTCGTGATTACGTGTGCCGATGGTTCGTTAAAAATGATGACTCTGACGACATTAACAATTATTTCGACGGCGCGCATTGATGCTGAAAAATTTGTTTCTGCCACATATTGTAAAAGTTTGGAACGTTTATGTGGATGTACTGAAAATGGTTCGTTACATTTTTATTCATTTTATGATTTGGATGCGGATTCGGGCGATGATCGAGAAGAAGAAAATTTATCAATGATTGGAATGGATCCTTTGGATAATGCCGATGGTGGTGTAGACTGTGATTCTAAAAATGTTAATTTACCTTCGACGTCGAGTTCTGCAAAATCGAAAAATAATGGGGATCATAATCTTAACAATAATCAAAGTGGGCCACAGATTATCGCTCTAAAGAGTGATTTAACAATCTTAGATTTAAAAGTGTTGTACTCGTTGACGTTGTTTGATGAGATGCTGACGCCGTACACCGCTGAAGTGCCCGGTTGCTGGAGCGAATTGGTGCCGGCACAAAAACAACGACGACATCCACAGCATTTACGCCCTGGTGATGACACTCATTTAACAAAAACTTGGAGACTGCATAATGATGCGTGAGTAAAATTTATTTTAAACAAAGTATTTTACTTAATATTACTTTTTTACCTTTATATCCTTTATATAGAACTAGCTGGGACGAACACGTAATTGAAATTACATTACCCAAACCATCAAATTTGGGTCATGTTGATTTCAAATTTTCACTATATCAGCAATGTCCAAACCCACCAACAATTCAGGTAACGCTTTTGAAACAAAATTCGAATGGACTCGGATATCGAATGAAACCACCCAATTTAAATAAGAATGCGCAAGCATCGTCGATATCGGTCGATGAGAATGTTGACTTTAATATTGGATCTACCGAAACGAAAGGTTTAATCGAAAATCCAGTACTGAATGAAGAATATCTACAAGCTCATAACGCTGAAATTATTGCGGGTCCATTTGAATTGTCCTCTAGTATGGACCTATGCGATCAAGGTGGTTTAGTTGTTTTGACTAGCCCAAAACTATTCAAGGCGAAAGGGCGTAATTTTCTACTACATATAAAAACGATGGCCGATCCTGCTAAGGATGGATCATCAAAAACCAGAGGTATGTCATACAAATAACAAAACTCCAAAATTTTTGAAACATGCATGCGAGACACTTTTAATCACGTGATTATATAAACTATATATTACTATTATTTATAGTTCCGCTTAGAAAAAAAGGTTTATCGCGCAATCTGTTCTCATTTGCTAATTCGCCGTCGTCGTCGTCAGCACAATCAAATATAGGAAATGAAAGTGTCGTATTTTTTCTAGATTCGACTGTAAATAAACCAAAAAATGAATTTTACGTAGGTAAATGAACTAAGTCGTAAACGTTTTTTTGATTAGAAATGTCGAATATTCTGTCTGTTTTAGTTTTATGTAAATTGCGCGATAAATTTCGCGAAGCGCGCGAATATCTATTAATATGCTTATTCGACTTTAATCAAATTAATTTTTCATGTATGCATTTACACAAACACATAACATTGTGTCTCGTCGGCTGCCTTCTATCCAAAATGCGCTGATCATACTATTTTCTTATACAATTCCAGGTTGTGATTGGTTGCACGAGATTTCTATTACTTTGCGAGGCACTAAAAATCTATCGTACATGTTTTCAAATGAACGACTACAACGATGCGTAATGTTGGAATCGAACTTACTACTAATAAATTTGCTAAAAATCGCCAGCACAACAAGCAACAGCATGAAGCAAAACTTGACGTTAGATATACTGTTCTGGATTGTTTCAGTGCGATTAGCACGGTTTCGATATCCGAAATTGGAGTTGACACGGAAATTAAAAAATTCACTAAACTACAATGCACAACAAGTAGACTGTATTAAGGCGATCGAAGAGAATTTAACCAATTTAATATTGAGTTGTATTGTGTTCGGGAATCGCACCACGGCCCATAAGTGTGTTAAACTTATTATGACGACATCGGAGGGGGCACAAAATTTACCAAGTGATAAGAAAAAATTGATCAATTTCGATAAAAATTTAGAACTTGCAATACAAAAATCTTTGCCAAGTATACTAATATCGAGACATTCGGGAGCCGTACGTTGGTTTATGCTTCTCATTTCTGGTGTATCAACACTTGACTCACAAGGAACTATTGGTGAGACCTGTTTTAATCTACTGATGCGGATCGTAAGCGAAATGGAAAATAGATTTAATCCTTATAGTTCGTTATTGAAAACTCGTTTCGGACTTTACGGGACACCTTTCGAATCGGAACTGTTTGATGTCGAGCTACCGCTTCCATCTAAATTAAATTCACTTCCGATTACCATTGCATCGGTAAAATCCAATTCAACAACTCAACCGCAAAATCAAACAATTGATTTGAAACATTTTTGTGTATCTGAGGGCACTGAACTTCGTATCCTGCCGTTTCAATTTCGGCAACGTGGTATTGGTAATCATATGAAAGGACTTTTGGAAGTTGAACCGCTCCATTTTACGTGTCTAAGTGCTTCAGAGGCGACTCGGATCGAAAATATGGATGCCCAATCAGCAAATTCATCGGGGAATATTATTGAGGACATAATTTTCGAGGCTCCATTCGAAAATATCGAGTCGGGAACTAATATGACGACGAATAGTAGTTCGGCGGTATCGAATACTTTAACCCAAACAGTTAATAAAAAATTAGACGAAAAGACAAATGTTCAGGACGATATGATGAATAATGCTAAAAATAATCTGGTCGATAAAATATTTTACTCGGCTATTAAGAAACAGCTTAAAGGGATTAAAGGAATTAAAGATGTTTCCAAATCTGAAGGTCTTTCAAATTATATAGTTATAGCTTCTCCATATGGTGGTGCCGATAATGATGTGATATACACATCAGACGACAATAATATAAACGACAAGAATATAGATGACAATAAATATTCGTTATCTCAATTTGAGACAATTTTAGAAAATGAAACATCCACGGATGACAGTGCTAATGGTGGAGGTGGCGGAACGACCACAAGCACGTCGAAATCTGGGTCTAATAAAAGCTATGACGCAAATCCTAATAAAAATGAGATCGAGGATGATAATTTTGTATTACCTTGGCACAAGTTATTAAGTTTGCCCCAAAAGCAGATGATTGTGATAGAGCGGATGCATTCTGGAGCAAGGCGATACGTTACTTTAGATTTTGGTCATCAAATTTTATTAACAGATTTGGTAAGTATGGGATGCAGTTCTCGTTTCGATCAAATTTGACTATGTTCATCGTACTCTCTGTCTCTCTCTAGATAATTCCGGCATGCGAAGATTTAATGACCTTATTTATCGATATCTGGAGTTTCGAGGAAGAGGAGGATATTATTAGATTGGTCGTTGCACCAGATATCGGTATCAAGACATTAGTTTTAAGCGACCTACAACCACCGCCGATTTGTCGATACATGAAAATTACAGTAACCGGACGATACGGTATGTCGGCAACTCGATGCAAAATCCCAATCGGATCATTCTTCGGACATCCACTAATTTTGGAAGAAGAAAGCTACGCCGATCCAAGTAAGTGAGATGTTATATTTAGAACCAAGACAATATTGATCTAATATATTTTTTTTTTGTTTCAGTATCTAAATACGTTAAGGCTAAACCATCAAATATTCCTGTTCAACTTAAAGTGTTACATTCACTATTCGAAGACGTAAATTGTCGCTACAGTTTAAGTAGCAGTAAACTAAGCGAAATGCTTGAACCAATGTTAAAAAGTGAAATGTCTAATATATCGCATATGCAAGCGTATCTAAATCGTAATAAAGAAATAGAAGACAATAATTTAGATTATACTAAATTGATGAATACGTACGAGGAATGTACCACATTCCAGCTACAGTTGAATATTATTCGTAATGTGATCGAGCGACTAGAGAGTAGTGTAAATAAAACATACAGGGAAAAAGACAGAAAACCAGATGAGACGGCTGACTTACTACCGTCTCTTGCTTTGGACAAACTTAAAGTGTTAAGCGAGTGCCTTATTGAAGCACTTTTGCATTTTATTATTGATTACGGAATTAAGGTAAGTTTGTACCTACAAGATTCAGTTTTTAGGTAGTCCGAGAGTAAAATTTATTTCTATATTCTAGAATGTTGTTTCTCTACATTCCTTCTTTGACCCCGAGACGTGCAACACCCTATTTAATACACTTGTGGTGTTTGGCGATGCTCACATACAACTGGCTACCAGTTCATTATTGGTTCGGATGTGTTGCTTCCAACCGTGGTGGGGTGATTTCCTTACCAATATTTTTACCACGTACTATTCATCACAGAACAGTAAAATATTTCCACAAGATCGAGTGTTCTTCTTGCTCACGTATCTGGGTCGAAAAAGTATTGCGATGGGTACTTGTCGCAATATTGTGATTGATGCGATTTTGAAAACATTAGCGAAATTACTAGCACCGCTATCGCCGCGTTATCGATCTGATAACGATTCAAATACGTCAAATGTGTCATCTGGAACCGATTTGCAACTTATCAGTTGGTTGTTATTGTTTTTATCGGTGTGTATCGATGATGGAATTGGAAAGAAAACACAAAATTTTTCGCGATGGGATTTTATGTCAGGCGAGGCGGATATGTCAAAGGCTAAAACACAGCTCAACAGTAATAATGGGAGAAGCTTTGCTCGATCATTTAAGAAACGGCTATTTCAGACCAAGCAGTACAATAACAACAACAATAATAACAATTTAACTGAGAAATTGTATTTGATACATGCAGAAGTAAGTCCTCGTATTACATTAGAATTTAGAATATATAAAATATAAATTAGCTATTACGATTGTATCTCAAATTTGTGGTGTTAAAAAAATTACTTATAGAATTTTTCTCTTTCCCCCTTTTTGTCTATTTTACTGTTGACCTCAACATGTTGCACATTTTACATCACAAATTGAGATGGTTTTAAAGCATGCTCAACACCAAAATGAATTACAGAAAAAATTGGCCGTTAAAGTTTTGCCCTCGACTTATGATCTATTAAATTCGTATTCGGCAACAAAACAGCAAAAAAAATCTGCATTTTCATCAAATATTCCATCATCACAGGCAGGCCCAGCAGCAGCGGTAGCAGCAGCAGCGGTGGCAGCAGCAGCAGCCGTGGCAAATTCGGGGACCGCAGCCAGTTCAACTTCATCAGCAAATATTGGTGCAGCAGGTGGGAAATCAACCCAATCACCGGCTCCGGACATTCCAAATGACAATGAAAATCCGTTTGATAAAGGACTGCGATCGTTGAACGGTTTAAATGCGCTCGTTGTGGTACGTGGTTTGGTTGGGCTATTACTAGGCATGGATTTTACCTGCAACATGGATTTATTCCTTTTGACTTGCAAAGTAATAGCTCGATTGGTGTCTGCGTGTCAACCATCGATTCAACTATCTAAGATTATGACGACTTCCCAACTACAACAATTAATCAGGATAGCCGTTTGGAAAGATCAGCAACATCCGTGGGCTGTGCACGCGATTACATGCTTATTGCAAGACATTTTGGAGGCGGATAAAAATTATAAGCAATCGAGCAATGCAAGCTACCCGACCGAACCAAATTCTAACTTAATGGACATCATTCCAACGAATGAACAGGAAGAGTTCAGCCCGACTGGTGCGAGTAACGTATTCAGTGTTCAACAGCTTTTGCTCGATAGTATTGGATCTAATGGTAATTCACACGTAACCAAAGATTTAAGTTATGCAGATGGTAAGTTTTCTAAAATTCTAATAATTTCCTGATGTCTCAATATGAGTTTTTTTCTTTTTTTGCAGCTGTAAAATATAACCAATTGCCATCTTTAATGGAATGCGATGACACTGAAATGGAAGATATATTAGATGACATTGTGGAGCGCGGAAAAAATTTAATCAAGAAAGCAAACAATTTAACTAATCGTAACGGATTAACTTTATCTTATCGAAGTGTATCGAGTGCTAAAGACAGTCGATTAGAGTACGGTTTAGAGTCGAATATAGAGGTGTCACTTCGGCGATTGACTATGTTGTCATCATTAAATCTGTTTGCCAGCCTACCACAAATTCCTCTACATCAGACTATGAACTCATCGGTCGAATTAGCTCCGTGGCCCGAAAATATCATCCAAGCATGGTCAAATCCAGAATACAATCAAGGGATGAGTACAAATTTAATGTTAATGTTCGTATTTGATAAAATTTTCTCGGAGTTGCATTTACAAGACTCGTGGCTAAATTTAGAACAAGTGTTGCAACTTTGGTTAACCTTGAATGGGGAACTGTCAGAAAAATCATCTTCATTGTCCGGTTTTAATCCGGGTGAAACACCTAAAATCCCATTCGGTTCTCATGCTGTACATGGTTTATTATCTGCACTATCTTGGCATCCCGGTATTAAATTACGTGCCTGGTGCTTAAGTTTTCAATGTTTAACATTGGCTTGTAATCCTCATTTTAGCTTGTATTCTGGAGGTAAGTTGCTTAGTTACGATTAGCAGTAAGATTTTAAATTTTAATGTGTTATAACTTTTAGATTCGATGGACGATTATAACGAAAATTACAGTCGCCGAATGGGCCGCATGGGAGTATTTATGGTAAATAATCCAAATTTTGAGAAAATGCTTCTTCGATTCTTTTCTGGTACGGATATGAATGCAGCCTATGCGGATGTAAATCGATATGCGGGGCCAACGATTTGTAAATTAGTACACGAATTATTTATATGGTTGGAAATTAAATCCGATGTGACTGATATGTGTTACGTAAAGAAAAAGTTAAATGAAATTTTGCTTCGAGTTGTACTGCATTTGGTGCAGCCGGGTGGTTCGATATCGAATCAACAGGGGCCAATTGATGCTCAGAGTCAATTAATTAAAGAGCTGATAACGTTTCAATATGAAAAGACTGATTTAGGACTAGCTATGAGTATTATTGAAAGTGTTTGTAAGTAGACATTCTGGAGTCACAGCATAATTCTTGTGCTAATAAATTATTATCTTCTATTTCAGCTTATCTAATTTATAACAATATTTCAAATGTAGAAAAAGTTTATTGCCAAACTTCATCCGAGACGAACAATTCAAATAATGTGTTTGGAAGTCTCTTTGCCACAGTGCTAGGCTCAGAAAATTCAAGACAATCAAAAACTGTTTCCGATAGCACACTACTTGTTGGACTGTTAAAACTATCTTCGGTGCTCGTTCAGACCGCACTTCCGCGTCGTAGTGATGAACCGATGTCAACAAGTGATGTCCCAACTGTCGAAACTCTTTCACCTGAAAGTCAAACTGACGAAATAAAAGCGGAACAACAAAATAATACCGAAAATCGGGTTAAAATCCCGTGTGTTGCAGATACAGTATTACTCCACTCGCCAACAATGACACGGCTTTTGGGATCGTTATCGCATTGTTCAAGTTCGTCATTTGTTATGATGGTTGCTTCCTCGATGTATTCGATCAATAACGTCGAGACGTATAACAGTATAAGTGAACCGCAAACTGTAGCCGATGCTGTATTTCAACTTTTACTCTTGCTAAGTAAAAAAGCTACACGGCCTATGCTAATTGTTAAGCCGCTATATTTTTTCCTAGCCAATGCTTCGAGCGTCGGTCTTGCTTTGCCAAAACTACAACTTTCCGAGCCGTTTTTACGTTACATCCTTAAAGTATTAGAATCATCGTCGACTGTATCAATATTTACTGATATGGGTGGAATTGGTGTACTCTGCACCAGCCTTGTTCGTAGTAATCGGACAATTATTAATATGCAGCCAAATTTAGTCAGCATGATAATGCAGCACATGACCAAATCGCCAAAATGTCAAAGTGCAAGTAGCAGCAGTAGCAGCAATTCAAATGCGCTGTCCGCGTCAAATAATGCAACAACGAAGAAGGCATCAAATTCATCGGGAAGTGGAGAAGATTTAATAAATTTTGCTCCCTTCTGTACAATTACGTCGGCAAATCCAACTGCGCAGCCAGCGGATGTATTAATACAAGCACCAATCGCATCACATCGGCGTGCCCGAAGCCCAGCCTGGTCATATTTATTCTATCCTAATGAATCGCATGTCGATCTCACAATAACTCTACCATCGGCAGTTTTATTACGCGAAATACATCTCCAACCTCATTTATCAACACTAGCAACATGTCCCTCTGCGGTTGCTATAGAAATCACTAAGGATATAAATTTGGGACCGGTACCAATCTGTCAACCGCTATCGACCGTTGGTATGACTTGCATCAAATTAAAATTCGCCCAACCTGAAATTGCGACTAGTATAGTGATTCGACTATATCGTCCTCGCGATAGTTCTAACATTGGATTAACTCAAATCTCGATCCTGGGCACAACCACATTTGGAGATAATAATTATAATATAATTCCGTCTAAAAGTACGACGGTTGGTGAATTTTCTAATGAAGACGAATCTATAGCGAAATCAAGTCTAGGATGGTTACGTATTTTGGCACAATGCTTTAGTGTCGCAACCTATAAATCGAAGAAGGATGAGCTTTCCAATAAAGTGATACAATCGGCAGCAGATGTACCGGGATTTTTGGAAGCATGCTGTTCTTTATTAAACGTTACACATTCTTATCCTAATACAACTTTAGAAAATTTAGAGACGGTACTGTTAAAATTGGGACTCCATAATCGCGAACTTGGTTTGGAACTAATCGAGAATCTACTGAAAAATAGCATTCCACAAACTTTTAAACTATGCAACGAACCAGTATCCGATTTATTGTATGATTTGTGTATTACCAATGATAATTATACTCGAGATCGTATCCAGGCTATGATCGAATGGGTCAAGAATTTATACAACAAGCGCCTTGAAAATTTGCATTACACAACAAATCCTTATAACGGATTTGTTAAATGTCTAGCTTCGATACTTTGGACTGCGTACTCAACTAATTTGGTAACCGATTTATCGAATATGATCACTAAAGATCTATTCGATGCGGTATACCAATGGACCTTGGTGCTGGAAAATGATGAACCATTGAAAGTCGCGATGGATGCGATGTTGTGTTCGATTTGTTGTATCCGGCCGGAAATGTTCCCATTTTTATTGCAGAAAATTGGTGTCCTAGTTCCTAATTTATCAACCGATGTTGATGCGTGCATATCAGACGATCGTAAAGATCCGGACAGTATGACGGATGATGTAAAGCAAGAGGAATCTGACACCGCAGAATGGTATAGTCATTTAGTGATACAAGACTTATCGAAATTAACCCTTAATTCGTCAGAGCTGCGCACTATAGCAATGGCGTGTCAATCTCCATTAGCAGTACAACAATTACTCGATTCTGGATTACCGCGATTACTAATCTCGGCGATTTTAGATTTTTGCTATAGAATTTCGCGCGAACAAAACGAGGCGAATTCCAACGCTGAAGGTAATTCAGCAAAACCTGAACAGGGCACTTGCTTAACCGATTCGGATAAAGCTTCCGAAGAGCACAAGAACATATATTATCCATTAGTTAATGTTAAGATGATCGCAGAAATTTTAGAATTCTTTTCGGAAATATGTTCCGAGGGACACATGCGTGATTGGTTGGGATCATATGAAGGATCAGTATTTTGGAAGCCGCTACTGGATATCTTGTGCAATAATAATCCGTTTAGTGAGAATAATAATTACTTAAGTGAGTTTTAAAAATAATTTTACAATTAATTATTAAAAATATTGCATATTTTAATAAACTTTACTTCTACTCGTTACAGAATTTGCTCAATTGGAGGAATCAATGATAAAATTCTTATCAAAAGTATCATCATGCCACCCAAAGAATCAAGAAGTTTTAACAATAAATTTGATATCAGTTATTCGAAAGCCGGTTATATCCTTAACGAAGACAACTATTTCGGGATTTACACGACGATTAGTGTTACAGTTATTGCTGGAAAGTGAAAAAATTTTAATTTCAGTGCGAAGTGATTTTCTCTTGCAGCGAAAAGATCAAACTGTTGGTTATATTAGTAACCATCCATCGAAACGCCCGAATGCGCATCATCTTCTCTTTTATCTGAGAACGCATACAAAATGTCAGGATATACTTGAAAATTGTGTGTCTTGTAAGTTTATCTTGATACGTTTAAGTTTTGTTGTACGTACTAACGAGAATTAATTTCAGCTTATATGAATATTTTACCGCCCGCCGCTCAAACTGATAATATAGCACGTGATTTACTATCAAATGGGCAAACAAATCGTGATACGCGTTCTGAACTTCTTGACATGGGAGCCGGAATGGGTTTTGGAATGGAGTTCTTAAGTGTTGCTGCTGGAGTAACAGCTAAAGATAAGCGCTTCAAAGAGGTGAAAAATCAAGTGAAGGCAAAAGATATAATTTCGAAATTCCGAATGAAGCTCGACGAGACACATACAATGTCCCAAATTTCGGATTGTTTCCAATTAACTGTCCCTGCTTGTCCTGGGGCGATTTTAACGAGTGATACAACTATTGCCCAAATTCTTGCCATACACCAGTCTTCCGGTATTTCATTATCGACACCGTGTATAACTCTAAATATTATTCCGGGACGAAAATCGACGGACGATTTAACCGATGAGATGACGTTCCAGGCATCAGATTTTGAACCGTTATCGTCACCATTGCAAATATTCTCGAGCCGTGGTGGATTATCTCTGTTGGCACACTATCTACCGATCGTATATACAGAGAGTGCTAAAATAAATAACGCAAACTCTGAAAAGGAGAAAAGTCCGACAGTTGGGGAATGGGTTAAAGTAGAACCGAATGACGATATCTACGAGGATGTTGATGATACCTTGACAGAAACATCTGGTAAAATATCTAATATTTCATCGGTGCCGCCACATTCTTTAGCCGCATTTGGTTTATTTTTGAGACTTCCTGCGTATTCAGATGTACTCCTACGGGATAAGATTAAGGCACAATGTTTGTTACGCTTAGTACTGGGAGTTACTGGAGATGGAGAAGGTAATGAAATTTATAGTTTATCGTTAGCCTCGTCGCTCCCAACGCTGCCATTTGAAGTATTTCGACAATTATTGGATTGTTCACCACTGACGACGGATGATGGTGTCCTATTAAGAAGAATGGTGATTGAAGTCGGTGCAATACATCTAGTTCTGAATTGTTTGAGCGTGTTCACACATCATTCTCAAACTACACAATTGAGCGGATTACAGAGCGAGCTTCCAGCGAATTTAAAAACTACAACAAATGGCACCGGGGAACAAGTAATCTCGGACGATAAAAGTCATGTATATTGGGCGAAAGGTACAGGTTTTGGAACAGGGTCCACTCAACAATCATGGAATGTTGAACAGGCACTACTGCGACAAAAAAGTGAAGAGGAACATGTCACGGTTCTTCTTGAAGTACTATCAAGCTATATAAATCCGGGTGATAAAATTCCATCCAATATGAATACCGAAGAAATTATTTATAGGGAAATTAATGACGAATCGCTTGAGTTGCCGCCCATCTTCTTAGATTTACTACAGCAGTCATGTCTGATATCGGCGCTCAGTTCGTATCTACGGAACGATTCGGTTCTCGATATAACAAGACACATTCCCTTGTATCGTGCCATTTTAAAATTACTTCGTGCTATTGCGCTATCAGGTCAATTGGCTGCATTATTGAGTAGTGAACGGAAAGAAGATTCAAATAGTTGTATAGCCGCATTACTTCAGAATATGAAGACGTGCGTTGATACGTACGCGAGTCGTTTAAAAGTGAACAAAAAATCAAACATAAAAGGTCAAACCCAAAAAGTGACAATAAGTTTGGATGACGGAGATGACGAAGGTCTAGCACTCTTAATTCCAGATATTCAAGAGACTGCGTCAATCGTACAGACTGCGACTTATGTCGATCCAAATGTGCAATCAGATGACGAAGATAAAATGCAAATTGAACAGCCGCTAACGAGTTCAATAGAGCAACGATATTTAGAAGTTATGAAACGGCTACAATTCGAAACATTTGAAATGATTACCGAGGTCGAAAACGGATATCGATTTGTAATATCCCATCACTTTGAAAATAATGTTCGAATGGCTGGGGATCGCGGTCATCCGGCTCGTGTTAAGCGTTTAGCTCAAGAAACTGTTACGCTATCAACAAGTTTACCGTTATCCTATAGTAGTTCAGTTTTTGTCCGCTGTGATAATGATAGATTAGATATAATGAAAGTTTTAATAACGGGCCCAGCAGACACTCCCTATGCAAATGGTTGTTTCGAATTTGATGTATATTTTCCAGCCGATTATCCAAATTCACCAATGATGATAAATTTAGAGACAACCGGTCGGCATACAGTTAGATTTAATCCAAATTTATATAACGATGGTAAAGTTTGTTTATCTGTTTTAAATACGTGGCATGGCCGACCCGAGGAAAAATGGAATGCACAAACGTCAAGTTTTTTGCAAGTTTTAGTTTCGATACAAAGTTTAATCTTAGTACCAGAACCCTATTTTAATGAGCCTGGATTTGAGAGGAGTCGTGGAACACCTAGTGGAACGCACAGTTCAAGGGAATATAATAGCAATATATATCAGGCATGTGTACGATGGGCGATGTTGGAACAGATTAAAAATCCTAATCCGTGCTTCAAAGAGGTATGTACTATTTCTCGAAAAATATGTTAAATTTAACTTTTGTAATTATTTTCTGATTAGGTGATCCATACTCACTTCTGGATGAAACGACACGAAATATGCAATCAAATCGAAAACTGGATAATGGAACTAAGTAAACCTCAATATAGTGAACGAAGTGGTCGAACCATATCCTATAATTCAATGGTGCTTCGTCGGCAGTACAAACAACTCCGGGAAGAATTTGCAAAATTACCAGTTCCACCGGGTCTGGAAGATTTAGACACTCCATTTAGTGCAAGTACATCAAGTTCGCTAAGCATAACAAATCCACAGCAATTGCCGTCGCAACAAAATACAGATACAAGCAATGAACCCAATAATTCAACCGTCACAACACCCACCACGACAAAATTTATAACAGACGGAGATTCAGATGAGAATTCGTCGAATATGCAAATTGACATAGGAGATCAAAGTAATGCAGCCTTGCCTCTATCACTAGATGAAATTTTATAAACTATTCGCGTATAGCTGATCCCTTCCCTCATTTCTACCTATCCTTTCTATATACATATTACACACATCCGGGAAAACTAATAAATACAACAGAAATTTAATTTAGCAAAGAAACATTTAATTAATTATTATACAAATTAAATTATATAAAAAAATAATAATAAATTAAATATTGAGAAATTTAAAATCGCCAATTTATAATAAATAAAAAATATATACAATAAAACTCAAGTGAAAGAAAAATTAATTATAAAACAAATATAAATAAATAAACAATTGAAATTACATTTTAAATAAAAATATATATTTTTTTTATTATTATTATGAATTATGATTTATTGAGATTTTTAATTTAAAAAAAAAAATAAAAAATTGTTGAACAAAAATTTGAAGGAAAAAAAAATTATATTTGACTTGCACACCTAACACAGTAGTAATAATATGCCATTTGTAATGTGTAGGATTTTTTTTTGTTTTTTTTTATATATATTATATATGTTTCACTTTAATCATATTGTATTTAATTGATAAAACATATGTGTTTTAATAATAAAATAAACAAAAAAGAAAATGAATTTATATCAGAACGTGTTTAAAGCAAATTGTAGAGCATTTACATTTAAATACTTTTACATTTGGCGAGATCTGGTGCGAGATCATAAATCCGCAAGAAATGGTCAAAATTGACCTAAATATTTTAAATAAAAATAGAAATCACCGACGAACCTGTAAAATAAATTAGATAAATTGGTTTATTGAAATTATTTAATGTTTTAGTAAAATAATAAAATTTGTAATAACAGGTTTTTAGTAACATACGTTCAATTTTGAACGGAAATATAGTAGTTCCGGTAAAAATTGAATTTAACAAATCTAACAGATTAATCTGGTATAGAAATTGCATTTGAGCGTAACCCACATCCACTAAAGCTAATTATTAATTTTATTCTAGAGTTTAAAGTTTTCGGTTGTCTTTCATAATCTCGCCCCTGTTCTCCGGTTTCTTCTCAACTTTTAAACTGTCAACTCTTCAAGTGTGCCGAAAAATATAGTGAATTTCATTCAAAGTATTTTTGTGGTATTTTGCATATCCATACCACAGAATACTACGATAATTTGAATCCGGTAACTTCTTCGTTTCTTTCTTCTTTACCTATAAAATAAAAAAAATTATAGATAAAGGGAAAAGAAACGAAGAAGTTACCGGATTCAAGCTACCGTAGTATGAATATGCACATTATTGGGTGTATAACTTAGTTTTTTGGATTTTCTAAGAGATGGCATAACTTTAGTACTAAACATTGTTACAATGACACCTACGGCGTTTTATAGTGTTGACATGCCACTTCCACATTAAAATTTAGTTTGTCATTATTCGTGAAAACGTAACCAATATATTTTTAATCCCGTTTAAACATGTCGAATTTCGTACCAACAAAACAGCATTTGCGGGAAGCATTACTTTTTTGCTTTAATCAAAAGAAAAAAGCTGCTGAAAGTTTTCGTTTGCTTCAAGAAACTTATGGTGAACATGCACCAACTCAACTCAACAAACTTGCGAAAACTGGTTTAAACGATTCAAAAGTGGTGATTTTGATGTCAGTGACAAAAAACGTTCTGGTCAACCAAAAAAATTCGAAGATGAAGAATTGGAAGCATTATTGAAGGAAAACGCAGCTCAAACAGAAAAAGAACTTGCAGAACAGTTAAACGTCACTCAAGCAGCCATAAGCAAACGTTTACATGCCATAAAAATGATTCAAAAAGAAGGAAAATGGGTACCACATGAACTGACTAAAGCCTCAACCAATCAAGAATAAAAACTTAATAAACAAATAATTTTAACGAAATCAATTGTTTTCTTTTTTTTCACATTCCACCCATTCAAAAATAATAATTGTTAAGTGACAGCTTTTCGTTTACAAACAGCTGTTTTTATTGTGAAATATCTTTTATGTGAAGTTCTATCGTAACAAAAAATAAATCAAATTTTGCCAGTTGCCAAAGAACGTATTTTTTTTGTTGTTGTCAGTGTGTAGGTACTAGTGCGTAAGCGTAATTTATTTTTTGTTTGTTTTTTTATGCATGAATATATCAAGTTTTGACAATTCTTAAAGCACGTGAAGAAATATCGTGTTTGTCGAAAAAAATATGGCATAAACAAGTTTATATATAATAATTAGTACTAAATATGGTTATTAATTTGTTTAATATATATTAATTTACACAAAACACATTTGGACCCAGCAAAAAAAAAAGTACTTAAATAACAAATTATAAAAATTGCACACTTTCGTGGCTTGTTACTTGTCAAAAATTGATAATAATGTGTAGTGGCGGTAGTGTCGATCAAATCGAAAAAATATCAAATCTTTCAAAAAATATCAATTTGATTTAAATCAAATCTATCTGTCATGTTTGTGTCGCATAGAACGTAAAATATTGATTTCGATCAAATATTTTTTTCCAAAGAACTTCACATTATTTTCGAGCGAGAAATAGCGTGCACTATTTTTTTGTTAAGTGACAGCTAAAATTTAACGGTTTCATTGGGTTTCTTACATGAAAATTAAGCTTGGCTGGGTAATAATACTGACATGCCATTTATCGCATTCGTATTTTTTTAATAAGTTAAGTTTTTATTCCTGACTGGTTCCCCCTTAAGCCAACAATGAAAATCGTTTAATAGTTTGCAATTCTTTGCTTACAAGACACCGAAGATGGCATTTTTTGTCTCAAATTGTGACTGGCGATGAAAAGGGGATTCACTACTATAACCCTAAACTTAAAAAATCATGGGTTCATCCAGGCGAACCATCCACATCAACAGCAATGGTCGAAAGTCATACATAGATAACGATGGAAAATATTTTTATCAAAATAAAATTTACTATTTCTTAGAAATAAACGTGTTCTTCTGCAAAAATACAATACAAAAAATAAATGACGCGTTTGTATTTTTATTCTGGCGGATTAACCCTTTGAGTGCCAACATGATTTCGGCTAGTGTATTGAGGAGCACGATCGCGCTTTTTGGCACTCAAAGAGTTAATGGAGTACACCACAACAAAATGTAATTCCATAACATACATTCAGGCTTCCACTTTGTACATATAAATATTTATACCATTTAACAAAACGATACGAAATACAACCTAAAATATTTATCACCATCTTGTTGTAAATTACAGTCCGTCATCTTGGAATTATTATTTTTTGATGTTTTGTTGAGAATTTTTGTGGTGTTCACGCTAATAATATTTAATTCAAGTAATTGAAAAAGTATTTAAAACAAATTGTGTATATCGTTTGAATAGTTCTAAATACCAATGTGCAAATTACTATATTTCGTTGTGGACTTCGTTTCGTTGAAATAAAACGCTTGTGTATCTCCATTGAATGGTAAATGTTGTGTTTGTGTATGCATTGATGGGTGACCATATCATAGGGGGGAACGATAATAAACCATATCTTTTACATTTTTACAGGTTTTCACGCTAATATTATAAACAAAAATAATTAAAATGACTGTTCCACATCAATTTTCATTACGTTGGAACAATTATTTACGACATATCACTCTTGCATTCGATTCTCTACGGTCCCAAGAGGATTTAGTCGATGTGACGTTGAGTTGTGAGGGACGCAAAATACGGGCACATAAAGTTTTACTATCGGCATGTAGCTCGTACTTTCGTGACATATTTAAAGAAAATCCATGTCAACATCCAGTAATTATATTTAAAAATGTTAAATATGAAGATTTACAGGCAATCATTGAGTTCATGTATCAGGGCGAGGTGAATGTGGTACAAGAATCTCTACCATCATTTTTACATACAGCGGAGCTCTTATCGGTACAGGGACTAACAGATAATAAGGAATATAGCACGCCTACGGTGTGTGAAACGATACCAATACCGAAATTAGCTAAAATCGTACCTACTTTCACAGCCACGACGACAGCATCCGCTACAGCACAGATCCCTATCGCCTCAATAGGTACACAACGATTAAGTTTTACGACTACTGCGACAACAGGTACAAATCATACACCCGAATATATAGAAATACAACAGCCAGTGATTAAAAAACAAAAAACTATCACACACCAACAACAGGATACAAATTTGGCTGAGCACCTCGAAAGTGACGATATGGAATACATGCAACAGGAAATGAAAATGGAAATTCCTGAATATATCAGTATGGAAACAACAACGGCAAAATCAAGTAATATTAATCCGAATACAAGTACGGATGTACAAATTCAAACGGATGAAGAGGACGCGCTCATACATCAGAGTCATGGCGACGACGGGAATGATGACGAGGAAGATGATGAAAAGCATTACATGCAGGATAATTTCGAAATAATTCAGGAAGATGACGAGAATGTGGGCGAGTCGTGTAAAGAGGAGGGTGAAATGGATCAGAAATCAAACAAGGATGATGGTATGGAAACCCACGAAATTGGAACTGTTGAAATGAGTATGGGTTGTACTAAGCAAAGCGATCTAGCATGATTTAATGTGATTTTTTTTTTTTTTTTGGTTTATTTCAGGTCGAATATTTACACAGGCATCTGGCGAGAGCTCGAAAGTACAAGGTAATTTTATTTTGTTAATACAATTTATTAAAAATTTTATTGATCAGGATCGTAATTAGCATAGTTTTAATGTATGTTTTATTCGTGTAATTGACCCTTAAATTCGAACATATGAGTATGCGTTTGCAATATCGACGGTCGAGAAATTAAACAAATAAAAGTGTGGCATCTTCGCCCCGTGGATTGCAAATTACATTAAAATCACAAATTGTGATACATTGGGTGAAAGTGGTTGTCATTCTCTTACGAAGCTGATACATTTTTATAATAATCGTAAACCTGTCTCAGATTACTGAAATTTGGTTGGGCTTTAAACGAGAATGGTAATCAGTTCCATCCGGCCAAACGCAATCTTTCGTCTTATACTATACGTTGTGCAATAAGTTTACACACTGCACTGAACGTCCACAAGCCGAAATTCCATCAACAACAACGATGATCGTAGAGATAAATCACAGAACCGAATTAAATTCCAGTTTACTATTATATGTCTAACCCTATTATGTCGCCACACTCAAACATCTATTGTCATCACCTCGTCATGAAGTGGGAACCATAATGTAATATTTCATCGTCACAAACTTCAAGCATCAGTATTAATTTGAATTTGACTTATACATGACAAATGTGTAAGAATCACAACAATCAGTTTCGAACAGATGAGATTATTGATTTGAAAAAATCAGTCTACTCTCATCAGGTCGCGACGACTGATGTTGTATATTTACATTGGAAATTGGTCTATATATATATAGAACAATACCATGTAGTTGTACTACTAGCGAATTACTGCTTGCGTACGAAATTCGATTCTTCACATTTTCCTTATTAGTATTAATCTTTTTAACTCTTATAGGGAAGAATTATCTAGGTGTGTAAAATGATAAGGGCCAATGAAAGAACCACAGTCGGTTATTAATCGTACTTTCCATCGCTTGCTAACAGAGCTAGGCCAACAGATCCGGTATGTAGTAAAATTAATTGATCTTGTTTAACGTTGATTAAAAGTTCTTTCATTGGCACAGTCTTATATTTTACGTAGCCGTTATTAAAAAAATAAATTAGAAAGTGTTACAAAATTTCGAATAAAAATATTACTCACGGAAACATTATTTTGTTTAGTTCTGTCCGCCATTCTTAGCATTCAGATGTCCAATGGCACATTATGGCGACCGACAAATTTCGCTATAGTCTCATTCCATTATTATTCTGGAGAGTGGTATGCTGGTAAGCTATTTTTTTTTGTCCAGTGGATTTAATGTCCCTTGAAGGTCAATTAATACTCCCCTTTTCATTCACGCACACACGCCCATTCACACAATTACCGTACTCTTGGCTCCATCTACACACTGACATGGACGGTGGGTCGGCGCTTAATTCTGCGCTCCAACAGAGGGTCTTTAGTTGTGTTTATTAACATCACCGATCGTAATCGATCACGAAAATTCGCTTTACCGATCGTAATCGATCACGAAAATTCGCTTTGCGTCGTGCCTCTGCTGGGATTCGAACCCAGTACCTCCCGGTCCAAGTGCCGAAGTTTTAACCACCGCACCACTTGTGTTGTTAATTCCTTTAACATTTCCATATTTTTATCGTCACTGCTACTTTAATGTCAACTTGTTGCGGTGATTTTTTGCTTGCACTCTTGTCATCTGTTAAGCAGCGAACTCCGAGCAGTGTAGACTTCTTGTTGGTTAATGTTTACATGAGGATTTACTGTAGTCGTCGTGTTAGCTCAATAAGTTCTTCGGACGAATAAACATGTGCTCTTATTCGGAATTGGCACACGTCAATAGAAGGTTATAACCCAATCCGTTTTAAAGTTATCCACCAACAGCTAAGTGCACCACGAGTGGATTAGGAACCAAATGTTTAGCATAAGGCAGCCAAATTATAATTTTTCCCGCATATTCGTTATCGAACGTTTGTTACCTTACAATTATTCTTAGATAGATTTATTACACTTCTTCAAAAAAAGTGAAAGCTTCGTTAAAAAAAAAGTTCATGAAATAACCGCATATTGCAAAAGTTGATTAGCGCCACTAGTAGGAGTAATAGTGAATCGAATTTAATTGTTGTGAGGGTGGTTTTACTTAATATCACAAAGAAATAAAAGAGAAAAATGGATTCCAACCAAAAAATAATTTGTAAAATAACAATTCACAGAAAATGAATTCGCAGAAACAACAATATTTATCAGTTGCAACAGTTTCCACAAGCTACAAAACAATAGCCCGCCCAGTTTAAAAATAATTAAATTTCCTTACCACAATTTGACCGGGTAAGTGGTGCAGTGGTTAAAGCTTCGGACTTGGACCGGGAGGTACTGGGTTCGAATCCCACCAGAGGCAAATCGAATTTTCATCATCGATTACATCGATTACAATCGAATGGCCTCTGATGGAGTGCAGAATTCAGCGCCGACGGTACCGTCCACGTCAAGTACAGATTGACATGGAAGATAGCAATGTGCAGGAGGTAATTAATGCTACTGTGTCTGTATAGGTGAATGGGTTATAATGATAATGATGTTTACTACTCCAATTTGTTTAAAAGCTTTAGTTTGTAGGTTGTTGAAAGCTTTGTACGAGCACTAAAATTTTAGGCATTAGTTTTAGTGTTAGTAAGTAGTTTTATTGGTCTTATGCGAGAGGACCAATGAGTTTGGCATGAGTCTTAAGTAAAGTCGAGGCCAGTATATGGAGGAATCCGAAATATTTTATCGAGGAATCCGAAATATTTTACTACACTAGAGATTTACACCATGTTAAAATATTGTACTGCATTTTGGTTTTTCTTAGCTCGGCAGTCGATTATGTAAAGATTATTAGTTTCGAGACAAGAAAATAGAAAACTTAGCTCTAACAACCGAAAGCTGCAATTAGGAAAACCCACAGTACTACGTTATCTGTCAAATTAACTTTAAGATTTTTTTCGAGCTATACTTTGATGATTTTATTTTTTCAATTTATTTTGTACCGTAGAACAACAGATAATGGTATTAACGTATTAATGGTTACTTTTTATCAGGACGTCCGCAATTATTACCGTCCGCAGTTATTACTCTTGCATATTATTCTGTGGTTGCACAAGGTCAATATTCACTACAAAATAATGTCACAACATGCCGCAAAAAATTATGAAAATGTGTGTCATTGTTGTGTATCCTTTTTTGCGTAAACCATATGGTTGCCCGTAAATGATTTGATACATTTATGTTTAAATAAATCGTTAGTTGATTTTCATCATTGCAGCTTTTATGTAGGTCTTATTTTTTGAGAAAATTTTGATATATTTTTGTATTTAACGTTTAGTAATTGTTTTGTTTTGTTAGGCAGTTATAAAGGTTCAAACAAAGGGATGTCTCCAAACCGTAAAATAATTCATGAATTACTGTTTTCTGAATTCAAAAAAGGACGCACTGCAGCGGCAGCGAAAAGGAATATTTGCAATGCCTTGGGCCAAAAAGCGACCAGTGAAATCACTTGTAAGCGATGGTTTGCGAGGTTTCGTTCCGGTCAATATGATTGTAGCGACAAGAAGCGCGTATTGGATGGCCGTTCAAGACCGCGGTGCTTCACTAAATAATTGACAAATAATGCTACATATTTTCGATCGCAATTGATTTCTGCATCGATTCAGTTGTGGTTTTTTGGTTATTGCACCAAATAATATTAGTTAATAATTACATATGTGTTAAATTAAAATGTATCAACATTTATGGGACCACCTTAAAGTTAGTTAGATGTCATTATATATTTTGATTTCATTAAACATTTACTGAAAATAAAACAGTTGAATTACAAAAAATTAAACCTCGAGTTCTATATTCTTACCCGGAATGCTTATCATTTTTTGTTATTGCTTGTTTAAAGTTGCTACATTATGTGTGTTCGATTTACGAAGTTTCTCATTGTTTGAAGGACAAGGCAGATCCGTTGCTGTGATTTAAATCTAGTTCATATATAAATGTATATCTCGCTGAAAATTATTATTCTTTCATTCTCTGCGATATTCGTGTTTATTCGTTGCTTGTACAACTTTAATTAGACCAAATTTGGAACGATTGAGGATCGTTATTTATTCCATCTTTGGTCTAAATATAGTTGTGAAAAACGAATATCGGATCTAAAATACAGATACCAATCTACAGTCGTTGAAAGTTTGTACAGAACGTTGAAAACTCTATGTCCGGTAGCAATTCGGGCTCTTATTCTATTTGCTTATCATTTGAATATGTTACCACAAATTATGATCGTCGATTTCGAGATTTGCTCCTGGGTGTTGATAGGAATTTGGTTTTGCTATTTGCTACTTTGAAACCTAGGGGTCTATTATGAAATTTATCCGTCTCGGATTTTTCCGTTAACGGAAATATCCGATTCGACGCGGATTTACCCTATTATGAAACTTGTATTATCGGATTGGTAATAAACAAATTGAAGTTAGCAACTTTTTTTTTTTAATAATTTGAGGTTCGATTTTATTTATTAAAAATTTCTTATAATAAATATTACATTTTTAATCTTTGGTTTTTAATTATTTGTTTATACTAAATACTGCAAATTAATTTATTTTAATAATATTATTGAAATAGGATTCACTTTCACTTGTTGAAACGTCAAAATAACAGCAATCGGATACAAATACGTCAACTAAATAGCAGTCGGATTTTTTGTAGTGTGATCGGAAAAATCCGATTCGATTTTGCTTTTTAGTTTCATAATAGCACGGATTTATCCGTTAACGGAAAAATCCGAGACGGATAAATTTCATAATAGACCCCCTAGTCTTCTAGGGTAGCGATCGAATTTAATGAAACTGCCCGTAATATCGTTAGATCTTTGGCCAAGAAACACGATATCACCTATATATACAATAGTTTCGCCTGATTGATTAAATATGCAGCGTCAATGTTATTTTTTCTTACTACGGACTCAAGTGTCAGATTGAACAGCACAGGTGCGATAGCATTACTCTGTTGAACACCAGATATTATTTCAAAGGAGTTTGATACAGTTCCTTCGACTATGATTCGATTTATAGACCCAGTCGTTTGTAAGAACCGAAGTTCTCTGAGATTCCTATAGACAAACGAGGGCGGCCCAGAGTTTGTTGCGCTTGGTACTGTCATCTTTTTTCTAACTTTTTTCCAAAATTATCCTCACATTATCCTCAGGACGCAATCGGCACTGATAGTAGCCGAAAATATTTTCGACGAGTGGTCAAATATAACATTAGCCATCCTTTGTAGGCCATATTTAATTGGGTGTTGCCTTTTTTGTTAAGCGGGCATATGAGAAATATTATTATAATATTTCAATAAATATTTCAATTTCGCCGGCAACTATTGCATGATAAGTGCCTCTGTGCTTAATCAATTCTTCGAGGATACCTTTGAACCGGATGGCTTCTCGGTTTTCAATCTACTAAGAGTTGCGTCTACTTCCTCTGCCTTGGGATATTCGACAAAAAAATTCTTTACCGGGTGAAGCATTGCTCCAAAGTGATAGGTTTCCTGTGGAGACATTCTGCAACCACATTCCAACCATTTCGACATGTATGTGCATTAACAATCGTGATAATAAGGTTCTTAGTGCGGCATGGTCATGCATATCGGCATATTGAAGGGTGGACATCGATGATATGTTGCTTCTATGAGTGTAATAATTGGTGGAGTCATGGATCCCACTCTCAGAGTACCTAAAATCTTGTAGTGCATGTACCTTACTGTACATTACATCTTTTCGTAGTTCGAAAAGTTTTGAAGATCTCTAGGTCTTAACCTAGTAAAAACCTAGTATCTATCTCCTCGATCAGTGGTCGTGTTTGTGATGAATCCGATATGTGAATCCGAGACCTTTGTGTAGGGACACCACTTAGTTGTTTTTGTGAGAGAAGGTTGTTAGCCTGCCGCTCAACTCGCTTGTGACGTATGTAGATTACGTACTGGTGAATAATATTAAGGTATCCAGTCATACCTTGAACGCTTTTAAATAATGAGCTGCTTGATACAAGTTAGACACCCGCTTCAGCCGCCTCTAACTTGGAAAACAAACGCTGACCAAATCAGTGCTAATGACACGCTGAGTGCGCTAATGACACGCTGTGACATAATGTCATTGACTATATTTAGAATTTTGTCTGCTCGTCTATACTAAACCGCCTGGGGCGATATGTTGTACCATCACAATTTTCGGATTCGACTTTGTTTATGTCTTATTTTTCTCGATTATTCGCGATTTTAACCTTTCAGTACAAATATGATTTCTGTTCTTTTTACACACTTCGACAAACGTATCACAAACACAAGTTTTAAGTGATGTAGACGTCGTAAAAAAATAGAAATAGAATTATGTTTTATTCGAGCATGGTGAGACCACAATAGAAAAATAATAATTGGAAAGATGAAACAGTATATCATTCAACTCTAAAAAAGTGAGACAAAAAATAAGTCGAAAGTCGAAACTTGTGATGGTATACAACATCCCTCCCCTGATTCATTTGGAGTTATTCAGAGAGCCACAGTATGAATCTGAGACTTAATTCTCCAAAGTGGAATTTCTTTCAAAATATCATTTGCACCAAATAAACAAAAATAAGTGAATACAAATAAGGATTTGCTTTACCGTGTAGATACAAACGTTTTGTTAATTAAAACGTAAGTAAAAGCATTTACTAATTTGTATTCACTCGAACTAATAATTTAAAATTTGTATATTAATTTTGATTTTTAAATTTTTTGTTTTATAAATATCCAAGATGGCGAATTAAAATTCCGTTGCAGTATTTGTTGGAAAGGTTTCAAGCATCCAAATTCATTAACACTGCACAAAGATTTACATAGTGGCAAAACAAAATGTCCGGTATGTTATCGGGCCTTTTCCCGTAGCTATGATATGAAAACTCATATGACAAAAATTCATAAAATAACGTTTAAAGTCGAAACAAAATTAAATTTATCTGATTTCAAGTAGATTAGTGAACAGTCAAATTATTTTAAATATAATAAAACATTATGCATACGCATCCGGCGGCCGTTTTGTTTTATAGAATGTACGAATTTTACATTTTTTTTTTATTTTTGTTTCGATTGTATATTATTAATATTTTTTTTTTAAATGAACTTTTTACTAAGATAAGTCATTATTTAAAACTATTATGTTTATTATAATTTGTTAAACATATTTTGGTTCTGTTTTAAATTATATATGAAATGTGTAATGAAATTTTAAACAAGTAAAAATGGAACAATAAATTATTTTTTTATATAAACATTTTTGAAAATAAACAACAAAAAGTCATCTAACAGCTTGTTTTATTCTTTATTGTAAAAAAAAAAAAAAAAAAATTTACAATCGCCATTTTGTGTCTTGTCTGCCATTTTGTTTTGTATGCCACGAGGTGTTAATGAATTGGGTGTGCGGGCCGCCATTTTGTTCAGCGTTTTATTTTCTTCAAACCAATCAATTTATATACGTTTTCCGTTTTTTTTTTGTTATAGACAAATTAGCCGCATCTGATCGATGGTCCCAATGTCAATATTGTAAATTAGTATTAACAAAAAATAATTTATGGCGCCATGTAAATACCCAGCATAGACCACAGCCTCCGGGGCGATGTGATTATTGCAAAAAATCATTTAAAAACAAGTACAGTCTTAGGGAACATGTGCGATTGGCACACGAACAGAAAAAACTTATTCCAATCGATTGATCGAATAAAACTTTTGTAAAAAATTTATGTAAATAAAATTGATTGGTTTGAAAAAAAAGTGAAAATCTTACGAACTGAACAAAACATGTGGTTTCAATTAATTTTATCTACTATCTATCTCGTTCTATCATCTGATCTATCTATCATTCCAGAGGAAGAAAATATTTGTGACAAATGTAAGAAAAGGTTTACTTCGATTGCATCACTGCGAAGGCATATAAATTCGAAGCACACGAGTATACAGGAGATTTACTCATGCGGTTTATGTCTAACGTCCTTCAAAACAAAATGGTCACTGGCAACTCATAATTCACGTTATCATCGGCCGCGACGACAGGACAATTCGATAATTGAGAAGGCAATTTCAGAGCTAAAAACGATCAGTTCTTTAAATCAGTCAAACTTAGAATAAATTAAATTTTAGTATATTTCGGTATTTTGTTGGGCTGTAATCGGCTAAAAGTAAACATTTTTTTAAAAAAATTAATTTATTGACATTAAGGAATTTTACAATAAATTTTGTTTTTTGTATATAATTGAAAAGTAAATTAAGTGTAATAAGAAAACTTATGGGCTTTTTCATATAATTGATCTCACCTCAAAGGTAAGTAATAAAATACTACAGGGTTAAAATTTTGTGTTAACTTCGTTCAGAGTGAAAATAGGAACTTCTTTCAAGTAAGTACATTTCGAAACCATGAATTTTTAGCACTTGAACACCATTCTACTAACTATGGAGAAAACAACCCCATTAATAGAATGTCTAAATCATTCAACTTACTCGACGACCTATTTGACTTTAACTTATCAAAGGACAACTTTAAAAATAACCTGAAGAACCAAAATTTGGTTTATATTTTTTTTGTTTTAAAGTTTTTTGTTTGCAATTTTTGTTTTACTTTTTGTTTAAACTATTGTAAATAATCTGAAATCATGCATGTAAATTACAAAATAGATTTCTTTAGATAAATAAATAAATCATCAGATAAGGCAATGAAGCCGTGCGATACACACCAGTGCGTATGATGAAAGCGAAAGTTAGAATGCCAGAAAAACTGAAAAACGAACCTAGTCCACTCGTCATAATATACGAAGGGTTCACGCGTGCTTCTTCAAAAAGACGCGGAATAACCCTTACGAGCGTTTATATAAGAGATATCAGTTCTAAAACTCTGATCAAAAGATGGTGACGGGATGGTATAGTCGGTAGTACTTAGCATGTTCCTGTGGCTTAGATTATATGAGTGTCCTGTATTATTCAGTTCTACATGAAGATGTAGTTGAATAAAAGTAATAAAATTGGACTAGTATTGAAATATAGATCCCATTTACAATGTGAGGCTCCAAACGCCTTTTTTTCAAATGTGACATTTTTTAAAGGAGTAAAGCGCTTTTGTAGTAAGTATTCTTTACTTTTTCTCCAGAAGAGGTCCAGATACTTCACTTTATCAGTGAAGGCCAATCCAATGCCTTTTAAGCTAAAGGGGACGATCTGAAGAAGTTTGTATTTCCTGGAGAAAAGGACTCAGTTTTGTGTTCACGCTAAAACCGCAACTGTTAGCCGAATTCCAGAGAATGTCAAGCACACTGCATGCGTTCTGTTAAGTTGCAAGGAAATTTACCGAATCGCAAAATCATCCGCATAATCAACCACCTTAAAGTCGCACCCTCCCTTTCAGGTTTAATAATAGGTAATTTATAAACAAGTTCCAAAGAAGTGTGAATAATACCCCTGGGGGTTTGCTTCTACTCATGAATATTCTACTGGAGAACCCACCCAGGATAGCCGTCATGATCCTGTTTTTAAGCATTTGACTCGTCTACGTACAGAGAGGAGAGTGCCTGCGTGATCGCCGCTGGTCTGACGTCTTTAAACCCCCCCCCCCCCCCCTGTATCCAGAAAAGATATCAAGGAGTATTCCTTATGTTCAAGAGATTTCTCGACAGAAGCAATAAAGGGAGTGAGGAGCAGTTCCCACAGATTTCCCTTTGCAATATGCATAATGTCGGCTTCTATCAGTCTTTTCAAAGTTTTTAGTGGGGAAGAGGCTAAACTTATAGGTCTAATGTCTTTGGGACTACAATGAGAACTTTTTTCTACGAATGTTCGTTTTCTAGGAATGTGATAGAATTCTAGGCTGCTCTTGAAGATAACTTCTAGCAAGGGTAAGATTAAGTCAATCGTTTGTTGGACGTCCGCCGATATAATGCCATCGGGTGCGGCCGGTTTATAAGACTTAAAGTTATTTATAGCTCACAGGATTTTTCTCCTGCTTATAACCTGGTTTCCAATGTCTACGACTCTGTTGTTGCTAGGCCTTTGTGGCGTAGATTCGGAGCTACCTGGAACGTGAAAGTGCAAACTCAGATCGGTGGGACTTTGAGATAGTACTTTACGGAGCCTAGATGTCTCAGAAGACTACTGTATTTTACTACAATAAAGCCTCTAAGGGGGGTTCGAAACCGGTACCGGGGTAGGGTCAACCGGTATGGGGTTTGTCTCCATTTCAAAATTATGTAGTATCTCCAATTCAAATTGGAGATTACAATGATCAGAATTAGAATGATCCTTCGATAACTTCCGTGTAATATCTAGCACTTCTTGTCTATTTCTAGTAAAAATAAAATCAAGGAGTAACTCATTCATTCTTATCAGAATTGTATGATGTGAATTTGCATCACTTCTCAGGATGATTCCAATTTTTTGATTTTGAGCCTTCTTTTATAAGCTTTCTAAAATGACAGGTGGGACATCTTCCCCATCAGGTGGAAAAATACTGTAATTTGATAACAGAAAGATATTTAGCAAGAATGTAGGAACGGATTTTACCAACCTTCTTCGCGTATTGCAGTTTATATTTAGAAGTCCTAACTCCAAGTACCCGGTCACCATTGATCACAGGTTCTTGGACTAGGACAATGCCTATCTCCTTTGCTCCTAGTTTGAGCAAGAGCGCAGCAGTCGATTTGCTCTTTTACTTGAACCTCCACCACACTTGCATCAGAGTCCTCCTCAGGCTGTGATTCCTCCAGGGATCCAAAAAGTAATCCCATCATAGTGGGCATCTCCATGTTTGTATAGAGAGTGTTTTTACCCTCTCACCCATTTCCATGATGTTCAGGTTATTAGCCTGAGTGTGACTGCGCTGAAACCATAGCTAAATAAATTATTAGTTCTCGCCAGCGCAGCAAGTGAATCTTTGTTTAATATGATATTAGGTGACCTTTAATCAACCTTCGGTTCTTACAACTTGGTCAATCTCCAGTCGGCGGTTGGCAGTTCAGAATTGCTAATTTGTAGGTTTTCCAGAATTTCTTTCAGGTAGCTGGGCTCCGCTGAGATCCAATCTCTCGTTCTAGGTCTGCAGGGGATATAATATCTAGCGACTCCTTCTAGTCTAGCACCAGGCCAGACTTCACCTAGGCTCTCTACAGCCTTTTTGTACAGGGTCAATAACCGTTATGGTCTTCACAAGGTGTCCTTGACATGATTCCAGTGCCACCCTATATCCCGGAAAGCGCGATCTATACATTCTTAACACTTTTTGTCATTAAAAATTTAACTGTGTTGTAAATAAACAAAACCTCCCACAACCAAAAACATCTTAGGCCTGCATCTGTGTCATATATCATACAATATAATCTTGTGCAATTGCGTTATCTTTAAAGCGTTGGTCGACCGACGAACTCATTTTGTTATTGTTTTATTTATGTAGGCATATTTAGTTTTGATAACGTTTTTATAGAGAATATACTGAGATAGAGTGAGCTACATAATCAATCGGGGGACGGAAGCAAATCAAAATGTGTCAAGTGGTACATACTATAGTGCACTCTACTAAATTACAAGACAAACATTGACATAACTGTATTCTGTTATATTTTTTTAAATATGTAGATTGAAGTGGTTTTAGTGTTATACACAGGGCTATTATTAAATCGACCTTAGCATTTTATATAGTTTGACTGTATAGTTTGCGCGTCACGATATAGTAAATTTACTAAATAGGTGGCGGCATATCTCTTGTTGTTAACTTATAGTAGTGCTGAGCGTTATAAATCGAATTATAGAACGGAAACAGTTAGTTATCCCAAAACAAAACTATCACTTTATCACCCCGATTACGCTAGTCGTGTCGTTTAATATAAAATTCTTTCAAGTGGCTCTTTTAACGTAAAACGGTAGTCGTCTGCCTTGCCAAAATATCTAATGGCACTAGTCACTTCAAAATCTCACTCGACTCGAAATGACATAGTTTTTACTTGTTTCTTTCGTCTCAAGTTAATTATTGGCATGTCAACTGGCTAATTAATTTTTCATACAAATAGCACATTTGTATGCACGCTTGAAACGACAATCGTCTCGACCAGCGTAATCGGAGTGTATATTTGTTACAGAATACACAATTTGATGAGCACACAGTAATCGTCATTCATGGATGAATTCACTAGAACAAATTTATTTTTATTTGCAAAGTGATAAGATAATTTTAAGTGCTGTAAATTTGTTTGTACTCTTTACATAAATTAAATACAATGATTTTTTGTTCCATTATCACATATTTAGTAGTAAATTTGCAGCCGACATCGAGAGATTAGTTGCACTTAGGGAAAATTATATTTTTCATAGAATGAGTGATAGTAAATGGAAACAACCGGATTCTGTACCATTCCCAAGCGTTTGGCATACATTTCAAGCGAAAGATTGTGCTAGTGATCATTTAGTGAATTATCGGGTACAAGATTTGCCTGAAGATCGATATGATGATGCTGTCGAGCATATGGTTAAATATTTTTTGGACTATGAACCGTTATGTGTTAAACTAAGTAATAAAAATTGGTATGCATTAAAATTCCGAATTGTGATTTTGTTTTATAACTATTTAGATACGATAAAATGTCCTGAGTCGGTTGCCGATAGTCGAAAATTGTGGCGTAAATTGATAGAGCAGAAAATATCTCTTGCATGTTTTAAGGACGGATCCGAAGAGTTAATTGGCGTTAATGTATTAGCCATATTGGGTCGAAATGATAAAATTGAAACACCAACAGCAGAAAAATGGCGAAAAGTTGTAGCGGCCGTTATACACGCCGCGTCTGCTGTCAATATATACGATACATACAAAGTCGGTTACTATATGTCGGCCTACGGGTTAACGATTCAGCCAAAATATACGGGTCGCGGTATTGCTCAACATATGTTACTAGCGCGTGTGTCTCTGGGCCGTGCAGTAGGTATTTCGGTAACTTCAACTGTGTTCACGAATATAGCGTCTCAGATACCAGCTAGCAGAGCCGGATTTAAATTGGATTATGAATGTACATCGGAGGAACTTGTGGCAAATGGAATGGAATTTTCAGGAATAAAACCTCTCAAATTAATGACCTTAAAATTTGACTAACAGTTGTTGTATTTAAGATCTAATAAAAATTCCTATTGGATATTTTGTAAAGTTTTATTAGAGGTAATGTCTTTATGGTGTCCGTGGTAAGGGGCTTTCGGACTGAGTTTGAATACTCGTATAATAATAAAATCATAAAATATTATGAAAAATTTCATTGCGGAAAAAATTCATTGTCACAGATTCGAAATATTTCGGTTATTTTGGATTATTAATGTAATTATGAGTAGATCAACGTTTAATTTGCTGTAATATGTCGCCTCGTTCGTCTGCAATCCAGGTTCGAAGCACGATGTGGCCGAGTTTCAAAACACGAAACTTCCAATAACCACGCATTTTACCGGTGTTTTGTGCTCAACGAGTTATATACATTACCTATAATCATTTTGAACCGGAATTTCAACAAAAAAAAGTTTTCAATTTTTTGCGAAAAATCGTGATGGTTAGCCTTACTTATTTTGAGTGGAAAAAATTTATTGTCACAGATTCGAAATATTTCGGTTATTTTGGATTATTAATGTAAGTATGAGTAGATCAAGGTTTAATTTGCTGTAATATGTCGCCTCGTTCGTCTGCAATCCAGGTTCGAAGCACGATGTGGCCGAGTTTCAAAACACGAAACTTCCAATAACCACGCATTTTACCGGTAGTTTCGTGCTCAACGTGTTATATACGTTACCTATAATCAATTTGAACCGGAATTTCAACAAAAAAAAGTTTTCAATTTTTTGCGAAAAATCGTGATGGTTAGCCTTACTTATTTTGAGTGGAAAAAATTCATTGTCACAGATTCGAAATATTTCGGTTATTTTGGATTATTAATGTAAGTATGAGTAGATCAACGTTTAATTTGCTGTAATATGTCGCCTCGTTCGTCTGCAATCCAGGTTCGAAGCACGATGTGGCCGAGTTTCAAAACACGAAGCTTCCAATAACCACGCATTTTACCAGTAGTTTTGTGCTCAACGAGTTATATACATTAATCATTTTGAACCGGAATTTGAACAAAAAAAAGTTTTCAATTTTTTGCGAAAAATCGTGATGGTGTTAGCCTTACTTATTTTGAGTGGAAAAAATTCATTGTCACAGATTCGAAATATTTCGGTTATTTTGGATTATTAATGTAATTATGAGTAGATCTACGTTTAATTTGCTGTAATATGTCGCCTCGTTCGTCTGCAATCCAGGTTCGAAGCACGATGTGGCCGAGTTTCAAAACACGAAACTTCCAATAACCACGCATTTTACCGGTAGTTTCGTGCTCAACGTGTTATATACATTAATCATTTTGAACCGGAATTTCGACAAAAAAAAGTTTTCAATTTTTTGCGAAAAATCGTGATGGTTAGCCTTACTTATTTTGAGTGGAAAAAATTCATTGTCACAGATTCGAAATATTTCGGTTATTTTGGATTATTAATGTAATTAAGAGTAGATCAATCATTGTCACAGATTCGAAATATTTCGGTTATTTTGGATTATTAATGTAATTAAGAGTAGATCAACGTTTAATTTGCTGTAATATGTCGCCTCGTTCGCCTGCAATCCAGGTTCGAAGCACGATGTGGTCGAGTTTCAAAACACGAAGCTTCCAATAACCACGCATTTTACCGGTAGTTTTGTGCTCAACGTGTTATATACACTACCTATAATCATTTTGAACCGGAATTTCAACAAAAAAAAGTTTTCAATTTTTTGCGAAAAATCGTGATGGTTAGCCTTACTTATTTTGAGCGGGAAAAAATCATTGTCACAGATTCGAAATATTTCGGTTATTTTGGATTATTAATGTAATTAAGAGTAGATCAACGTTTAATTTGCTGTAATATGTCGCCTCGTTCGCCTGCAATCCAGGTTCGAAGCACGATGTGGTCGAGTTTCAAAACACGAAGCTTCCAATAACCACGCATTTTACCGGTAGTTTTGTGCTCAACGTGTTATATACATTACCTATAATCATTTTGAACCGGAATTTCAACAAAAAAAAGTTTTCAATTTTTTGCGAAAAATCGTGATGGTTAGCCTTACTTATTTTGAGCGGGAAAAAATCATTGTCACAGATTCGGAATATTTCGGTTATTTTGGATTATTATTGTAAGTATGAGTAGATCAACGTTTAATTTGCTGTAGTATGTCGCCTCGTTCGTCTGCAATCCAGGTTCGAAGCACGATGTGGTCGAGTTTCAAAACACGAAGCTTCCAATAACCACGCATTTTACCGGTAGTTTTGTGCTCAACGAGTTATATACGTTACCTATAATCATTTTGAACCGGAATTTCAACAAAAAAAAGTTTTCAATTTTTTGCGAAAAATCGTGATGGTTAGCCTTACTTATTTTGAGTGGAAAAAATTCATTGTCACAGATTCGAAATATTTCGGTTATTTTGGATTATTAATGTAATTATGAGTAGATCAACGTTTAATTTGCTGTAATATGTCGCCTCGTTCGTCTGCAATCCAGGTTCGAAGCACGATGTGGCCGAGTTTCAAAACACGAAACTTCCAATAACCACGCATTTTACCGGTAGTTTCGTGCTCAACGTGTTATATACGTTACCTATAATCATTTTGAACCGGAATTTCAACAAAAAAAAGTTTTCAATTTTTTGCGAAAAATCGTGATGGTTAGCCTTACTTATTTTGAGTGGAAAAAATTCATTGTCACAGATTCGAAATATTTCGGTTATTTTGGATTATTAATGTAATTATGAGTAGATCAACGTTTAATTTGCTGTAATATGTCGCCTCGTTCGTCTGCAATCCAGGTTCGAAGCACGATGTGGCCGAGTTTCAAAACACGAAACTTCCAATAACCACGCATTTTACCGGTAGTTTCGTGCTCAACGTGTTATATACATTATCTATAATCATTTTGAACCGGAATTTCAACAAAAAAAAGTTTTCAATTTTTTGCGAAAAATCGTGATGGTTAGCCTTACTTATTTTGAGTGGAAAAAATTCATTGTCACAGATTCGAAATATTTCGGTTATTTTGGATTATTAATGTAATTATGAGTAGATCAACGTTTAATTTGCTGTAATATGTCGCCTCGTTCGTCTGCAATCCAGGTTCGAAGCACGATGTGGCCGAGTTTCAAAACACGAAACTTCCAATAACCACGCATTTTACCGGTAGTTTCGTGCTCAACGTGTTATATACGTTACCTATAATCATTTTGAACCGGAATTTCAACAAAAAAAAGTTTTCAATTTTTTGCGAAAAATCGTGATGGTTAGTTAGCCTTACTTATTTTGAGTGGAAAAAATTCATTGTCACAGATTCGAAATATTTCGGTTATTTTGGATTATTAATGTAATTATGAGTAGATCAACGTTTAATTTGCTGTAATATGTCGCCTCGTTCGTCTGCAATCCAGGTTCGAAGCACGATGTGGCCGAGTTTCAAAACACGAAACTTCCAATAACCACGCATTTTACCGGTAGTTTTGTGCTCAACGAGTTATATACGTTACCTATAATCATTTTGAACCGGAATTTCAACAAAAATTTTTTTTCAATTTTTTGCGAAAAATCGTGATGGTTAGCCTTACTTATTTTGAGCGGGAAAAAATCATTGTCACAGATTCGGAATATTTCGGTTATTTTGGATTATTATTGTAAGTATGAGTAGATCAACGTTTAATTTGCTGTAGTATGTCGCCTCGTTCGTCTGCAATCCAGGTTCGAAGCACGATGTGGCCGAGTTTCAAAACACGAAACTTCCAATAACCACGCATTTTACCGGTAGTTTCGTGCTCAACGAGTTATACACGTTACCTATAATCATTTTGAACCGGAATTTCAACAAAAAAAAGTTTTCAATTTTTTGCGAAAAATCGTGATGTAGCCTTACTTATTTTGAGTGGAAAAAATTCATTGTCACAGATTCGAAATATTTCGGTTATTTTGGATTATTAATGTAATTAAGAGTAGATCAACGTTTAATTTGCTGTAATATGTCGCCTCGTTCGCCTGCAATCCAGGTTCGAAGCACGATGTGGTCGAGTTTCAAAACACGAAGCTTCCAATAACCACGCATTTTACCGGTAGTTTTGTGCTCAACGAGTTATATACGTTACCTATAATCATTTTGAACCGGAATTTCAACAAAAAAAAGTTTTCAATTTTTTGCGAAAAATCGTGATGGTTAGCCTTACTTATTTTGAGCGGGAAAAAATCATTGTCACAGATTCGGAATATTTCGGTTATTTTGGATTATTATTGTAAGTATGAGTAGATCAACGTTTAATTTGCTGTAGTATGTCGCCTCGTTCGTCTGCAATCCAGGTTCGAAGCACGATGTGGTCGAGTTTCAAAACACGAAGCTTCCAATAACCACGCATTTTACCGGTAGTTTTGTGCTCAACGAGTTATATACGTTACCTATAATCATTTTGAACCGGAATTTCAACAAAAAAAAGTTTTCAATTTTTTGCGAAAAATCGTGATGGTTAGCCTTACTTATTTTGAGTGGAAAAAATTCATTGTCACAGATTCGAAATATTTCGGTTATTTTGGATTATTAATGTAATTAAGAGTAGATCAACGTTTAATTTGCTGTAATATGTCGCCTCGTTCGCCTGCAATCCAGGTTCGAAGCACGATGTGGTCGAGTTTCAAAAGACGAAGCTTCCAATAACCACGCATTTTACCGGTAGTTTTGTGCTCAACGAGTTATATACGTTACCTATAATCATTTTGAACCGGAATTTCAACAAAAAAAAGTTTTCAATTTTTTGCGAAAAATCGTGATGGTTAGCCTTACTTATTTTGAGTGGAAAAAATTCATTGTCACAGATTCGAAATATTTCGGTTATTTTGGATTATTAATGTAATTAAGAGTAGATCAACGTTTAATTTGCTGTAATATGTCGCCTCGTTCGCCTGCAATCCAGGTTCGAAGCACGATGTGGTCGAGTTTCAAAACACGAAGCTTCCAATAACCACGCATTTTCCCGGTTGTTTTGTGCTCAACGAGTTATATACGTTACCTATAATCATTTTGAACCGGAATTTCAACAAAAAAAAGTTTTCAATTTTTTGCGAAAAATCGTGATGGTTAGCCTTACTTATTTTGAGCGGGAAAAAATCATTGTCACAGATTCGGAATATTTCGGTTATTTTGGATTATTATTGTAAGTATGAGTAGATCAACGTTTAATTTGCTGTAGTATGTCGCCTCGTTCGTCTGCAATCCAGGTTCGAAGCACGATGTGGTCGAGTTTCAAAACACGAAGCATCCAATAACCACGCATTTTACCGGTAGTTTTGTGCTCAACGAGTTATATACGTTACCTATAATCATTTTGAACCGGAATTTCAACAAAAAAAAGTTTTCAATTTTTTGCGAAAAATCGTGATGGTTAGCCTTACTTATTTTGAGCGGGAAAAAATCATTGTCACAGATTCGAAATATTTCGGTTATTTTGGATTATTAATGTAATTATGAGTAGATCAACGTTTAATTTGCTGTAATATGTCGCCTCGTTCGTCTGCAATCCAGGTTCGAAGCACGATGTGGCCGAGTTTCAAAACACGAAACTTCCAATAACCACGCATTTTACCGGTAGTTTCGTGCTCAACGAGTTATATACGTTACCTATAATCATTTTGAACCGGAATTTCAACAAAAAAAAGTTTTCAATTTTTTGCGAAAAATCGTGATGGTTAGCCTTACTTATTTTGAGTGGAAAAAATCATTGTCACAGATTCGGAATATTTCGGTTATTTTGGATTATTAATGTAATTATGAGTAGATCAACGTTTAATTTGCTGTAATATGTCGCCTCGTTCGTCTGCAATCCAGGTTCGAAGCACGATGTGGCCGAGTTTCAAAACACGAAACTTCCAATAACCACGCATTTTACCGGTAGTTTCGTGCTCAACGAGTTATATACGTTACCTATAATCTTTTTGAACCGGAATTTCAACAAAAAAAAGTTTTCAATTTTTTGCGAAAAATCGTGATGGTTAGCCTTACTTATTTTGAGCGGGAAAAAATCATTGTCACAGATTCGGAATATTTCGGTTATTTTGGATTATTATTGTAAGTATGAGTAGATCAACGTTTAATTTGCTGTAGTATGTCGCCTCGTTCGTCTGCAATCCAGGTTCGAAGCACGATGTGGTCGAGTTTCAAAACACGAAGCTTCCAATAACCACGCATTTTACCGGTAGTTTTGTGCTCAACGAGTTATATACGTTACCTATAATCATTTTGAACCGGAATTTCAACAAAAAAAAGTTTTCAATTTTTTGCGAAAAATCGTGATGGTTAGCCTTACTTATTTTGAGCGGGAAAAAATCATTGTCACAGATTCGGAATATTTCGGTTATTTTGGATTATTATTGTAAGTATGAGTAGATCAACGTTTAATTTGCTGTAGTATGTCGCCTCGTTCGTCTGCAATCCAGGTTCGAAGCACGATGTGGTCGAGTTTCAAAACACGAAGCTTCCAATAACCACGCATTTTACCGGTAGTTTTGTGCTCAACGAGTTATATACGTTACCTATAATCATTTTGAACCGGAATTTCAACAAAAAAAAGTTTTCAATTTTTTGCGAAAAATCGTGATGGTTAGCCTTACTTATTTTGAGCGGGAAAAAATCATTGTCACAGATTCGGAATATTTCGGTTATTTTGGATTATTATTGTAAGTATGAGTAGATCAACGTTTAATTTGCTGTAGTATGTCGCCTCGTTCGTCTGCAATCCAGGTTCGAAGCACGATGTGGTCGAGTTTCAAAACACGAAGCTTCCAATAACCACGCATTTTACCGGTAGTTTTGTGCTCAACGAGTTATATACGTTACCTATAATCATTTTGAACCGGAATTTCAACAAAAAAAAGTTTTCAATTTTTTGCGAAAAATCGTGATGGTTAGCCTTACTTATTTTGAGTGGAAAAAATTCATTGTCACAGATTCGAAATATTTCGGTTATTTTGGATTATTAATGTAATTATGAGTAGATCAACGTTTAATTTGCTGTAATATGTCGCCTCGTTCGTCTGCAATCCAGGTTCGAAGCACGATGTGGCCGAGTTTCAAAACACGAAACTTCCAATAACCACGCATTTTACCGGTAGTTTCGTGCTCAACGTGTTATATACATTATCTATAATCATTTTGAACCGGAATTTCAACAAAAAAAAGTTTTCAATTTTTTGCGAAAAATCGTGATGGTTAGCCTTACTTATTTTGAGTGGAAAAAATTCATTGTCACAGATTCGAAATATTTCGGTTATTTTGGATTATTAATGTAATTAAGAGTAGATCAACGTTTAATTTGCTGTAGTATGTCGCCTCGTTCGTCTGCAATCCAGGTTCGAAGCACGATGTGGTCGAGTTTCAAAACACGAAACTTCCAAAAACCACGCATTTTACCGGTAGTTTTGTGCTCAACGTGTTATATACATTACCTATAATCATTTTGAACCGGAATTTCAACAAAAAAAAGTTTTCAATTTTTTGCGAAAAATCGTGATGGTTAGCCTTACTTATTTTGAGCGGGAAAAAATCATTGTCACAGATTCGGAATATTTCGGTTATTTTGGGTTATTATTGTAAGTATGAGTAGATCAACGTTTAATTTGCTGTAATATGTCGCCTCGTTCGTCTGCAATCCAGGTTCGAAGCACGATGTGGCCGAGTTTCAAAACACGAAGCTTCCAATAACCACGCATTTTACCTCTAGTTTTGTGCTCAACGAGTTATATACATTATCTATAATCATTTTGAACCGGAATTTCAACAAAAAAAGGTTTTCAATTTTTTGCGAAAAATCGTGATGGTTAGCCTTACTTATTTTGAGCGGGAAAAAATCATTGTCACAGATTCGGAATATTTCGGTTATTTTGGGTTATTATTGTAAGTATGAGTAGATCAACGTTTAATTTGCTGTAGTATGTCGCCTCGTTCGTCTGCAATCCAGGTTCGAAGCACGATGTGGTCGAGTTTCAAAACACGAAGCTTCCAATAACCACGCATTTTACCGGTAGTTTTGTGCTCAACGAGTTATATACGTTACCTATAATCATTTTGAACCGGAATTTCAACAAAAAAAAGTTTTCAATTTTTTGCGAAAAATCGTGATGGTTAGCCTTACTTATTTTGAGCGGAAAAATTCATTGTCACAGATTCGAAATATTTCGGTTATTTTGGATTATTAATGTAATTATGAGTAGATCAACGTTTAATTTGCTGTAATATGTCGCCTCGTTCGTCTGCAATCCAGGTTCGAAGCACGATGTGGCCGAGTTTCAAAACACGAAACTTCCAATAACCACGCATTTTACCAGTAGTTTTGTGCTCAACGTGTTATATACATTAACTATAATCATTTTGAACCGGAATTTCAACAAAAAAAAGTTTTCAATTTTTTGCGAAAAATCGTGATGGTTAGCCTTACTTATTTTGAGCGGAAAAATTCATTGTCACAGATTCGAAATATTTCGGTTATTTTGGATTATTAATGTAATTATGAGTAGATCAACGTTTAATTTGCTGTAATATGTCGCCTCGTTCGCCTGCAATCCAGGTTCGAAGCACGATGTGGTCGAGTTTCAAAACACGAAGCTTCCAATAACCACGCATTTTACCGGTAGTTTTGTGCTCAACGAGTTATATACGTTACCTATAATCATTTTGAACCGGAATTTCAACAAAAAAAAGTTTTCAATTTTTTGCGAAAAATCGTGATGGTTAGCCTTACTTATTTTGAGTGGAAAAAATTCATTGTCACAGATTCGAAATATTTCGGTTATTTTGGATTATTAATGTAATTAAGAGTAGATCAACGTTTAATTTGCTGTAGTATGTCGCCTCGTTCGTCTGCAATCCAGGTTCGAAGCACGATGTGGTCGAGTTTCAAAACACGAAACTTCCAAAAACCACGCATTTTACCGGTAGTTTTGTGCTCAACGTGTTATATACATTACCTATAATCATTTTGAACCGGAATTTCAACAAAAAAAAGTTTTCAATTTTTTGCGAAAAATCGTGATGGTTAGCCTTACTTATTTTGAGCGGGAAAAAATCATTGTCACAGATTCGGAATATTTCGGTTATTTTGGGTTATTATTGTAAGTATGAGTAGATCAACGTTTAATTTGCTGTAGTATGTCGCCTCGTTCGTCTGCAATCCAGGTTCGAAGCACGATGTGGTCGAGTTTCAAAACACGAAGCTTCCAATAACCACGCATTTTACCGGTAGTTTTGTGCTCAACGAGTTATATACGTTACCTATAATCATTTTGAACCGGAATTTCAACAAAAAAAAGTTTTCAATTTTTTGCGAAAAATCGTGATGGTTAGCCTTACTTATTTTGAGCGGGAAAAATTCATTGTCACAGATTCGAAATATTTCGGTTATTTTGGATTATTAATGTAATTAAGAGTAGATCAACGTTTAATTTGCTGTAGTATGTCGCCTCGTTCGTCTGCAATCCAGGTTCGAAGCACGATGTGGTCGAGTTTCAAAACACGAAACTTCCAATAACCACGCATTTTACCGGTAGTTTCGTGCTCAACGTGTTATATACATTATCTATAATCATTTTGAACCGGAATTTCAACAAAAAAAAGTTTTCAATTTTTTGCGAAAAATCGTGATGGTGTTAGCCTTACTTATTTTGAGCGGAAAAAATTCATTGTCACAGATTCGAAATATTTCGCTTATTTTGGATTATTAATGTAATTATGAGTAGATCAACGTTTAATTTGCTGTAATATGTCGCCTCGTTCGTCTGCAATCCAGGTTCGAAGCACGATGTGGCCGAGTTTCAAAATACGAAACTTCCAAAAACCACGCATTTTACCGGTAGTTTTGTGCTCAACGTGTTATATACATTACCTATAATCATTTTGAACCGCAATTTCAACAAAAAAAAGTTTTCAATTTTTTGCGAAAAATCGTGATGGTTGTTAGCCTTACTTATTTTGAGTGGAAAAAATTCATTGTCACAGATTCGAAATATTTCGGTTATTTTGGATTATTAATGTAATTAAGAGTAGATCAACGTTTAATTTGCTGTAATATGTCGCCTCGTTCGTCTGCAATCCAGGTTCGAAGCACGATGTGGTCGAGTTTCAAAACACGAAGCTTCCAATAACCACGCATTTTACCGGTAGTTTTGTGCTCAACGAGTTATATACGTTACCTATAATCATTTTGAACCGGAATTTCAACAAAAAAAAGTTTTCAATTTTTTGCGAAAAATCGTGATGGTTAGCCTTACTTATTTTGAGTGGAAAAAATTCATTGTCACAGATTCGAAATATTTCGGTTATTTTGGATTATTAATGTAATTAAGAGTAGATCAACGTTTAATTTGCTGTAATATGTCGCCTCGTTCGCCTGCAATCCAGGTTCGAAGCACGATGTGGTCGAGTTTCAAAACACGAAGCTTCCAATAACCACGCATTTTACCGGTAGTTTTTTGCTCTACGAGTTATATACGTTACCTATAATCATTTTGAACCGGAATTTCAACTAAAAAAAGTTTTCAATTTTTTGCGAAAAATCGTGATGGTTATAGCCTTACTTATTTTGAGTGGAAAAAATTCATTGTCACAGATTCGAAATATTTCGGTTATTTTGGATTATTAATGTAATTATGAGTAGATCAACGTTTAATTTGCTGTAATATGTCGCCTCGTTCGTTTGCAATCCAGGTTCGAAGCACGATGTGGCCGAGTTTCAAAACACGAAACTTCCAATAACCACGCATTTTACCGGTAGTTTTGTGCTCAACGTGTTATATACGTTACCTATAATCATTTTGAACCGGAATTTCAACAAAAAAAAGTTTTCAATTTTTTGCGAAAAATCGTGATGGTTAGCCTTACTTATTTTGAGTGGAAAAAATTCATTGTCACAGATTCGAAATATTTCGGTTATTTTGGATTATTAATGTAATTAAGAGTAGATCAACGTTTAATTTGCTGTAATATGTGGCCTCGTTCGCCTGCAATCCAGGTTCGAAGCACGATGTGGTCGAGTTTCAAAACACGAAGCTTCCAATAACCACGCATTTTACCTCTAGTTTTGTGCTCAACGAGTTATATACGTTACCTATAATCATTTTGAACCGGAATTTCAACAAAAAAAAGTTTTCAATTTTTTGCGAAAAATCGTGATGGCTAGCCTTACTTATTTTGAGTGGAAAAAATTCATTGTCACAGATTCGAAATATTTCGGTTATTTTGGATTATTAATGTAATTAAGAGTAGATCAACGTTTAATTTGCTGTAATATGTCGCCTCGTTCGCCTGCAATCCAGGTTCGAAGCACGATGTGGTCGAGTTTCAAAACACGAAGCTTCCAATAACCACGCATTTTACCTCTAGTTTTGTGCTCAACGAGTTATATACGTTACCTATAATCATTTTGAACCGGAATTTCAACAAAAAAAAGTTTTCAATTTTTTGCGAAAAATCGTGATGGTTAGCCTTACTTATTTTGAGTGGAAAAAATTCATTGTCACAGATTCGAAATATTTCGGTTATTTTGAATTATTAATGTAATTATGAGTAGATCTACGTTTAATTTGCTGTAATATGTCGCCTCGTTCGTCTGCAATCCAGGTTCGAAGCACGATGTGGCCGAGTTTCAAAACACGAAGCTTCCAATAACCACGCATTTTACCTCTAGTTTTGTGCTCAACGAGTTATATACATTATCTATAATCATTTTGAACCGGAATTTCAACAAAAAAAAGTTTTCAATTTTTTGCGAAAAATCGTGATGGTTAGCCTTACTTATTTTGAGTGGAAAAAATTCATTGTCACAGATTCGAAATATTTCGGTTATTTTGGATTATTAATGTAATTATGAGTAGATCTACGTTTAATTTGCTGTAATATGTCGCCTCGTTCGTCTGCAATCCAGGTTCGAAGCACGATGTGGCCGAGTTTCAAAACACGAAACTTCCAATAACCACGCATTTTACCGGTAGTTTTGTGCTCAACGTGTTATATACATTACCTATAATCATTTTGAACCGGAATTTCAACAAAAAAAAGTTTTCAATTTTTTGCGAAAAATCGTGATGGTTAGCCTTACTTATTTTGAGTGGAAAAAATTCATTGTCACAGATTCGAAATATTTCGGTTATTTTGGATTATTAATGTAATTATGAGTAGATCAACGTTTAATTTGCTGTAATATGTCGCCTCGTTCGTCTGCAGTCCAGGTTCGAAGCACGATGTGGCCGAGTTTCAAAACACGAAGCTTCCAATAACCACGCATTTTACCGGTAGTTTTGTGCTCAACGTGTTATATACATTACCTATAATCATTTTGAACCGGAATTTCAACAAAAAAAAGTTTTCAATTTTTTGCGAAAAATCGTGATGGTTAGCCTTACTTATTTTGAGTGGAAAAAATTCATTGTCACAGATTCGAAATATTTCGGTTATTTTGGATTATTAATGTAATTATGAGTAGATCTACGTTTAATTTGCTGTAATATGTCGCCTCGTTCGTCTGCAATCCAGGTTCGAAGCACGATGTGGCCGAGTTTCAAAACACGAAACTTCCAATAACCACGCATTTTACCGGTAGTTTTGTGCTCAACGTGTTATATACGTTACCTATAATCATTTTGAACCGGAATTTCAACAAAAAAAAGTTTTCAATTTTTTGCGAAAAATCGTGATGGTTAGCCTTACTTATTTTGAGTGGAAAAAATTCATTGTCACAGATTCGAAATATTTCGGTTATTTTGGATTATTAATGTAATTATGAGTAGATCAACGTTTAATTTGCTGTAATATGTCGCCTCGTTCGTCTGCAATCCAGGTTCGAAGCACGATGTGGCCGAGTTTCAAAACACGAAACTTCCAATAACCACGCATTTTACCGGTAGTTTTGTGCTCAACGTGTTATATACATTACCTATAATCATTTTGAACCGCAATTTCAACAAAAAAAAGTTTTCAATTTTTTGCGAAAAATCGTGATGGTTGTTAGCCTTACTTATTTTGAGTGGAAAAAATTCATTGTCACAGATTCGAAATATTTCGGTTATTTTGGATTATTAATGTAATTAAGAGTAGATCAACGTTTAATTTGCTGTAATATGTCGCCTCGTTCGTCTGCAATCCAGGTTCGAAGCACGATGTGGTCGAGTTTCAAAACACGAAGCTTCCAATAACCACGCATTTTACCGGTAGTTTTGTGCTCAACGAGTTATATACGTTACCTATAATCATTTTGAACCGGAATTTCAACAAAAAAAAGTTTTCAATTTTTTGCGAAAAATCGTGATGGTTAGCCTTACTTATTTTGAGTGGAAAAAATTCATTGTCACAGATTCGAAATATTTCGGTTATTTTGGATTATTAATGTAATTAAGAGTAGATCAACGTTTAATTTGCTGTAATATGTCGCCTCGTTCGCCTGCAATCCAGGTTCGAAGCACGATGTGGTCGAGTTTCAAAACACGAAGCTTCCAATAACCACGCATTTTACCGGTAGTTTTTTGCTCAACGAGTTATATACGTTACCTATAATCATTTTGAACCGGAATTTCAACAAAAAAAAGTTTTCAATTTTTTGCGAAAAATCGTGATGGTTAGCCTTACTTATTTTGAGTGGAAAAAATTCATTGTCACAGATTCGAAATATTTCGGTTATTTTGGATTATTAATGTAATTATGAGTAGATCAACGTTTAATTTGCTGTAATATGTCGCCTCGTTCGTCTGCAGTCCAGGTTCGAAGCACGATGTGGCCGAGTTTCAAAACACGAAGCTTCCAATAACCACGCATTTTACCGGTAGTTTTGTGCTCAACGTGTTATATACATTACCTATAATCATTTTGAACCGGAATTTCAACAAAAAAAAGTTTTCAATTTTTTGCGAAAAATCGTGATGGTTAGCCTTACTTATTTTGAGTGGAAAAAATTCATTGTCACAGATTCGAAATATTTCGGTTATTTTGGATTATTAATGTAATTATGAGTAGATCTACGTTTAATTTGCTGTAATATGTCGCCTCGTTCGTCTGCAATCCAGGTTCGAAGCACGATGTGGCCGAGTTTCAAAACACGAAACTTCCAATAACCACGCATTTTACCGGTAGTTTTGTGCTCAACGTGTTATATACGTTACCTATAATCATTTTGAACCGGAATTTCAACAAAAAAAAGTTTTCAATTTTTTGCGAAAAATCGTGATGGTTAGCCTTACTTATTTTGAGTGGAAAAAATTCATTGTCACAGATTCGAAATATTTCGGTTATTTTGGATTATTAATGTAATTATGAGTAGACCAACGTTTAATTTGCTGTAATATGTCGCCTCGTTCGTCTGCAATCCAGGTTCGAAGCACGATGTGGCCGAGTTTCAAAACACGAAACTTCCAATAACCACGCATTTTACCGGTAGTTTTGTGCTCAACGTGTTATATACGTTACCTATAATCATTTTGAACCGGAATTTCAACAAAAAAAAGTTTTCAATTTTTTGCGAAAAATCGTGATGAGCCTTACTTATTTTGAGTGGAAAAAATTCATTGTCACAGATTCGAAATATTTCGGTTATTTTGGATTATTAATGTAATTATGAGTAGATCAACGTTTAATTTGCTGTAATATGTCGCCTCGTTCGTCTGCAATCCAGGTTCGAAGCACGATGTGGCCGAGTTTCAAAACACGAAACTTCCAATAACCACGCATTTTACCGGTAGTTTTGTGCTCAACGTGTTATATACATTACCTATAATCATTTTGAACCGGAATTTCAACAAAAAAAAGTTTTCAATTTTTTGCGAAAAATCGTGATGGTTAGCCTTACTTATTTTGAGCGGGAAAAAATCATTGTCACAGATTCGAAATATTTCGGTTATTTTGGATTATTAATGTAATTATGAGTAGATCAACGTTTAATTTGCTGTAATATGTCGCCTCGTTCGCCTGCAATCCAGGTTCGAAGCACGATGTGGTCGAGTTTCAAAACACGAAGCTTCCAATAACCACGCATTTTACCGGTAGTTTTGTGCTCAACGAGTTATATACGTTACCTATAATCATTTTGAACCGGAATTTCAACAAAAAAAAGTTTTCAATTTTTTGCGAAAAATCGTGATGGTTAGCCTTACTTATTTTGAGTGGAAAAAATTCATTGTCACAGATTCGAAATATTTCGGTTATTTTGGATTATTAATGTAATTAAGAGTAGATCAACGTTTAATTTGCTGTAATATGTCGCCTCGTTCGCCTGCAATCCAGGTTCGAAGCACGATGTGGTCGAGTTTCAAAACACGAAGCTTCCAATAACCACGCATTTTACCTCTAGTTTTGTGCTCAACGAGTTATATACGTTACCTATAATCATTTTGAACCGGAATTTCAACAAAAAAAAGTTTTCAATTTTTTGCGAAAAATCGTGATGGTTAGCCTTACTTATTTTGAGTGGAAAAAATTCATTGTCACAGATTCGAAATATTTCGGTTATTTTGGATTGTTAATGTAATTATGAGTAGATCAACGTTTAATTTGCTGTAATATGTCGCCTCGTTCGTCTGCAATCCAGGTTCGAAGCACGATGTGGCCGAGTTTCAAAACACGAAACTTCCAATAACCACGCATTTTACCGGTAGTTTTGTGCTCAACGTGTTATATACATTACCTATAATCATTTTGAACCGGAATTTCAACAAAAAAAAGTTTTCAATTTTTTGCGAAAAATCGTGATGGTTAGCCTTACTTATTTTGAGTGGAAAAAATTCATTGTCACAGATTCGAAATATTTCGGTTATTTTGGATTGTTAATGTAATTATGAGTAGATCAACGTTTAATTTGCTGTAATATGTCGCCTCGTTCGTCTGCAATCCAGGTTCGAAGCACGATGTGGCCGAGTTTCAAAACACGAAACTTCCAATAACCACGCATTTTACCGGTAGTTTTGTGCTCAACGTGTTATATACATTACCTATAATCATTTTGAACCGGAATTTCAACAAAAAAAAGTTTTCAATTTTTTGCGAAAAATCGTGATGGTTAGCCTTACTTATTTTGAGTGGAAAAAATTCATTGTCACAGATTCGAAATATTTCGGTTATTTTGGATTATTAATGTAATTAAGAGTAGATCAACGTTTAATTTGCTGTAATATGTCGCCTCGTTCGCCTGCAATCCAGGTTCGAAGCACGATGTGGCCGAGTTTCAAAACACGAAGCTTCCAATAACCACGCATTTTACCTCTAGTTTTGTGCTCAACGAGTTATATACGTTACCTATAATCATTTTGAACCGGAATTTCAACAAAAAAAAGTTTTCAATTTTTTGCGAGAAATCGTGATGGTTAGCCTTACTTATTTTGAGCGGAAAAAATTCATTGTCACAGATTCGAAATATTTCGGTTATTTTGGATTATTAATGTAATTATGAGTAGATCTACGTTTAATTTGCTGTAATATGTCGCCTCGTTCGTCTGCAATCCAGGTTCGAAGCACGATGTGGCCGAGTTTCAAAACACGAAACTTCCAATAACCACGCATTTTACCGGTAGTTTTGTGCTCAACGTGTTATATACGTTACCTATAATCATTTTGAACCGGAATTTCAACAAAAAAAAGTTTTCAATTTTTTGCGAAAAATCGTGATGGTTAGCCTTACTTATTTTGAGTGGAAAAAATTCATTGTCACAGATTCGAAATATTTCGGTTATTTTGGATTGTTAATGTAATTATGAGTAGATCAACGTTTAATTTGCTGTAATATGTCGCCTCGTTCGTCTGCAATCCAGGTTCGAAGCACGATGTGGCCGAGTTTCAAAACACGAAACTTCCAATAACCACGCATTTTACCGGTAGTTTTGTGCTCAACGTGTTATATACATTACCTATAATCATTTTGAACCGGAATTTCAACAAAAAAAAGTTTTCAATTTTTTGCGAAAAATCGTGATGGTTAGCCTTACTTATTTTGAGTGGAAAAAATTCATTGTCACAGATTCGAAATATTTCGGTTATTTTGGATTGTTAATGTAATTATGAGTAGATCAACGTTTAATTTGCTGTAATATGTCGCCTCGTTCGTCTGCAATCCAGGTTCGAAGCACGATGTGGCCGAGTTTCAAAACACGAAACTTCCAATAACCACGCATTTTACCGGTAGTTTTGTGCTCAACGTGTTATATACATTACCTATAATCATTTTGAACCGGAATTTCAACAAAAAAAAGTTTTCAATTTTTTGCGAAAAATCGTGATGGTTAGCCTTACTTATTTTGAGTGGAAAAAATTCATTGTCACAGATTCGAAATATTTCGGTTATTTTGGATTATTAATGTAATTAAGAGTAGATCAACGTTTAATTTGCTGTAATATGTCGCCTCGTTCGCCTGCAATCCAGGTTCGAAGCACGATGTGGCCGAGTTTCAAAACACGAAGCTTCCAATAACCACGCATTTTACCTCTAGTTTTGTGCTCAACGAGTTATATACGTTACCTATAATCATTTTGAACCGGAATTTCAACAAAAAAAAGTTTTCAATTTTTTGCGAGAAATCGTGATGGTTAGCCTTACTTATTTTGAGCGGAAAAAATTCATTGTCACAGATTCGAAATATTTCGGTTATTTTGGATTATTAATGTAATTATGAGTAGATCTACGTTTAATTTGCTGTAATATGTCGCCTCGTTCGTCTGCAATCCAGGTTCGAAGCACGATGTGGCCGAGTTTCAAAACACGAAACTTCCAATAACCACGCATTTTACCGGTAGTTTTGTGCTCAACGTGTTATATACGTTACCTATAATCATTTTGAACCGGAATTTCAACAAAAAAAAGTTTTCAATTTTTTGCGAAAAATCGTGATGGTTAGCCTTACTTATTTTGAGTGGAAAAAATTCATTGTCACAGATTCGAAATATTTCGGTTATTTTGGATTGTTAATGTAATTATGAGTAGATCAACGTTTAATTTGCTGTAATATGTCGCCTCGTTCGTCTGCAATCCAGGTTCGAAGCACGATGTGGCCGAGTTTCAAAACACGAAACTTCCAATAACCACGCATTTTACCGGTAGTTTTGTGCTCAACGTGTTATATACATTACCTATAATCATTTTGAACCGGAATTTCAACAAAAAAAAGTTTTCAATTTTTTGCGAAAAATCGTGATGGTTAGCCTTACTTATTTTGAGTGGAAAAAATTCATTGTCACAGATTCGAAATATTTCGGTTATTTTGGATTGTTAATGTAATTATGAGTAGATCAACGTTTAATTTGCTGTAATATGTCGCCTCGTTCGTCTGCAATCCAGGTTCGAAGCACGATGTGGCCGAGTTTCAAAACACGAAACTTCCAATAACCACGCATTTTACCGGTAGTTTTGTGCTCAACGTGTTATATACATTACCTATAATCATTTTGAACCGGAATTTCAACAAAAAAAAGTTTTCAATTTTTTGCGAAAAATCGTGATGGTTAGCCTTACTTATTTTGAGTGGAAAAAATTCATTGTCACAGATTCGAAATATTTCGGTTATTTTGGATTATTAATGTAATTAAGAGTAGATCAACGTTTAATTTGCTGTAATATGTCGCCTCGTTCGCCTGCAATCCAGGTTCGAAGCACGATGTGGCCGAGTTTCAAAACACGAAGCTTCCAATAACCACGCATTTTACCTCTAGTTTTGTGCTCAACGAGTTATATACGTTACCTATAATCATTTTGAACCGGAATTTCAACAAAAAAAAGTTTTCAATTTTTTGCGAGAAATCGTGATGGTTAGCCTTACTTATTTTGAGCGGAAAAAATTCATTGTCACAGATTCGAAATATTTCGGTTATTTTGGATTATTAATGTAATTATGAGTAGATCTACGTTTAATTTGCTGTAATATGTCGCCTCGTTCGTCTGCAATCCAGGTTCGAAGCACGATGTGGCCGAGTTTCAAAACACGAAACTTCCAATAACCACGCATTTTACCGGTAGTTTTGTGCTCAACGTGTTATATACGTTACCTATAATCATTTTGAACCGGAATTTCAACAAAAAAAAGTTTTCAATTTTTTGCGAAAAATCGTGATGGTTAGCCTTACTTATTTTGAGTGGAAAAAATTCATTGTCACAGATTCGAAATATTTCGGTTATTTTGGATTATTAATGTAATTAAGAGTAGATCAACGTTTAATTTGCTGTAATATGTCGCCTCGTTCGTCTGCAATCCAGGTTCGAAGCACGATGTGGCCGAGTTTCAAAACACGAAACTTCCAATAACCACGCATTTTACCGGTAGTTTTGTGCTCAACGTGTTATATACATTACCTATAATCATTTTGAACCGGAATTTCAACAAAAAAAAGTTTTCAATTTTTTGCGAAAAATCGTGATGGTTAGCCTTACTTATTTTGAGCGGGAAAAAATCATTGTCACAGATTCGAAATATTTCGGTTATTTTGGATTATTAATGTAATTATGAGTAGATCAACGTTTAATTTGCTGTAATATGTCGCCTCGTTCGCCTGCAATCCAGGTTCGAAGCACGATGTGGTCGAGTTTCAAAACACGAAGCTTCCAATAACCACGCATTTTACCGGTAGTTTTGTGCTCAACGAGTTATATACGTTACCTATAATCATTTTGAACCGGAATTTCAACAAAAAAAAGTTTTCAATTTTTTGCGAAAAATCGTGATGGTTAGCCTTACTTATTTTGAGTGGAAAAAATTCATTGTCACAGATTCGAAATATTTCGGTTATTTTGGATTATTAATGTAATTAAGAGTAGATCAACGTTTAATTTGCTGTAATATGTCGCCTCGTTCGTCTGCAATCCAGGTTCGAAGCACGATGTGGCCGAGTTTCAAAACACGAAACTTCCAATAACCACGCATTTTACCGGTAGTTTTGTGCTCAACGTGTTATATACATTACCTATAATCATTTTGAACCGGAATTTCAACAAAAAAAAGTTTTCAATTTTTTGCGAAAAATCGTGATGGTTAGCCTTACTTATTTTGAGCGGGAAAAAATCATTGTCACAGATTCGAAATATTTCGGTTATTTTGGATTATTAATGTAATTAAGAGTAGATCAACGTTTAATTTGCTGTAATATGTCGCCTCGTTCGTCTGCAATCCAGGTTCGAAGCACGATGTGGCCGAGTTTCAAAACACGAAACTTCCAATAACCACGCATTTTACCGGTAGTTTTGTGCTCAACGTGTTATATACATTACCTATAATCATTTTGAACCGGAATTTCAACAAAAAAAAGTTTTCAATTTTTTGCGAAAAATCGTGATGGTTAGCCTTACTTATTTTGAGTGGAAAAAATTCATTGTCACAGATTCGAAATATTTCGGTTATTTTGGATTATTAATGTAATTATGAGTAGATCTACGTTTAATTTGCTGTAATATGTCGCCTCGTTCGTCTGCAATCCAGGTTCGAAGCACGATGTGGCCGAGTTTCAAAACACGAAACTTCCAATAACCACGCATTTTACCGGTAGTTTTGTGCTCAACGTGTTATATACATTACCTATAATCATTTTGAACCGGAATTTCAACAAAAAAAAGTTTTCAATTTTTTGCGAAAAATCGTGATGGTTAGCCTTACTTATTTTGAGCGGGAAAAAATCATTGTCACAGATTCGAAATATTTCGGTTATTTTGGATTATTAATGTAATTATGAGTAGATCAACGTTTAATTTGCTGTAATATGTCGCCTCGTTCGCCTGCAATCCAGGTTCGAAGCACGATGTGGCCGAGTTTCAAAACACGAAACTTCCAATAACCACGCATTTTACCGGTAGTTTTGTGCTCAACGTGTTATATACGTTACCTATAATCATTTTGAACCGGAATTTCAACAAAAAAAAGTTTTCAATTTTTTGCGAAAAATCGTGATGGTTAGCCTTACTTATTTTGAGTGGAAAAAATTCATTGTCACAGATTCGAAATATTTCGGTTATTTTGGATTATTAATGTAATTATGAGTAGATCAACGTTTAATTTGCTGTAGTATGTCGCCTCGTTCGTCTGCAATCCAGGTTCGAAGCACGATGTGGCCGAGTTTCAAAACACGAAACTTCCAATAACCACGCATTTTACCGGTAGTTTTGTGCTCAACGTGTTATATACGTTACCTATAATCATTTTGAACCGGAATTTCAACAAAAAAAAGTTTTCAATTTTTTGCGAAAAATCGTGATGGTTAGCCTTACTTATTTTGAGTGGAAAAAATTCATTGTCACAGATTCGAAATATTTCGGTTATTTTGGATTATTAATGTAATTATGAGTAGATCAACGTTTAATTTGCTGTAATATGTCGCCTCGTTCGTCTGCAATCCAGGTTCGAAGCACGATGTGGCCGAGTTTCAAAACACGAAACTTCCAATAACCACGCATTTTACCGGTAGTTTTGTGCTCAACGTGTTATATACATTACCTATAATCATTTTGAACCGGAATTTCAACAAAAAAAAGTTTTCAATTTTTTGCGAAAAATCGTGATGGTTAGCCTTACTTATTTTGAGTGGAAAAAATTCATTGTCACAGATTCGAAATATTTCGGTTATTTTGGATTATTAATGTAATTAAGAGTAGATCAACGTTTAATTTGCTGTAATATGTCGCCTCGTTCGTCTGCAATCCAGGTTCGAAGCACGATGTGGCCGAGTTTCAAAACACGAAACTTCCAATAACCACGCATTTTACCGGTAGTTTTGTGCTCAACGTGTTATATACATTACCTATAATCATTTTGAACCGGAATTTCAACAAAAAAAAGTTTTCAATTTTTTGCGAAAAATCGTGATGGTTAGCCTTACTTATTTTGAGCGGGAAAAAATCATTGTCACAGATTCGAAATATTTCGGTTATTTTGGATTATTAATGTAATTATGAGTAGATCAACGTTTAATTTGCTGTAATATGTCGCCTCGTTCGCCTGCAATCCAGGTTCGAAGCACGATGTGGTCGAGTTTCAAAACACGAAGCTTCCAATAACCACGCATTTTACCGGTAGTTTTGTGCTCAACGAGTTATATACGTTACCTATAATCATTTTGAACCGGAATTTCAACAAAAAAAAGTTTTCAATTTTTTGCGAAAAATCGTGATGGTTAGCCTTACTTATTTTGAGTGGAAAAAATTCATTGTCACAGATTCGAAATATTTCGGTTATTTTGGATTATTAATGTAATTAAGAGTAGATCAACGTTTAATTTGCTGTAATATGTCGCCTCGTTCGTCTGCAATCCAGGTTCGAAGCACGATGTGGCCGAGTTTCAAAACACGAAACTTCCAATAACCACGCATTTTACCGGTAGTTTTGTGCTCAACGTGTTATATACATTACCTATAATCATTTTGAACCGGAATTTCAACAAAAAAAAGTTTTCAATTTTTTGCGAAAAATCGTGATGGTTAGCCTTACTTATTTTGAGTGGAAAAAATTCATTGTCACAGATTCGAAATATTTCGGTTATTTTGGATTATTAATGTAATTATGAGTAGATCAACGTTTAATTTGCTGTAATATGTCGCCTCGTTCGTCTGCAATCCAGGTTCGAAGCACGATGTGGCCGAGTTTCAAAACGCGAAACTTCCAATAACCACGCATTTTACCGGTAGTTTTGTGCTCAACGTGTTATATACATTACCTATAATCATTTTGAACCGGAATTTCAACAAAAAAAAGTTTTCAATTTTTTGCGAAAAATCGTGATGGTTAGCCTTACTTATTTTGAGCGGAAAAAATTCATTGTCACAGATTCGAAATATTTCGGTTATTTTGGATTATTAATGTAATTATGAGTAGATCAACGTTTAATTTGCTGTAATATGTCGCCTCGTTCGTCTGCAATCCAGGTTCGAAGCACGATGTGGCCGAGTTTCAAAACACGAAACTTCCAATAACCACGCATTTTACCGGTAGTTTTGTGCTCAACGAGTTATATACGTTACCTATAATCATTTTGAACCGGAATTTCAACAAAAAAAAGTTTTCAATTTTTTGCGAAAAATCGTGATGGTTAGCCTTACTTATTTTGAGTGGAAAAAATTCATTGTCACAGATTCGAAATATTTCGGTTATTTTGGATTATTAATGTAATTATGAGTAGATCAACGTTTAATTTGCTGTAATATGTCGCCTCGTTCGTCTGCAATCCAGGTTCGACGCACGATGTGGCCGAGTTTCAAAACGCGAAACTTCCAATAACCACGCATTTTACCGGTAGTTTTGTGCTCAACGTGTTATATACATTACCTATAATCATTTTGAACCGGAATTTCAACAAAAAGAAGTTTTCAATTTTTTGCGAAAAATCGTGATGGCTAGCCTTACTTATTTTGAGCGGAAAAAATTCATTGTCACAGATTCGAAATATTTCGGTTATTTTGGATTATTAATGTAATTATGAGTAGATCAACGTTTAATTTGCTGTAATATGTCGCCTCGTTCGTCTGCAATCCAGGTTCGAAGCACGATGTGGCCGAGTTTCAAAACACGAAACTTCCAATAACCACGCATTTTACCGGTAGTTTTGTGCTCAACGTGTTATATACGTTACCTATAATCATTTTGAACCGGAATTTCAACAAAAAAAAGTTTTCAATTTTTTGCGAAAAATCGTGATGGTTAGCCTTACTTATTTTGAGTGGAAAAAATTCATTGTCACAGATTCGAAATATTTCGGTTATTTTGGATTATTAATGTAATTATGAGTAGATCAACGTTTAATTTGCTGTAATATGTCGCCTCGTTCGTCTGCAATCCAGGTTCGAAGCACGATGTGGCCGAGTTTCAAAACACGAAACTTCCAATAACCACGCATTTTACCGGTAGTTTTGTGCTCAACGTGTTATATACATTACCTATAATCATTTTGAACCGGAATTTCAACAAAAAAAAGTTTTCAATTTTTTGCGAAAAATCGTGATGGTTAGCCTTACTTATTTTGAGTGGAAAAAATTCATTGTCACAGATTCGAAATATTTTGGTTATTTTGGATTATTAATGTAATTAAGAGTAGATCAACGTTTAATTTGCTGTAATATGTCGCCTCGTTCGCCTGCAATCCAGGTTCGAAGCACGATGTGGTCGAGTTTCAAAACACGAAGCTTCCAATAACCACGCATTTTACCGGTAGTTTTGTGCTCAACGAGTTATATACGTTACCTATAATCATTTTGAACCGGAATTTCAACAAAAAAAAGTTTTCAATTTTTTGCGAAAAATCGTGATGGTTAGCCTTACTTATTTTGAGTGGAAAAAATTCATTGTCACAGATTCGAAATATTTCGGTTATTTTGGATTATTAATGTAATTAAGAGTAGATCAACGTTTAATTTGCTGTAATATGTCGCCTCGTTCGTCTGCAATCCAGGTTCGAAGCACGATGTGGCCGAGTTTCAAAACACGAAACTTCCAATAACCACGCATTTTACCGGTAGTTTTGTGCTCAACGTGTTATATACATTACCTATAATCATTTTGAACCGGAATTTCAACAAAAAAAAGTTTTCAATTTTTTGCGAAAAATCGTGATGGTTAGCCTTACTTATTTTGAGTGGAAAAAATTCATTGTCACAGATTCGAAATATTTCGGTTATTTTGGATTATTAATGTAATTATGAGTAGATCAACGTTTAATTTGCTGTAATATGTCGCCTCGTTCGTCTGCAATCCAGGTTCGAAGCACGATGTGGCCGAGTTTCAAAACGCGAAACTTCCAATAACCACGCATTTTACCGGTAGTTTTGTGCTCAACGTGTTATATACATTACCTATAATCATTTTGAACCGGAATTTCAACAAAAAAAAGTTTTCAATTTTTTGCGAAAAATCGTGATGGTTAGCCTTACTTATTTTGAGCGGAAAAAATTCATTGTCACAGATTCGAAATATTTCGGTTATTTTGGATTATTAATGTAATTATGAGTAGATCAACGTTTAATTTGCTGTAATATGTCGCCTCGTTCGTCTGCAATCCAGGTTCGAAGCACGATGTGGCCGAGTTTCAAAACACGAAACTTCCAATAACCACGCATTTTACCGGTAGTTTTGTGCTCAACGTGTTATATACGTTACCTATAATCATTTTGAACCGGAATTTCAACAAAAAAAAGTTTTCAATTTTTTGCGAAAAATCGTGATGGTTAGCCTTACTTATTTTGAGTGGAAAAAATTCATTGTCACAGATTCGAAATATTTCGGTTATTTTGGATTATTAATGTAATTATGAGTAGATCAACGTTTAATTTGCTGTAATATGTCGCCTCGTTCGTCTGCAATCCAGGTTCGAAGCACGATGTGGCCGAGTTTCAAAACACGAAACTTCCAATAACCACGCATTTTACCGGTAGTTTTGTGCTCAACGTGTTATATACATTACCTATAATCATTTTGAACCGGAATTTCAACAAAAAAAAGTTTTCAATTTTTTGCGAAAAATCGTGATGGTTAGCCTTACTTATTTTGAGTGGAAAAAATTCATTGTCACAGATTCGAAATATTTCGGTTATTTTGGATTATTAATGTAATTAAGAGTAGATCAACGTTTAATTTGCTGTAATATGTCGCCTCGTTCGTCTGCAATCCAGGTTCGAAGCACGATGTGGCCGAGTTTCAAAACACGAAACTTCCAATAACCACGCATTTTACCGGTAGTTTTGTGCTCAACGTGTTATATACATTACCTATAATCATTTTGAACCGGAATTTCAACAAAAAAAAGTTTTCAATTTTTTGCGAAAAATCGTGATGGTTAGCCTTACTTATTTTGAGCGGGAAAAAATCATTGTCACAGATTCGAAATATTTCGGTTATTTTGGATTATTAATGTAATTATGAGTAGATCAACGTTTAATTTGCTGTAATATGTCGCCTCGTTCGCCTGCAATCCAGGTTCGAAGCACGATGTGGTCGAGTTTCAAAACACGAAGCTTCCAATAACCACGCATTTTACCGGTAGTTTTGTGCTCAACGAGTTATATACGTTACCTATAATCATTTTGAACCGGAATTTCAACAAAAAAAAGTTTTCAATTTTTTGCGAAAAATCGTGATGGTTAGCCTTACTTATTTTGAGTGGAAAAAATTCATTGTCACAGATTCGAAATATTTCGGTTATTTTGGATTATTAATGTAATTATGAGTAGATCAACGTTTAATTTGCTGTAATATGTCGCCTCGTTCGTCTGCAATCCAGGTTCGAAGCACGATGTGGCCGAGTTTCAAAACACGAAGCTTCCAATAACCACGCATTTTACCGGTAGTTTTGTGCTCAACGAGTTATATACGTTACCTATAATCATTTTGAACCGGAATTTCAACAAAAAAAAGTTTTCAATTTTTTGCGAAAAATCGTGATGGTTAGCCTTACTTATTTTGAGTGGAAAAAATTCATTGTCACAGATTCGAAATATTTCGGTTATTTTGGATTATTAATGTAATTATGAGTAGATCAACGTTTAATTTGCTGTAATATGTCGCCTCGTTCGCCTGCAATCCAGGTTCGAAGCACGATGTGGTCGAGTTTCAAAACACGAAGCTTCCAATAACCACGCATTTTACCGGTAGTTTTGTGCTCAACGAGTTATATACGTTACCTATAATCATTTTGAACCGGAATTTCAACAAAAAAAAGTTTTCAATTTTTTGCGAAAAATCGTGATGGTTAGCCTTACTTATTTTGAGCGGGAAAAAATCATTGTCACAGATTCGAAATATTTCGGTTATTTTGGATTATTAATGTAATTATGAGTAGATCAACGTTTAATTTGCTGTAATATGTCGCCTCGTTCGCCTGCAATCCAGGTTCGAAGCACGATGTGGTCGAGTTTCAAAACACGAAGCTTCCAATAACCACGCATTTTACCGGTAGTTTTGTGCTCAACGAGTTATATACGTTACCTATAATCATTTTGAACCGGAATTTCAACAAAAAAAAGTTTTCAATTTTTTGCGAAAAATCGTGATGGTTAGCCTTACTTATTTTGAGTGGAAAAAATTCATTGTCACAGATTCGAAATATTTCGGTTATTTTGGATTATTAATGTAATTATGAGTAGATCAACGTTTAATTTGCTGTAATATGTCGCCTCGTTCGCCTGCAATCCAGGTTCGAAGCACGATGTGGTCGAGTTTCAAAACACGAAGCTTCCAATAACCACGCATTTTACCGGTAGTTTTGTGCTCAACGAGTTATATACGTTACCTATAATCATTTTGAACCGGAATTTCAACAAAAAAAAGTTTTCAATTTTTTGCGAAAAATCGTGATGGTTAGCCTTACTTATTTTGAGCGGGAAAAAATCATTGTCACAGATTCGAAATATTTCGGTTATTTTGGATTATTAATGTAATTATGAGTAGATCAACGTTTAATTTGCTGTAATATGTCGCCTCGTTCGCCTGCAATCCAGGTTCGAAGCACGATGTGGCCGAGTTTCAAAACACGAAACTTCCAATAACCACGCATTTTACCGGTAGTTTTGTGCTCAACGAGTTATATACGTTACCTATAATCATTTTGAACCGGAATTTCAACAAAAAAAAGTTTTCAATTTTTTGCGAAAAATCGTGATGGTCTTACTTATTTTGAGTGGAAAAAATTCATTGTCACAGATTCGAAATATTTCGGTTATTTTGGATTATTAATGTAATTATGAGTAGATCTACGTTTAATTTGCTGTAATATGTCGCCTCGTTCGTCTGCAATCCAGGTTCGAAGCACGATGTGGCCGAGTTTCAAAACACGAAACTTCCAATAACCACGCATTTTACCGGTAGTTTTGTGCTCAACGAGTTATATACGTTACCTATAATCATTTTGAACCGGAATTTCAACAAAAAAAAGTTTTCAATTTTTTGCGAAAAATCGTGATGGTTAGCCTTACTTATTTTGAGTGGAAAAAAATCATTGTCACAGATTCGAAATATTTCGGTTATTTTGGATTATTAATGTAATTATGAGTAGATCTACGTTTAATTTGCTGTAATATGTCGCCTCGTTCGTCTGCAATCCAGGTTCGAAGCACGATGTGGCCGAGTTTCAAAACACGAAACTTCCAATAACCACGCATTTTACCGGTAGTTTCGTGCTCAACGTGTTATATACATTATCTATAATCATTTTGAACCGGAATTTCAACAAAAAAAAGTTTTCAATTTTTTGCGAAAAATCGTGATGGTTAGCCTTACTTATTTTGAGCGGAAAAAATTCATTGTCACAGATTCGAAATATTTCGGTTATTTTGGATTATTAATGTAATTATGAGTAGATCTACGTTTAATTTGCTGTAATATGTCGCCTCGTTCGTCTGCAATCCAGGTTCGAAGCACGATGTGGCCGAGTTTCAAAACACGAAACTTCCAATAACCACGCATTTTACCGGTAGTTTTGTGCTCAACGTGTTATATACATTACCTATAATCATTTTGAACCGGAATTTCAACAAAAAAAAGTTTTCAATTTTTTGCGAAAAATCGTGATGGTTAGCCTTACTTATTTTGAGCGGAAAAAATTCATTGTCACAGATTCGAAATATTTCGGTTATTTTGGATTATTAATGTAATTATGAGTAGATCTACGTTTAATTTGCTGTAATATGTCGCCTCGTTCGTCTGCAATCCAGGTTCGAAGCACGATGTGGCCGAGTTTCAAAACACGAAACTTCCAATAACCACGCATTTTACCGGTAGTTTTGTGCTCAACGTGTTATATACATTACCTATAATCATTTTGAACCGGAATTTCAACAAAAAAAAGTTTTCAATTTTTTGCGAAAAATCGTGATGGTTAGCCTTACTTATTTTGAGCGGAAAAAATTCATTGTCACAGATTCGAAATATTTCGGTTATTTTGGATTATTAATGTAATTATGAGTAGATCTACGTTTAATTTGCTGTAATATGTCGCCTCGTTCGTCTGCAATCCAGGTTCGAAGCACGATGTGGCCGAGTTTCAAAACACGAAACTTCCAATAACCACGCATTTTACCGGTAGTTTCGTGCTCAACGTGTTATATACATTATCTATAATCATTTTGAACCGGAATTTCAACAAAAAAAAGTTTTCAATTTTTTGCGAAAAATCGTGATGGCTAGCCTTACTTATTTTGAGCGGAAAAAATTCATTGTCACAGATTCGAAATATTTCGGTTATTTTGGATTATTAATGTAATTATGAGTAGATCTACGTTTAATTTGCTGTAATATGTCGCCTCGTTCGTCTGCAATCCAGGTTCGAAGCACGATGTGGCCGAGTTTCAAAACACGAAACTTCCAATAACCACGCATTTTACCGGTAGTTTTGTGCTCAACGTGTTATATACATTACCTATAATCATTTTGAACCGGAATTTCAACAAAAAAAAGTTTTCAATTTTTTGCGAAAAATCGTGATGGTTAGCCTTACTTATTTTGAGCGGAAAAAATTCATTGTCACAGATTCGAAATATTTCGGTTATTTTGGATTATTAATGTAATTATGAGTAGATCTACGTTTAATTTGCTGTAATATGTCGCCTCGTTCGTCTGCAATCCAGGTTCGAAGCACGATGTGGCCGAGTTTCAAAACACGAAACTTCCAATAACCACGCATTTTACCGGTAGTTTTGTGCTCAACGTGTTATATACATTACCTATAATCATTTTGAACCGGAATTTCAACAAAAAAAAGTTTTCAATTTTTTGCGAAAAATCGTGATGGTTAGCCTTACTTATTTTGAGCGGAAAAAATTCATTGTCACAGATTCGAAATATTTCGGTTATTTTGGATTATTAATGTAATTATGAGTAGATCTACGTTTAATTTGCTGTAATATGTCGCCTCGTTCGTCTGCAATCCAGGTTCGAAGCACGATGTGGCCGAGTTTCAAAACACGAAACTTCCAATAACCACGCATTTTACCGGTAGTTTCGTGCTCAACGTGTTATATACATTATCTATAATCATTTTGAACCGGAATTTCAACAAAAAAAAGTTTTCAATTTTTTGCGAAAAATCGTGATGGTTAGCCTTACTTATTTTGAGCGGAAAAAATTCATTGTCACAGATTCGAAATATTTCGGTTATTTTGGATTATTAATGTAATTATGAGTAGATCTACGTTTAATTTGCTGTAATATGTCGCCTCGTTCGCCTGCAATCCAGGTTCGAAGCACGATGTGGCCGAGTTTCAAAACACGAAACTTCCAATAACCACGCATTTTACCGGTAGTTTCGTGCTCAACGTGTTATATACATTATCTATAATCATTTTGAACCGGAATTTCAACAAAAAAAAGTTTTCAATTTTTTGCGAAAAATCGTGATGGTTAGCCTTACTTATTTTGAGCGGAAAAAATTCATTGTCACAGATTCGAAATATTTCGGTTATTTTGGATTATTAATGTAATTATGAGTAGATCTACGTTTAATTTGCTGTAATATGTCGCCTCGTTCGTCTGCAATCCAGGTTCGAAGCACGATGTGGCCGAGTTTCAAAACACGAAACTTCCAATAACCACGCATTTTACCGGTAGTTTTGTGCTCAACGTGTTATATACATTACCTATAATCATTTTGAACCGGAATTTCAACAAAAAAAAGTTTTCAATTTTTTGCGAAAAATCGTGATGGTTAGCCTTACTTATTTTGAGCGGAAAAAATTCATTGTCACAGATTCGAAATATTTCGGTTATTTTGGATTATTAATGTAATTATGAGTAGATCTACGTTTAATTTGCTGTAATATGTCGCCTCGTTCGTCTGCAATCCAGGTTCGAAGCACGATGTGGCCGAGTTTCAAAACACGAAACTTCCAATAACCACGCATTTTACCGGTAGTTTTGTGCTCAACGTGTTATATACATTACCTATAATCATTTTGAACCGGAATTTCAACAAAAAAAAGTTTTCAATTTTTTGCGAAAAATCGTGATGGTTAGCCTTACTTATTTTGAGCGGAAAAAATTCATTGTCACAGATTCGAAATATTTCGGTTATTTTGGATTATTAATGTAATTATGAGTAGATCTACGTTTAATTTGCTGTAATATGTCGCCTCGTTCGTCTGCAATCCAGGTTCGAAGCACGATGTGGCCGAGTTTCAAAACACGAAACTTCCAATAACCACGCATTTTACCGGTAGTTTTGTGCTCAACGTGTTATATACATTACCTATAATCATTTTGAACCGGAATTTCAACAAAAAAAAGTTTTCAATTTTTTGCGAAAAATCGTGATGGTTAGCCTTACTTATTTTGAGCGGAAAAAATTCATTGTCACAGATTCGAAATATTTCGGTTATTTTGGATTATTAATGTAATTATGAGTAGATCAACGTTTAATTTGCTGTAATATGTCGCCTCGTTCGTCTGCAATCCAGGTTCGAAGCACGATGTGGCCGAGTTTCAAAACACGAAACTTCCAATAACCACGCATTTTACCGGTAGTTTTGTGCTCAACGTGTTATATACATTACCTATAATCATTTTGAACCGGAATTTCAACAAAAAAAAGTTTTCAATTTTTTGCGAAAAATCGTGATGGTTAGCCTTACTTATTTTGAGCGGAAAAAATTCATTGTCACAGATTCGAAATATTTCGGTTATTTTGGATTATTAATGTAAGTATGAGTAGATCAACGTTTAATTTGCTGTAATATGTCGCCTCGTTCGTCTGCAATCCAGGTTCGAAGCACGATGTGGCCGAGTTTCAAAACACGAAGCTTCCAATAACCACGCATTTTACCGGTAGTTTTGTGCTCAACGAGTTATATACATTATCTATAATCATTTTGAACCGGAATTTCAACAAAAAAAAGTTTTCAATTTTTTGCGAAAAATCGTGATGGTTAGCCTTACTTATTTTGAGTGGAAAAAATTCATTGTCACAGATTCGGAATATTTCGGTTATTTTGGATTATTAATGTAAGTATGAGTAGATCAACGTTTAATTTGCTGTATTATGTCGCCTCGTTCGTCTGCAATCCAGGTTCGAAGCACGATGTGGCCGAGTTTCAAAACACGAAGCTTCCAATAACCACGCATTTTACCGGTAGTTTTGTGCTCAACGAGTTATATACATTATCTATAATCATTTTGAACCGGAATTTCAACAAAAAAAAGTTTTCAATTTTTTGCGAAAAATCGTGATGGTTAGCCTTACTTATTTTGAGTGGAAAAAATTCATTGTCACAGATTCGAAATATTTCGGTTATTTTGGATTATTAATGTAAGTATGAGTAGATCAACGTTTAATTTGCTGTAATATGTCGCCTCGTTCGTCTGCAATCCAGGTTCGAAGCACGATGTGGCCGAGTTTCAAAACACGAAACTTCTAATAACCACGCATTTTACCGGTATTTTCGTGCTCAACATGTTATATACGTTACCTATAATCAATTTGAACCGGAATTTCAACAAAAAAAAGTTTTCAATTTTTTGCGAAAAATCGTGATGGCTAGCCTTACTTATTTTGAGCGGGAAAAAATCATTGTCACAGATTCGAAATATTTCGGTTATTTTGGATTATTAATGTAAGTATGAGTAGATCAACGTTTAATTTGCTGTAGTATGTCGCCTCGTTCGTCTGCAATCCAGGTTCGAAGCACGATGTGGCCGAGTTTCAAAACACGAAACTTCCAATAACCACGCATTTTACCGGTAGTTTCGTGCTCAACGTGTTATATACATTACCTATAATCATTTTGAACCGGAATTTCAACAAAAAAAAGTTTTCAATTTTTTGCGAAAAATCGTGATGGTTAGCCTTACTTATTTTGAGCGGAAAAAATTCATTGTCACAGATTCGAAATATTTCGGTTATTTTGGATTATTAATGTAAGTATGAGTAGATCAACGTTTAATTTGCTGTAATATGTCGCCTCGTTCGTCTGCAATCCAGGTTCGAAGCACGATGTGGCCGAGTTTCAAAACACGAAGCTTCCAATAACCACGCATTTTACCGGTAGTTTTGTGCTCAACGAGTTATATACATTATCTATAATCATTTTGAACCGGAATTTCAACAAAAAAAAGTTTTCAATTTTTTGCGAAAAATCGTGATGGTTAGCCTTACTTATTTTGAGCGGAAAAAATTCATTGTCACAGATTCGAAATATTTCGGTTATTTTGGATTATTAATGTAATTATGAGTAGATCAACGTTTAATTTGCTGTAATATGTCGCCTCGTTCGTCTGCAATCCAGGTTCGAAGCACGATGTGGCCGAGTTTCAAAACACGAAACTTCTAATAACCACGCATTTTACCGGTATTTTCGTGCTCAACATGTTATATACGTTACCTATAATCAATTTGAACCGGAATTTCAACAAAAAAAAGTTTTCAATTTTTTGCGAAAAATCGTGATGGCTAGCCTTACTTATTTTGAGCGGGAAAAAATCATTGTCACAGATTCGGAATATTTCGGTTATTTTGGATTATTAATGTAATTATGAGTAGATCAACGTTTAATTTGCTGTAATATGTCGCCTCGTTCGTCTGCAATCCAGGTTCGAAGCACGATGTGGCCGAGTTTCAAAACACGAAACTTCTAATAACCACGCATTTTACCGGTATTTTCGTGCTCAACATGTTATATACGTTACCTATAATCAATTTGAACCGGAATTTCAACAAAAAAAAGTTTTCAATTTTTTGCGAAAAATCGTGATGGCTAGCCTTACTTATTTTGAGCGGGAAAAAATCATTGTCACAGATTCGGAATATTTCGGTTATTTTGGATTATTAATGTAAGTATGAGTAGATCAACGTTTAATTTGCTGTAGTATGTCGCCTCGTTCGTCTGCAATCCAGGTTCGAAGCACGATGTGGCCGAGTTTCAAAACACGAAACTTCTAATAACCACGCATTTTACCGGTATTTTCGTGCTCAACATGTTATATACGTTACCTATAATCAATTTGAACCGGAATTTCAACAAAAAAAAGTTTTCAATTTTTTGCGAAAAATCGTGATGGCTAGCCTTACTTATTTTGAGCGGAAAAAATTCATTGTCACAGATTCGAAATATTTCGGTTATTTTGGATTATTAATGTAATTATGAGTAGATCTACGTTTAATTTGCTGTAATATGTCGCCTCGTTCGTCTGCAATCCAGGTTCGAAGCACGATGTGGCCGAGTTTCAAAACACGAAACTTCCAATAACCACGCATTTTACCGGTAGTTTCGTGCTCAACGTGTTATATACATTACCTATAATCATTTTGAACCGGAATTTCAACAAAAAAAAGTTTTCAATTTTTTGCAAAAAATCGTGATGGTTAGCCTTACTTATTTTGAGCGGAAAAAATTCATTGTCACAGATTCGAAATATTTCGGTTATTTTGGATTATTAATGTAATTATGAGTAGATCAACGTTTAATTTGCTGTAATATGTCGCCTCGTTCGTCTGCAATCCAGGTTCGAAGCACGATGTGGCCGAGTTTCAAAACACGAAACTTCTAATAACCACGCATTTTACCGGTATTTTCGTGCTCAACATGTTATATACGTTACCTATAATCAATTTGAACCGGAATTTCAACAAAAAAAAGTTTTCAATTTTTTGCGAAAAATCGTGATGGCTAGCCTTACTTATTTTGAGCGGGAAAAAATCATTGTCACAGATTCGGAATATTTCGGTTATTTTGGATTATTAATGTAAGTATGAGTAGATCAACGTTTAATTTGCTGTAGTATGTCGCCTCGTTCGTCTGCAATCCAGGTTCGAAGCACGATGTGGCCGAGTTTCAAAACACGAAACTTCTAATAACCACGCATTTTACCGGTATTTTCGTGCTCAACATGTTATATACGTTACCTATAATCAATTTGAACCGGAATTTCAACAAAAAAAAGTTTTCAATTTTTTGCGAAAAATCGTGATGGCTAGCCTTACTTATTTTGAGCGGAAAAAATTCATTGTCACAGATTCGAAATATTTCGGTTATTTTGGATTATTAATGTAATTATGAGTAGATCTACGTTTAATTTGCTGTAATATGTCGCCTCGTTCGTCTGCAATCCAGGTTCGAAGCACGATGTGGCCGAGTTTCAAAACACGAAACTTCCAATAACCACGCATTTTACCGGTAGTTTCGTGCTCAACGTGTTATATACATTACCTATAATCATTTTGAACCGGAATTTCAACAAAAAAAAGTTTTCAATTTTTTGCAAAAAATCGTGATGGTTAGCCTTACTTATTTTGAGCGGAAAAAATTCATTGTCACAGATTCGGAATATTTCGGTTATTTTGGATTATTAATGTAAGTATGAGTAGATCAACGTTTAATTTGCTGTAGTATGTCGCCTCGTTCGTCTGCAATCCAGGTTCGAAGCACGATGTGGCCGAGTTTCAAAACACGAAACTTCTAATAACCACGCATTTTACCGGTATTTTCGTGCTCAACATGTTATATACGTTACCTATAATCAATTTGAACCGGAATTTCAACAAAAAAAAGTTTTCAATTTTTTGCGAAAAATCGTGATGGCTAGCCTTACTTATTTTGAGCGGGAAAAAATCATTGTCACAGATTCGGAATATTTCGGTTATTTTGGATTATTAATGTAAGTATGAGTAGATCAACGTTTAATTTGCTGTAGTATGTCGCCTCGTTCGTCTGCAATCCAGGTTCGAAGCACGATGTGGCCGAGTTTCAAAACACGAAACTTCTAATAACCACGCATTTTACCGGTATTTTCGTGCTCAACATGTTATATACGTTACCTATAATCAATTTGAACCGGAATTTCAACAAAAAAAAGTTTTCAATTTTTTGCGAAAAATCGTGATGGCTAGCCTTACTTATTTTGAGCGGAAAAAATTCATTGTCACAGATTCGAAATATTTCGGTTATTTTGGATTATTAATGTAATTATGAGTAGATCTACGTTTAATTTGCTGTAATATGTCGCCTCGTTCGTCTGCAATCCAGGTTCGAAGCACGATGTGGCCGAGTTTCAAAACACGAAACTTCTAATAACCACGCATTTTACCGGTATTTTCGTGCTCAACATGTTATATACGTTACCTATAATCAATTTGAACCGGAATTTCAACAAAAAAAAGTTTTCAATTTTTTGCGAAAAATCGTGATGGCTAGCCTTACTTATTTTGAGCGGGAAAAAATCATTGTCACAGATTCGGAATATTTCGGTTATTTTGGATTATTAATGTAAGTATGAGTAGATCAACGTTTAATTTGCTGTAGTATGTCGCCTCGTTCGTCTGCAATCCAGGTTCGAAGCACGATGTGGCCGAGTTTCAAAACACGAAACTTCTAATAACCACGCATTTTACCGGTATTTTCGTGCTCAACATGTTATATACGTTACCTATAATCAATTTGAACCGGAATTTCAACAAAAAAAAGTTTTCAATTTTTTGCGAAAAATCGTGATGGCTAGCCTTACTTATTTTGAGCGGGAAAAAATCATTGTCACAGATTCGGAATATTTCGGTTATTTTGGATTATTAATGTAAGTATGAGTAGATCAACGTTTAATTTGCTGTAGTATGTCGCCTCGTTCGTCTGCAATCCAGGTTCGAAGCACGATGTGGCCGAGTTTCAAAACACGAAACTTCTAATAACCACGCATTTTACCGGTATTTTCGTGCTCAACATGTTATATACGTTACCTATAATCAATTTGAACCGGAATTTCAACAAAAAAAAGTTTTCAATTTTTTGCGAAAAATCGTGATGGCTAGCCTTACTTATTTTGAGCGGAAAAAATTCATTGTCACAGATTCGAAATATTTCGGTTATTTTGGATTATTAATGTAATTATGAGTAGATCTACGTTTAATTTGCTGTAATATGTCGCCTCGTTCGTCTGCAATCCAGGTTCGAAGCACGATGTGGCCGAGTTTCAAAACACGAAACTTCCAATAACCACGCATTTTACCGGTAGTTTCGTGCTCAACGTGTTATATACATTACCTATAATCATTTTGAACCGGAATTTCAACAAAAAAAAGTTTTCAATTTTTTGCAAAAAATCGTGATGGTTAGCCTTACTTATTTTGAGCGGAAAAAATTCATTGTCACAGATTCGGAATATTTCGGTTATTTTGGATTATTAATGTAATTATGAGTAGATCAACGTTTAATTTGCTGTAATATGTCGCCTCGTTCGCCTGCAATCCAGGTTCGAAGCACGATGTGGCCGAGTTTCAAAACACGAAGCTTCCAATAACCACACATTTTACCTCTAGTTTTGTGCTCAACGAGTTATATACATTATCTATAATCATTTTGAACCGGAATTTCAACAAAAAAAAGTTTTCAATTTTTTGCGAAAAATCGTGATGGTTAGCCTTACTTATTTTGAGCGGAAAAAATTCATTGTCACAGATTCGGAATATTTCGGTTATTTTGGATTATTAATGTAATTATGAGTAGATCAACGTTTAATTTGCTGTAATATGTCGCCTCGTTCGCCTGCAATCCAGGTTCGAAGCACGATGTGGCCGAGTTTCAAAACACGAAGCTTCCAATAACCACACATTTTACCGGTAGTTTCGTGCTCAACGTGTTATATACATTACCTATAATCATTTTGAACCGGAATTTCAACAAAAAAAAGTTTTCAATTTTTTGCAAAAAATCGTGATGGTTAGCCTTACTTATTTTGAGCGGAAAAAATTCATTGTCACAGATTCGGAATATTTCGGTTATTTTGGATTATTAATGTAATTATGAGTAGATCAACGTTTAATTTGCTGTAATATGTCGCCTCGTTCGCCTGCAATCCAGGTTCGAAGCACGATGTGGCCGAGTTTCAAAACACGAAGCTTCCAATAACCACACATTTTACCTCTAGTTTTGTGCTCAACGAGTTATATACATTATCTATAATCATTTTGAACCGGAATTTCAACAAAAAAATGTTTTCAATTTTTTGCGAAAAATCGTGATGGCTAGCCTTACTTATTTTGAGTGGAAAAAATTCATTGTCACAGATTCGAAATATTTCGGTTATTTTGGATTATTAATGTAATTATGAGTAGATCAACGTTTAATTTGCTGTAATATGTCGCCTCGTTCGTCTGCAATCCAGGTTCGAAGCACGATGTGGCCGAGTTTCAAAACACGAAACTTCTAATAACCACGCATTTTACCGGTATTTTCGTGCTAACATGTTATATACGTTACCTATAATCAATTTGAACCGGAATTTCAACAAAAAAAACTTTTCAATTTTTTGCGAAAAATCGTGATGGCTAGCCTTACTTATTTTGAGTGGAAAAAATTCATTGTCACAGATTCGAAATATTTCGGTTATTTTGGATTATTAATGTAATTATGAGTAGATCAACGTTTAATTTGCTGTAATATGTCGCCTCGTTCGTCTGCAATCCAGGTTCGAAGCACGATGTGGCCGAGTTTCAAAACACGAAACTTCTAATAACCACGCATTTTACCGGTATTTTCGTGCTCAACATGTTATATACGTTACCTATAATCAATTTGAACCGGAATTTCAACAAAAAAAAGTTTTCAATTTTTTGCGAAAAATCGTGATGGTTAGCCTTACTTATTTTGAGCGGGAAAAAATCATTGTCACAGATTCGGAATATTTCGGTTATTTTGGATTATTAATGTAAGTATGAGTAGATCAACGTTTAATTTGCTGTATTATGTCGCCTCGTTCGTCTGCAATCCAGGTTCGAAGCACGATGTGGCCGAGTTTCAAAACACGAAGCTTCCAATAACCACGCATTTTACCGGTAGTTTTGTGCTCAACGAGTTATATACATTATCTATAATCATTTTGAACCGGAATTTCAACAAAAAAAAGTTTTCAATTTTTTGCGAAAAATCGTGATGGTTAGCCTTACTTATTTTGAGTGGAAAAAATTCATTGTCACAGATTCGAAATATTTCGGTTATTTTGGATTATTAATGTAAGTATGAGTAGATCAACGTTTAATTTGCTGTAATATGTCGTCGCCTCGTTCGCCTGCAATCCAGGTTCGAAGCACGATGTGGCCGAGTTTCAAAACACGAAGCTTCCAATAACCACGCATTTTACCTCTAGTTTTGTGCTCAACGAGTTATATACATTATCTATAATCATTTTGAACCGGAATTTCAACAAAAAAAAAGTTTTCAATTTTTTGCGAAAAATCGTGATGGTTAGCCTTACTTATTTTGAGCGGAAAAAATTCATTGTCACAGATTCGAAATATTTCGGTTATTTTGGATTATTAATGTAATTATGAGTAGATCAACGTTTAATTTGCTGTAATATGTCGCCTCGTTCGTCTGCAATCCAGGTTCGAAGCACGATGTGGCCGAGTTTCAAAACACGAAACTTCTAATAACCACGCATTTTACCGGTATTTTCGTGCTCAACATGTTATATACGTTACCTATAATCAATTTGAACCGGAATTTCAACAAAAAAAAGTTTTCAATTTTTTGCGAAAAATCGTGATGGTTAGCCTTACTTATTTTGAGCGGAAAAAATTCATTGTCACAGATTCGAAATATTTCGGTTATTTTGGATTATTAATGTAATTATGAGTAGATCAACGTTTAATTTGCTGTAATATGTCGCCTCGTTCGTCTGCAATCCAGGTTCGAAGCACGATGTGGCCGAGTTTCAAAACACGAAACTTCTAATAACCACGCATTTTACCGGTATTTTCGTGCTCAACATGTTATATACGTTACCTATAATCAATTTGAACCGGAATTTCAACAAAAAAAAGTTTTCAATTTTTTGCGAAAAATCGTGATGGCTAGCCTTACTTATTTTGAGCGGGAAAAAATCATTGTCACAGATTCGGAATATTTCGGTTATTTTGGATTATTAATGTAAGTATGAGTAGATCAACGTTTAATTTGCTGTATTATGTCGCCTCGTTCGTCTGCAATCCAGGTTCGAAGCACGATGTGGCCGAGTTTCAAAACACGAAGCTTCCAATAACCACGCATTTTACCGGTAGTTTTGTGCTCAACGAGTTATATACATTATCTATAATCATTTTGAACCGGAATTTCAACAAAAAAAAGTACTTATTTTGAGCGGGAAAAAATCATTGTCACAGATTCGGAATATTTCGGTTATTTTGGATTATTAATGTAAGTATGAGTAGATCAACGTTTAATTTGCTGTATTATGTCGCCTCGTTCGTCTGCAATCCAGGTTCGAAGCACGATGTGGCCGAGTTTCAAAACACGAAGCTTCCAATAACCACGCATTTTACCGGTAGTTTTGTGCTCAACGAGTTATATACATTATCTATAATCATTTTGAACCGGAATTTCAACAAAAAAAAGTTTTCAATTTTTTGCGAAAAATCGTGATGGTTAGCCTTACTTATTTTGAGTGGAAAAAATTCATTGTCACAGATTCGAAATATTTCGGTTATTTTGGATTATTAATGTAAGTATGAGTAGATCAACGTTTAATTTGCTGTAATATGTCGTCGCCTCGTTCGCCTGCAATCCAGGTTCGAAGCACGATGTGGCCGAATTTCAAAACACGAAGCTTCCAATAACCACGCATTTTACCTCTAGTTTTGTGCTCAACGAGTTATATACATTATCTATAATCATTTTGAACCGGAATTTCAACAAAAAAAAAGTTTTCAATTTTTTGCGAAAAATCGTGATGGTTAGCCTTACTTATTTTGAGCGGGAAAAAATCATTGTCACAGATTCGGAATATTTCGGTTATTTTGGATTATTAATGTAATTATGAGTAGATCAACGTTTAATTTGCTGTAATATGTCGCCTCGTTCGTCTGCAATCCAGGTTCGAAGCACGATGTGGCCGAGTTTCAAAACACGAAACTTCTAATAACCACGCATTTTACCGGTATTTTCGTGCTCAACATGTTATATACGTTACCTATAATCAATTTGAACCGGAATTTCAACAAAAAAAAAGTTTTCAATTTTTTGCGAAAAATCGTGATGGCTAGCCTTACTTATTTTGAGCGGGAAAAAATCATTGTCACAGATTCGGAATATTTCGGTTATTTTGGATTATTAATGTAAGTATGAGTAGATCAACGTTTAATTTGCTGTAGTATGTCGCCTCGTTCGTCTGCAATCCAGGTTCGAAGCACGATGTGGCCGAGTTTCAAAACACGAAACTTCTAATAACCACGCATTTTACCGGTATTTTCGTGCTCAACATGTTATATACGTTACCTATAATCAATTTGAACCGGAATTTCAACAAAAAAAAGTTTTCAATTTTTTGCGAAAAATCGTGATGGCTAGCCTTACTTATTTTGAGCGGAAAAAATTCATTGTCACAGATTCGAAATATTTCGGTTATTTTGGATTATTAATGTAATTATGAGTAGATCTACGTTTAATTTGCTGTAATATGTCGCCTCGTTCGTCTGCAATCCAGGTTCGAAGCACGATGTGGCCGAGTTTCAAAACACGAAACTTCCAATAACCACGCATTTTACCGGTAGTTTCGTGCTCAACGTGTTATATACATTACCTATAATCATTTTGAACCGGAATTTCAACAAAAAAAAGTTTTCAATTTTTTGCAAAAAATCGTGATGGTTAGCCTTACTTATTTTGAGCGGAAAAAATTCATTGTCACAGATTCGAAATATTTCGGTTATTTTGGATTATTAATGTAATTATGAGTAGATCAACGTTTAATTTGCTGTAATATGTCGCCTCGTTCGCCTGCAATCCAGGTTCGAAGCACGATGTGGCCGAGTTTCAAAACACGAAGCTTCCAATAACCACGCATTTTACCTCTAGTTTTGTGCTCAACGAGTTATATACATTATCTATAATCATTTTGAACCGGAATTTCAACAAAAAAATGTTTTCAATTTTTTGCGAAAAATCGTGATGGCTAGCCTTACTTATTTTGAGTGGAAAAAATTCATTGTCACAGATTCGAAATATTTCGGTTATTTTGGATTATTAATGTAAGTATGAGTAGATCAACGTTTAATTTGCTGTAATATGTCGCCTCGTTCGTCTGCAATCCAGGTTCGAAGCACGATGTGGCCGAGTTTCAAAACACGAAGCTTCCAATAACCACGCATTTTACCAGTAGTTTTGTGCTCAACGAGTTATATACATTATCTATAATCATTTTGAACCGGAATTTCAACAAAAAAAGTTTTCAATTTTTTGCGAAAAATCGTGATGGTTAGCCTTACTTATTTTGAGTGGAAAAAATTCATTGTCACAGATTCGAAATATTTCGGTTATTTTGGATTATTAATGTAATTATGAGTAGATCAACGTTTAATTTGCTGTAATATGTCGCCTCGTTCGTCTGCAATCCAGGTTCGAAGCACGATGTGGCCGAGTTTCAAAACACGAAACTTCCAATAACCACGCATTTTACCGGTAGTTTTGTGCTCAACGTGTTATATACATTATCTATAATCATTTTGAACCGGAATTTCAACAAAAAAAAGTTTTCAATTTTTTGCGAAAAATCGTGATGGTTAGCCTTACTTATTTTGAGTGGAAAAAATTCATTGTCACAGATTCGAAATATTTCGGTTATTTTGGATTATTAATGTAATTATGAGTAGATCAACGTTTAATTTGCTGTAATATGTCGCCTCGTTCGCCTGCAATCCAGGTTCGAAGCACGATGTGGCCGAGTTTCAAAACACGAAGCTTCCAATAACCACGCATTTTACCTCTAGTTTTGTGCTCAACGAGTTATATACATTATCTATAATCATTTTGAACCGGAATTTCAACAAAAAAATGTTTTCAATTTTTTGCGAAAAATCGTGATGGTTAGCCTTACTTATTTTGAGTGGAAAAAATTCATTGTCACAGATTCGAAATATTTCGGTTATTTTGGATTATTAATGTAAGTATGAGTAGATCAACGTTTAATTTGCTGTAATATGTCGCCTCGTTCGTCTGCAATCCAGGTTCGAAGCACGATGTGGCCGAGTTTCAAAACACGAAGCTTCCAATAATCACGCATTTTACCTCTAGTTTTGTGCTCAACGAGTTATATACATTATCTATAATCATTTTGAACCGGAATTTCAACAAAAAAAAGTTTTCAATTTTTTGTGAAAAATCGTGATGCTTATTTTGAGCGGGAAAAAATCATTGTCACAGATTCGAAATATTTCGGTTATTTTGGATTATTAATGTAAGTATGAGTAGATCAACGTTTAATTTGCTGTAATATGTCGCCTCGTTCGCCTGCAATCCAGGTTCGAAGCACGATGTGGTCGAGTTTCAAAACACGAAACTTCTAATAACCACGCATTTTACCGGTATTTTCGTGCTCAACATGTTATATACGTTACCTATAATCAATTTGAACCGGAATTTCAACAAAAAAAAGTTTTCAATTTTTTGGGAAAAATCGTGATGGGTTAGCCTTACTTATTTTGAGCGGGAAAAAATCGTTGTCACAGATTCGGAATATTTCGGTTATTTTGGATTGTTTTTGTAAGTATGAGTAGATCAACGTTTAATTTGCTGTAGTATGTCGCCTCGTTCGTCTGCAATCCAGGTTCGAAGCACGATGTGGCCGAGTTTCAAAACACGAAACTTCTAATAACCACGCATTTTACCGGTATTTTCGTGCTCAACGTGTTATATACGTTACCTATAATCAATTTGAACCGGAATTTCAACAAAAAAAAGTTTTCAATTTTTTGCGAAAAATCGTGATGGCTAGCCTTACTTATTTTGAGCGGGAAAAAATCATTGTCACAGATTCGGAATATTTCGGTTATTTTGGATTATTAATGTAAGTATGAGTAGATCAACGTTTAATTTGCTGTAGTATGTCGCCTCGTTCGTCTGCAATCCAGGTTCGAAGCACGATGTGGCCGAGTTTCAAAACACGAAACTTCCAATAACCACGCATTTTACCGGTAGTTTCGTGCTCAACATGTTATACACGGTACCTATAACCAATTTGAACCGGAATTTCAACAAAAAAAACTTTTCAATTTTTTGCGAAAAATCGTGATGGTTAGCCTTACTTATTTTGAGTGGAAAAAATTCATTGTCACAGATTCGAAATATTTCGGTTATTTTGGATTATTATTGTAAGTATGAGTAGATCAACGTTTAATTTGCTGCAATATGTGGCCTCGTTCGCCTGCAATCCAGGTTCGAAGCACGATGTGGCCGAGTATCAAAACACGAAACTTCCAATAACCACGCATTTTACCGGTAGTTTCGTGCTCAACGTGTTATATACGTTACCTATAATCATTTTGAACCGGAATTTCAACGAAAAAAAAATTTCAATTTTTTGCAAAAAATCGTGATGGTTAGCCTTACTTATTTTGAGTGGAAAAAATTCATTGTCACAGATTCGAAATATTTCGGTTATTTTGGATTATTAATGTAATTATGAGTAGATCAACGTTTAATTTGCTGTAATATGTCGCCTCGTTCGCCTGCAATCCAGGTTCGAAGCACGATGTGGTCGAGTTTCAAAACACGAAACTTCCAATAACCACGCATTTTACCGGTAGTTTCGTGCTCAACATGTTATACACGTTACCTATAACCAATTTGAACCGGAATTTCAACAAAAAAAACTTTTCAATTTTTTGCGAAAAATCGTGATGGTTAGCCTTACTTATTTTGAGCGGGAAAAAATCATTGTCACAGATTCGGAATATTTCGGTTATTTTGGATTATTATTGTAAGTATGAGTAGATCAACGTTTAATTTGCTGTAGTATGTCGCCTCGTTCGTCTGCAATCCAGGTTCGAAGCACGATGTGGCCGAGTTTCAAAACACGAAACTTCCAATAACCACGCATTTTACCGGTAGTTTCGTGCTCAACATGTTATATACGTTACCTATAATCAATTTGAACCGGAATTTCAACAAAAAAAACTTTTCAATTTTTTGCGTTAGCCTTACTTATTTTGAGCGGGAAAAAATCATTGTCACAGATTCGGAATATTTCGGTTATTTTGGATTATTATTGTAAGTATGAGTAGATCAACGTTTAATTTGCTGTAGTATGTCGCCTCGTTCGTCTGCAATCCAGGTTCGAAGCACGATGTGGCCGAGTTTCAAAACACGAAACTTCCAATAACCACGCATTTTACCGGTAGTTTCGTGCTCAACATGTTATACACGGTACCTATAACCAATTTGAACCGGAATTTCAACAAAAAAAACTTTTCAATTTTTTGCGAAAAATCGTGATGGTTAGCCTTACTTATTTTGAGTGGAAAAAATTCATTGTCACAGATTCGAAATATTTCGGTTATTTTGGATTATTAATGTAAGTATGAGTAGATCAACGTTTAATTTGCTGCAATATGTGGTCTCGTTCGCCTGCAATCCAGGTTCGAAGCACGATGTGGCCGAGTTTCAAAACACGAAGCTTCCAATAACCACGCATTTTACCTCTAGTTTTGTGCTCAACGAGTTATATACATTATCTATAATCATTTTGAACCGGAATTTCAACAAAAAAAAGTTTTCAATTTTTTGCGAAAAATCGTGATGGTTGCCTTACTTATTTTGAGTGGAAAAAATTCATTGTCACAGATTCGAAATATTTCGGTTATTTTGGATTATTATTGTAAGTATGAGTAGATCAACGTTTAATTTGCTGTAATATGTCGCCTCGTTCGTCTGCAATCCAGGTTCGAAGCACGATGTGGCCGAGTTTCAAAACACGAAGCTTCCAATAACCACCCATTTTACCGGTAGTTTCGTGCTCAACGTGTTATATACATTACCTATAATCATTTTGAACCGGAATTTCAACAAAAAAAAGTTTTCAATTTTTTGCGAAAAATCGTGATGGTTAGCCTTACTTATTTTGAGTGGAAAAAATTCATTGTCACAGATTCGAAATATTTCGGTTATTTTGGATTATTAATGTAATTATGAGTAGATCAACGTTTAATTTGCTGTAATATGTCGCCTCGTTCGTCTGCAATCCAGGTTCGAAGCACGATGTGGCCGAGTTTCAAAACACGAAACTTCCAATAATCACGCATTTTACCGGTAGTTTTGTGCTCAACGTGTTATATACATCACCTATAATCATTTTGAACCGGAATTTAAACAAAAAAAAGTTTTCAATTTTTTGCGAAAAATCGTGATGGTTAGCCTTACTTATTTTGAGTGGAAAAAATTCATTGTCACAGATTCGAAATATTTCGGTTATTTTGGATTATTAATGTAATTATGAGTAGATCAACGTTTAATTTGCTGTAATATGTCGCCTCGTTCGCCTGCAATCCAGGTTCGAAGCACGATGTGGTCGAGTTTCAAAACACGAAACTTCCAATAACCACGCATTTTACCGGTAGTTTCGTGCTCAACATGTTATACACGTTACCTATAACCAATTTGAACCGGAATTTCAACAAAAAAAAACTTTTCAATTTTTTGCGAAAAATCGTGATGGTTAGCCTTACTTATTTTGAGCGGAAAAAATTCATTGTCACAGATTCGAAATATTTCGGTTATTTTGGATTATTAATGTAAGTATGAGTAGATCAACGTTTAATTTGCTGTAATATGTCGCCTCGTTCGCCTGCAGTCCAGGTTCGAAGCACGATGTGGCCGAGTTTCAAAACACGAAACTTCCAATAACCACGCATTTTACCGGTAGTTTCGTGCTCAACGTGTTATATACGTTACCTATAATCATTTTGAACCGGAATTTCAACAAAAAAAAGTTTTCAATTTTTTGCGAAAAATCGTGATGGTTAAGCCTTACTTATTTTGAGTGGAAAAAATTCATTGTCACAGATTCGAAATATTTCGGTTATTTTGGATTATTAATGTAATTATGAGTAGATCAACGTTTAATTTTCTGTAATATGTCGCCTCGTTCGTCTGCAATCCAGGTTCGAAGCACGATGTGGCCGAGTTTCAAAACACGAAACTTCCAATAACCACGCATTTTACAGGTAGTTTTGTGCTCAACGTGTTATATACATTACCTATAATCATTTTGAACCGGAATTTCAACAAAAAACAGTTTTCAATTTTTTGCGAAAAATCGTGATGGTTAGCCTTACTTATTTTGAGTGGAAAAAATTCATTGTCACAGATTCGAAATATTTCGGTTATTTTGGATTATTAATGTAATTATGAGTCGATCAACGTTTAATTTGCTGTAATATGTCGCCCCGTTCGCCTGCAATCCAGGTTCGAAGCACGATGTGTCCGAGTTTCAAAACACGAAGCTTCCAATAACCACGCATTTTACCGGTAGTTTCGTGCTCAACGAGTTATATACATTATCTATAATCATTTTGAACCGGAATTTCAACAAAAAAAAGTTTTCAATTTTTTGCGAAAAATCGTGATGGTTAGCCTTACTTATTTTGAGTGGAAAAAATTCATTGTCACAGATTCGAAATATTTCGGTTATTTTGGATTATTAATGTAATTAAGAGTAGATCAAACGTTTAATTTGCTGTAATATGTCGCCTCGTTCGCCTGCAATCCAGGTTCGAAGCACGATGTGGTCGAGTTTCAAAACACGAAGCTTCCAATAACCACGCATTTTACCGGTAGTTTTGTGCTCAACGAGTTATATACGTTACCTATAATCATTTTGAACCGGAATTTCAACAAAAAAAAGTTTTCAATTTTTTGCGAAAAATCGTGATGGTTTGCCTTACTTATTTTGAGTGGAAAAAATTCATTGTCACAGATTCGAAATATTTCGGTTATTTTGGATTATTTATGTAATTAAGAGTAGATCAACGTTTAATTTGCTGTAATATGTCGCATCGTTCGCCTGCAATCCAGGTTCGAAGCACGATGTGGTCGAGTTTCAAAACACGAAGCTTCCAACAACCACGCATTTTACCGGTAGTTTTGTGCTCAACGAGTTATATACGTTACCTATAATCATTTTGAACCGAAATTTCAACAAAAAAAAGTTTTCAATTTTTTGCGAAAAATCGTGATGGTTATACTTATTTTGAGTGGAAAAAATTCATTGTCACAGATTCGAAATATTTCGGTTATTTTGGATTATTAATGTAATTATGAGTAGATCAACGTTTAATTTGCTGTAATATGTCGCCTCGTTCGTCTGCAATCCAGGTTCGAAGCACGATGTGGCCGAGTTTCAAAACACGAAGCTTCCAATAACCACGCATTTTACCGGTAGTTTTGTGCTCAACGTGTTATATACATTACCTATAATCATTTTGAACCGAAATTTCAACAAAAAAAAGTTTTCAATTTTTTGCGAAAAATCGTGATGGTTAGCCTTACTTATTTTGAGTGGAAAAAATTCATTGTCACAGATTCGAAATATTTCGAAATATTTCGGTTATTTTGGATTATTAATGTAATTATGAGTAGATCAACGTTTAATTTGCTGTAATAGTATGTCGCCTCGTTCGCCTGCAGTCCAGGTTCGAAGCACGATGTGGCCGAGTTTCAAAACACGAAACTTCCAATAACCACGCATTTTACCGGTAGTTTCGTGCTCAACGTGTTATATACGTTACCTATAATCAATTTGAACCGGAATTTCAACAAAAAAAACTTTTCAATTTTTTGCGAAAAATCGTGATGGTTAGCCTTACTTATTTTGAGTGGAAAAAATTCATTGTCACAGATTCGAAATATTTCGGTTATTTTGGATTATTAATGTAATTATGAGTAGATCAACGTTTAATTTGCTGTAATATGTCGCCTCGTTCGTCTGCAATCCAGGTTCGAAGCACGATGTGGCCGAGTTTCAAAACACGAAGCTTCCAATAACCACGCATTTTACCGGTAGTTTTGTGCTCAACGTGTTATATACATTACCTATAATCATTTTGAACCGAAATTTCAACAAAAAAAAGTTTTCAATTTTTTGCGAAAAATCGTGATGGTTAGCCTTACTTATTTTGAGTGGAAAAAATTCATTGTCACAGATTCGAAATATTTCGGTTATTTTGGATTATTAATGTAATTATGAGTAGATCAACGTTTAATTTGCTGTAGTATGTCGCCTCGTTCGTCTGCAATCCAGGTTCGAAGCACGATGTGGCCGAGTTTCAAAACACGAAACTTCCAATAACCACGCATTTTACCGGTATTTTCGTGCTCAACATGTTATATACGTTACCTATAATCAATTTGAACCGGAATTTCAACAAAAAAAAGTTTTCAATTTTTTGCGAAAAATCGTGATGGTTAGCCTTACTTATTTTGAGCGGGAAAAAATCATTGTCACAGATTCGGAATATTTCGGTTATTTTGGATTGTTATTGTAAGTTTGAGTAGATCAACGTTTAATTTGCTGTAGTATGTCGCCTCGTTCGTCTGCAATCCAGGTTCGAAGCACGATGTGGCCGAGTTTCAAAACACGAAACTTCTAATAACCACGCATTTTACCGGTATTTTCGTGCTCAACATGTTATATACGTTACCTATAATCAATTTGAACCGGAATTTCAACAAAAAAAAGTTTTCAATTTTTTGCGAAAAATCGTGATGGCTGCTAGCCTTACTTATTTTGAGCGGGAAAAAATCATTGTCACAGATTCGGAATATTTCGGTTATTTTGGATTATTAATGTAATTATGAGTAGATCAACGTTTAATTTGCTGTAGTATGTCGCCTCGTTCGTCTGCAATCCAGGTTCGAAGCACGATGTGGCCGAGTTTCAAAACACGAAACTTCCAATAACCACGCATTTTACCGGTAGTTTCGTGCTCAACATGTGATATACGTTACCTATAATCAATTTGAACTGGAATTTCAACAAAAAAAAGTTTTCAATTTTTTGCGAAAAATCGTGATGGTTAGCCTTACTTATTTTGAGCGGGAAAAAATCATTGTCACAGATTCGGAATATTTCGGTTATTTTGGATTATTAATGTAAGTATGAGTAGATCAACGTTTAATTTGCTGTAGTATGTCGCCCCGTTCGTCTGCAATCCAGGTTCGAAGCACGATGTGGCCGAGTTTCAAAACACGAAACTTCCAATAACCACGCATTTTACCGGTATTTTCGTGCTCAACATGTTATATACGTTACCTATAATCAATTTGAACCGGAATTTCAACGAAAAAAACTTTTCAATTTTTTGCGAAAAATCGTGATGGCTAGCCTTACTTATTTTGAGCGGGAAAAAATCATTGTCACAGATTCGGAATATTTCGGTTATTTTGGATTATTAATGTAATTATGAGTAGATCAACGTTTAATTTGCTGTAGTATGTCGCCTCGTTCGTCTGCAATCCAGGTTCGAAGCACGATGTGGCCGAGTTCCAAAACACGAAACTTCCAATAACCACGCATTTTACCGGTAGTTTCGTGCTCAATATGTTATATACGTTACCTATAATCATTTTGAACCGGAATTTCAACAAAAAAAAGTTTTCAATTTTTTGCGAAAAATCGTGATGGCCTTACTTATTTTGAGCGGAAAAAATTCGTTGTCACAGATTCTGAATATTTCGGTTATTTTGGATTATTAATGTAAGTATGAGTAGATCAACGTTTAATTTGCTGTAGTATGTCGCCTCGTTCGTCTGCAATCCAGGTTCGAAGCACGAAGAGGCCGAGTTTCAAAACACGAAACTTCCAATAACCACGCATTTTCCCGGTATTTTCGTGCTCAACATGTTATATACGTTACCTATAATCAATTTGAACCGGAATTTCAACGAAAAAAAGTTTTAAATTTTTTGCGAAAAATCGTGATGGTTAGCCTTACTTATTTTGAGCGGGAAAAAATCATTGTCACAGATTCGGAATATTTCGGTTATTTTGGATTATTAATGTAAGTATGAGTAGATCAACGTTTAATTTGCTGTAGTATGTCGCCTCGTTCGTCTGCAATCCAGGTTCGAAGCACGATGTGGCCGAGTTTCAAAACACGAAACTTCCAATAACCACGCATTTTACCGGTAGTTTCGTGCTCAACATGTTATATACGTTACCTATAATCATTTTGAACCGGAATTTCAACAAAAAAACTTTTCAATTTTTTGCGAAAAATCGTGATGGTTAGCCTTACTTATTTTGAGCGGAAAAATTCATTGTCACAGATTCGGAATATTTCGGTTATTTTGGATTATTAATGTAAGTATGAGTAGATCAACGTTTAATTTGCTGTAGTATGTTGCCTCGTTCGTCTGCAATCCATGGTTCGAAGCACGATGTGGCCGAGTTTCAAAACACGAAACTTCCAATAACCACGCATCTTAACGGTAGTTTCGTGCTCAACATGTTATATACGTTACCTATAATCATTTTGAACCGGAATTTCAACAAAAAAAACTTTTCAATTTTTTGCGAAAAATCGTGATGGTTAGCCTTACTTATTTTGAGCGGAAAAAATTCGTTGTCACAGATTCGGAATATTTCGGTTATTTTGGATTATTAATGTAAGTATGAGTAGATCAACGTTTAATTTGCTGTAGTATGTCGCCTCGTTCGTCTGCAATCCATGGTTCGAAGCACGATGTGGCCGAGTTTCAAAACACGAAACTTCCAATAACCACGCATTTTACCGGTAGTTTCGTGCTCAACATGTTATATACGTTACCTATAATCAATTTGAACCGGAATTTCAACAAAAAAAAGTTTTCAATTTTTTGCGAAAAATCGTGATGGTTAGCCTTACTTATTTTGAGCGGGAAAAAATCATTGTCACAGATTCGGAATATTTCGGTTATTTTGGATTATTAATGTAAGTATGAGTAGATCAACGTTTAATTTGCTGTAGTATGTCGCCTCGTTCGTCTGCAATCCATGGTTCGAAGCACGATGTGGCCGAGTTTCAAAACACGAAACTTCCAATAACCACGCATCTTACCGGTAGTTTCGTGCTCAACATGTTATATACGTTACCTATAATCATTTTGAACCGGAATTTCAACAAAAAAAACTTTTCAATTTTTTGCGAAAAATCGTGATGGTTAGCCTTACTTATTTTGAGCGGAAAAAATTCGTTGTCACAGATTCGGAATATTTCGGTTATTTTGGATTATTAATGTAAGTATGAGTAGATCAACGTTTAATTTGCTGTAGTATGTCGCCTCGTTCGTCTGCAATCCATGGTTCGAAGCACGATGTGGCCGAGTTTCAAAACACGAAACTTCCAATAACCACGCATTTTACCGGTAGTTTCGTGCTCAACATGTTATATACGTTACCTATAATCAATTTGAACCGGAATTTCAACAAAAAAAAGTTTTCAATTTTTTGCGAAAAATCGTGATGGTTAGCCTTACTTATTTTGAGCGGGAAAAAATCATTGTCACAGATTCGGAATATTTCGGTTATTTTGGATTATTAATGTAAGTATGAGTAGATCAACGTTTAATTTGCTGTAGTATGTCGCCTCGTTCGTCTGCAATCCAGGTTCGAAGCACGAAGAGGCCGAGTTTCAAAACACGAAACTTCCAATAACCACGCATTTTACCGGTAGTTTCGTGCTCAACGTGTTATATACATTACCTATAATCAATTTGAACCGGAATTTCAACAAAAAAAAGTTTTCAATTTTTTGCGAAAAATCGTGATGGTTAGCCTTACTTATTTTGAGCGGGAAAAAATTATTGTCACAGATTCGGAATATTTCGGTTATTTTGGATTATTAATGTAAGTATGAGTAGATCAACGTTTAATTTGCTGTAGTATGTCGCCTCGTTCGTCTGCAATCCAGGTTCGAAGCACGATGTGGCCGAGTTTCAAAACACGAAACTTCCAAAAAATTACTTATTTTGAGCGGGAAAAAATCATTGTCACAGATTCGGAATATTTCGGTTATTTTGGATTATTAATGTAAGTATGAGTAGATCAACGTTTAATTTGCTGTAGTATGTCGCCTCGTTCGTCTGCAATCCAGGTTCGAAGCACGATGTGGCCGAGTTTCAAAACACGAAACTTCCAATAACCACGCATTTTACCGGTAGTTTCGTGCTCAACATGTGATATACGTTACCTATAATCAATTTGAACCGGAATTTCAACAAAAAAAACTTTTCAATTTTTTGCGAAAAATCGTGATGGCTAGCCTTACTTATTTTGAGCGGGAAAAAATCATTGTCACAGATTCGGAATATTTCGGTTATTTTGGATTATTAATGTAAGTATGAGTAGATCAACGTTTAATTTGCTGTAGTATGTCGCCTCGTTCGTCTGCAATCCAGGTTCGAAGCACGATGTGGCCGAGTTTCAAAACACGAAACTTCCAATAACCACGCATTTTACCGGTAGTTTCGTGCTCAACATGTTATATACGTTACCTATAATCAATTTGAACCGGAATTTCAACAAAAAAAAGTTTTCAATTTTTTGCGAAAAATCGTGATGGTTAGCCTTACTTATTTTGAGCGGGAAAAAATCATTGTCACAGATTCGAAATATTTCGGTTATTTTGGATTATTAATGTAAGTATGAGTAGATCAACGTTTAATTTGCTGTAGTATGTCGCCTCGTTCGTCTGCAATCCAGGTTCGAAGCACGATGTGGCCGAGTTTCAAAACACGAAACTTCCAATAACCACGCATTTTACCGGTAGTTTCGTGCTCAACATGTTATATACGTTACCTATAATCAATTTGAACCGGAATTTCAACAAAAAAAGTTTTCAATTTTTTGCGAAAAATCGTTATGGTTAGCCTTACTTATTTTGAGCGGGAAAAAATCATTGTCACAGATTCGAAATATTTCGGTTATTTTGGATTATTAATGTAAGTATGAGTAGATCAACGTTTAATTTGCTGTAGTATGTCGCCTCGTTCGTCTGCAATCCAGGTTCGAAGCACGATGTGGCCGAGTTTCAAAACACGAAACTTCCAATAACCAAGCATTTTACCGGTAGTTTCGTGCTCAACATGTTATATACGTTACCTATAATCATTTTGAACTGGAATTTCAACAAAAAAAAGTTTTCAATTTTTTGCGAAAAATCGTGATGGTTAGCCTTACTTATTTTGAGCGGGAAAAAATCATTGTCACAGATTCGAAATATTTCGGTTATTTTGGATTATTAATGTAAGTATGAGTAGATCAACGTTTAATTTGCTGTAGTATGTCGCCTCGTTCGTCTGCAATCCATGGTTCGAAGCACGATGTGGCCGAGTTTCAAAACACGAAACTTCCAATAACCACGCATTTTACCGGTAGTTTCGTGCTCAACATGTTATATACGTTACCTATAATCATTTTGAACCGGAATTTCAACAAAAAAAAGTTTTCAATTTTTTGCGAAAAATCGTGATGGTTGTTAGCCTTACTTATTTTGAGCGGGAAAAAATCATTGTCACAGATTCGAAATATTTCGGTTATTTTGGATTATTAATGTAAGTATGAGTAGATCAACGTTTAATTTGCTGTAGTATGTCGCCTCGTTCGTCTGCAATCCAGGTTCGAAGCACGATGTGGCCGAGTTTCAAAACACGAAACTTCCAATAACCAAGCATTTTACCGGTAGTTTCGTGCTCAACATGTTATATACGTTACCTATTATCATTTTGAACTGGAATTTCAACAAAAAAAAGTTTTCAATTTTTTGCGAAAAATCGTTATGGCTAGCCTTACTTATTTTGAGCGGGAAAAAATCATTGTCACAGATTCGAAATATTTCGGTTATTTTGGATTATTAATGTAAGTATGAGTAGATCAACGTTTAATTTGCTGTAGTATGTCGCCTCGTTCGTCTGCAATCCATGGTTCGAAGCACGATGTGGCCGAGTTTCAAAACACGAAACTTCCAATAACCACGCATTTTACCGGTAGTTTCGTGCTCAACATGTTATATACGTTACCTATAATCATTTTGAACCGGAATTTCAACAAAAAAAAGTTTTCAATTTTTTGCGAAAAATCGTGATGGTTGTTAGCCTTACTTATTTTGAGCGGGAAAAAATCATTGTCACAGATTCGAAATATTTCGGTTATTTTGGATTATTAATGTAAGTATGAGTAGATCAACGTTTAATTTGCTGTAGTATGTCGCCTCGTTCGTCTGCAATCCAGGTTCGAAGCACGATGTGGCCGAGTTTCAAAACACGAAACTTCCAATAACCACGCATTTTACCGGTAGTTTCGTGCTCAACATGTTATATACGTTACCTATAATCAATTTGAACCGGAATTTCAACAAAAAAAGTTTTCAATTTTTTGCGAAAAATCGTTATGGTTAGCCTTACTTATTTTGAGCGGGAAAAAATCATTGTCACAGATTCGAAATATTTCGGTTATTTTGGATTATTAATGTAAGTATGAGTAGATCAACGTTTAATTTGCTGTAGTATGTCGCCTCGTTCGTCTGCAATCCAGGTTCGAAGCACGATGTGGCCGAGTTTCAAAACACGAAACTTCCAATAACCACGCATCTTACCGGTAGTTTCGTGCTCAACATGTTATATACGTTACCTATAATCAATTTGAACCGGAATTTCAACAAAAAAAAGTTTTCAATTTTTTGCGAAAAATCGTGATGGTTAGCCTTACTTATTTTGAGCGGGAAAAAATCATTGTCACAGATTCGAAATATTTCGGTTATTTTGGATTATTAATGTAATTATGAGTAGATCAACGTTTAATTTGCTGTAGTATGTCGCCTCGTTCGTCTACAATCCAGGTTCGAAGCACGATGTGGCCGAGTTTCAAAACACGAAACTTCCAATAACCAAGCATTTTACCGGTAGTTTCGTGCTCAACATGTTATATACGTTACCTATAATCAATTTGAACTGGAATTTCAACAAAAAAAAGTTTTCAATTTTTTGCGAAAAATCGTGATGGTTAGCCTTACTTATTTTGAGCGGAAAAAATTCATTGTCACAGATTCGAAATATTTCGGTTATTTTGGATTATTAATGTAGTTATGAGTAGATCAACGTTTAATTTGCTGTAATATGTCGCCTCGTTCGCCTGCAATCCAGGTTCGAAGCACGATGTGGCCGAGTTTCAAAACACGAAACTTCCACAAGCAATTCAGTTAAAACGTCTAGAATTGATCAGCAGAAAGGGCGTTATGTTCCATCATGATAACGCTAGACAATACACATCATTGGTGACCCGGCAAAAACTGAGAGAGCTAGAGAGCTTGACTGGGAAGTTTTGATGCACCCACCATCTAGTCCTGACCTCTTACCATCGGACTATTATTTGTTCGGGTCCATGCAAAACCATCTTAATGGTTTTACTTTAAATTTACAAGCGGCGTGCGAAAATGAGTTGTCTCGATTTGTCGCCTCTAAACCACAGAAGTTGTTTATGTTACTCAGATTACTGTATATATCCATGCAGTAAGTGAATTAACGTAAACCATAATAATATAATGCAACATTATCAATTTTTTTTTATCGATGTGTTTTGAGGTAAATAGCATGAGAATGGACTTTGCTATTAGAAATACCTCCAATTGCACATTTCGATCAAGTTATATTTTTTGGATATAAGAAAATTTTAGCGAGTGCATTGGGTAATCAAAAACCAATGTCACGTTTTTGTACATTTTTTGTTTGCGTACATTTTTGATGAATGTACAACATTTTTTTTCAATAATTTAATATAAAAGGTGCAAAAATATTTGGTGGGGGGAGGAAGTCGATTGCAAACCTGCAAGTTGTTTAGAAGTTTTTTTTTGGTCGGATTGTTTTCAAAAAAATAAATTATACTTAATTATAAAATTTAATTTTCGGAAAAGTAGTTTGTAAAATATTAAGAATAAATCAGTGTGCATTTTCCATTTTACTAATAATACAATATAATTTAATACAGAAACTTTGTGTGTTTTTTTTATCTTTAATGGACCAGCAGTGAAATTTAGTGGAATAAGTGAATCTATTATATCCATAAACAAGAATAAAAATAATCTTATTGAATTGAGAGATTGTGCTAAACCTGAAAAAAAAGAGTTTGAGTTTTTGTGAATTGCTATAGCTATATCGGGCCTGTATATATATTATACGAAATAATAGTGGTTATTTAGCGGACATATAACAACACCAACCTGCAGAAATTGTTAAGCAAGCAATATTTCAAAACCATAATTGCGTGCGTGTTATTTTGAGTTGGACCCACAGATATATATTTTGGTAAGTATGGTGTTGATGTGTGATTAATAAACATTCCAATAGTGGCGAGGTACCTTAGTTGCTTCTAGCAAAGCTGAGTCTTGCTAGGAGCGAGGGCATCGAGAGTAACCCGGCCCATAGGCTGGACACCCTCTTTCTGCTAAGGACCTCCTCCACTTTCAATAGGCAACTAACCCTTAGTTTTTTTTTATTGTTAATACTACGTGTCTGTGCTTCTTAAGGTAATTATGTTACCCTAAGAAGCCAGAAATAACAACCATGGGTGAAAACCCATTCCCTAAATATGTTTAGGATCCGCCAGTGTTGGGTCCGATGACCTCTTTTCTTTTTTTTTGATCAAAATTTTAGATGGTAAATTTTAGGCCATCTTCCCTAAGTTAATATGATTGTGCGGTAATCTAGGTCCCTTATTTCACCTAACCCCAAAAACCCACGACCACATCCCCTACCAGGCTGAGCTGCGGGAAACCAAGCCGCACATGGGGCTAGGGCATGAAATGGGGACAATTTCTTTAACGATAGGGTATACTGTCGTAAGACAGTAAACTTTTTTCGTTACAGAATGGGTTAGGGAATGGGTTTTCACCCATGGTTGTTATTTCTGGCTTCTTAGGGTAACATAATTACCTTAAGAAGCACAGACACGTAGTATTAACAATAAAAAAAAACTAAGGGTTAGTTGCCTATTGAAAGTGGAGGAGGTCCTTAGCAGAAAGAGGGTGTCCAGCCTATGGGCCGGGTTACTCTCGATGCCCTCGCTCCTAGCAAGACTCAGCTTTGCTAGAAGCAACTAAGGTACCTCGCCACTATTGGAATGTTTATTAATCACACATCAACACCATACTTACCAAAATATATATCTGTGGGTCCAACTCAAAATAACACGCACGCAATTATGGTTTTGAAATATTGCTTGCTTAACAATTTCTGCAGGTTGGTGTTGTTATATGTCCGCTAAATAACCACTATTATTTCGTATAATATATATACAGGCCCGATATAGCTATAGCAATTCACAAAAACTCAAACTCTTTTTTTTCAGGTTTAGCACAATCTCTCAATTCAATAAGATTATTTTTATTCTTGTTTATGGATATAATAGATTCACTTATTCCACTAAATTTCACTGCTGGTCCATTAAAGATAAAAAAAACACACAAAGTTTCTGTATTAAATTATATTGTATTATTAGTAAAATGGAAAATGCACACTGATTTATTCTTAATATTTTACAAACTACTTTTCCGAAAATTAAATTTTATAATTAAGTATAATTTATTTTTTTGAAAACAATCCGACCAAAAAAAAACTTCTAAACAACTTGCAGGTTTGCAATCGACTTCCTCCCCCCACCAAATATTTTTGCACCTTTTATATTAAATTATTGAAAAAAAATGTTGTACATTCATCAAAAATGTACGCAAACAAAAAATGTACAAAAACGTGACATTGGTTTTTGATTACCCAATGCACTCGCTAAAATTTTCTTATATCCAAAAAATATAACTTGATCGAAATGTGCAATTGGAGGTATTTCTAATAGCAAAGTCCATTCTCATGCTATTTACCTCAAAACACATCGATAAAAAAAAATTGATAATGTTGCATTATATTATTATGGTTTACGTTAATTCACTTACTGCATGGATATATACAGTAATCTGAGTAACATAAACAAACAATAACAATGCGAAATACGGCATGGTTTTTTCTTTTGGTAAAATTTGAGGTATCACCTCGAAGGTTATGCCGAGTGTTAAAATTTGATGATGAAATTTGGGTTGATAACGGAAGTGAATAAAATTCCGTTACACATCTTAATGGTTTTACTTTAAATTTACAAGCGGCGTGCGAAAATGAGTTGTCTCGATTTGTCGCCTCTAAACCACAGAAGTTCTACAGTGAAGGGATCATGGCTCTACCAGAAAAATGGCAAAAGGACATCGATCAAAATTGGTTTAATAAAGTATATTTGAAATAAGAAAATTATTTGTTTCAATGTCACCCAAAAAAGGCCACGAACTTTTTTCCCTACCTATTATTTTAGTGAAAATTGAATTTTTTACCGTGCATGATGGATTTCGAATCTAGTTAGAGCCAATAATTTTATTGACGCGATTTTTATTCTTACCATGCATCGATGTTGCCGGATCATGTATTTTCCGAATAACATTGCCGAATCATGCACAATTCCATTAAATATAATTTTTTTTTTATCTCCATTTTTATTAAAAACTCGGTCTTTTTTCGGCCGATCTTGGTCAAAGTTGAATTTTTCTAAAATTTTTGGAACTGGGCCTGCTCAATTGATCTTGGCCATTCCTCAACCAATAATTTCAAAAATTGTAAATTGAATTTGTATAAATATATTCTTTTAATAAAATATATTTTTGGTCGTTCTGATCTTTCTCGGACAATACAAAGAGCTCTTCGTCAATAAACTTTAATGTTTCCGGAATGGAGATTTCATTTAAATTTGCCGGCTCTTTCAGTGTTGTAGCCCTTATTCGGCCGATTTTTGGTTTTTGTGTTCCATTTGAAGACAAATATAATATATAATCGAGGTAGCATTCACCAATGCTATATCTTATTATTTGAGAAGGTCGCAACCGTTAATTTTTTTTTAAAAATCGGGCTTTTGAAAATCGAGATTTTGAAAGTCGGAATTTTGAAAATCGGCCTTTTGATTTCGGAATTTTTACAATCGGACTTTTGATTTCGAGATTTTGATTTCGGGATTTTGAAATGCGGACAAACGACCCCAACCCAAATCATATGTAGCGTGACGTAATGCGATGGGTAAATATCGATATATTTCCTCATCTTAAGTATTATTGTTTTGGATAGGAAGAACGAATGAGAAAATACATAATAAGCGTTAACTATCCCCACAAACACGGTACATGTTTAAACTTGCTTGAGACGTGATACATTTGCTTCATTCTGGGGCGGTATATTGTATCATCACTTCGAATCGAAAAAAGTCGAATTCGAAAAAAGTCGAATCGAAAAAGTGAAAGTTGTATCATTTTTGCTTTTCGAAAATAGTACAACATAACATACCGCCATTCGACTTTTTTCGGATTTCGATTCGAAGTGATGGTACAACATACCGCCCCTGGATTCTATTTAATACTACTACAATCGCACTGTATTGTACATTCGAGTAAAACACCCACTTCTTGAATAGCCTATAATATTTTCACCAAACATTCAGTTCGCAATTAAAACGTGCCTTACCTCATTAATCACATGTATAGAAACGAAAACTAAACATGTTCATAAATACATAGTTTATACAAATGTTAATGTAAAAGGAATATCGAACACTAAAATTTTACATTTTACTTCTCTTTTACTCCGTCTCTGGATTGAACGTGAATATTTTATTTTGCTGTCGAGATTTTGTTATAATACATTAGTATTTTGGTTCTAACCGTCTAACGTGTATACATCTTACTTTGCTAAGGTGATATACCTATTTTACGACACAGAAAATCTAATAACGAGAATGATGGTGAATTGGAAACGCCCCGAAAATGTGCCATATCCTAGTGTATGGCTTACATTTCAAGCTAAAACTAGTGATAGTGATAAAATTGTAAAATATCGCGTTCAAGATTTACCTGAGGATCGGTTTGATGAGGCAGTGGACCATATGACTAATTATTTTTTGGCCAACGAAGTGCTTTGTGTATTAAAAGGTTTTGTAAATTCACTAAACGCATAATTGCAATAAAGTTTATCTAGAGTGTCTGAGTGTGTGAATTGAAATATCATTCTGTTTTTTAAATTACGATGTGCATGAACAGCGCTTTATATAAAACATGAACAAAATCAACTTGGAATAATTTTTTTTATTTTATCTTGTCTATTAAGCGCCACTTAACCTTGACATAATGTTTGAATTACAAACCGGTTGGTATACGTTAGAAGCAGTGAAATTGGAGCATCACGGATTCTGTCAAACAGATTTTCAATATAATGTTGATAGTTACAATTTTTGACATTTATGCCTCATGCATAAAGAACTAAAGAATTAACATCATTCGCGATTAATTCGTTTTACTGCGATAAAACGTGCTTGGCTTAGAATTATAAATAGTGGCGCGCTATTATAACTTTTGTAATCGCCATTAAGATTTGAAATAATTTTTAGTAATCAAACATTTATTTTTTGAATTTACAGGTTTTCGGCAATGTACTGAATCAGTAGCCGAGGCACGTAAAATATGGATAGATTGTATGAGCCTAAAACTTACCTTGGCTTGTTTTAAAGATGATTCTGATGAGCTCGTCGCCGTAAATATTATTGTCCCGGAACACATTAGTGAAAAGGCACCACCGCCAAAATCAATGATATTTCGACAAGTATTTGACGTCCTTGCGTATACATCGACAAGGGTAAATATATTTGAGAAATTTAATACGGATGTGTATATGGCAGGATTTGGATTGTCTGTAGCCCCTAAATATCATAGGAGAGGTATTGCCCAACAAATGTTAGCTGCAAGGTAGATCTATTTTTTCCAAAATATTTATTTTGAAAATTGAACGATTAATTTTTATTTAGAGTACCACTAGGTAGAGCTGTTGGCCTAACATGCACTTCAACTGGATTTACATCGATTGCGGCACAAAAAGCGGCTGCCCGAGCAGGATTTGAAGAGATATATGAATGTACATCTGATGAGCTTAAATTGCATGGAATGGATTTTTTGGACATTGAACCAATTAAGTTAATGACTTTGAAAATTTCATAAATTAATGTAAATAAAAAAAGTACGCCTGTGAACTCGTGAAACTTGTTACAAAACTAAGTGGAGCGGATTTTACACAGTCTTTAATAAATTTCATCACCAAATCTAAAAAATCGTCTTTTTTAAACCTTGCACGTTAATCTTAATTAAATAAGGTAGGCTGGGTAAAAAATTATAAAAATGCAATGGAAATGGGTAATGATGTTTTATTATGTAATAACATTATTACTGGCCATGTATAGTTCGCTGACTGGAAAGTTCCATTGTTATATCTAAGCCAAATGAATTTAGTTTAATTTTATCTTTCCCGAAATTATGAGTTCCGCAATGAGATGTTTTTACGTATCACAAAGCAGTTTAGTGCAACGCCGAATAAATCTGCAACGGAGATTCCGAACACTATTGCGATATAGGCCCAACCAGTCAGTCGCCAAGAGCTTAAGTTGGCCTCTATTTGAACCATAACCATTATGATTTTTTATAAACAAACACTTAAAATCTTATCAACTCTCTCTTAACGTACATGTCAATGTTATTGTTGTCAGAGCACTGGAATAGTTCACAGTTCGATGATCGGAAAATGTTTCTTATCCAAACGCAAATTAGAGACAAATTCAGCCCAATTTTAAAAAACCAATGAAAGGTTCGGAAAAAAATTTTAGCTGTCAAAAATAAGTAAGGCTAAACCATCAGGCAAATATGGAATTTTTTGTAAAAATTACGGGTCCTAAATTGAACGGTAAATGCCTTACGGTATTGCGTATTAACCGTTCTATATTCTATGCGGGAAATTTTGAGTAAGGCTTCGTTTAAAATATTTCAATATGTTGTCTCGTTTGAATGCAATCAAATGTGACCTGATTTCAAAATACAACACATCCACGCGGATTGCCGGCGCTTTCCGCGTTTAACGCATTATAATTTTTTAAGTAACATGAAATGTTGTTAACGTACTAAATAGCATTTTTTAAGCAAACATTTTTATTTCAACATAAAGAAAAATAGTTCCGATTAAACGTGAAATACAACATCAGGCAAATGGCCACCACGAAACCTCTGGCGCAGGGTTATTCTTTTGTTGAAATTTTCAATAACGTTTCCGCATAAACACACTAATTTTGCAAACAATCAGCAACATACCAATTTTGTAATTAAACGCCTCACTGTCGATTGATTTGGCGCATTATTGCGATCGAAAACTTGGCGTAATTGGCGAACTGTTTTCGCAAAACTTCCTCTTGAATCGCGTGGTCTGTACGTGACAAATAAAAATCGTCAAAAAAAAAATCACCGTACAGCTCGTATTAACAAACTTTCTGCAAATTTAAATCCGGCGCTCTTGTAGAGACACTCTATAAAATGTATCGGAATGGGTACAAAGAGCCGAATGTCGAAGGGCCGAATGTGTCGAAGGGCCGAATGCCGAAGGGCCAAATGGGTCGACGAGCCGATTTTTTTTTTGTTTTTGTTTTTAGAAATATAATTTTTTAAAATTGTTGTTTTATTGAATATTTTGTAAATTTTTTTTTATAAAAATAAATGAATTATTTATGAATTTATGTATTTTACTATTTTTCATCACGTATCCAGTCAGCGATACATTTTGGTGAAAGAAAATTTTGTCATGCGCCACCAGGTTACAAAAAATAAAAAAATAATTAAATCGGTCGGTAATTAAAAAATAAAAAAAAATTTCGGGCCTTCGACCCATTCGGCCCTTCGACATTCGGCCCTTCGACATTCATACCAATGTATCTTGTCTAGCACCAAAACAACACTATTTATTAAAATTTCTGTTGCAATCTACGGTGTATACCGGGTGTTTCTTTTAAACTGAGACGATCAAATATCTCGAGAAATAGCCACTCTACGGAAAAAGTGTCCATAATCAAAATTTAATCATACCGCGGGGGAAATACATTAGTGCAAAAAAATAGTCCCCACCCCCCGCTTTGTAGGTGGGGCGATGGTAACTTTTAAACTAAGATAGGAAGCCATATTTTTTATTGCAGGTACGGATTCTACGACAAAAAGTACGTATGATTTGAATGAAATATTTTGTTCGGTTCATGATAGATGGCGTTGTAATCGACGAAATTAATTTTTTTCTTCTTAGAACAGTTTTGTAAATCACATTTAACGTTTGTGTTATTTCATATCTTCATGTTTTTCGTAATTGCAAAATAAACGGTAAAATACTTTAGAATGGAGCGTTTAACTGTGCCAGAGAAAATTGAAATGGTTTTGGTTTATGGAGACGCTGGCAGAAATCTTGAAAATGCTGTTGCTATTTACACTCAACGTTTTCCGGATAGGATTCGTTCACGTGCTTCATTTGACCGTACTATTAAACAATTTATTACTAATGGAAATGTTCAACCGAAAAAGAGACGTAATTTTCGGAACAAAGGGCCAAACACTTAAGTGAAAATACTAAACCATTATTAAGATCTTGTAATTCGTTCAAAAGAATATGTTCCGTCTACTATCAAAATGTCAACAAAATGGCATCCAAAAGCATCACATTTTTCCCCTTTCGTGATGCAGTCACACTACTTGATTTATGTAATTAATGAAACCAATCTCCATCCGGGAATTCATAGTTCGGAATATTTTGGACATGACTACGCTGTTTATAGATGTGATCGCTACCTGATACGAGCTCTAATAAGTCAGGCGGTGGCGTTTTAATAGCTGTTCATTCTAAGCTAGAGAGTCATGCAGTTAAAATGAATGTGAATTGGGATCAAATTTTAACCGCTAAGGAGGTGAATGATAATGTTCACAAATTTTATGACATCATACATCGAGGATTTGATCTACATGTGCCTATTTTCAACAAAACTGCAAATACTCATCCTCCGTGGTTCGACGGTCAGCTTATTAACCTTAAGAATCGCGAAACACTAAAATGAGGAAATCAGATATAGAAACAGACAAGATGACATTCTTAAAGCGTGAAAACGTGAAACCGAAGGATACCCGGCCACTATCACATACAATAATTTGCGCATTTCGAATGCCAAAGAGAGAGCAGACATATTCGCCGATTTTTTTAATCTGTATACAAGAATAATACCGAATTCACTGACGAAACTAGCCATACAAACATCTCTATCACTCCTCCAATTATATCCGTTGACAACATTCTATCAGCCTTGAAAGATTTTGGTGACGGATGTGGGCCAGACGACATTCCTTCAATTATGTTAAAAAGGTTTGCGAATATTTAAAATTTTCTCATATTTGCCGATGACGTAAAATTTTTTCATACGATCAAACAAATTCGCGATTCTATCGAACTACAAGAAGACCTCAATAGACTTAGTAGGTGGTGTGACCAAAACTCATTTGATTTGAATATCAAAAAATGCAAAATTATGTCTTTTTATCGCAAACGGAATACAATAATTACCGCATACAACACCAATGGCGTAGAAATTCAGAGGGTATACTAAATTACAAATTTGGGAGTTACCTTCGTTGAAAATATTAGTTTTAACAAGCACATCGATAACTGTATTGCTAAAACAAACTCCATATGTTTGGCGTTGTCAAACGATGGACTAGACAGTTCAAGGATATAAAATCATTATGTTCACTATATTTCGCTTATGTAAGATTTCAAGTGGAATACGCCGTAATTGTTTGGAATCCTTACCACAATGTTCACATCACGAGAATCGAAAGCATACTTCCAGGATCACTTCGACTTCAATTTATCTAAAAACACTTTCAAAACTAACTTGAAAAAATATTTTTTTAATTTATAATTACTTTTGACTGCTTCAAATTTGAAGAAATACCCTTAAAATTTTTAATTTTTAAAATTCACCTTGAATTTGACTTTTTAATATTTTATCTATATGTATATTCTAGTAGAGTATCAAAAAATTTTTTCTGTACTTTTAAGTTTGAAATCATAACTGTATTATATTACTAAATCGATTTCTTGGAATAAATAAATAAACACAAAAAAGCGATATAACAAAATTTTGTTTCGTTTGTCTGTATGTAATTTCCATTTGAATGAGAATCATTTTTCTACCTTCAAGCTGACTGATTCCGTGGCTCCCATAGAAAAGCCACGCTTCCGGGACATTCTTTCACCCTACTTATTTTAGGCCAATGTGATGATATAAGTACCGTAAGACATATTCCGTTCGATTTAAGACAACATTTTTTGCAAAGAATTTTTTTTGCCACGTTGTCAAATACGTTGATTAATATCGTTAAAGTACAGAATTTTAAACGGAACTTTATTATTTTACGGAAATTTTATTATTTTCCAGAACAAACTTTTCCAGTATGTCAAACGGTAAATATAATTTTAAAATTCAAAAAAAAACTTAAAAATACCAATGAATTTTGTTTTTATCTTTCAAAAATTAAATAAACATAATACTCAAAACTATAAAATAATTGAATAAAACAGACAACAACCACCTCCCGGGAACAACGACACAACAACCAGTCAAATAGAAACTACTTTTCATATTCCAGATTCTGCTACTCACACAGCAGCCTGAAGACATGACGCAATATAATTTAATAATTTATCTCATAATATTTTGATCACGGTCGCATTTTCTTCAAAACTCATCATATAAAAGGGCCTTTACAGATTTTTTAAAGCAGCCAACACTCATTTTTTTAATAACCCTAGACAATTCATTGTATGTATAACAATATACCCCTATAAAATACACTATTCATTGCAGCATCAAAAGTGGAGCTTGGGGGACGATACAGATCACATAGCCTACTCGGACGGTTAGTTATAGACATATGCGATACGAGAAAACATGATGATCTAACCCAATGTTTCCCAACGGGGGTCGTACGGTCCCCTAAGGAGCCATACCATATATCTGAGGAGCAATATGCTAAATTCATAAAATTAGGGCGGGCCTTGGACTTAATGAATCTGGCCATGAACATTTCATTTAGTACTAATATATGAAATTAAGATGTAAAACCATACATTTTTATGTTTATACAACATTTAATTAAACACAACGTTAAAATTTTAATTCAATCCCAATAATTACATTCAATGAAAAATCTTTAATGATCTTTGACACGATTCTAATTAATTTCTCTATCATATATTATAGTATTGAGACGAATTGATAAAATCGCAGATGATGTGAAAAATTAATTAATCGCACATCTTCAGATCAAGAAATTTGCTTTACAACTTGATGAAACAACAATAAGCGCTAATGAAGCGCTACTGATGGCGTATGTCAGATTTTTAAATAATGATCAGCTCTCAGAAGAAATGCTTTTTTTTTGCTCGGATGCTCAAAACAAACACCACAGGCGAGTCAATCTTTAAAGATGTTAAGACTTACTTTATTGAAAAAAGTATTCTTGATTTTTTTAGAGAAAATTTTTTGGCATATCTATAATCATTTTGAACTGGAATTTCAACAAAAAAAAAATTTAAATTTTTTTGGGAAAATTCCTGACTTACTGATTTTGAACCGATCAAATTTACTGTCACAGATTCCAAATGTTTCGTTTATTTTGGGTTATTAATGTAATTATGAGTAGATCAACGTTTAATTTGATGCAATATGTTGCCTCGTTCGAATGCAATCAAGGTTTGATTACAAAATGTGACCGGATTTCAAAATACGAAACTTCCAATAACCGCACTTCCCGGATGTAAATTGCCGGTTGTTTCTTGCTTAGCTTGGGATTCATTACCCATGACTATTTTGAACCGGAAAATCAATAATAAATTATTTCTTTTTTTTTACGAAAATCTCTGATGGGATAGCCTTACTGATTTTTACCGGATACAATTTATTGTCACAGATTCTGTAATTTTCCGTCATTTTGTGTAAATCCAGTCACATTTTGTAATCGGACCTTGATTGCATTCGAACGAGGCAACATATTGCAATAACTTAAGCGAAACTCTACTCAAAATTCCCACATTTGCCCAAAATGACCGAAAATTACAGAATCTGTTACTAAAAATTTTATCCGAAAAAACAGTAAAGCAACCATCAGGGATTTTCGCAAAAAAATCGAACATTTTATTGTTGATTTTCGTTTCAAAATGATTATGGGTAATGAGAATAACATGTTAACCATCAGGCAGATTTACAAAAAAAGATTGTAAAATTATGTGTTCTTATGTGTTCCTCACAAATCGCCACCGCCTCCAGGTTCTCAATATTGGTAACAGGAATGGGTGAAACAAGTAACCTAGCTGTGGGGCGGGTCACGCTAAATGGTGGCGGATCAAGGTGTTATGCAAACCGTGCCGATGATCTGCCAAGCTGGGGACACATCTAAAAATAATTGCCCAGTCCTGGGGACGGGGGGTCTAGGACTCCAGCCGTCGGTGTGGTTAAGACTGGTTCTGAGGCTTGCAAACCAGGAATTAGCGGTAGCGGTAAAAGGAGAAGGTTATTGCTCTTTCGGTTCGGAGATACAGGGCTAGGCGTTCGGCCTTCCGTGTATTGAACAGACTCTGTCTTCAGGCCCGGAGGATAAATGAACGGAGGAACAGAGGCAATCGGTTAAGTGGGTGAAGAATCGCATTGCTGATGTGAACAAACAATAAAAGGAGGATCTTGGGTCTAAAAGACTGAGGTCTAGCGAGGAGGAAAATGGATGCCGAGAGAAAACGGGCCAAGCTTCAGGTAGGACAACAGTCGCAAAAAGAGCTTAAGCTCTTCAGCGACGTTGTGAATTAGGGGGAGGTGCTGCTAGCCGTCGTGGACGAGAGCCATGAAAATGGAAGCATCACCGAGGGAAAAAGGAGGTTGGTGTTTAAGGTACTTAACCTAGTTTTCCTTAGAGTCCTTGGACAATATCCGGGACCACCGCCAATTTATAGAGACGCGGGATGGTATCAGCGATGGTACCAAGCTCAGGGCAGTTCCCAAGGAGGAAATACCGAGCAGACGTAGGGCAAGGGTCTGGATTCCCACGAAGCCGGCAAACTTGGATGAATCGCTGAGGATTATTCAGGTTTGTAATCCGGATCTTCCGACAAGGAACTGGAAGATTGTGAAGCAGGAGGACCATCAATCATGGTGATCAACAAGGAATCAATCATGGTGATCAACAAGGAATCCCTGGCTCTCCTGTTAAAAACAAAGGGGTTATAAACTTCGGCTTCGGTTCTATTACACTCAAGATTTTCATAAAGGACGAAGTCGAAGTAAAAACGAGTACTGCGCAGTCCGAAAAGGGGGAGGAAGAGGTCCAGCCTGGAAGAGGAAGCACGACGAGTGGTATAAGTTCCGAGGAGACACAGCTAGTGGCGGACCCTAATGAGGAGTTAACTAGCGAACTGCGCGACCGAATATTCCTTGGCAGCGGAACACATCGGACTCTGAAGGGGGAGATGTAGACCTCTTTAATTTTAGGGACTACGGGGGGAGTGAGACGGAGGACTCGAACGCACACCAGACCATCTGGAGGAGCTCGGACATCAATGATAGGGGCGAGTTAGGTTAGGTTTCAGTGATTGACACTTAGACCATTTTTGGCCCATTGTGATACCACGCATTCACGCCACATCATTAACTCATTCACCTACTCACACAGGGTCAGTATACCACCTGCATACATTGCAAGCTCCATGTCAACTTGTACACTGACATGGACGGTGGGTCGGCGTTGAATTCTGCACTCCATCAGAGGGTCTTAATTGTGTTTATTAACATCATCGATTGAATCGATGATGAAAATTCGGTTTGCATCTAGCCTCTGATGGGATTCGAACCCAGTACTTCCCGGTCCAAGTGCCGAAGCTTTAACCACTGCACCACTTGTCTGGTTAGGGGCGAGTTACTTTTCGAATTTCTTTTAAGACCTAACCTCACTATTAGCAATATAGTTCAGGAACCCACCATTATTATTAGTAATAGACAGGAGGTTCTGGATGTTACTGTGGTTTCTGAATTTATTTCACCGATGATCAGGGAATGGAGGGTGGCGAAGGAGCATTCCTTCTCCGGCCATCGTTACCTAACTTTAAGATTAATCTCCAAATTACAAATCAATACGTGTTCAGAAATCCTAGGAGGACCGTATGGTTTGCATATAGGGAGGTCTAGAGTTCCAGGACTCTCCGACACAGGTAGTGAACTGGATTTAATGGTGGGTACTCGTACTAGGGCTTACTTATATCTCTATGAGGGAAGCTTGCCCATTAACAAAACTGAGGAGACAGCGAAAAACTGTTTGGTGGCACTTGCGGAGTGCCGAAAAGCTTGCGGGTTTCAATAGAGCGAAAACATCTAGAGAAATTCAAGACTAGGACTTCTATAAGGAATGCCTCAGGGTTTACAAAAGGGAAACAAGGAAGGCGTAAAGGGAGTCGTAATAAAACCGGATGGCGATTGGACGGTGTCTAGTGAAGACTCTTGATCTTTTGCTGGAAACTCACTTCCCTGGAAGTGAGGAAGTGTCAACTGCGGGGCCTCAGATGACTGCTGGTCTAGGAATGACTGCGGGGTGTAGACCTTCTGCATACACGGAAGATGAAATGGACTATTAAAGGGTCTTAAGCACTTTAAGTTAGCTGGCCCGGATGCGATTGTACAAGCAGAAATTCGGAAGAACTCGGAGGTCTTGCTTTCCTGGCTGGAACTTATCTTCAAAAGGTGTCTGAAGCTGGGGTACATCCTAATGAAATGGAGAGAGACTAGGGTGTTCGTCATCCCTCTCTCTCTCTCTCTGGCACTATGTCCTATCAAGGGATTTGGCCGCCTCAAATGAGGTTTCATAATCATATGTTCATTTCGGATAATGAGTGATTAATTCATTGACCCTAAACCAGCCGTGAATTTTTTTCCTTGTCACCACCGGGAATCGAACCTGGGACCTTCGGTCGCTGGAGCAAGATGCTGACCACTTTGCAACCGGGGCGGCGTTCGTCATCCCGAAAGTGGTTAAAGCTCGCTCAGCGACCCTAAGGACTTAAGACCAATATCTGTCATCCTTTCTGCCGAAAATCATGGAATCATGGCTGCGGACGTCTATATTCGGTCGAAAATTGTACCGAGAAACTGAGCACAATCTCAGCATGCGTACCATAAGGGTAAGTCCGTGGATACGCAATTATACACCTTGGTTCCATTAATTGAGAAGTCACTGCATTTTCAAGAAATCTCGTTAGTGGCGTTTCTCGATTTCGAGGGCGCTTTCAACAACGTGAAGGTGGAGGCAATTAAGGAAGGACTGCTGCCACATGAGATCGAAGACCCAGTAACCAGGCTGATTGATCACTTGCTAGGAAGCAGAAGGGTCATAGCGAGGATGGGGGAAGTTTCCATCAGGAGAGTGGTCGTCCGGAGAATACCCCAGGGGGATTTCCTCTCTCCCCTTCTGTTGAATGTAGTAATCAACGGATTACTACTGCAACTGGAGGAGGAAGGAAAAAGTGTGGTTGCTTATGCCGATGACGTAGCGATAGCTGTCTCGGGTAAGCACCTGGGTACAATCAGGGATGTGATGCAGAATGCGCTATCAATCACTTCGGGTTGGGCCAGTAGATGTGGATTGGGGATTAAACCATCTAAAATAGAGCTGGTCCTTTTCACTAGGAACTATAAAATTCCGGCAATGATTCTCCAAGCCTGAATGGTAGTAGGTTGGTCCCTACTGAAAAAGTGAGATTCATAGGGTCTCTTCTGGACAGTAAGCTCAGTTGGAAACCAAGCACGATAGAAAGAGTAAAGAAGACCACTGTGGTACTCTACTCTTGTAAAAATGCCATTGGAAGGTAATGGCGCTTGAAAACGGAGCTGGTATACTGGCTTTACACGGTAGTTGTAAGGCCCGTATTGCTGTATGGTATGAGTGTATGGTGGCCAGCTCTGGAGAAATTATCATACAGGAACATGATGGTGAAGGTGCAGCAGGCAGCTTGCCTGCTAATTAGTGAGCCGCTGAAAACGAACCCCACTAGCGCCTTAGAGGTCATGTTGTACCTTCTCTCGTTGGAAATCCTCGGTAAGCAAATGGTGGTCAATACGGCGGTGGAAGTGCCTGCAAAAAAGGCACCCAACTATAGACAACTCTGTAAGGCAAGCTTTTTAAGCAAGCCATAGGGAAAAATGCTATGTGGATCGCTAGTTCAACTGGCAGGGTATAGCGAGACAAGTATGGCCTGAGTGGAACTTGAATCGCTCCAAGATCTTCATCACACTGAGGAAACGTGATTTAAGTAGAATTGTACGAATAATTACCTGGCACTCTCTTTTCGGAGATAATGCGAGAAGGCTGGGTCTGAATGCAAATGACTTCTGCAGAGACGAAGAGAAGGAAGAGACTCTTGCTCACTTCCGTCGCTCGTGTCCTGCGCTAGCTGGCAGAAGACATGATCACTTGGGCAAATACACTATCGACAGCCTCTGTGATCTCGAAAGCTATAATGTTTAAAATCTTTTACGGTATATTAATAGCACTAAATAGGTTTAACGGAGTTTATGATGTCGGATCCTGTGGTATCAGAATGGGCTATAATTGGCTTAAGTGTGCGATAGCAACCACTGAAACCTAACATGTGTCCTTAATTGAGCGGTAACACAAAAAAACAAAAGGAAACAACTTCCCAGAAAAAAAAGAGAGGGAGGGAACGAGAGAGAGAGAGAGAGAAATACGTACCGAGCGCATGCACTTGTTGTGCGGCGCTCGATTACAAAATTTGAATTTTTAATATAATATAAAAATATGTAAAAATAAAATCAAAAGTAAAAAAAAAATAAAGTAAAAATGGTACCTTAATTAACTAGTTTAAAAAAACTGTTTCGGGGCCACTCCCCGATAGAAAAAAATGGGTTGCGGCCTTGCGCGGCCGTCATGCCACAAGAGACTCCTGTCCCCCGGACCGTTGCGGTGCCTTTCACCGATACCAAACAAATAGCGAATAGCCGGTTGGCTACCCGTTGTTGCGACCTTGGGCGACCTTGCGACCGGTTGGCCACCCGTTACGTTACGACCTTGGGCGGTCGTCCGTTGCGGGGCCTTTCCCCGATACCAAAATAATTATAACAAAACACGAGAGGCCGGTTGGCCACCCGTTACGTTACGACCTTGGGCGGTCGTCCTTTTACAAATGCGGTACCCTTGATTAAATACGGTGGTACCCTTACAAAAATGCGATGTCCTTTAATTATGGTACATACTGTACCCACTAATATACTGGTACCCGTCCAAATTTGATGCACCGGTAGAAATGTGCCGTGAAAAATAACAAAAATGTGGTGAGGTACCCGTAGAAATTGCGGTGTCCGTTAAATACGATACCCGATGATAAATTAATAGCGGCCGTCGAGTAATGTCGAATAGGCCGTGAGTCAACCCGTAAAAATGCGGCACCCTTAAATAATTCAGAACTCGTTTATAATGCGGTGCTCGTTCATTATGCAGTGAACGCCTATAATCAAATCAAATCGCACCGGATGAAATTGCACATGACACTTTTGATAATCCGCAATCCGCATACAATTTACCAGGAAACACTTTCGTAACCATCCGAGTCTCTCAATTTACCTTCGCGGTCAATATTTTCGGAATCCAAACCAAAAACAATTAAACAAATGACGACGTTAACTATCCGTTGAACACCCACTGTTCCAATTTGCCGTTCACAATGAAAAAATCAAAATGTCCACTCAAAATCTTGAAATAATTTTTACTTCACAATATCGTTTTATTTTTATTTATTTAACTTATTTTAATTTATTTATAATAATTTTAGTCACAAAAATAAATGAATGGACTTAGCCAAATCAAAATATCCAAAAACTGGACTCTATCGAAATCACAATCTTAAAAAATTTTTTTTTATTAATCACAAACAAGATTTGGTATCCCAAAAAAACCAAAAATTCAAACGCGAATCAAAACAAAAACTCTTTATGAAAATCACTACTCGACTGACTCAATTAAAAAAACTCTTACGCCGAATAACGCGCAAAACATTCCAGAAAAATTGTCTTTCTTCTCTGTTTCTCGTTTACATCAATTCGCATTGATGTAAACGAGAGGCATATAAGAAAAACATTCTTATGGAATGTTTTGCTTTACACACACACTCGATGCGCATTGCTCTCTCTCTCCCATCATCTTTCTCACCCTCGCGCCATCACCACGACGTGTACAAACATTAAACAACTCCGAAAGCGGGGACACAAACCGAGAGGAATAAAATACAAACAGCGCTTGTTACGATCATGTAATCGTAACAGCCTTACGGTACTTATTTCATCACATTGACCATGAAATAAAATGAGAAAGGTGGTGCAGGAGGCCTGGTATTGCTGTGAGAGCAACGAAACCGTTCCGTTTGGTGATTGTAAAATTTTCCTTATTAACCGCAAATTAGAGACAGATGCGTTTATGTTTTAGAAAACTGTCAACGCGGTTCCATTACAAATGCACTATTTTCACGAAAATGATGAACAATTATAAAATCACTTATCAGATGTGTCAGGTAAAAAATCAATGTGTCATATTTTGACAGTTTACAAAATACATCTTTAAAAGGTTTTTTCGGACACTATGGATTCTCTTCTGTAAATAGTTTTATGAAACCCATAAAATGCACTGTTAGTTTCGTTGTGCATATTTTTGTAGATGCAGCTTATGAGAGGAACCCCCTACGTGCTCTCATTCATTCACACTCCTGATTTGTACTCCGCATTTTTGTACTCCGCAAAGTTGTAGACTAAAAAGACAACCAATTTTGTAGAGTTAAGCATGCATTGCTTAAAAGCATCATCGAACGAAAATTTTATGTATTGGGCTCAACACGTAGCTTAGTGGGACTCCACCTGATACTAGAGTTTGTCTGGTACTACATTGGTTCCAATATTGGACTTCGTTGTAAAAATAATCCATCACAACATTTTTTATAGAAAGACATCGAAGTGATAGCTCACTTGTGCAATAAAATAGAGTAACAATGGCGGATTTTTGCTTGGATTTTTTTCTGCACTCTTCATCCTTTACTATTGCTTTAAGGTATGACATTTTATTGTCGAAGTTGTTAGCAGACTAGTGCGACTAAACCGAACCTAATTCTCTACAAATTAAAGACATCTCAATGTGTGGCTGTAAGTAAAATCTTGTTATAAGCAACAATAACATCAAATGAAATTGCATTGGATAAAGTGAACACAAAACAGACTACCGAGTTCTTTATGGTGAGATCGCTTACAATTTACGATAGTGTCCCTCTAGTCGTATAAGTTGGTTTGATTAGTTATGCCTAAATATTATGTCTATATCTATAATCATACCAATATTTGTATAAAATTGTTTTCAAATAATAATTTCAAGATAGTCCGAAACGATTATGACAGTTTAGGTTCCGAAAGCATCTATACACAAACATATACAACACTCTAATCAAACCACCAAAAATATAAAATAAATTCGCGATTTTTTTTTTATATTTTACAAACGTTATCGTTTATTAGTTTAAATTTAGATTCCAAGTTGTTGGGTAGAAATAGAAAATCTAACAAAAAAAAAAAAAATTTTTTTTTCTTAAACAAAATTGTGAACATGTCGAATTGGGAACGGTCTGACAATGTGCCATTCCCTAGTGTATGGCATACATTTCAAGCAAAGGATTGTGATAGTGATGAAATTGTAAATTATCGTGTACAAGATTTACCAGAGGATCGCTTTACAGAGGGAGTGAATCACTTGGTTAATAATTTTTTGGTCGACGAAGTGCTGAGCTCATTAAAAGGTGGTCTTATATATTTAAAATTATCCAATTTGTGCATAAAATAAACCGCATGTGTTATCAATTCTTATCTGTGTGTAGTGTGTAACTAACTGACCGCTAATTTGGCTGGAATATCAGAAGTCTCTATATAGGGTTATAACTTATACTCTAGATGGACTAATTTGATTTCCTTATTTGGGGTACATAATTAATAAAATTATTAATTAATTAATATTCTATGCATGAAGCAATCATATTAAAACGCCATATCGATTGTTTCTTACATAGCACATAAACTAACATTTAGACAATATTAAATAATGTTGACGATAAGTATTTAAAATTTTCATGATCAATGCGACAACCACCTCACAGCTGATCGGCGTAGTAAACGCAATACATGCGGCAAATTAATAAAATATGTTATTCTGGCCGGGTGCCAATTTGGTGTAATATTTTGGATTACCAATCTAATTTTATACTTCTAAGGTCGAGTTTAATGTGCGTATCTGTTTATTTTGTTGTGGCGTCTGTCTTAGGTTTTTACAGTTGGTTTTAGAATCGGGACATATTGCATTTCACTTGTGTGCCACACAAGTAGTTATCAATATTACCACTTATTATAAGTTACTTAATTTTTACATACATTGATAAGATAATTTACAGACCTCGAATAATTTATTACATTTCTTTGTTTTTTAAATCCATATATAGGTATAAGGGAATGTCCTGATTCATTGGCCGAAGTTCGTGGAATATGGGAAGAATGTGTTAAACAAAAACTATCGCTTGCATGTTTTAAGGAGGGTTCTGACGAATTAGTGGGCGTAAATATTATTGTAGCGGCACATATAAACGATAAATCTAAATCACCAAAAGCAAAAGTATGGCGTTCTGTGTATGAGGCTATTGACCATGTCGCATCGGCGGTAGACATCTATAAAAAATTTAATACAGATGTGTATATGTCGGCTTTTGGACTGTCGGTGACACCTAAATATCGTGGAAGAGGCATTGCACAGCATATACTAGCCGCAAGGTACATAAATACAGCAATATAAATAAACCAAATTCAAAATTATGTTTTCTATCAATTTTTATATAGAGCTCCACTTGGTAGGGGTGTTGGATTAACATGCACATCAACCGTTTTCACATCACCCGCATCACAAATACCAGCCGCCCGTGCTGGATTCGAAGAAGTTTATTCATGCTCGGCCGAAGACTTTAAATTGATTGGAATGGATTTTCCGGGTATCAAGCCGGTAAAACTCATGACATTGAAAATTTCATAATCATGAACATAAATAAAGCAAAAATAATCAGTAATCATTTTTGTTATCTTAATTGAAAGCTATAGCTTGATAAGAAGTGTGAATAATTTTTTTTAGCGATATGAAGACTTGAACCCTTTGTACTCGATTTATTTTCAAAATTGTTGGATGCCAACTTGTATTATTTACTAGCTAAATGAATTAAAAAAATTTTCAGTGTTAAAATTGAACGTATTATATTTATTTAATTTATTACTATTAAATAAATAGTTTTAATTTTTGTAATCTTTTACAGTGTGAACAGAAGTAAATTTATATTGTCACTTCCAGAGTGGCATACGAGTGCAAAGGGTTAAACATTTATTGTAATTTTCGAACGCGATCATATTTGAAATTGCGCCTTAATTTATACAATTTATTCTCACAAACACAAATTTTGCGGTTCTATTTTAGCGGTTAGGTTTATGTCTCAGATAGATAATCTATTTTAATTTAGGCGTAATATAGAAGAGCTCAAAATATACAAGGTGCCCCAAAAAATCTAATTCCTTTAATTTTTATTTAAAACAAATATTTTAAGTACTACGTTCATTATTTTAAAATCCACAGAAGCTACGAAAAAAAACAGTATTCTACGGTTTCATAACGAAAATCAATCGCTACAAAAATGTCTTTCCACACGAGTATTGAACACAACACATCATGACAACAAAAAAAGAGAAATAAATTAGTGTCCGCAATTATAATAATTTTTTCTATATTATTTCGCGAGCGGTTACATTATCTGTTGTCATGATGCGTTGTGCTCAATACACGTATGGAAATGTCTAATGAAGGTGAACAGTGGCCAGGGTACATACAGGCCTTTGATTTTACTGGGTGACCAAAAAAGAAAACTATATAAATAATATTTCTTGATGGATATGATTCACTTTAAAACCAAAAGAAGTCTAGCAGCCTTTGCTTTCTCCAGTTTCTCTTAAAAATTATTTTTTTATATTGACATTTTTTATCGATGAATTGTGTGCTTAGTTTCTATCCAGATATTATAAAGAAAACATATACGCTACTAAGGGCCTATTTTTTAATGCAACCTGAGCAAGCAGTGCGCTGTCAAAACATGTTGACGTTGTTCTGTGTTTTTTTATTCAACCTGGGTAATTTTACTCGGCACACTGTATTTTTTTTGAGAACAGTTCTTTAAATTTTACTCTAAACAGATTGCCAGTGTACGAAGAGTAAGCAAAGTAAAAAATAAATTATTATTATGCACACTGGATCATTTGGCACTGTACACAACCTGTGCTCGGTGTACAATACCCAGGGCAAGCCTGCTTGCTCGGGTTTAATTAAAAAGTAGACCCTAAGTGAACTAAAAAATGGAGTCTACCCGTGCTGAATGTAAACAAGAAAAAAAAACAGCTAAGTAAAGAGGGGTCTTCGTTGTGGTCGTGCTTCCAGAGAGTTGTTCAGTCATGGGTACATCATCACTGGTGATGATGGTCGTGATTGGTCTTGTAGGAAATCCTAAAATTTCGCGAAATCGTATGATGTTCGTTGTATTGAATGATATCTCAACCGATGAGTACAGATTTTGTTTGAAAACTGAGACTTGGAACTTGGTAGGTAGTTTCGCTACTGTTTCTAGCTTATTAGATGCACAAAATTAATATTATTGTTGATTGATGTAAATAATAACTAAATTTTCAGAAACAAAAGAAAAACTCCCAGCTCTCAAGTCGCGGTTTTCGAACAAAATTCGGATACTTATATCGGATACGTGTCAATAAGACGTTTTTTCGATCCGAAAATGTTGAAGAGGTTTGTGATCGGTTACCAGTGTAGATTTTCGCACAAAAATGTTCCGATGGAACTTATTGACTGCATACAAAAGAGCAAGATCGTCTTTCTCTACTTGGCCGCAATTTTTCTCAGCTAATGTTAGAGTTCGCGGTGCATGCGAAATCATTTTCTCCGTTCGTTCTTCTTTGTTGCTAGCATCCGGATGTGAAAATGCGTTTGAATTTTCTATGAATTTGGCGAACGTCTTTTTGTTTATAATATTTTTTTTAATTGATGTGACAAATGCGATTTCGTATTGTTCAAATATTTGAAAATGAAAAATCAAAATCACATAGCAAACAATCGGTTCCACTGCTCAAAAGCAAGCGAATAGAAGAGGTGAGGTTATAATTATTCAACGTCAGCATCATAAGTATTCAACAGGTTCAACCGGAAGTTTTTTTTTGGTCTAATTGTCTTTGTAAAATTGACGAACAGAATGCACAGACACATGAGAGAAAAAATACAAAACAATAAAATGTATTTATATGTACATAAAATTATTGTTCACCTCTCATTTTTGGTACAAAATCGACACTCAGCATTCGGAAACCGTATTCCTCCAGTCATTAAAAAAATCGTTTTAGAACGGCTTTGTGAGTCTGCTAGTACTCTTGAAGAGTACAAGAATATCGTCGAACTAAGCAATGTATCCACAAAGTTGCCGCAGCATAGCGTTCCGACGATAGGAATCGCTCTGAGGAATCGCTCTGAGTACACGATTTGTGAAATAAAGTCAAATTTTTGAAGATGATCTGGTTTGCATTCAACTTCTTCTAATGCGCGAGAAAAATATCGGGCGCTTCGGTTGATATATAGAACAGACGCCGATTTTATATGGATGGCCGCTATAGCCTTTAAAAGCTTTCCGCGTGTGTCGCTGAAGATGAATAGCGATTTTGTCGTACAAATAACTGCCTGGCTTATACCTCGGAAAAAATTATATTACGTCAATTATCATCTATGAGGCTATTACATTTATCAATACCGTTCTATTCTAGGCTACTGTTAGCCTTCTTACTTCAATCAAAATTTGTAAAATGATTTGATTATTTTTTTGGAATCTACTCACAAATATCTGGAGGACTTTTCTAATCTAATGACTACTAAATCAGGTTGAGTTTGATTTTACTTAGGCATTGAAAGCATTTCTAGAGGAACACTTGTTTAGACTATAGTTTATATAAAAAAAATTAAATTAAGCTTGCGTGATTAATGATGCTTAATTATTTTCTTTATCTATAAAATATATTCATATAATAATCCGAAACTAAGTCATTTTGGGTTCAGAAGTTATCTATACAATACACACATGAAACTCCAATCAAACCACAAAAAATGTTTCGTTATGTAAACGTTATCATCTACATATTAGTGTAAATTTATATTCGAAGAAACAAGTTGTGGATATGTCGAATTGGAAACGGCCCGACAATGTACCATTCCCTAGTGTATGGCATACTTTTCAAGCTAAAGATTGTGACAGTGATGAAATTGTAAATTATCGTGTACAGGATTTACCACAGGACCGCTATACGGAGACAGTAAATCATATGGTTAATTATTTTTTAGTCGATGAAGTGCTAAGCTCCTTGAAAGGTGGAATAAATAATGACATCTGCTACTAATTATTTTCTGTGTGTAGTGTGTAAAGTCATAAAGCGACTAACAGCTAAATAAATTGGAAATATTTTTTTTTTGACTCTAGATTAATTCGGCCGATTTACTGATTTTATTTCCTTATTTAGAGCAATTTATAAAAATATTGGTTAATCAAAATTCAATTCATGGATCAATCAGTAAAACGCTTAACGCTTTACGAATAACGTGCCTATCTGTTTGTTGTAATGTTTCTGTCTAGGATTTTTATAATTGGCATTCAAATTAAGAGTAATTTATTACATTTTCGTTTGTTTTATGACGTACCCATATAGGTATAAGAGAATGCCCTGAATCCCTGGCCGAAGTTCGTGCGATATGGGGAGAGTCTCTTAAACAAAAACTGTCGCTTGCATGTTTCAAAGACGGTTCCGATGAATTGGTGGGAGTAAATGTGATTGTAGCCGATCATGTACACGATGAGCCCTTGGCACCAGGAGCAAAAATATTACTTTCAGTGTATAAAGCCGTTTATCATGTCGCAAAAGCAGTGAACATATATGAAAAATATAATACAGATGTTTATATGTCAGGTTTTGGATTGTCCGTGACACCTAAATATCGGGGAAGAGGCATTGCACAGCATATACTAGCGGCAAGGTACATAAATACGGATATGCTCAAATCACATTCGAAATTATATGTATTTCTATATTTTTTTTTCACAGAGCTCCACTTGGTAGAGGTGTTGGATTAACATGTACAGCAACGGTTTTCACATCGCCCGCTTCACAAATACCAGCCGCCCGTGCTGGATACGAAGAAGTATATTCATTTTCGTCTGAAGATTTTAAATCTATCGGAGTAAATTTTCCGAGTATTAAGCCGGTAAAGGTCATGGCATTGAAAATATCATAATCACGACATCCATATATAAAGCAAAATTATAGAATTATCATTTTTGTTATCTTATTTGAAAGTTACGCTAAGTGGTGTGCATAATTTTTTTAACGATAAGATTTTAAAACCTTTATTGTAATTTTTGAACTGGCTCATATATTTGAAATCGCGCCGTAATTTATTCAATTTAATATTAAATGACACTAAAAAAATATTGCGCATTTAAGTAAGGTGGTTCGTGCCCTGGATAAAACAACAAAGCCTTAATTTAGGGGTATTCAATAAGTAATATTTGTGGGATATTCCGACTAAAATATTAGACTTTCACGTTGTACACCCAACAAAACACGTCACTTTTCAGAAAAACAAAGAAATAGTGGCACAAATTTGAAACGGGATGTATTATTTTTTAATTAATTTGTCGTTGCTTACAGTTGTTGTTGCAAATATCAATGAATTTACAGATGTCTGTAATCCAATCTACTTTCAATATGAAAATAATAATTCAATTTAAAAATTGTACGTAAAATAGTTTTATTAAACACATTGCCCACATAAAATATTCATTAACACGTTGACGACCGAGCTGCTGTCCTATCCTTAGCGTATTAATGCGATAGAGCACGATAAGGTGTGTGTGTGTGGTCTGGCTAATTTTGAAGTACGATAAATTTCAACTTAACACACTTTGAAATGAAGTTATCTGACATTTCCAACAATCGCAATATTTTTGTGAATTGGCATTCCTGGATGTTTGACTCGAAATAAGCAAGATTTAATTAAAACGGAAAAATAATTTCTTTGTGTTGAAAATTTTGATGCAGTTTAACCATATATTAAATAACTTATATGTATATAGGACGTTCGTGTTCTTTTTTTCTCTTAGCTTCCGTAATTAGATTTTTTGTCACGGTGTCGCTTTTGTCATTTTTTCGAACTTTTTTCGAAAAATTGCCGTTGTTTGTTTACTTTTTTGTTTAGACAACTAAGCTAAACAGTTGAAACAGTCAAATTTAGTTTTACTTTTCACCAGCTGTGTTGATTTTCGAGTTTTTTTAACGAGTTTACTAAAACAGCTAACTTCACTCTTGTCTTAAGAAAAAAAAATTTGGAACACGATTTTACAAGGCAATGTCCTATATTGATACTATTTAATATTTGATTTAACACACCTAGCGAGCTTAGGCGACTTTATGTTAAACTGCCTCAAATTTTTCCGGACAAACAAAGAGACTGAAACCACCCAACTAAAATATTTTATTTGTTAAACACACTTCCTCTATATTTTTTGTGTTTCCTAAAATTTGACTAAATTCTAAAGGCGATGATTCATGTAGAAATTTTATTTGACAGACAAAAAACATAATCACTCTGATTGGTTGAAGGTCGGCCATATTTTATTATCGTACGACAAAAAATAAAAATTGAACATTCCTCAATTTTGTTTAAGATTTGACGGCAGTGAGAATAAAATAAAACATATTCTAAAATATAAAAAAAAATCAAAAAGAACAAAAATAAAAACATTTTTTAGATTTTTTAGGTTGCTTGCTTTATAAAATGTCAAAAATATATACAGGACAAAATTTTATGCATGTATCGCTTAAGTGTTAATTTCGTTTTCATCGTATAAGACAAAAAAATATTAACGAATGAGAGCGGTTATTATTAATGTCTGTCAGACAAAGTTTCTACATGAATAGCGTTGGCCTTAACTCGGGCAGAAAAATTTGAAACGGGAAATCGTGATTTTCTTTCATTTTTCAGTGATACTGTTATATCTACCATGATTTACCTGACAGGACTTCTCAGGTTTTGGTCAGCCTTGAGTATTTTGTTTCCGCTCCAGTAGAGGACTGAAATGGAAGGCTTGAAATGAGATATTACTTCGTGGGTGAGCGACTACTAAAGTGCACATCGCATTTATGTACAATGTTCAAAATCTCAGTGATTGCGTACAATAGGACCTAAGCTGGCACAAAGCTTTAAACGTAGCAAACTGTTAGTCGTCGGTCAAGCTTCGATTCAAACACGGTGGCCTTTGAGTTGAGCGGTTGATTTTAGAACAGCTTCTAAGTTGAACCGATTAATCGCACTCTTCCTGATAATATAATTTTTCTGATGATGTCGGAATTTTTTCGGATCTCATGACAAGGCTTTCTATTTTCGAATGTAACACTCGTTAAAGGCCACCATTTCCTTTTGGGATTCGATTAATTTTATGATTTTGATTTCGTACAGTCGATGCAAGTCATCGACGTAAAATTTCTCAATGCGACTTTGGCTGTTGCTAGGGAACGGCTTTGGGTATAGTCAGAATTTGATGTATGTTGAGACCGAGGAGATCGAAAAAGAATTAAAAACTCAAAATGTGATCAAAGTGTAAACGTATAAAACGAAAAGTTAATAATTAGCTACGAGATACGCCACTACATATCATTACATTGAATACAATCGAGTTACAGAATCACATCGAAGCGGGTTTTTTGAGGTTGGATGTACGGTTGTACATCCTAAACCCAATGAGATGCCACAACTGTCACCGGTACGGACACACGAATACTAAATGCTTCCGTCCAAGAACATGTCCTAACAAAGAACAAAGAACACGACAAACATGTTTGCAAACCCGTAAAATGCGCAAACTGTGCAAACAAACACACCGCATTTGACAAAAATTTCATTCTGTATAAGATAGCGGAATTTTGACAGCGGAAAATAAGAGATTACGCTACGCGCCGCACTTGGCAGCACTATCACTAAAGAGAATTAATTTTGTTATATAATAACCAGCGGAAATTTATTATTCATTAGGTATATATTTTTTCACTAAAATGTTTTATTTAGCGGAATAAAATGTTAAAAGTAATACTTAAAACGGCAAATTGATTGATCTCCGAAGTAAAGAAACTAGGTATATGAAATGTTGAAATTTAACAATATTCGGTTTTTCCGGCATTTGTTCCACTTGTAACCAATATTTTCGGTTGGTTTTCTAATAGCTTAGGCTATACTAAGACTATATGGACTATATTTTAAAAAATAATGAATTTTCACTAGAATTTTTTGATTTTCTGCGGCCATATAAGTTATTTTCAGTTTTTGGCCCATATCCATAAACTTCCACTAGTAACCAATACTTTCGGTTGTTTTGCTAACAGCTTAGGTCATACTGAGACTATATGGGAAATTTGGGGAAAATTTATGGACTAGAATTTTCACTAGAATTTTTTGATTTTCTGCGGCCAAATAAGTTATTTTCAGTCTTGCGTCAATATCTCAAAAACTTCCACTAGTAACCAATACTTTCGGTTGTTTTTTTACTGGCCGCAAAAAATCAAAAAATTCTAGTGAAAGTTCTAGTCCATGAATTTTCCCCAACTTTTCCATATAGTCTCAATGTGACCTAAGCTGTTAGAAAAACAACCGAAACTATTGGTTACTAGTGGAAGTTTTTGAAATATTAGTTAAAGACTTAAAGAAATAACTTATTTGGCCGAAGAAAATCAAAAAATTCTAGTGAAAATTCTAGTCCATGAATTTTCCCCAAATTTCCCATATAGTCTCAGTATGACTTAAGCTATTAGCAAAACAACCGAAAGTATTGGTTACTAGAAGAAGTTTTTGAGTTATTGGCCGAAAACTGGAAATAACTTATATAGCCGCAGAAAATCAAAAAATTCTAGTGAAAATTCTAGTTCATAAATTTTCCCCAAATTTTCCATATAGTCTTAGTATAGCCTAAGCTATTAGAAAAACAACCGAAAATATTGGTTACTAGTGGAAGAAATGCCGGAAAGATGGAATATTGTTAAATTTCAACATTTCATATACCGAGTTCCTTTAATTTGGAGATCAATCAATTTGCCATTTTAAGGATCACTTTTAATATTTTATTCCGCTGAGATGTTTTATTTAGTGAAAAAATATATACATAATGAATGAAAAATTTCCACTGGTAGTTACATAACAAAAATAATTCTCTTTAGTGATAGTGCTGCCAAGTGCGGCGCGTAGCGTAATTTCTCATTTTCCGCTAACTTATACATCATAAAATTTCGCGATATTCATAATGGAGGCAGAAATAATTAAAATTAAAACAATAGATCGCATCACTTATTTTAAAGCAAACGAAACATACTATGGCGAAAACGCAAACACTACTCCGGATGGACACACATAAAAAAGAAACATATAGTGAAATGCTAAAAAGAAATCATGTAAATGTGGAAAATGACACCAACAGTAACAACAATACAACAAAAATTATAATAATAATAATGACAACAATAAATTAAACAACAACAATAACACCAACACTATCAATAATGATAACAACGAAAATAATCTTAGCAAAAATAACAGCAACAATAAAAATAAACATAAAACGTCAGTACAGGAAAACAAAGAAATCCAGGACTGAGCAGCACTAAAATTTCATCAAAGCAGTGGCAGAAAAGAACAGCGAATATGTATATTAGCAAGGTGATATGTAGTTTTTAATCCTAACGAGAGGCAGATTATACAAAACAATAATCAAGGTATGAGTGATGATGACTATTAGAGGGAAGGAGGGTAAAAGCGTTACTTTTTGGTTTAAATTGTTTTTTCCTTCTTCCTTTTTTTTAAATGGAAGTGCGAATGATAAGATTGAATGCGTGGCAATTGGTCAGATAAATATTCGCAGCATGTATGCCAATGGAGATATGTTGCGGACTTATCTGGCCAAGAACGATGTGAATGTAATGCTTTTGTGTGAAACATGGGAGCGTGCGGATAAGACGTTTCGTGTAAGTGGACATATTTTTCTGTCTAGACCGAGAGCCCATGGCTTCGGCGGAGTGGCGATATTGGCACGGACCAATATCAGCATGGTACAGTGCGACGCACCGTCATTCGAGCGCATCGAAGTCATCGCAGCCAAAACTCGAAATCTGGACAGAAATTTGTTATTTGTGATAGAGAAAAAAACCTGAGAGATTTCCAAATTTTTTTTGACTGGATGGAAGGAAAAAGTGACGTGATTCTGGGGGGTGATATGAATCCGCATTTGAGAGTATGGGGGTGTGAAAGAAATGATGCTTGTGGAAACTTATTAACTCACCATAATTTCAATTCAAATCTCGTAATCCTGAATGATGGTGGGTCAACTAGGATGGTGTGTGTCGGGTCGACAGCCAGTGCGATAGACTTAACATTATTGTCTAGCGGGTTGGCAGCCCAAGTCATTTGGAATGTTACGGATCAGAATTTGGGTAGTGATCATTATTTGATCAGGATGTGTTTAGGTGATATAAATGTTGATATAGACCGTAACCTCATTATGAATGGTAAGAAATGGGTCGAACGTATGAATGTGATATATTCCCCATATTGGGAATATGGATTGATGAGCGATTGGGTTTTAAAGTGCATATGGAAAAATTAGCCGATAATTGCAAGAGTATAGTGAATGTAATCAAAAGGGTGAGTAAACCGAAATGGGAAGCTCGTGACTGATATGTTACGAAAGGCGCTAGTGTCATCAAAAATTGCGTATGGACTGAGTGAGTGTATATGGTGATGGATCCAAAGTCGGTTTTAAAAAGTTGATGAATGTGGAGAATGCCTGTGCCAGGATGGTATTGGAGGCGATTAGTTCAACACCAATACACACGTTGTGGTCTGAATTGGGTGATTTACCTCTTTATTATAAGAGGGAGTGGGTCACCGTACGAGAGACGGTGTGAATGTTGACTAAGGACAATAAATTGGTAAATGAAATGAAAGAGAGATTGCAAAGAGGGACGGATTACCAAAGGGCACAAAGATCACGGGTGATTTTGGAAGGTATTAATGTATTTTCCAAGATTCGACCTGTAATGAATGAGTTGTCAGTTAAGAGTGAGCTTTTAAAAATGCGAATGGGTCATTCTTCAATGCATACCTTCACACCTACAGATTGAAGGTAACGAAATAGCCGATATACTTTCAAACAGGGGTTGCTTGGTTGAGGAGGCAAATGAATATGAATTCATGGATACAAGAGATGTACTTCGCATATTTCAGGAGAATCTGTGGAGAAAATGGGAGACAGAATTTGTTGAAAAATGTCAGGTGAAAGGTAAGAAGTATTTTGAGTTGGTTAGTTCTCCTTTGAGTCAACCTCAAGATACTCAAGGGAGATACTAGAATGACACGAACAATGGAACGAGTGGGACTGAATCATGGAATTCGGAAAAAATGCTTGAAGAAACGCAATTTGATTGAGTGTGAATTATGTGACAGCTGCTTGGTTGTGGAAGGCATCGAACATTTGATTTTAAAATTCTGCGCATTTAATCAGAGCAGACAAATGTTCGATGTTCTCTTTGGAGAATGAATCAGATAGAATTATGAAAGAGGATCGAGGAGTGAAAGGTGAGTGATTGGAAAAAATGGCTTTGGGTTTGTGTGAAAAGAATTTTGTGGAGCTCTTGGAACCAATGAGAAGCTTCTGATAGCAGACAGGTCGATGTTTTATACGATATATACTGGACTCAATCCAAGTAATCTATCAAGTATGATGCTGGTTTCTAAACAGATTTCAAAATTCTTTTAAAAGTCAAAATCGATATTCCTGTATTTGATGGTTCTCGATTACCTAAAATCAGCGAAGTATTGATGGCGCTCCACTTTGCTATATAACCATCTTTTAGAAGGACTCATATAAAATAGGAGGATGACAAAGTTTGGAATGTTTCAAGCCTGACTATTGATGAATGCCGGTCGTTAGGTTTGGTTGGTAGCGTGTCAAACAAAACAGGGCCTTGATCTGAAAAGTAGCTTTTAAAATTTTATATTCTACACTTGGCCTGAGAACACGAAAATTATAGTGTCCATTGACGGGCTGACTCAATGAATGATTGGTATTTCTTTAGAGGGCAAAACAATAACGTAACTCATTTCATTAGATTTAGCTTTGAGGCTGCTAACTTCATACACTTTTGTTACTCATACTGATTTTTGTAATGTGATTCGTGTTGCCATCTTCATGTGTACAATTTTATGATCACGAGTAAAATCCACATAAAGATTTATCTAATATCACTATCGCAATATATCTAAAAATACCCAACTGCACCCATAAATAAATCAATTTAATTTAAATACGAATATATATATATACGGAATATACTATGGAAATACCCTTATCGGCTCAAATTATCGAAGAGTGATTCAATCCGCCGAGATTAAACACTGTTTTAAAGCAAATGCACAAATCTCGTATATAGTTGGGCATAGTTTGTCAATACAGAAGCATAATGCAGAGAGAATTCGTTCTTCCGGAGGTCCAATATAAAACCGAAAATTACACGCACGCCATTATAAGCGGAGTGCCGAACTATTTAGAAAAGACATGTACCTACTATAGTCAAGCGTTGGAAGAACAGGCGACATTAGTCAGGTAATTAGTTAGATTTGTAACAAATTGCATTAAACATTATCAATTTTTTTTTTTAAATTTCCAGTGCCATCAAAAATATCGTGGGAAATGTTTATGAAATTCCTGAATTCGAAATGGATGATATCACATCGAGCCTCGAGAGTTCAATATACATTTTTTATGGTACGGCAATTCTACTTAAAGATCGTGCCGCTTATAGTGGATTCGTTCTAAATTTACTCGAGCAAGCATTGCAACTAAAAATAGTTTCGATCCCCGATAAAAGTATAAAACTCGACGGACAAGATATTCTATTTACTGGAAATGAATTTTATATTGGTATAAATATGTACACAAATTTGGAGGGGGCACAATTTTTGCTTGATTTATATCCGGAATTGTATGTAACCCCAATAACGTTACCATTGAATTTACATTTAAAAGAGTTGGTAACGATGGCCGGACCCGAAGTTATATGCTGTAGTAAGCTTGAGAAATCAAAAGAGGTGGCAAAATTTATTGTAAATATATCGGAAGATAAATATAACTATGCGGTAATGGTACTTCAGGAGCCGATCGCGTCAAATGTTATATACGCCAATGCCTCGTTAGTTCATCGAGACTATGAGGAGATTACGAAATCGATTGCGGTAAGTTAAAGTTTTGTCGGTATTTTAAAGTATCAAAACATTTAAATACTTAACCTAAATTCGTAGAAATTGGAGAAAATTCCTATTCCACGGTATGGGGTCTACTATAAAAATTTGGGCGAGCTATCGTGCGGATTAACCGGGAATGTTTTGCTATTCAAAACTGATGATAATTTCATGCTGGATGCTGGATTTATTTAATTAGCACTTCACTAAACTATATATGTACAGTACCAGTAATCATTTCAATGTCAATAATAAATTATAATAAATGAACAACTAATTTAATCTCAGTTGATAATAACACACAGATTTGATATGCAATTTGCATTTCCTCCATATGCACATTTCAAATCGGAACCAAAGTAGAACAAAAATGTTTTTTTTTTCTGCGTACACAAATCATAACAAAAACGTTTATAGTGTACACCATTGAACTTGAAAATGGTGTAAGATTAAGACAATGGAATTAAATAGACATGTGAAACTATTAATCATAGTGTTTAAGTTTGTCGCGCGCACAAATTTGCTATAAATCATTATCATTTAGTTGCGGTTGACATGCGATCTACAAAATATACTTCGAATATTCAATGGCAATGTGTGTTGTACAATTGTAGGACATATCGTTTCAAGTGCTGTAGGAGGGAAATTGCTTTGGAAAATATGCAGAACATTTATCGGGAAGTCGACTTTTCTAATTGCTTAAGACGCGGAAATTATTAGTTTTTTTTAAAGTAACAACGGTGACAGATTTAAGATTTGGAACCTTGGGTCGATAAATTACTTTTACCTAGTTCAGAAAACTGGTAGTTTTCGTTATGGAAATATAAACTTCCTATTTGATCCTACCTTTGATATTTTTATGAAAAAAAAAAATGTCTATAAAGTCATGATGAAACTGTGCTCATATACTTTGGCTAACGATTATCACAGATATATGACATATAATATCGAAATCAGAAAAGAAAGATGGCGACACTTTAGATTCCACAGCCATTAAATAAATTAAAAATAATACAATGAGTTAAACTTTTAACGTACTTAAATTGTTCTATGAATCAGTAAAAATTGATTCTATTTTACAGTCGCGTAAATCCATTGTTATATATACGGTTAATTTATAATTAACCGTAATATAAAACATAAAAAAAACAAAAAGATTTTATCACAACGTATAACGATTCAAGAGAACATCCATTATCTAAAAATTACGTGTGTAGACACTTCCTATACAATATAAAATCCCGGAACTGATTTTGATCTACAATATTACTCGGGTCGTTTACGAGTAAAACAATTATCAACCCCAACATTTTAAAATAATTTTACTTTTCAATTTCTTCTAATGAAATTTAAATTTAATTATAGATAATTTTTGTTTTACATGTACATGTTACAAAATGTCCGTATCGTGGCACGGCGATAAAATATCAATGGCTTTAAAAGTTATGACTAATTTTATGTGGCACTACTTGTTTTAATATTTATGTTCTTATGCTTGTGAAATAAACTTTCTATGATATACCGAATGAAATGATTAAATTATCGTACATTTGCCTCGACACCTTCTAATTGTCGTTGAAATATGTGACACGATGATTTATTGATGAAATATAATGTAAGGCATGCGGGATTTTTCGGTCTGGTAGCTATTCAAATTCCAAACAGAATGCATATAGATATGCATTTTATTGCCTCAAATAACCGGGTTTGTTGAAAACATTTTAAATAAAAGAAAATGATTTCACGACTATTGTAGTTGGGTACATTGAACATGAAGATCTTAGAATTCTTAAACAATTTTGTTTGGAAATGTCAATATATCAAGAAAGGTTTCTTATGATCTCACATTCGTGCATGCTATGGTTTGTAAAGCTATATTGAAATCCTGTGCAAAACGTATATTAAGACTGCCCAGATACTGAACTTATTCTGCCTTTCATAAGTTTTCAGAAAACTTAAAAATACCAGTTATAAGTTTTAGTTCGCTGGCTAACCAAGCGAGCGCTTTCTTTCCATCTCCAACAATGGGTGTTTCTAAAAATTATCGACTTTAAGTTCCCCATGACTATGTATCTCATTAAAACCTGCGAGAATTTTGATTTGTAGGGAGAAACTTGCTGTCCAACTTTACAAAAATGTACGTGCTTCTCCAGATTGTGTGATGTGAGTACGCACCACAACCAAGTAGTCTGACTCGCAAGTTATCTGGCAAAGCATTCTCCTATCGGTCTATACATACACTGATATCAGACAGATATAATTCTTGTAACATCTACAGTCAGAAACGATCGTTGTCTTGCTGGAGATTCATGATGCCACGAGCCCCAATTGTTCCGCGGATGGTTTCAAATTGCCCTTTAGACTACCTAGGTATTTCCAGCGATCCAAATTTTCATATAAAAAAAACAAGTTTATCTACCCCGACTCGCCAACTTTGAACCCCATAGCATAATCGAACCGCCATCATATTTAATAGTTGAGATGTTTGGTGTTTTGGCTCCAACGCTGTTTTTCGCAACGCAGATTTTCTCCAAATTTCACCTCTCCCATCGGCTCCGAAAATGTTGAATTTACTTTCATCCGTACAAACAACCGTCTTCCAGAAGTTGAAGTATTTTATTTTTAATTTTTCGCAAATTAAATTATTGTTGGTTTGGAATTAACATTCGAAATTAATGGCTTCTTGCGTGGTTCACGGCCATTATATCCATGTTTCCACAAAATCCTTCTTATATTTTGGGGGTGGGTAGCTTTATTAAGTACCTTCTAAATTTCTGAAGCAGCTAGTTTTGAAGCACTTGTTTTTGGATTTTCTCTCACCAAATTAAAAGTCTTTCGCTCGTCTTGATTCGAAAATTTTGCTTTCCGCCCTGGTATCGCTGCCTGTTTTCAACCGATTGTGTGACGTTTAATCTGGATATTATTTAGGCCACTGTAGAATGACTTCGGCCAGTTTTCCAGTACGTTTCACATAAATTATTATTTGGCGTTCTTCGTTGGTAGTTTCCTTTCTCATTTTTCTCAATTCCTTATTCCCAGTGAAAGCCGGGCTTCTGGAGATTTCAAATGCCAGGAATCGATTTCGATAGGTTCTAATTTCGGGAAAATTCGTTTATGGGCTCCTTCGGTGGACACCGGAACCGTTTATTAATATTTTTCCTTTTGATCGATTTTGATAAAAATTGTAGCAATACGGGCAAATGGCAGGAATCGATCGTGATGAGACTTAATTTAGTGAAAGTTAAATTAGGAGTGTCTTTGGTGGAGGTCGGGTCCCATTTTTAAAAAAATAGTTGGCTCAAACGATATTGATGAATATTGGAGTGAGGATTTACGAGTGCCAGAAATCGATTCTGATGGGTCTTTATTCATAGGGGTTCTTGGGCTTAGGGCCTTCTTTTACCATTTAGTTTGGCTTGAACAATTATGAAAAAATTTAGCGGAAAAGCGGTTTCGAATGCAAGCAAACGATTACGAGTTCTGATTTCTGCACAATGTTGTTATTTGTTGCACAATGTTGCGTGATATTGCACCATGTTGCACCTTATTGCATGATGTTGAACGCTGTTGTGGGCTGTCATGTTGCGTCAAATTGCACCATGTTGCGTGGTGGTGCTTGATATTACAACTTGTTGAGAGATGTTGTGTGATGTTCCACTTATTTGGCTTGAACGAGATTGAATTTTGCGGAACAGGGTTTTCGAATGCCAGGAAACGATTACAAGTTTTGTTTCTTTTGAAGTGTTGTTTTCTTTTGGACAATTCACTCAGAAGTCCTCCAGTTAGGTTGTCATGTTGTACCTTATCGGTGATGTTGCACCATGTTGCATAGGGGTGTGAAAGGAGGTTAGGAGGTCATGTTATATGATGTTGCACCATGTTGCGTGATGTTGTGTTATGTAGCAGTATGTTGTGGAATGTTGCACTATGTTGCGCGATTTTCTACTATGTGGCATTAGGTTGCTTTGAGTTGGATGCGTCTTAGGATTCAGGTCGAACGATTTTTATAAAAATGGGTGATAAGGATACGACAATTGATCAACGGCAATGGATCATGATTTTGGGAAATTTGTTTGAAGGGTACTCCAGTTTGTTGTAAATAGAATTATATCATTTCTAAATCGAAGGGGATGTAACTCTGAATAATGGTGAAATAGGGAATCTAACTCAACCTAACCCATTTCTTAATCGATTGGGATACAACTCTCTATGTATGTTAAAGATAGAATGAGATTCCAAAATCAGTTCCTGTTGTGATTTTGAAAAATATTTACTCATTTTACTCATTTTACATTATATTAATCATGAAAATTTCAATCTAGAAACGAAGTCCGGAAAAATGATTTTCGAGGTGGTTTCTGTCCGTGGTTCTGTGTCGTCTTTACAGCCCAGACGGATTGACTGATTTGGATGAAATTTCCTACTTAAACTTTTTTTCATAAACTGGGAGGACCCAGTGGAATTTGACGGATATCGACCTACCGGAAATGGCAGTGTACACAAGAGCTTCTTCGTTTCTTTACTTTTTTCTAAAAAAGAAAGGATTCTAAAATTAAATTTATAACAAAACTGGTACAAATATTTTTTTTCAAAATTCAAGCGGAAATAACGATTTATAATAATAAACTGAAATTCTACCATAATTCGGCCAATAAACAGCCCAAACAGGTTGAGGATCGGGAGAAAACTTCATAGTTATGGTTTTCTGATAAATAGGCAGATTCTAGAGAAAATCGTGAAAACAGGTGCATCAGAAGTGGATCATAAGTTTTACAGAAACATCGATTGTAAATTAAATTTGCGACAAAGCTGGTCCATATCATTTTCCAAAAGTTTTTGCAAAAATAGCAAATTTTGATAAAATGTAGCTTATAAAAAATTTATTGTTTTTTGTAAATATTTTAAAAGGTCATATACGAAAAATCAAAGTACGAACAAAAATATTGTAAATTAGACAGAATTACACTATACAACATCTTTGAATAAGGTGTTTTATAAAACATTTTTAACAATGTTTTATAAAGCGCGATTTAGATGATGAACAAATGTTTGCCTAGCAAAATATGAAGAGTTTGGTATATTAAAATTTTCGTGTACGTATGACAAGAAAAGAATCGTGTAAAAAGTTTGCTGTGCGTTTTTGACTTTTTTTGAGTAAATACTGCCATAAAATATAATCGACCTGAGTATGTTTTATGGCAACAAATATTATTTATGGCAGCAAAAAGATAAAAAAATTATTCAACCAATCAGCGAATAGTCGTCAAAATATTAAAATTGTAACAAGCAGCACAATGAGTTGTAAGTACATATTTAAATATTATATTTTCTAATTTTGATTTAGATTGATACTTAATTATTTATTATATTTCAGCAAAAAAGTGATTATTAAACATATAAAAAAGTCAATTATAAAATATCGCCGACACCGGGAAGATATGGTAATAAATTGTAAAATTTTGATATGTAAAATTTATTATTAATAAAGTAATTGTAAAATACAGAACATAAAAAACTTACGTTTGCTATTATGGGCTGTCTAAATATTCTTCATCGAGTTACTGTGAAATGATACAAAGTTAATACATAATTAATTTTACCTCCTGAATGATTTATACTTACGGTAATAAATTTAAAAAAAATTGTTTACCAAGCTTGCTATTTCGGAAAATACCACCATCACTCTGTCTGCCAGCGGCCCCTATATCACACATCATAAAACTATAGTTATGATCGCATATCGCCAACAATACAATTGAGTGGAAATTTAAATAAAGATCCACTATACGACGGAGCCTACAGGTAAATGAAAATTTAGCTTCTTGCTTGTTTTGATATATATGCGCGAAAAGTTAAATACCTGTATACGTATGTGTTTGCCATCTATAGCGCCAATACAATGTGAAAAATTCTAGCGCTCTTCAAATCCTTTCTCATTTATTTTTGAAAATACTTTGGATTTTAGTGAATTTATGATGGCGTGCGTGATTTCCTTAATTATACAATGAATGCTAGCCGGCGAACATTTGTAGGCGGTTGATAAACTTTTTTATGATTCGCCGGTTGCCAAATATCTGAATAGTATACAAATTAAATTAATGAAATGTTATGTGCAAAATGTGAATTCTCATTCTTACCTGAGTGTAATAGTCAATCTTGCACTTGGCTCTATGCTTTTCCGGATCAAATCTTGTTTTATAATTGCTGGCCCAATTAAATTTAGAAGTTCGTCGAACTGAGATGATGTCATTCTTTCTCGTGTAGTTGTAAAACAACTCTGGATCACTTTGTTTTAAGAACAGAAAAACGCTTTGAAATGATCCAGATTGGTCCCGTTCCAGGTAATAAGGCCGCGCCCAGTATTTTTTTTTGCTTTTTGGATGGTAAATCTTCTTTATTGTCACTTTTGAAAATTATTTTAATTAATAAATCATCTTCATTGATTTTACTATCACTAATTACAATTTGTAATAACTGATTATTATTAAGTTTATCCATTGTATTCTAGTTTTTAATTTTTTAATTTTAAATCAACTTTAAAATGTTTTTTCTTCACAAAACAATCTAATGTCAAAAATTATAGAGTCCAATTAAAAGCCATCAAAAATTGTATAGGACCATCCATTTTTGTTTATATTTCTTTCTCAATTCAACTAATGCGAAAAATTTATATTGTGTGCAGGGCCAACATTTTTTCATCATCTAAATCGCCCTTAAACTATCACTTTTATAAAATATTTTATCAAATTTAGAATCATGCAGGTAAATTTGATATATTATTTTTGACATATTGCTTATTCAAAATGGCGATCAAATACAATTGGACGGTAAAAATCACAAAAATATTAATTCAAGAATACGAGGTGAATGAATTTGCTAGAAAGCGAAGTGTGGCCATTAGTCTGTCCTCTATACTTATTGAGTTTTCGCAAGTGTGTCCTGTCGTTTAATTAACGGTGAAATTTTGTGAACAATAAAATTAAATGAATTGTCATCCATTCTTAAATATTTTATGTAGCAGGTCATGTTCTCGGGTCTGCAGCTGCTTTAATAAATTTTGATGGACACCTTTTAAATCCCACCTCCATACTCAGGGTTTCACAGGCTCAATCAAAAGTACTTAATGTTGCTGCACACGCTGCTCGGCGTTGTTCTATTTTTACTGAAGTTTGAGGAAATTTTTGATAAAATCTTTTTTTTTGTAGTGTAATTTTCAAAAATTAATTGATCATAATGGTTTAAGAAAAAAAATTGGTACAAATATTTTATAAAAACCCTTGTCAAAGGTCTTTTATAGTGTAATTCCGGCCTAATTATTTGGCTATATACTAATTTTTCAAAATTTATTTAATTGTTTTGTATTCAGAATTAAGGAAGCAACTGATTTTCGTTTCGACTTGGTATAATGTACACTACTGCTCAAAAGTTCAGGCACTGTCAAAAACAGCATGAAATATACAAAAACTCAGTAAAAATATGAAAATATTTATTTTTTAAGTACATACACACATATATTTATGGCAATGTACTAAATACATGTCAAAATTAAAAAACATAATTTAAATTTTGCAATAAGGCATTCTCGCAATAAGTTTTGCCAGAGTTTCTGGCGTTATTGAGTTAGAAACTGATTGAAGATTGTTCCACATAACAGTAGCTGATATTGTAGCTGATTGATTTACTTCCCGGTCCGCTTCTTCCCACAGTAACTCAATAGGGTTCAAGTAAGGGCTCTGGAGAGGCCATTCCATAGTTGCCAGCAAAATAGCCCCAAAACATCATTGAACCACTGCCATGCTTTTCGGTAGCTGCAATACACTCTTTACAGGAACGTTCACCCACAGATCTTTTCACCGGGTACCGAAAAATCAAATTTGAGCTCATCCGTCCATAAAACCATGTTGCAATCTTCTATCGTCCAATGTTGGTGTTCACGGGCCCATTTAAGCCGCTTTTGCTTACTTTGTTTACTTAGTCATGGTTTTTTAATAGCAACACGGCTATGGAGTCCGGCTTCCTGTAGACGACATTTAACCGTAGAAACACTAACTAGTTTTGGGTGACCAAAATTTAATTCTGCGGTTATTTCCGGGGTTGTTTTGCGTCTATTCATCTTGCTAGTAATCACTATTCTATGATCATCTACAGATGTTGTCGCTTCATTTAGGATAATGAGTCATTAATTCATTGATTCTACCTAACCCAGCCGTGGAATTTTTTCCTTGTCACCACCGGGAATCGGACCCGGGACCTCCGGTCGCTGAAGCAAGCATACTGACAACTTTGCAACCGGTCTTCTACTACGTCATTTATTAAAAAAATTGCAACTTTCCCGATATTTTTTAACATTATAATCGACCCTAGTGTGGTCAAATTCCATTTTTTTGGCAATTTGTCAATTACTTATGCCAGCTGTATGGTAAGCTATTATAAGCGTACGTGTTTCAGTACTTGGTTCTTTTCTTGGAGGCATTTTAAATAATTGTCACCCGATATTTCGCTTACGATGTTAACAGTGTAAAGATCAGACTGCAACTGGTCGTATTTGACTCATTTCACTGAAATCTTTTCAAAAAAATAATTTAAACATCATTACCTAGAAAAAACCATACTGATAAATTTTTCTGGAAATTTCTACAGACTATTATTCTAATTGTACCGTAATAAACAGTTTACGACAAGCCGACCAAGCACAGGTAGTGGGTAGTATAATTAACCCTATATCAACGGTGGTTGTATAATGAAACTGCGTTTCGTATTTAATTTTATTCAAAAGTGGTGCCAAAACATTTATGAGTGGTAGCGTAGGTTATATTTTTCAAAAAACTTCCAATTCAACCAGCTTTCCCCGAACGATGGTCGGTGCTTCACGAACTTAATTTTAAAACGTGGAATAATTAATTGCTATTAAATATTAATTAAACATTTTGCACAGAATCTACTAGATATGTTGTACAATGGTTGGATTGTAAATTATTAATTGGCAATTACTATAATCAATCTAGTATGATGTATACATTAATAAATTATACTGATGAGAAACACCGGAAGATGGTAAATCTGACTAATCTTAAGAGAATATACGTGAGTGCAATTAGAGTGATCAACCGCGTTATAAAAACATAATATTCTGCGCGGGAAATATCGGTAAAACCGCCCAATACAACATCATAAACAAGATAAATAATCCAATTTTATTATTCGCACGTTTCATATCTACAAAACATACATACATTATATATGTACATTTGTGATTACATAAGTTCGAGTAAGATTATTTTTTGATTACTTTCGAAAATTGAACAAAATAAGCTACCATTTTCTATAAGACATGCGCATAAATTATAATGCCGGTTTTACATAATTCTATACATGAGTGAATTTTTTTTTTGTTGGTGTGTACGATTTTCATCATTTGACGGATAATATTTTGGGGCGATCGCAAATTTTTTACAAAACAATAATCAATCACATGCTGCATATATGATCTAAACAAAGAAAGAAAGTCTTAGATAATTATTACATAAATCTATTAAAAATAAATGTTTTTATATGTAACAAATTTAATTAAGTCAATGCCGCGTATAGTAAATTTGCGATGATAAATCAATATTGCTTTTAGATGCGGTATATCTCTTGTGCGTTTAGAAACTCTCTATTGAATAATATCATCAACTTCTTGTCGATCTTGTAATGGTTATAATATGACACAGCTCGTTAAACAAAATTCAATATTATCGAAATACGAGTATAGTTTTATTACTTAGTAATGCTTCAAATCAGGATGAAGATGTTACCGGTGACATTAACGTCGTAAATATATGCTCAGGATTATCCATCACAGCTTAAGACATGTGATTGTGAGCTATCGGATAACAAAATGTGTTTTTAATATTTTTCCAGTTATGGTCGGTTGGCTCTTATCTACTACGAAGGTATTTTTTAGGAGCCATCTCCTATTCCCTAAAATACAAAATTGAGAACAAAAGTCATAATATTTCAAATAAAATTTAAGAACACAATAGAACTTCTATCATAATTTGCTCTTTTCGACCGCTCCAATTTTCGAAAACATAAAAAAATATGATTTTCCATATCGAATATCAAGAAACCGAACTAATTAAACACCAAACCCGCACTCATTTAACGTCAGCTGACTTTAATTTGAGTAATGCAATTTATTTTGTGTATAATTAAATACATTCTGGTTTGTTAGACAACATTACAATAGAAACTAATTACTTTAATGTTTCCTATCAAATTGCTAACTTATGCTGCTTAAGTGCAAACTTAACTTAGTTTTCTTACTATCGAATAGATGGCGGTAAGTTATCGTATCCTGGGGCGGTATGTTGTACCGTCACTTCGAATCGAAATTCGAAAAAAGTCGAATGGCGGTATGTTGTATCATTTTCGAAAAGCAAAAATAATACAAGTTTCACTTTTTCGATTCGACTTTTTTCGATTCGAAGTGATGATACAACATACCGCCCCTGATTGCAATAAGATTTCTGTCAATTTCTTTGAATGTCAGTATAAATAACAGATCGTACACAATAAATAAATCTGTTGAGAAACTGTGAGAAGGTTTTTTCAAATGGCTTAAGTCCGATCTATATAAATAATGACATCATACAAACGATTTGCTTCAATAAGCTTCAACCTTCACTAGTTTGGCTCACTGACACTCATTTTTAGGATGCTGATTGCTTCTGAGTACTTTAATTCCTTTCAAAGCCAAGTTACCTTTCTGCAAGCGATTTGTGTTCTATATCCAAAACAATCATGTCCCGTATTGCGTAACTATAATATCAGCAAACATATATGGACAGGGTGTGACCTCCAATTTGGAGCAAATATTTAAAATTTGGCATAACTGAATCTTCGCGGTAAAATAAAAAAGTGTAGGCAGTTTTCATTCACTTCGAATATTTAAACGAAAAGAGAATTCGCCATTTCCTAGGTGCATGACGCAGCCAATAAGATTTATTGGAATTTATCTCCTTTTTGAATAACATTAATTATTATAATCGTTTTAGTTTAAATTTTGCAATAATTGTACTTTTTTAAGTTTTCTCACTATTTACGTTATTGCGCTTGTTATAGTCATTATTTGCTGTGACAAATATGTTAGATGTAACCAGAAGTTAAACCTAAATGTCCAAGAAATCAATTTACGCTTAATTGACGTTTAGCTTAAATGATCAATTTACGCTGAAATGATGCTTAGCCCAATACACGAAACCGTAACAAACAACCGCCTCTGCAGCGCCAACCAATCCAACTACTCTTCTCTGTACTTTGATGACATACAACTTCGCAGTTTCTCTCTATGATCCATTACCGCCGTACAACCCTGCCGAATTTTTAGAACATTTTTTTTTAGTTGGTCATCTCAAAATACGCACAAGGCTCGCTTCTTTTTTCGGGCTGTAACCATACTCAAACTCACCTCTGACAGTCCTCTTGTGAATAAGTGAATGACCAATCGCCTCTCCGATTTCTCTTGCTGCCCTAAAAGTTAGAGCTTGCTTCCTATAACTGATGCATCATTAGCCACCGAATTTGTTTCCTATCCTACATGAACCATTACAACAATTTGTCCTGTCCAACTTTCTCTTAATAAGTTTCGCTTAATAAGCCATACTCACCGACTTCATCCGTGCTTATAACAATCCCTGTTTAATTTTCTGATAAAACCGAAATTCCTGGTTCATTCTGGCTAATTAAGAAGGCATCGATTCTGTATACAGTTTGGCATCTAAAAATCCGAGTAGTTTGTTTTATACTCCTCTAAGCTTAAATTATATCCCGGTAAAATTGTTTATCAACATTGCTCTGGATCTCATTTTACATATCTGTTGTCTCCTCGTCATCATTCGATTCCACAAAGCCCAATTCATTTCTTTAGTTCATTATCTCAAATCTTGTTCCATTTCTGGTTGGATGTAATTTTATTGATCAAACTTTTTATTTATTTCTCTATCCTCCGGTGCTTCAAGGATTATTTCGACAACTTCCCGTGTATCCGCCATCTCCTAGACTTAATTATATTCAGTCCTACCGCTGTCACAAAATGTTATAAACTTGGTTTATTAATTTTCACGGTTCGAAACACAATTCTTGTAATTTACATCCCCCTTCCGGAATATTTCTAAAAATAATGTTACAATAATTTACACAATTTGTTAATATTTCATTTTACACAATTTTTAATAACTTTTAATCACACAACTAATTTTACTCACCACTAGTATTGGTCCGCGTTTCTTTCGCAATGTAGCATCAGAAGTTTGACGGCATGTTTGTTCGTTAATATCTGATATTATTTGTGTAGAACCTGTCTAGCTGGTGCAAGGTCCTATGATCTATGTTATCGAAGGCAGATTATGGAAAAGTACATTGACGTGAGAACCAAACCAACTTGATCTGGCTACCTGAGACAGAATCGATTAAGAAATATTTTTTTTTAAAAATGTTTTATAAGAAAACACAAATTAACGAAAATTTCACGGCAAAATTTTACTCGACTGCTTCTCACTATCGAACATTTTTGTACAAAATTCTTATGCCGGTAAATTATATTACGCACCAAATAACATGTTACCAAGGCAAGCTTAAAACAGTCAAAAGGCAACTTAATTTACTTTGGAACTCCTCGTCTTGCAAGACTTTTATTATGTGGTTTGTTGTTGTATACAATATATTTGTGACTAAAATACTAATGCTGTGTGCCTCAGGTCGATTTATACTTCTAAATTATGAACTATAAACTAAGTTGCTCAGTAATTCAGAATAAACAATCATAGATGGCAGTAACATCAACAAAACAAGCAGTGCCTGACTATTCGAAATACTAAATTGTCGAGTTTAAAACTAAATATCGGGTAGATTTTGGTTTATAAATATTATAGCAAATTCTTTCGAAACAAAATTTTGATCTTAGATCAAAAAAATGATTGACAATACAATAAATTTGATCGAAATGTCATTGAAATACATCGCATTGCCAGTCATTTTTTTGATCTAAGATCAAAATTTTGTTTCGAAAGAATTTGCTATTAGAGACATCTAAAGTAACAATACCTGGGTAAACTAACGATCAATTTAGTTAGCCGGAAATTTAGACAAAAATATTGACCTGAGGCACATATAGCATAAATGAAGTTAGTAGCTTGCACTATTGTAACATAGATGGCAAAACTAACAAGACGTCGTTTCAACGTTTTTCATGTTAATTTTATAAAATGAGTAGTGACTGTTGTTTGTCAGCTCAACAAAGGATACAATTAGAATTGAGTGTTTGTACGTTTCACGGCCCGTGCCGGTTTTCAATGTTTTCAAAATATACCATATTTGCTCAAAAGCGTGACTAATATCAAAATATGAACGTTAGTCTTATTGGTGCGCACATCAATGTAATATCTTAACGCAATAACCATCCAAATGGAAAAACCCCGTTACATAGAAATCTAGAAATTTCTTATATAACGGAGCAAGCGTGCTCGAATTTTATCTTTAGAACCTGATAATCAGAAAATATCTGTAATTTGAATCATTTGGCATTTTGCTTTTCAGACCTATGTCGCTGTAACTAACGCGCCTACTTTTGGAAACTTGTTAGAGCTACGTCAGAATTACGCGTAAATACATAGAATATTTTCAAACACATTCAATCATAAACCATTTTTTAATATATTTGGGATTTAATTTTTAAAACATTTTGTGTAAGATTATTAGATTTTTGAATCATTCAAGCCATCGCGTTAAAAAGAAATCGCGATCGATTTAAAGACGATCGATTGCTATTATCTGGTTGTGCATGAACTAGAGAAATCAAGGAAATTATTGATTGAACTTTTAAACTGCATTAACATCGTGACAATAGAATGTCCGTATCGTGAAAATGTCAAAGGTTTTAAGTGATCGGTCACTTTAACATTTTTGATCACAGAAAGTGCCAATACTAAGATATTTTAGAATCACCCTTATACAGTTTTGTTTAATTGACCCTGAAAACTATAAGCTCAAAACATAAAATTTTGATCACGAGCTTAATTCAGAAATTATTATGCAAATTATTCTTTGCTTTCTTTCATCTTCTGTTTTAAATGTGGCGTATACGCGGATGGTTATGATCTCGAACAATTTTCATGTATATCGTGCAAAATAGTAAATAGATATAGGAAATAGTTTTAAGTGCGGTATTGTATCTCAATCAATGCCAGATAACACTTTCTCTGTATAATGTATATCGTGTACACATGATACCGGACCATTTACCTTGTCTACTGTATATTTCAGATTGATAATTGTATAATTGTTGTATAAACTACTATGTACGATAGTTTTATTTTACCACTTCTTCTATTCGACTCATTACTAATATAATTTTTTTAATGTGAAAAATATTTTATAAAACAGACAAAACTATCAACATTTATCAGTTACAAAGTCAGTTAGTCTACGGTTACGTCTTGTAAAAGGTGCTTTTTTACAAATAAACGCTACAATGTATAGTTTTAAAACAGTTCTTAAAATATTTGTGATATTTAAAGTGTTATGTGATTGTGGAAATTATGGGGTACCTATGCCATATAATAGTGATTTAAGTGATATAACTCGATATGCGGGACATTACGACATCCGAAGTAATGATTATTTTACGATTCGATACAAGAAAGATGGGGTGAGGATTACGGATAATAGTTTGCCATGTGTGAAATGTGCTAATGTGCTTTTTTAAATCTTGTTTAGGATACATCGGTTTTCTCGTACGATCCCGCAAGTCGCAATTCACCTGATAAATGGTCCGAAATTGCACCAGAATGCGCCGGCAAATCGCAAAGTCCGATAAATATTAAAACAAATGCGATGAAAAAATCGACGCTTCCAGCGAAGATGAGCGCTACAAAATGGACAGAAATCCCATCGAGCATTGAAATCGAAAATAATGGCCACACGGTTAAATTCGAATTTAAATACGAGGACGGTGAAAGTCCTGTAGTCAAATTAAACAATCGTTATTATATATTCGCCCAGATTCATTTCCATTTCGGGAAAAATAAAAAAACTTCTGGAACCGAGCATTTAATAAATAATCGGGGATATGCAATGGAAGGGCATGCAGTTCTTTTTAATCGCGATTATGAAACATTCGAAAACGCACTTCAGCATCCGGATGGCCTTGCAGTTTTAGGAAAATTCTACGAACCAGTTGGAATATTATCAATAAAACTAAAATTTGATTTCCTCGCAAACGTTCGAGAACCAAATCAGAAATATATCATCAGTAACGAAGCGGCCCTATTTTCGTTGCAAGATTTATTCGGGAATGTAAACTTTCCTCACTACTCGTATAAGGGCAGTTTGACAACGCCTACGTGCAATGAAGTTGTTTCGTGGTACGTAGGAGAAAAATTGTTGGGAATATCGCAGAAAGCATTAGCGCAATTCTACGCGCTAAACGGGCATGAGGGTAAAATGGGGGCTAATTTCCGACCAATACAACCCCGAAACGGTCGAACTGTATTCTATAATAAAATCTAAGTGATTGGTCGACAACTGTAATATTTATAAGTGTTTTGTGGTATATTCTAATTTATGTTCTATTTAATATTAATTTATATAATGAATAAAGTGTGATCGTGTGAATTTTATAGTATATGAGTAATTAAATTAATTAGCATTTTTTATAATTCTATTTTATTGATATAACATTACAAATAAATTATGATAAAAATTGGTCACCAACTAAGATGTTGGAGAGGGCGGAAATTTTTAGCCATTAGTCCGTCATACTCATACACTTCACGAAATTAAAATAGCTGTTATACTCCAAATTTCTAGTGGGTTAGCTAAAACCACTCAGGTGAGGTCACCACCTCATTACTATATCATAACTAAAATGGTAATGTACCTGAGAAAATTCGTCGTCTTTCACTGTAACGACTGGCATACTCCCATTGGTGTACTCAAATTAAAATTTCACTGAACGTTCATTATTCTCACTCGTAATTTAAAGAGGCGTTTCTTCCCCATGTATACCAATATTGTGAAATAATTAATGCTTCGGGATTTTTTTATGTCCAATTGCAAAATTTATAACCCACTCCGTCATCCTTAGTATAATAACCGATCAGGCTAACTAAACGAAATATGACGCTAGCCAGACAAATTTGGGTTCATATAAGGCAAAGTACTGGACCAGATACTAGAAATAATTGATGAAGTTGCTCAAAATTCATTTTTGTCATTTTATATTGGCTGAATCAATCAATTACTTATAAAGATTGCGTAATCACAAAATCAGTTTATTACGTCCTAACCGGTTTTATTGCCAGAGCAGTATCAATATGTGTGCTGCGAACGCCTAATTGCAGATGAGATCGATCACTACTGTATAGTGCCGATGATTCAAATTCACGAGTCTGGTGTAGTAGTTCCATGTGGCCATTGACGAAGCATTTAAAATTCCGTTGCTTTAAAATTTTTTCTAGACTACGGTTCTACTAATGGGAAATTGTGAATGCTGTTTAAGGAATTGTTTCCCGATAATTAATTCAAATAATTGTAACAAAATTAATGAGCCCAAAAAATTGGTTATTTGATTTTATGGCTTTATGTTTACTAGGTGCCATGGCGATTAAAAGAAATAAAAATAAAGGCCGTTGTCATTTTTACCGTTCGTTGTCGTTTTTACCATATACCGATCACACATTCGATTTAATAAGACATTTCAACGATGAGGATTCAATAACCTTCGAAAGCACACTTTTCAGATTTTATTTAATTCCATGAAAGTGTGCTGGTTGCGTCGATTTTAATCTTCGTGTAACTATCTGGTTCAACATTAATTGCGTCTTCTACTGGTGCTAGGGTGAATGAAAAGTGCGATACCAATTTCACTGATTGTGTTTTTTATTTTAATTTCAAGCGAATCAACTACGTGAGAATAAGGGTTCAGGAAATTACAGTATCCTTGTCACTAACTGTACCGTGCATCTCTCTTCTCCATGGCGTTCATTTTTAATGATGATTAGCCTTAAAAAATTTCACTTATTCATTCTAGTTTTAAAACAGGAATAAGATGTGAGATTAGCAATCACCGAGAGATTGCACTTGTCTCAGCTCCAAAATTTTCAAAATCATTTCGCTCGCCAGTCTTCATGAGCCTATATTATGTATTTGATAATCCCAATGTAAGGCCGGACTATATTTCTCATCTTGAAATAATTTTTATTTTCCATCTGACTTTTGTAAGACACATTAATTTGATTGTCGCAGGGGCATACATACGTGTTGTTGGGCTTTATCAAGCGTAACTGTAGGAAGTTCTGTGATCCTCATACATACATACTCTCAATATTTGCAAAAATCACCGTCTACCCTATACGACCCTTTCTAGCAGAACTTAGCGAACATAACCTTGACAAAACAATCATCAATCCAAGGTAAGACACGTGAGCCAAGGAAAGGATCGGGAACTCCAAATATCTGGCAGCCTTTTGATAGCATAGAAAAACCAAAAAAACAATAACAGGTAATTTTGATATCAAAGGAGGGAATGAATCTTCTGAAGGCATCAGAAAATACTGGCTCACTATATCGGATTCAATACATACAAATTATACATTCCTTGAAACAACATGCTGTAGGCAATCAACACAGTTCTGCAGGAAATGGCAACTTTTCGACAAGGAGCTTTTAACAATCACAATATAGAAATTATTCAAGTTTCAGCAAGCGACCTCGTGTAGAGGATTGAGGCATGTTCAAGTCTGGAGTATCAATGTTGTTGCGATGAGTCTAATTTCTAGAAAATTTGTTGTTGTCCGATGTCGGAATTTCCATGTGCTAAAGCGATGTAATAAGTCCTGCTCTCGAGACAATTACATCGTTGGCCAAAAACTTGCGCACTCATAGAAATCACATAAATATTTTTTCAAATCTTGATTACACTGTACATAAAAAAATATTCTTAGTTCGATCACTGTATTGTTGGTACGCATTCATACTAGTAGCTTCAACACGGACCAGCAATTTCTTATCGGGTTGAGATCTGGTGAATTGCCTAGCCATGGAAGAATGTTTATTCTTTTACTGTTAAAGTAATTTTTAACGCTTAATGCATTGTGACATGGTGCGCCATCTTGCAGGAAAGTGTACACCGATGGACGAAGGGGTAGGGATTTCACATAGAGCATGTGAACACATCATTCAAAACCTGCTTGTATTGATTGGTCTTGTCGCATCGTTCCTTGTACAAAATATATTGGTCCAGGGCCCTTTGGGGATATACAGCACCATAACATGACGGCCGGTGGATGTTTGCCTGGTCGCCTGCGCATGGAACTGTGAAATCCCGTGATCGCCTCTAAGCGGCACTCATCGCTAAATATAACCTATGAAATGGAAAAATAAAGTTGGCTAGTATTTTTCATGTTTGAACACAGTTAAATAAAATTGGTGTTTTTAAATTTGGAACTTACCCTATTTCAATCGGAGTGAGAAAGGTTTTTATGCTGAGCGTCTGCATATGAGTTGATTTTCTTTCAAACGACGTCGTACTGTTCTTTCCGATATTTTGACTCCAGGCTCGATTATTGCGTTGGTGATTTTTCGAATTGGTGCATGGCGGCCTTCCAATATTGGCCAGTTTCAATGAGAGCAGCTGCCGCAGATTTTTGCTTGTCCCTGATGTCCTTTCCACCCATTATGTTCGAAAAACTTTGAATTTGATAATGTGACACGAAAATCCACTTTAACACAATACCGTATAGAAGATAAAAGTTGTTTGCAACTTCATAAATACGGCACGCACACAAAATCCAAAAGTAAAAAAAAGTATTTTTCTAGGATAAACACTTTCTTATGAACCGCTCTACAAAAAACCACTTTCGAAAAACAACTAATTAACCAACATAAGTTAATATGTTTTTCTTTTTAAAAAACCCACACAGATAGACACGTTTACGCGACCGCCCATTTAAATTAGACATAAACAAGAGCACGAAAGTGACTCAGAAAAAATAGTAGGAGGAAACTTAAAGAAGAACAGAAAACTAGTTTGATTATGTAAAAACGTTGAAATGATGTAACCGCTAAACCGTTTTTTGGCCAACGACTGTATTTTGGGGACTCTTCTAGAGGAGTGTTTGATTTTGAAAAATTTGTAACGGAAGGGCCTCGAAGAAGATGGAACCGGCACATTTCATTATGTTGCATCATTATGTTCAATGATCTGGTTAACGGTGGATAAATAGTGGATAGAAGTTCTGTAAGGAGTTATCGTATCAAATTAAGGAGAGTAATGGGAAAGTTACTCAAACAGATACTGATTTTTCACTCAACAAGTAAAACACTTTTGAAAGATATTTCATCGAGATTTGGTTGATAATTTTATCCAAGAAGCCAGACAAAGTGACATTCTGACGAGGAAGCAATTGAACGGATTTAAGCCAAATACGGAAATAAAAGGTGAAAATTTCCGATTCCGGGCAGAAGGATTAGAAGAATATGTCTTTATAATAATTGTAAGAGACATAGCGGAAACCTACCGTAAGCTAGACCAAGTGATGCGGAGAATCTGCTTCTGATTAAAAATCACGACATAACCATTACAAGGAAGAAGTATGGGTGCTAAATTTTGACAGAACACTAACGGGAAAAACATATAGAACACAAAATGCAGCCTTGCGTAGTTGTGATGCACTTAGAATTATTAAAAACGCATCCCCAATAGAATTCCTTATGTCTTTTTTCTTAAAGAAAAGTATGAAAAAAACTTGAAAAAAACATTTTTTTTCTCAAATGATTTTTTATACTTTTCTGAAAGCAAAATTTCATAAGGAATTCTATTAGGGATGTGCTGTGACTCCTATAGGACGGCGTTACAACTAGCTGTCTTAGTAATAACTGTAGTAATCACTTTCGACTTACTGAGTCAAAACAAGAACGTATGTGTTTACGAAACCAAAACAACTTAGGAGATCTCAGAAGGAGTGCGGTTTAGTTTGGCAGGAGTAGTGGTAAATGGACTAATTACGAACTTGGCCGAATGTTTAGGATGATTATACTGAGAGGTCAACTACTTCCTCACCCAATTCCTTACGGACCAATCATATTTTTGCAATTATCTATTTTACAAATTGGTTACACGAAACCTTTTTCGAATGTAAAAAGTGCTTGTCGGAAAATCAAGAAATATAGAGGGAAATCTATTCACTTGCGAGGAAGTCAAATTAGAACATTCTGTTGTTGGACATCGAATTTAAGTCGAGATTTAAACTGAATGATGTTAAGCAGGAAGTAGAAGCTGCGGCTGTATATGTACGATACCATTCTGATAAAATACCATAAGTATGGAGTAATATCTGAACGGAAGAACGAGAAGATTTCTACCGTAATTATTCTCCCCATAAATAAATAAGTAATCGTAATACTGAAGCACACATTTCTATTGATTTTACGGTGCTTTAAATTAATTTATTTCTTAAAATGTATTTATAAATGTAGATAATTACATTGTAGAATATCGTTAATTTCATTTGCCTTTTTATTCTAATCGCATAGTAACATAAACAATAAAGAATTATGTGAGGCAGGTCTAGATTAAATTTTAACAACTAATTTTGAATTTTTTGCCATTTTAATTGCAAGCTTTTATGACTTGTTTGTGCAATAATTATTAAAAGATATAAGTATTTCACGACAGTGGTATTAATGAGTAAGCAATAAAAAGGAGTAACCGATATATTATCACTTATCAGTATAGAAAGGGTAAACATAGTGCACAAACAAAGTAATAATAATAAAAGTAATATCACTTTCTTTATTTCACAACACGCTGACCAAATTTATATTTCTTAAATTTCTGCTTTGCACCCTGGGGATTTCCTCAGAAACCAAAAACGTTTTTATTGCATTACGAACTTTAATACTTTTTATTGGAACTTAGTTATTGCATGCTATACCAAGGTTGGCCTGCACGATTGCTCCATAAAGTGATCAAAAAAAATAGAATTATGGCAAGAACACGATAACAATTTGTTTTCGTGAAAAATGCATTGTAATCTGTAATACAGTTTATGGTTTCCCAAAGACACGTTCTCTGAATATATTATCTCGTAGATGAGTGAAATGTGGTAGAAATATTATTTGTTGCAACTGATTATTTTTATTTTCCGTTTCAAACACACCAATAACGCCATGTAATATTCGCTGTTAATAGTCTTTCTCAAGATAATCGACGAATAAAATACTTTGGCTGCTGCCAACTCAGCTGACTTGCGATTTGATTCCGGATTGTAATGGTGGATCCATGTTTCATACCGACGCAAAAAATCTGTTTACTACAGTGAACCGCATCGTTTTTGATTCAATGTGAGCAAGCGCGAATCGGCAAAATAGTTGGAAGTAGCAGCTTCTATATGAGCTTTTTCGTTTTATAATGTTTTTTTCAAATATTTTAAAATTACGAACAAAACATCAAGAACAAAAGAATTCTAAATTAAATTTGCAATAAAATTAGTTCAAGTAATTTTTTCAAAATAAATTTTGAAATGCCAATTTTTGACCATTAACTGTTATTTAAAAAAAAAATAGCCACACTTACAACCCAAACAAGTTGACTAATCGGGATATGACAGAAAATTTTTCATTTTTTGCCAATATTTTTAAAAGTATAGCATTTACAAAAAAACAAATAAAAACAAATTGATTATAAATTAAATTTTCAATACACTGGGATTTGATTACCTTAAGTAAACGGAATATTTACTAGATCCAGCATAAATTTTCACATTGGAATACGCTGAAAAATAAAAAAAACAATAAATTAAAAAACAAGAGCGATGATCAGATTAAATAATCGTTGTACACGTATTCGTTCAGTTTGACTTCCATTTAGGAAAAAATAAAAATCATCGGATTATTAACTAATAGGAGATAAGCGATGGAAATTGGAAATTGTATTTATTTTAGTCACCGTAATAATTCAATGTTTAGTTTTCTAGTGGTGCACAACTATAGATAGACGCGCGTTAATAGGGAAAATAAAAAATAAGTTCACTTTAGTTAAAACTAAAATAAAATTAATAAGTAGGGCCTCCTTTGTTCTGAATAAGCTCAAATACCTGTTCGGCATACCCTGAACTAAGCTTACTCGAACATCTCCACCAATTGACTCCCAAGCTTCTATAACGGCCACTTTCAAGTCCGAAGCTTTTTCATATTGCTTGTTTTCAGCAAAGAATTTTCGAACTGATTCCCCAGATGTTTTCAATTGAGTTTTGGTCTGGTGAGCAGGCTGGCCATTGCAATACCTTAATATTATGAGCTTCTAGCCATGAGCGAATCTGATTGCTCTTGTGCACTGAAGCTTTACCTTGCTGAAGGGTTATATTTTCTGTCCTGTGCGTCTCTAAATATGGAAAGAGATTGGTTCTCAATAATGTTGTGTATTCTCTGGAGTTCATGCGGGTGGATGGGAAAGGTAACTCTAGCATTCCATCGATACAAAAAGCTCCCCAAACCATTAAGGAACCGCCACCGAAATTTCTCTTAGAAATTTAAAATATTAAAAAAAATATAATTTTCAAACTGCGAGAATGATTTACTTTTTTCCAGTCCGTACTCATATTTCTTCGTCCGAATTCGAAGCGGGCTTCTTTATCACGAGTCAATAATCTCGGCACAGTCGAACAAGGTATGAAGATTGTTTTAAACCCCCCCGTTCACGGCCCAACGAGATACATTTAAGTCGCATTATCGTGCTATTTGGGTTCCGCTTTTCATCGAATTACTAGCAGTTTTGATAATTTGGTGCTTATCACGTTTCGAAAGCTTTTATTTTGGTTCTCTTTTCTTATTTTGTTCGTAATTAACTGGATCTTTTAAAAATGTGCGGACATTGTCCGACCGCTTCAATCTTCGAAAAATTTCTCGAATACTGACACCTTTTTTCCCAAAAAGTAAAAATATTGCTTTTCTTTAACGGTTAAATAAGAACCACGGCATTGCAAGGAATAACAACAAAAATAAATTCACAAACCTTAACTTTCAAATAATTAGAAGGTACTAAACATGCGTCTATTGTTATGCACTAGCAAACAAAACAAAAATTCATTATAACGGTATATAAAACAATATAATTTCGTTATTATTGTCATTAGTCGTTCGTAGTTTTCTATTCTTTCTTAGATTTCATCTTCTCAAATCTTATTAATAATGCATAAATGCCTGTAGCTTTTTTCAACTCGAGAAGGGTAATAGGTAGAAAGTTGATATTTGGCATGCTTTTAGGGTTCGGTGAGAAAAGTTCGCAGCCGTTGGAATTACACTGATAGGTTCTTCCTGGGCTGAGCTGTGGCGGATCAAAGTTTCAGAAACTTGCCATTGAAAATACATGGTAAAAAAATAATTGATATTTTTAAATTATGCACATAAAAAAACTACTTATTACAATGTTTAGAGGTATATTAATTTCTTTATTTCGCATTTTTTTTATTTTTATTTTTAATTAATCTTTTATTTCTAATCAAATCAAAAATTCCGACCCATGCTTGCATGGATCGCTATCTAGTATATAATAGTATTTTATTAATAACATTTAAAATATTTCAATGTGAACACAAAACTGGTCGTCCATTAAGATCTTGGACGGGACGGAAATTGTTAGCCATTAGCCCTTCATACCCATACACTTCACGAAATTCAAATAAGCTTTGACTCGAAATTTTTACTGGTTCAGATAAAACAACCCAGGTCACAACCTCATTACATTCTGGTGTTGTTAAACTACCTTGGTATGTATAATATCCGCAGTTCAATGGTCCCATAATATTTTCCAGTGAAAATAATTCTGAATACGAACTTAATACGTGAACTTGCTCCGGTGATTGGATATAGCTGAGAAACTCAAAATTAATGTTGATGTCGGAATAATACTGATGTTCGTTGTACAATCGGCCTATCACAGTTAAACCATCTGCATATGATACTGCTTCGGTAAATGTACCATATTCACGCCGGAAGAATACTGCATGACCCTCCATAGCATATGCCATATCATTGATTGTGTGTTCCGATCCACAATTACTATCATAACCAAAATGGTAATGCAATTGGGAAAATTCATATTCCGCATCGTTCACTATAATCACCGGCATACTTCCATTGGCGTATTCAAATTCAAATTTCACTGAATGTCCATTATTCTCAACCGTAATTAAATCGGGTATTTCATCCCATTTGGTACTTGTTATTTCTGGTAATTCTACACTACTTATTACTGTTGATGTTTCTATGTTGATTGGACTTTGTGAGTCTCCGCCGCACATTGGCGCCAACATATACCAATATTCTGGTCCATTTGGTGCTTCTGGGTCGTACGAAAAAGTGCTTGAAATCTATTGAAATCGCAACATACATTAAATTTTCAATTTAAAATTGTATTAATTATTAACTCACCCCGTCCTCCTTAGTATAATAGCCCGTACCGCACACAATCCACACCACACTCAATAAATTTAAAGCAAAAATAAAAGTTTTCATTGCGACTGATCAACTGACTGACACTAAACGAATTATGATTCAAGCAAGACAAATTCGGGTTTATATAGTGCAGCGTACTGGTCAGATAATAGAAATATTTGATAAAGTAGCAATGATTGCGTGCGGTCTTTGCTTATCACAAAGTTAGTTTATTACATCCTAAGCTGTTTTTTTTGCAACCAAATATCAATATGTGAGCTACTAAATGCAGTTAACCGATAGGAGTGGTCATTAGTAATAATTACCTGCAATTAATTTGATTGGTGATTATGAGAGTGAAAATTGTTTTTTTAAAAAATAAAAATTTATTAAGTTGAAAAAATTATACCATCGAGCGGTATTTATCACTTATTTACAAAAAATCTTTGTGTTGCGTTAATTGATCGTTATGATGTGATAATTTTCTAACCTAAATTTTATGAGTGAAATTAATATTGAAATAATTATGATCGATAATTATTTCGATATTAATTTCATTCACTTTTCCTTCTTTCCGAAATGAAGTCACCCGGAATTCTTATTAGAAAATAAAATGTCAATCCTGGTACTGAACCAACCTTGAGTAACCAGTAATAAATTTAGATTGGCCTGATCATCGATGGGAGCAATAATGCATGGTATTTATGCCAATTACAAAAATAATATTAAGACGGGCACATTTAAGATCAGTCGATTTAAATTCACGAGACTGGTGTAATAGTTCCCTATGGTCATAGGCCAAGAATTTGAAATTCAATTTTTCGAAATTTCCGTTCTGCTAATGAGTCATGATAAATGCCGTATAATGAGTTAATTGGCTATTTAAATTTTCGATTCGAATGATCAATTCGATTCAAACATGAATTGGTATTTGGGAATTCGATCAAAAATAGAAATGCACACTGTTAAATTATGAGAAGGGAAATTTTTTGTTAATTGTCATACCAATGGCCCCTATTTGGGAAATCGAATTCGATCAATCGAACATTTTCGAATCATCGGTATTTGGGAATTCGAAATCGAATTTTATTTAAACGAAAACGTGTAACACGAAACGATCGAAAATTTCCCTTATCGGGCAATTCGATTACGAGCAATAATTCTACGATCATGAACGAAATTTTACACGCGTTAGTTTTATCACGAAGGCGAATACAAAGAGCAAAATTGTATTAGATAATGAAATAAATAAAATAAAAATATATTTTTATAAAAATAAACATAATTTTTAATTTGTGTAATGGAATTTAGTACATTATTTCTGATCTGTTTTGCTGTAGAACTACCCACAATAGAACCATCAATATCATTTTGTAATTCTTCCTCGTTGATTATTTTTTGCTTGTCGAATTGCACATTAAAGACATATATTATGTAGCGTTACGCATACGTTCACTATTTGAGCTGCTTTTCTTGGAGTGTCTGAATCTAGATCCTAATACATCTTTCTATGATGCTTCGTGTTTCAATTATTATCTTTCGCGGACAAACACACCAAACAAAAATATAATTGCAATTAAACGTCAAAATATCGCCAAGATTTAAATTATTATTACAGGTATAATGATTAAAAATAATTTCCCTAGTCTTTATTTGGCAGTGTAAGTTTTTATTTTCGATCGAATTGCCAAATACCAAATCATGTTCGAATCGAATCGATTTGCCAAATAGGCCCCTAGAATAATCCTTTGGGAAATCGATTCGAATTGCTTTTTGAAAAGCTTTAAAAAATGTATAATTAAACGATATTTTTATTTTCAAAATTGGGTGAACGCCTTCGTGAATAAAACTAACTACGAATAAAAATTCGATCGTGATCGTAGAATTATTGCTCGTAATCGAATTGCCCGATAAGGGAAATTTTCGACGTTTTTTGTTATACGTTTTCGTTTATATAAAATTCGATTTCGAATTCCCAAATACCGATGATTCGAAAACGTCGTTCGATTGATCGAATTCGATTTCCCAAATTAGGCCTCCTGATTTTATATCATCGGACCATCGGATAGCATCTGCTATCCCGAGACCTAAACCCTATGGATTTCTGTATATAAGGATATATGCTTGGCAAAATTCGCGATCCAAAAATGGTTCATCTAAATATTTATGATATATTGTTTTTATTTAACTTTTTAAGTTTTAGATAAATGTAGGATAGTTAAAAAAAATAAAATAAGTTATCGCATTTCTCAATCATACATTTTAATATGGATTTAATGATCTTTTATTTATTGGTTTATTTATTAAATATCTTTATTGATGTTGTTGAATACACGAAAATTCGAACACCAATAATTTCATTTGCCTTAGTATTCTAATCTCATAGTATAAAAATATTCAATAAAGAATTTTGTGGGGCAGGTCTAGATTAAATTTTAACAACTGATTTTAACAAACTTGCAATTTTAATTCCAGAGCTTTTATGGCTTGTTTGTGCAATAATTTATTAAAAGATATGAATATTATACACCAGTGGTTTCAATGAGTATGCAATAAAAATCGGAACCGATATATTTATCAGTATAGAAAAGGTAACTAGTGCACAAACAAAGTAATAATAATAAAAGTAAAGGAGATAATGTCACTTTCTTCATAGTAACACCTTCTGTACCTTGGTCTAATTTTTTTTTTGTTTTTTTAAATTTGGCTTTAAATTAGTGGAAATTTCCAGACACCAATTTTTTTTATTGCATAATATACTTTTAGCTGACAGCATTTTTAATTGACCGTATAATGACAAAAATTTGTATAAATAGTAAAATTAAAATTAAAATACCGTCAGTACTCTACCCTTGCAACACAAAGTGGTAACATAGGGGCATTATTTTACCGAATGTTTCTTCGTTCAGTATCGGATGATTTCGCATACTTTTGGGGAAAATTCAACGGACTAGTTGGCAAGCCTATATATGTAAAATAGACAAAATATTATTTTCGGTTCGCTATACAATTCTAAACCGGTTTGAACCAAATCCTGTACAATCATTATAGTGGGTGTGTAACGAAATCTCAGTTTTCAAAATCTCGGTTTGTCAAAATCTCGGTTTTTTTCTAAATCTCGGTTTTCAAAATCTCGAGGTGTCTATTATGAAACATTATGAGAAATTCGATACGCTTCGAATATTGCTATTATGAAACAAAGCGAATCATCCATTTGTTGTGGACCTGTCAAATCAATTTTATATATTATTAAAATAAATACGTTATTTGTAGTAAATTATTTTACAACTTTCTTGATAAATATATCTATTGATATTAAAAAACAATAACTATAATTGCCTTAAAGACCTGTTCGATTTTAACGTCACATTTTCGTTTAATTCGATTCGTATTTTTTTTTGTTTCATAACGAATTTTTCGATTTCGAATTATTCGATAGAACAAAGAAAATCATAATACCAAAATACACCGCGAATCGAATTTTCCGAAATCGAATAAGTGTTATAATAGATAGACCCCCGATTTCAAAATCACGGTTTTGTATAAAAAAAACCCGATTTTTGGGAAATCTCGGTTTGAATTTTTAAAATTTGGCATGTGGGAAAATGGGACTCATCATGATTTTTTGACAAAATTAAAAATTAATTAGCGATGAAGTTCTAAAAAATGGCTAATAGGGATGGAATTTGGGTGGACCCGTGAGAGTTATCGAAGCTGTCAGCCTCTACAACTACCGAATTTCAAAATGTGGCATAAACAAAATATTGCTGTTTTAATTAATCTTGCAACTACAAAATGTTGCAATTACAAAATGTTGCAAGTACCAAATCAGTAATTAAAAAACTTTATTAATTATTTTGTGCAATTAGAACTAAAAGAAAAGAAAATCAGGATTTTAAAAAGCGGAATTTTGAAAACCGGTATTTTGAAAACCGAGATTTCGTAGTACACCCCATTATAGTGTATGGCTTAAATTTGCCGCAAGCAATTCTATCGAACAAAATCTATTTCTTCGATTACTTTTTATTTATTTATAAACAATTTTCTTACAGCTCGGATCTCACATGATAATTGAAAGTCGTTGCTTCGAAACATTCAAGTACTTAATTACAACGCATCTGAGACATGTAACGTGTAAAATTGAAAAATGCTTAGTCTGACGCGTGAGTACCATCCCGACCTGGGGGGGGAAATTTATTTCAAATTGTGGGGATACACACAAAACTTTTGGATAATTATATATGCGCTTAACGGTCGTGAGAGGAAAATGGGGACCTAGTTGATATACTATAAATAGACAGCCCCGGCACGATCGTAATGTATTCTATAATAAAATCTAATTTAATAACAAAATATAATTTAATTTTATTGATAACGTTACAAATAAATCATTTCTGATACAAAATTTGACGCGAATTAAGATCTTGGACTGGCCGGTAATTCCTAGCCATTAGCCCTTCATACCCATACATTTCACGAAATTCAAATAAGCTTTTACTCCAAATTTCTAGTGGTTTAGCTCCAACCACCCATGTTACAACCTCATTACATTCTGGTGTTGTTAAACTTCCTTGGTATGTATAATAGGGCCAGCTCAAAGGGCCCATAATATTTTCCAGAGAAAATAATTCTGATTTCGAACTTAAAACGTGAACCACTTCGGGCAACCGAACATAGCTGAGAAAATCAAAATCAATATCTATATCCGAATAATAATGATTTTCATCGTACAATCGGCCTATCACAGTTAAACCATCTGTATGTGATACTGCCTCGGTAAATGTACCATATTCACGCCGGAAGAATACTGCATGACCTTCCATAGCATATGCCACATTATTGATTGTATGTTCCGATCCGGTTTTACTATTATAACCAAAATGGTAGTGCAGCTGGGCAAATTCGTATTCGGCACCGTTCACTATAATCACAGGCATATTTCCATCGGCATACTCAAATTCAAACTTCACTGAATGCCCATTATTCTCAACTTTAATTAATGTGGCTGTTTCTTCCCATTTAGTGCCTGTTATTTCTGGTAGTTTTACACTTTTTATCACAGTTGTTGTTTTTATGTTGATTGGACTTTGCGAATTACTGCCACACACTGGCGCAAATGTATACCAATATTCTGGTGCATTTGGTTTTTCGGGATCATACGAAAAACTACTTGAACTCTGTTGAAATCGAACCAATTAAAATCACACCAATTTTAAAAATTTGATTATTTATTAACTCACCCCATCAGCCTTAATGTAATATCCGACCGGACCCGCACAGCAAATCCACACCACACTCAATAAATTTAAAGCAAAAATAAAGTTTTCCATCGTGCGTTATGTAAAAAACGACTGATCAGCAGACACTAAACGAATTATGACGCCAGCTAGCCAAATTCGAGTTTATATAGTATACCGTACTGAGCCAGATAGTAAAGAATTGATAAAATAACTCAATAATTAACCCTAATCTATCGCAACCAGAAGGAGTTGAAAAAAGATTAAATGATATCTTTGGCATTTTATATTGCCCAAATCAATCAATTCTTTATAAAGATCGCGTGTCAATATGTATGTAGGTACAAGTATTTCATTTGATAAGTGCTTTAGTCGTGCGGTCTCTGTTTGTCATAAAGTCAGATTATTACAACCTTAATAGTTTTATTGGCAACTCTATATCAATATGTATGTGCTATTCATGCCCAATAGCACTTGACCGATAGGAATATCTAGTCTCAATAGTAATTAAAATTCATTTTATTGTTGATTAAGATAGCGAAAATGGTTCCGCAATCGGAAAATTACAGGAACTTTCAGAACCTTTACTACAACGTTTCTCACCTAGGTGAAGTCAATTAAAATGTTTGATAAGGCAATAACTGCATTTTATTAGGTACTCGAATTTTATTTCGTTGACCCATGTTGCACTCACAATAATTACATAAATCCCCAATAGAAGCTATTGAAAGTGGAAAATTTAAACCGTCGAGTCGTATTTGTCACTTAGAAAAAAATCTTTGTGATAATTTTTATATTCTACAACCTAAATTAAAAAAAATATATATTAATGAAACTAATGCCTAAATTGAACAATTAGGAGAACCATAAGAGACATAATAATTGAAAATCAGTTTGTTAGTAATTATCGAAACACCCATTTTAACAAATCAAACCTTCGGTTTAAGACCAACAGTTAGCAGTAAAAAAATTTAAAAGTTGTGTATGCTTCAAATCAAATTTCTCTGAATGACTATCATTCCAAACTGAAGCCTACCAAAATCCCTATTCGAAATTAATCCTTATTGTAAGCTTACACTAATTTTGAACGGGCCAACATTGAACGGAACAACCTATTTAGATTAGAATGTTAAATTTACAAAACGGGACCATTGATGGCAAGAATAACGTTAACCTTAATATAAGTTTGGAAATTTTGCTTTAAATACTAAACGACTTAGAGCCGTGTAAAATCATATGAGATCGATCACAATTGTAATACCGATATAGGCGTTTATGCCGATTATAGAATGAATATTAAAAATGACGAATTAATTAAGATTAGTCGATTTAAATTAACGAGCTTGGTGTAGTCTTCTGCTTTGCCAAAGAGAAAACACGATTGAATCGATTCCTCAGTAAAAAATTACAATTACCGTTATCCCCCATAGTCTGCGTGAATTATTAAAAATCAACGACAGACCACAAAAGAAACGACAGCCCTAGACCGGAAGAAATAAGTAATTATAGCGTTTAGATGAACGACTGCCAAACTTACTGGTAATAAAGTCTTAGTCTTTAGTGGTAATAAAACTTTCATTTCGATAAATGACGTTCAACGACGATTAAATCACCAAGAAACCATTTGTGTCAATAGCATGGAATTCCAATTACCTGGCGCTTAATAAACAGCTTTATTATAGAAAGACGAGGATTTCATTTTCTCATCAAATATATTGATAGTATTAAAAAAACAGCTTTCCTTAACGCACCTATCTCGGTAGTCTTGTCAGGTCCTACCTTTGAGACTGGTCACCTCATTTTGAATTGTAACAGTAGTGGCACATCAAGCACAATTAATGTGGAATCCGTTCCAGCATAAGTCGCAACCATGTCAGTATACTTGTGGCTCCCATGTTCACTTCTACCACATCCTTGTTCAGAGACCGCCTGACTTAAAATAATCAGGGTTTTCTTCCTGTCATAGTACAGACGAGACAGATCGCGATATATGACCACAACAAGGACGTGCTAGCGGAACTCCCCATGCATTGCTAAGCCCACATTTTTTATGGTCTCGTCAGATACCAACAAAGCGATAAAGGATCCTCGCAGTTAATCCCATGAACAGCACAAACCAGGCTGGATCGAATAACAGATTTAAAAAGTGATTGTGACGCTAATAAGCTCCATCAAAATCAACAGAGCAAGGCTGGCTAAGATGCGTTAAATAAACTAAAGGCTGCTAATCTCTGACGCCTCTTTATATTTAAAAACTGGTACGTGGCACTTATACAAGTGCCCAGACCCAAAATTTCATTTAATATAGGTAAGTTCCTATATAACCGATGAGACGAGCGGACTAGGATAATATTTATTTTCCACCTACCGGGCAAAATCTTCATATACCCACAATCTGTACATAAAAACATACACTAGGATGGGGAGCAAAATCAATTTAAACGTTGTCTCAGTTTACTATTTAAGGACGAGACCCCTCTCCCACAACTGAACAGAGCTTCGTCAATTTGTGTAAAAGGTGCTTTACACTATGCACGACATTAATACAATTGCATTTCTTGATACTACTGCCAATAAACTAACCGAGTAAGAATTAATTTATAAGCTCCAGCAACCACACAAGGCCATCTCCTTAGATCAAAACTCCAATAGAATCAGTCCAGAACGCAATGGGTGAACTAGCCACTTTAACAAGAGAACTCTTGGCTTGGCAGGATTTTCAGGTCTTAGTAAATAATATTCATTTACATCAGTTAAACTGGTAGGGAGGTTTTCGACTACTTGCCGTTTGAATTTGTTGGCCAACCTGTGAAATAGAAAGTTTGCCATGAACTGACGTATTAATGGCAATGTTATTTGTCGGTTTACCGAAAACAAAAAACACGAGAGAATAAAAGGCAATGATTATCGCTTCTGGGTGGAATGAACAAGTCTTTAGCATAACGCCTTTGGCGACAAGGTGCCATTGACATCCGAATCGATTCAAACATAAAACCAGGATCACTTAAAGGCGCCACATTGCTAAGTGAAGGAAGTGTGACTTGGGATGAAACTCGAGTTATATGATGATTTTTTAATATAAACCTTCAAAATGGCCTTCTTCATTAGAGCTAGACCGAAGAATAGTTTGATAAATCTTTATTGGTTTATTTTTTTTCAAATATTTTTATTAATGTAGTTAATTACACTTTAGAACAACGATAATTTCCCTTGCCATTCTAATTAAATAGTATAAATATTCAATAAAGAATTTTGTGGGGTAGGTCTACTTAGATTAAATTTTAATAACTGATTTTGGGAATTTTCGTATTTTAATTGAAGAGCTTTTATGATTTGTTTGTGCAATAATTATTTCGTGAATATAAAAGATATAAGAATACGTCAGTGATATTAATGAGTATGCAATAAAAGGAGTAACTGATATATTATCGGTAAAGAAAAGGTAAATAGTTCATAAACAAAGTAATAATAATAAAAAGTAAACGCGTTGTCGCAAAATATTACTTTCTTTATAGTTACAACATTAGCACCCTGGCCGAATTAATATATTTTATATTTCTTTTTAGATTGCTGGAAACTTCCATAGAAACCAAAAGTATTTTTACGGCTATTATGTATTTTTATTCGAACATAATTTGCCCACGTTACATCCAAGCTAAAACTCCTAATATATGTCTAAACGATAGCACCATAAAGTGACCAATAAAACAAAATTGTGGTAAGAATACGATAATAACAATAAATTATTTTTGTTAAAGAAAAATTACATTATTCGGTTTCCGACAAACGCTACGTTGATTATTGAATTTGCAACCAGCGGTGAGAATCTAAAATTTATTAAAAAAATAAAAACAATGGGTCGAGTTAATACAAATTACCTAGTAAAGTTTTTTAATTACCATTTAAAAATAAATGTGTGTTCAAAAGCATATACTTTTTCCATTTCCCGGCGAATATATGTTTGGAGAGCACAGGCAACAAGCACTTAATTATAGCCTTTCTTGAAATAATTGTACAGAAAACACAGCAAGTTCGAATTCAAATTTGGCATTCGGTTTGTTTGAAGAATGCTCTCTGCAATTATAATGTGGCGACTGAAGAAATCTATTTTTACCGGACAACTTAGCACAGATTTAATATAATATATTGATAAGCTAGCGGAGGATCATAATGAGATGAAAATAAACTACTTTTTTGAATTGAAACATTCTAATATAATATTGGCCCAAATCATTTTTCTAAAATTTAATCGGAAATGACGAAATCAGTTCACGGGAATTGGCACCTTTTATAGGAGGTTGTTCGTTGTTTGCAAATATTTTGAAAAGTATATAGCATTTACGAAGAAAAGGTTAAAAACAAAAACAAAGTTTCAAACAAAATAAATTGATTTTTTTTTAATTTTACCGGATATGACGAGTTTTGATAAAAAAATATTTGGCACTTCTATGCTCAGCACTTCTATGCTATTCGGAATCAAACTTCATACTTAACTTTTAAAACGTTAAAAAAAAATTATCTGTTGAAATTTATTAGAATGTTGAAAATTATAGTTGGTATTTAGCAATTACGATATGTAACATGCCTTGTTCGATTATGAATTAAGCTAAGTGATTTTGAACTAAGGAACTTTTTAACTATAAATACAAATAAGCAACAGGACTCGACCAATCCTAAATAAACATTATCCTGTACAAATTATTTATTTTATCATTTATCGAATTCTCACCATAATATTATTTTGTTTTTCATTTTATAGTGCAGAGTGCATTAGGGTTGTTCACCATTAATTGCTAAAGTGCAATAAACATTAAAACTCGATAGAAAATATGAAAAATTTATTTAGCATGGTTTGGGTGCAGATGTACTGCTCAAAAAGTGATAACGAAAAAATGCGACGAATTTAATATTTTAACACGTTTTTTTATTATATTGTGAATTATTTACTTTTCTGTATTTCCCAAATTCAAATGATAATAAATTACGGTTACTCCTTTTTATTGCCGTACTCGAACATTAATACTACTGACGTAAACTTATATCTTTTGCGTAATCACTTTTATACTTCATAATTATTTTACAAACAAGCCAAGCCATAAAAGCTCTTCAGTTTGAATTGGAAAATTCCCAAAATCAGTTTTGTGATGTAATTTATAGAAAGACCTGCGCCAAAATGTTATGTGAAGTTAGAGATTAGAACATCACGTGGACTTATTTTATTACTCACATCAATAAAGCTCTTGAAATAAACAATATCAATGAAGCTTTCAAAATCCACTTAAAATCCATAAAAATGTTAGGTTCAGAAATATTCATAACATTACAGATTGGTCAACTATTGTCGAGTACGCACTTTGTTTCTAAAGGGGTCGATAAACAAACGACTTAATAAATTATCATAGCAATAAAAGCCAATTATTACGAAACTTATAAATTCACTATAGAAATTTTAGATCGGCAATGTTACTGGCAGAGGTAACTGCAACTTTATGAAAATACAAAAACATAGGGGGTACATATGGTGTGTTATTATTAAATTCAACTCAACCATTCTAGTCCAACGAATTTTCCTTTTTTTCCCCTTTATTAATTACAACTGAGATTGTGCTCATCTAGCATTTTTTAAACAATTCTGATTTGTTAGGGTTAAACCCAATGGTTAGTCCCATAATTTAAACCTATTTAAAATACTAATTTTAATTTGGTAAGTTTACCAAATTAAAACGCCATTTTGGCGTTTGTTTCCTTAGTACATCCCCATAATTGAATACCGTAGGTCCATATCGGCTTCAGTATTTACCGAGCAGCTTGTTGTGAATTGTAAGCTCAGAGCCTCTACCTATGAGCCAATACATTTTTCTGAACTTATTGTTAAGTTCTTCTTTTTTCTGTTTGACATCCTATTTTCACTAGAGCTTGGCATCGAGGGTCATGCCAAGATATTTAGCTTTATTTGTATATGACATCGGTCGTGAGTTAATTTCTATCGGCGGATGGGAAGCCTTTTGATATGTAAAGTTAATATGCGTGGATTTCGTCTCATTAAGCTTGATTCTCCAACCCTTAGTCCATTTACAAACCGCATTGGAAACTTCTGGAGTTTGATCGTTGCACCAGCGACATTACTTCCAATCGCCATGATTGCTGTGTCATCTGCAAAGGTGGCTATGGTTCCTCCATTTGTAGTTGAAATATCCCTTGTATATAATTAATACAGGATTAGTCCTAAGACACTCCCCTGCGGGACACCGGCACAGATTCTCTTTAGTTGGGAGTATTCATGCTCATATTTCACACAAAAATGTCTATTGGATAAATAAGATCTTAGTATGGCCTAGAATTGCTTAGCAGATGCAGCTTGAATTCCAGCTCACTATGCCAGACTATATCGAATGCTTGGGCGACCTACAGAAATATGCTGGAACATACTTTTTTACGTTCTTTCAATAATGTTGGTGATTGTATGAACCTGTTCAATTGTGGAATGCTTTTCTCTTGATGTGGAGAAATTAGTTGTCGGTCCTCAATTATTGGTTTAAGTTTTTTTAGTAATAATTTTTCAAAGAGTTTTGACATAATTGGGAGCAATGTTTTTAGATTATACTATAGAAAGAACACCGACAGTAGTGTTATGAAGTATCAGTTTTGTAACGTTTTTGTTATTGTTTCGATATTTTTTTGGAATAGAGAAAGAAGAAAGCGGGATAACAACATTATAAATATCATAACATGTAATGGCGGTGTTAATTCTTACATAGGGCGGGGCAATTATTACATAGGGCACAAGAAAATCTGAATGATTCTACTTATTATTGAACGAATGCAATAATTATGCATATAAATGCTACAAATTTGTGTAATATTATTAAAATCAATTGTAAGGTTAATCAGAAAAAGGCAATTAAACAGTTAGTAAACACTATCAAAAAACTTACTTGTTAAACGAAATTTCCATTTTTTCTTTATAACTGTGTCTTTTCACACTTGAACACACTACACCTTGTCATTGTAATAAGATAGAGCACTTATTTATTCAATTATATTTTTTAAACTAAACAGTTTTCATTCAAGTTGACGTCACACAAAAAATACTTTAAAATGACGAAAATTTTCCATTTTTCACCTCTTCTGTGTTTCTCTATTTTATGCATATGTACCCATGCAGTTTTAGTACTTCAATTTTGGTTTGTGTTTTGTACTGAAATTTGTATTGGTGCGTTATCTGTAGAATAATCTAAGGAGCAATGAAATTGGCCTGTACGATTTTTTATCGTTAGGTGGTTTATCAGGTGGGTTGCTATCATGATTACTTCTGCTACTTTCCATTGCAACGGAACATATTTTAACCGAAAGCTTGCATTGATTATGTGTAATAGCTTATGAAATCCTTTATCTGGTAGAGCCTTGATTATTTGGCAAATAACAGTCATACCCTGGGGCTTTTTTAACATTCATGTTGCTTTTTACTTCTTCTTTTAATTCTTTGAGAGTTAATGGGCGTATACCAAAATCATCTAGCTTGTGGATTGACATTATATTTTCATTGGCCGTTTGTCTTGATGCTTCTCTTTAGGGCCTCTTGCCCAGGTTTCATCCTCCTTTTTTAAGTGGCGGCACTTGCATTTTGGGTCTTTTGAGTCCCTTCGTCGCTAACTAGATATCTGTTGTTTGGCTAACTAGATATCTGTTGTTTGAAGCATTTTTAACTTATTTTAGGAGAGATTCGAGACTATTACGTAAATTGTTAAGAATTTTGTTCTCCGGTGTTCTACTTATTTGCAAAGTTTTACGTGCTCGTTGTTTTTCTCTTACCAACTCCCTAACTTCCATTGGGTAGGACATGCTAATCTTCTTCTTATTTTGTATTTTATAATTTTCCTTCTGACTGAAGGAAGAAGAACGAGACTCTTAATCAATCCAATCATCAACCCTGGAATAATATTAAGGTAATTTACTTTAACAACGGGTTGACACTAAAGTCATACTTCGGTATTCTATGTCTCTACGAGCAAAGAGTATGTAATGTTATAAAGAGTAACGAAACAGAGAAAAGATGTTTATCAATTTTTATTTTTATATTACGACTGAGTCTTGTACCCATTTAGTAATTTACATTGCATAATAAAGTATTTTGATTAGTTTGCGTAATCAAGTGATTATTCCCAGTTTAAGTGAAAATTAAATTTCTCGCCACGGTAAGTCTACTGACTTCCTAGTCGCAATAAGTTCAGTGGTTTGGTTCTTTCCAGTCTTCTTGGTGGTGTGGTAGTCAGCATACAGCGTATGTTCAGATTTTCGTGCTGGTGCAGACGTTGTAGGTGTTTTGTTGCATGATGCTTAATTTGATCCGCGACAATCTCGATCTTTAGATCTCGATGGAGGTTGTCATTTCGAATGTACCACGGTGCATTAACAATACATCGCAGGATTTTATTTTGAACTGTTTGTATGATTTTGATATCTTCTTGGCACAACCCTAGAGTTGGCTTCTATATGTCCATACAGGTTTCAGGATATGTTTGTATAGCAGCAGTTTGTTATGGATCGCTAGTTCAGATTGTCTCCCTAAGAGCCAATGCATTTTTCTAAATTTTATGTTTAGTTCTTCTCTCTTCTTTTTTATGTGTTCCTTCCATCTAAGTTTAGCATCTTAAGTCATGCCGAGGTATTTAGCAGTGTTTGCATGCAGTACTACTATCTACTCAATTACATATCTGGATAGTAGCCTTCTGTAATTTACTAGTGGTGTCATTGGTGTTATTTGCTGTTGCAAGTATTGCGGTGTTTCGCTCAAGAGCCCTTGTGGTACTCCTTCTGTTATTCTTTTTAGTTGGGAGTATTCATTTTCATACTTCACTCGGAAGTGCCTCTCTGATATGTATAATTTTAAAATATGAAAACATTGCTCCGGAAGATCTCGATGGTTTGATTTCTAACCCCTGGTGCCATACTTTGTCGAATGCTTGCGCTACATCAAGGAATATAGTTGAGCATATTTGTTTGCTTTCTAGTGATTTCTCGATTACATCAGTAATTCAATGTACTTGTTCTATCGTAGAATGTTTTTCTCTAAATCCAAACTGATGTGAGGGGATAAGATTTCTTTCTTGGATAATTGGTATTAGTCTTTTCAAATAGTTTCGATAATGTTGGTAGCAGAGAAATTGGCCTATATGAAGCTTTATCATTCGGAGGTTTGTTCGGCTTAAGTATCATAATTACTTCTGAAACTTTCCATTGTCTCGGTACATATCTTAGTCGAAATGCTGCATTAATTATATGAACTAGTTTCCTCAACGCATTCTCCGAGAACATTTTTATTATCTGACCCGTTATAAGATCATATCCTGGAGCTTTATACGCATTCATTCTTGATTTCCCATTTTAGTTCTTTCAATGTTACAGGTGTAATTGTTATTTCATCCTGTTTATTTATCAGGGTGATGTTTTCCTCTTCTGTTTGTTTGGGGTAAGGTTGGAATGTTTCTTCAAAGTGATTTACAAACAAATCTGCTTTTTGTTTGGCATTTCGAGTCCAATTATCTTTATTTTTAATTGGAGGAACCTGAAGTTTGGGTTTTTTAAGATTCTTAGTTGCTTTCCATAATGAATAATCAGTATCTGATATGCCCAGTTAGAGAGAGTGCTGATGTATGGAGTGCTGAAGCTCGTTAATTTCAGTTTGCTCTCTTTCATAATAATTGTTTGGCTAAGTATCATAATAACTGATGAATGATCTGATGGTCATCATCAGATCTATTATCTCTCACTGTTCTCTATATGGATATAATTATCTGATACCCCTCTTATAATAAAGAAGGCTATAAGATCTGGAGTCTTACTGATATCCGTAGGCCGATAGGTTGGTGTACCGCCTGAGTGAAACTCGCATTTTAGTTGTTTGTCTGCTGTGAACAGTTCTTTTTCTTTAGCAGTCATTAACCGCGATCCCCAATAGGAATTTTATGCATTATAGTCCCCTCCAATTAAAAAGACACTTCCGAGTGTTTTGAGAAGATTAGTATAATCTACTTGTTTGAGATTGCATCTTGGAGGGCAGTATATTGCTGAGATACTACAAGTTTTAATATTGTTCGACTTTAAGTTCTTCGTTATGTTTTATATAATCTTTTGAGGATAGCTGATCCACCTCTAGCTTTGTTCTCTGGATGTAATGCATGGTAGCAATTATCTCCTTTTATTTTACAGAATGAAGTTTTGATGAAATGGCGTTCTGATATAAGACATATATCTATATTATGCATGTTTAAAAATATATCTAGTTCTTGAATGTGATGCAATTGCAAATTTGCATTCCAGGTTACAATTCGTAATGTTTTATTAATTTCTGTTTTTTATAATTCGATTTTATATAATTTATATTTTGATACACTCGATCAAGGTTTGATTCTGCTTCTTTATTGAAACTAGTTTGTGATTTCGTTTCTTCTAGTGTGTTCTGCAGACTCATTTCCTGCTAAATACGTCTTTTGTTGAGGTTCTCTAGATTTCTCAGTATGTCCTGTAAAACGAGATCCACTTTTAAATGTTTCTGCTCTGTTTGCCGAACTATTTGTGCATAAGGAACGTTTTCATTTACTCGCTCTCTTTGTATGTTAAAATTAGCAGTTGACGATTTAAGCTCCGTGGCTTTTCTTATAGATTGTAGATTTCTTGGTGTATCTGGTTTGCGTGATTTATCTCTCATTTGTTGTAGTTCTACTGCTACTTCACATCCTCTGTAGTTTGCTGGATAGTTTGCCTTCACAATTGATACACTTCGGTGTTGTATTTTAGGGAAGTGTGTAATCGTATCCTACGTGTTTTTCTGCACATTTAACACATCTTGCCTCACGATGGCAGCACTTTTGTGTATGATTATAATCTTGGCAGTTTTTACATTTAGGTATTAGACGAGTGACCTTGCTCGGTGTTTCTATTTTAACTCTGAGGTTGAGGATAGCTTTTTATAGCATATTATAGATATTTTCGATTTTTTCTTGGTTGTCGAAGGTTAGCATGAATAGCGAGAGACCTCTTCTCATGATTTCAACATTTCCGTCCCTGTTTTCTCGTCTCTCTTTTCTGATTATGTTGACTGCATCGATTATTTTCAGGCCTTTGTTTTGCGAGGACCTGAGATATTTTCATATTTTGAACAAGTTGGATGGAGACCTATTGCAATTACTTTAATTGACCGATCATTTTTACCCTCGTACTGGTGACCATCAGAATTCATTTTGTTAGCTAGAGCTTTATAGTCTTCAGTCTCTGTTGTGTTTATTTTCCAAATATTATTATTGAGCGATATTACCTTGTAGTCATTTCGTACTACTTCCTTCATCAGTTTCTTAATACGGCCGTGATTTGTTATTCCTAGAATATTGGTCGGGGTGGAACCTGTTTCTTCTTTTCTGGCTCATACACTTTTGATGCATTAGTTGCATTGGCGGTTTTAATGTGGGTTTGAATTTGCTCAACTTCTGGTGATGATTCAGCTTTCCTCTTGCTTGGGTTGGTTTCTTGTTTGCTCTCTTGGATTTCTGTAGTATTCAATTGGTTTCCCTTTCAAGCTCATCTACATCAGTGTGATATTCGTCTTGATCTGTGAGTACTTGAAATTGGTTGTTGATTAATGCTGAGTTTCCTGCGTTGTTATTTTTATTTACCACAGTAACGACACATCCTTTAGCATAAGGTTATCTTTCTTTAGCACGACAACTTCATTGTTCAGCTGCGCGATTAATTTCTCCGTTTGTTCAAATTTATTAATAGAAAACGATAAAAATTACGGTAAATAAAGTTGTGTGTGTATTGTTTAACCCATTTAAATTACATAACCCATGCATTTTTTGATGGATTTTTCCTTTGTTTCGTTATTCTTTATAACATTAGATACTCTTTGCTATGGGTAATACAACGGAAATGCATTAAATGAACGACGAAATTTAATTGACAAATAAATAAGTCTGTTGATTTTACCGTGAAGAGCAACTCGATATTACAGCAAATACGATAAGTAGGATTTTTCAACTAAAACTACGACTTAATAAATTCTTCCGAAGTTCTGAAAACTGACATACCTCTACTTTATTTTTCTTCGACTTCATCACGCGAACATCGATATTTCGTTTTATGTAACGACAAATATAGTAACGATCTAGAGGTGACAAAAAACGCAAATGATTAAAACGTAGGTAATAATTTAGGGATAGCAGAACCAACTCACCTTCATCTATCGTTTATAAATAAAACAAAATTATTTCTTTTTTCACAGAAATATGCACACTCGGTCCATATTTCCGGTTTAATAAAATTTTTCTTCATTTTATATTGTTCTTTCTTCCAATTTTTTCTTCATTTATAACATTTTCATATCTTCTTAACTATTTCTTCAATTATACAGTGTGTGTTGTGTTATGTGTGTGTGTGTTTGTTGTTAATTAATAAGTTCTTAATTTATCTTAACAATTTTTCCCGGATTTTATAAAGTACAAGAAATTTACATAAATTTTGATATAATAAAAAAACTAAAATAAACAGGTAGACAGATTAAAATTTTTTTAAGAAAGATATAAGACAAATAATAGTTTATGAAGAACAAATAATCTAGATAATTCTTTTTAAATATAAATTCTCATTTTAAACTTCATAATGATTTTTCTTGCGATTTATGATAAATTAATATTTATTGAGCTTTTAATATAATTATTAATTTATATATTTTTTAGGAAAAGGCACAAATACACCTTCAATATTTATATTTTTTTATTTATTATTTTGTGTTTAATGTGAAATAAACAAACAAAAAATATTTTTAAGGTTTTGAAAACTCGATGATTTAAAAAAAAAAATTATGATTGTGTTTTACACAAGAAAATTGTTTTTTTGTTATATATAATAATAAAAATATATATTTAATTTAATTATTTTTATAAAATGAAATTCGATAAAAATTTATTTTATAAAAATAATTAAACCAAAATAATCATAAATATAAATAAATATTAATATTTTTATTTATTTTTAATTAATTAAAAATATTAATAGTTTTTATGTGTTTTGTTTAAATTACATTTTTTGTTTACTTTAAACTATAATTTAAATATTATAATTATTTATTTAATTTTTTTTAAGATAATCCAAAAATCTTTAAAAATTTGATTTTATAAAGTGGTGAAATGTAAAAAAATAAATCCAAAATACAATAATGCTAAATTTTGAAGAAATTAAATTTATTATTTAAAAGAGAAACAATATCGTAATACAATTTTTGGATTAAATTTTTATTTATTTTTATTTTTTTTGTATTTTTTTATTCATTTTTATTTTTTTGTTTACATTACGAATTTTATTTTGCTGCTTCAATTACCACACAAAACTTAAAAATTGAAACTAAAAATTATGTTTTTAAGAGTTTTAAATTTTTTGTAAGAGGGGGACAGAAAATTACTATTTTATATTTACAAAACAAATACAGGACTATATTTTATGGGGATCGTGGATTAAAAAAAACCGAAAAATAATATTTTATTAGATACATTTACCTTTTTTTGTTAAAAATATATCCAAGATATTTTATGTTGTATGTTTGTGTGTGTGCTGAATATTTTCTTATATTATACATAAAATTTCGGGATTTAATTGATCAATTACCAATTCTGCGTGTGAACAAAAGTTAAATAAAAATCTTGGATTTTTTTGTTTTATATAGATTAAAACAACAAAAACGTAATTAGATGATAATTTTTTGATAAAAATTCCGCAATTTTATGTAGTCTTTGATGGCGATCTCATCTAATCACGTTTTTGCTAATTAAATTAAAATTAATAAGACAACAAAAATTAACTATTTTGTATTTTTAAATATTTCTTTGGTACGCTCCATAAAAACTATTTAGATGTCCAAATAAACAAAAAAAAGAAGAAAATATAGTGAAAATAATTAGAAAGGAAAAAAATTTAAGGATCGCGCACCAAAGACTACAAATTTTTAATTTTAATAAATTTTAATGAAGAAAACTCTAGACTATTATATTGCACTAATATTGTCCCGCTTTCAAAAATCAAAAACACGGAACCAGAGTTTTCTTAATTAAAGGAAAAACATTAATCATAATTGATGAGATAAATAGGCCATATAATATATTTACATTATACTTGATTTTTAATTTAATTAATTATTAATTTTTTTATTATATTTATATGCTTTCAAATTTATTAAAGAAATCTATATATAAAGGAGAAAACAACAAATCGGTGTATGCCGCCAACGACGCTTTCCGAGTAAGAGAAACAAAAAATTATTAAAATGATGCGTAGAGGACGCGGGATATGAAAGCGTACAAGCATCGCATACACACATATAATAAATAATAAAATTAGTAATCCAAAAATAATAAAAAAAAAAATTAACGGGTTAACGGGCGTGACACCATGGTTACATGTTTTAATATGGATGACGGATTTATACCAATATCGCCCGCATCATATTTAGGCAAAATTTTCGCATCATTTGTCCAATACTTACACGTAATAACAGTCGCCGTTACATCATACTGTTCACTTGTGTTAATCGAAAATTTCCCATGTACGAGCATATCATCGCCTAAATTTTGCGATGCTGAGTGTCTCCGTTTCCGATCGCCACGTTTCACTAAATTATTTATATTATTATCATTAAGTTGTATAGAATTGTCCATTACCATAGCCAAGAGTCCATTATTATTATTTTTTATATTATTAACATTATTTATTATATCGTTATTATGACAATATGCTGTTTCAAGATGATCCGGATAAAAATTATCATCACTATCGAATATACCATCGAAGCATGATTGGGCGGTAATTATTTCAAAACCTGCTGTTTTATTGCACCGATTCAAATTATGATATATATCCGAATCATAATCATCTTCGGTTTCATTTTGATTTTCGATAATTGATTTTAAATTTTTACAATTACCCCAATCTCCGATGTTGTTGTTATCGTATTTTTTCCAGAGTCCGCCAAATATTTCGTCGCCCGTGATATAATTATTATTATTATTATTGTTGTTAGGAATATCATTATTGTTATTATTATTTGAAAATATATTCTTGTAATTATACCATTCACTTTGTTTTTGTTGGCGCTCGTTTAACGCAATTTCCTCTAGAATGGTTTTACCTGCAATGAAAAAATACAATTTGTAAGTAATCTTAATATTTAGCACACATTTTATGTACACTTAAGTGCAAAAAAATCGCACATTGCTCAATTTTCCACAAAAGTTCAAAAATATCAAATATTTGTTTAATTTTTTTAATGCAGATTCAAAGTCTATTTCAATACCTATATCCCGTGCCTTTTTTGTATTTATACGTGCCATCAAACGGGGTAAACGTTTGAGGTACACGTTTTTATGAATTTGTCAGCATAAAAATTAGAGGTAAAAATCAATTGAACCCTTCCTTTCAACTCGTCCCATAAATGTTCGATGGGATTGAGATCCGGGCTTCGAGCTGGCCACTCCGTAACAGGCACATTCACCTCTTGAAGGTACTGGTATACTACACCAGCCGTATGCAGTCTCGTATTATCCTGCATAAACAGAAAATGTTCACCAATAAACCCGGCAAAAGGTACGACGTACTCCTCTAGGACTTCCTTAATGTACCGTTGACAATTAATTCCTCTTGATCGACAGCCAGTATTGGCTCGTGTGATGAATACAAAAATCTGTCTTCGCCTCTAATGATATGCCTCCCCAGAACATGCACGATCCACCGCCATACGAGACACGTTCTTCAATGAAACATTGTTCATATCGCTCTCCTTGTCTTCTGTATACTCTTCAGCATCCATCGGTGCCATATAACTATTCACTCGTCAGAAAACAGGACTGTTCTCCATTTTTCTTCTGTCCAATTCAAATGCTCTCGAGCGAACTCACGACGGGCTCGTCGGTTGGCTGCGGTCAATTTCGGCCCTTTTACTGGTCTGTGTGCAGTCAGATTAACTTCTCGAAGTCGTCTTCTAACTGTCCACCGACTGACTTCGACTTCACGAACTGCTTGGAGACGCCGTCCCAGTTGAACAGCATTCATACAGCGATTTCGCAACGAATTTGTTACAAGAAGCGGTCATCACGCTGTATTGTAGCACGAGCTCGGCCAAATCCTTGTGAATCTGTGAATCTTTATTTCTGTATAATATTACAACTAATCATATGGATTATCTAGTAATGGTTTTATTAGTTTAGTAGTCGATTCTTGTAGAATGAAACCTATCGGTTCATCCCAGCTCTGCCAGCCGTTTGATTTAAGCGGCTCGAGGGAATCACTAATTCTGAAACATGACCCTTGCAAATTTTTGTATTTCATCGCCGACATATTCCACGTTTAAGTCTCGATGGACATTATCATTCTGTAGTTTTCCTTGCGCAGCCCCAAAGATGAATACCATACGTCCAGATAGGTTTTAGGATTTGTTTATATAATAACTGGGGTTGTCTGTTCGGAGTTTCTTCCAATAAGCCAGTGCATTTTTCTTGATTTTAAATTCAGTTCTTGCCTTTTCTTTTTAACATGCGCTTTCCACCTGAGTTTAGAGTCTAGCGTCATTGCCGAGGTACTTAGCATTATCAGAATATGGAATTTGTTGCGAATTCAATCTAATTTAATATATTCTAATTTACTATTTGTAAAGTTGATATGTGTTGATTTCGATTCGTTAAGTGTTATTCTCTTTTTTTTATCAGTTGTTCACTATATTAACAGCATTTTGTAGTTTCCTTGTGGACTCAACAATACTAGCATCGGGGGTCATAACAGCTGTGTCGTCAGCAAACGTTCCTATTCTAATTTCTTCTATGTTTGGCACATCATTTGTATACAGGAGGTATACTGCAGGGTCTAGAACACTGCCTTGATGAACCCCTGCCAATATTTTCTTTAGTTTTGAGTATTCCCCTTCCTGTCTCACCCGGAAGTAACGGTAGTTGATGTAAGACATTAGCAATTCAGCAGTAAATGTTTTGGCAAACCTCGCTGGAGCTTAAATTCTAGACCACGGTACTAAACCTTATCAAATGCTTGGGCTACGTCTAAGAATATTGCTGAACATACTTCTTTTTTTTCAGCGCCTCCTCAATTGTATCAGTAATCGTATATACCTGTTCTATCGTTGAGTGCCTTTCTAAAAACCCAAATTGATGTGTTGGTATAAGATTTCTACTCTCTATAATTGGCTTTAATCTCTTGAGAAACAGTCTCTCGAAAATCTTTGATGTTGTTGTTAACAAAGAAATAGACCTATACGATTTTGTCGTTTAGTAATTTATTAGGCTATGAGATCATTACGATTTCCGCTACATTCTACTGTCTAGGAACATAACATAGTCTAAAGATTATGTACTGTAGTATCCTTCGTGCTTTTTCTGGTAGAGCTTTGATTATTAGCCCCGTTATCAAGTCGTATCCAGGAGCTTTTTTATCTTTGAGGTTTTTTCACTTCTTGTTTTATTTCTTTCAGAATAACTGGTAGCACAGATGCCTCGTTTACTTTTTTTGTATTTTTTTAAAAGAAAGTATTAATTGATTAATGGATTTAATGTCCGTTTAAGGTCAATTAATACCCTCTTTTCATTCATACCACCTGCACATTACATTGCAAGCTCCTCTGCACACTGACATGTACGGTGGGACGGCGCTGAATTCTGCACTCCAACAGAGGGTCTTAGATCTGTTTATTAACATGACCGATCGTAATCGATGACAAAAATTCGCTTTGCAGCCTGCCTCTGGTGGGATTCGAACCCAGTACCTCCCGGTCCAAGAGCCGAAGCTTTAACCACTGCGCCACTTGTACTTTGCTTATAGGTGTTAGATATTCATTATCCGCTTGTCCAGTTGGTGGTTTGAAGGTATTTTCTAGGTGTTCAGCAAACAGATCAGCAGCCCTATTCCTGAAAACGATACGAAAACGAAAGTATAAGATTCCTATTCAATTTTAAATAAGAATCGTACAAATCTGATTCAATTCAAATATGAATTTTGCATCTTTGCATCAGGAATAGGGAGGCAGATTTTTGCTTTTCGCTGCGAGCCCAAGTTCCATCAACCATTCTAATGGGTGACACTTGCATTTTGGGCCCGATGGGTTGACAGTAGATTGCTGATATACTATAGCTCTTGTTATTTTTGGTTTCAATAGATACACTAGTTACTTGCATAGCTTCCTCCTCTATTTTCATTTCTTCGTGGTGTTTTATATTATCCTTAATAAAGATTGCTATCCCGCCTCTCTTTCTGCTGGATGTGCACTGGTATTCACGTATTTTGGCATACGAGGTTCTGGTAAAATGACTTTCTGAGATTAGGCATATATTATTTTTTTGTGCTTAAAAATACTTCTAATTCTGAAATGCGTTGCGCCAGGTCATTTGCATTACAGGTAGCAATTCTTAAATAGTGTGTCATTATTTGTTTGTATGAACTAGAATGAAAGTATGTAGTCAATAACTAAGAAACCTTAAAATAGTCAATAACTGCTCTAGTTTTACTTGACGCGTCCGTTATTCATTAAATTGGCTCATCGGTGTATTTTCCAGTGTTCATAGTCGCTGTTCTTGTTTTTTCAGTAACTCGCCCATATATTCTAGTCTTTGGTCCTGCTCAGCCAGATGTGAATTGATAGCGTTTAGCTACTGAAGTACTTCTTGCTAGGACATGGGTTTCCTAACTCGGGGCGTTCTTGATATCGATAGCTTATTGCGAATAGGGCGTAAGTCACATTTTGTAAATTTTATTTTAGAGAGAAAAAACTTTATATTTAAGTTAAAATACTGTTTAAATCGTGATGAATGATGACGTTTTAAAAAAGACGGTCTCTTTTTTTATTTCGTTATTGACTGTAAACGCCGTATTATACTATGTAAAGTAACTTTATCTGTCGTTTAATCGAAAAGACACAACTTCTGAAAAAATGATGTTACGCCCTATTCGCAATAAGCCATCGATATATTCGTTCTGCTTAGCCATTTGTGCATATGTTATGCCTTCTCTTACTTTGGCGCTATTTAGGGGGATTTGTTTTGGGTAGGATTGCATCCTAGGTTGAGAACTCTTACTTGTTTGATTTCTCTTGTTGTCTCTTATTCTTTACAGCTCTTTCGTTACCTCGAATCCTCTGTAATTTGCTGGGTGATGATTACAGTATTTGCGTGTGGTTATACGCCTGACAGTTGTAGCATTGTGGCATTCTACTAAGGTTCTTGTTTAATGTCTCAATCTTAACTTTCATATTAACGATTGCTTTAACATGAAAAGGAGGAGGCCAACTTTGGTTGTTCCTAATTCACCGTTCGCGTTTAATATGTTCACAGAGTTTAGAATTTTGAATCCTTTCTGGCTAAGTTCCTCAATTATTTGAGCATGTATGATGTAGCCCTCTGGCCATGACTTTAATTGGTTGATCTGTTGATGTTTTGAGCGGTGATTGCATTTGATAACATTCTGTAGGTTTCTGGGTCAAGTGCATTCACTTTCTAAACGTTATTATTCAGTGCAGTGACTTTATATTTATCGCTTGGAACTAGCTTCACTATTTTTTTAATTGTTTCGTATTCACTAACATTAAGTATGTTGATGGGTGGAGGTGGTATCTCTTTATGTATTGGTTGATTTTCCTGCATTTCCCCTTGGTTGATTACGTTGGATGTATTAACTGGTTGCAGTGGTCTCTCTTAAGAAAATATTTAACAAGATATTTCAGCACACTGTGAAACTCAATAGAAAAAATGATTTTTGATTCATTGCTATTGTAGCTGGTGGGTAAAAATCACATCTTTTAATATGTTTTTGGGCCGATGTGTGATTTAAGAAAACGGCCACCTCCTATGACATTCGTAACGGTCCCAGATAAAAAAAAAATTAATAAATGATAATTGTGTTTAGTGGTTTTATTTCACATTGTCCACACCTCTCGTATTTTAAGGCTATATTTTAGTGGGGTCTGTCTTCGCTATATGTGCTCAATGTAAGCTAACTCAAAAATTTACAGATCAAATTACGCTATTCTATCTCAGAAAGCCTTTTATCTCAAAATGATAAAAGCGACTTGATAGAAAACTAAAAATTTTCTTTATTGGGGAACTTCTATTCCGCATTCAAATTTGCTACAACAAAATTAAATTAATCGAATTAACCTCCAGTTAGGAATTATAAAAAATCTGAAGACATCTCGAAAATTCGGGTATTTCGAGTATCATGCGGTTTCGCTAAGTACTTGCAAATCCCAAACATGTTAAAAACCGAAATGTATCTACCTACTATTTTTTGAAATTTCCACTACAATTCTAACTAATAATCTTGAACACAAATTTAAAAATTTCAAATCTGCTCTATATTAAAAATATATCGCTTACCTTGACTTGGGCCCAGTATTTGCGTTATGGATTTCGCTGTTTCCGGTTTCAATAGATCAGATATCAATTTATTTATATTACAGTACATCTCTTCGTCTTCATCATCATCATAATTTTTATTATCAATTGATAAGTCATTATTATTATTATTGTTGTTGCTATTGTGATGAAGATGATGAATTTCGTCGACTTCATCATTTGGGTCATCAATCACATCATCATCACAATGTTCAATTAAGATTCTACTATTGTAATTATCAACATTATGATTATGAACACCAATTATAACATTATCATCATCAATATCCTCATCAACATCGTCGTCGGCACCTGCATCGTCATTCCAATCGGTTCCAATAAATAAGTTTTGCATATACTTCAAATCGGACATGATCTCATCCCCATCTGCGGAGAGTTCGTCCTTGAGCAAACGATTAGCGGGCATTGATTTTGTATCATTATTGCAACTGGCACAATGCCCCCAGAGTGTATGATTTGAATGATTGTTGTTCGCGCAGCTATTCTTAATTTTATTCAGTGACCAATTTATGATCTCATCATTGGCCAAAGGATGCACCGCACAAATCGGATTATTATTGTTGTTATCATCGTCTCGGATAATGTCGTGCGCATTTACCTCATCATCCAAATCATACTTTTGCTCGTAGCATATGCAATAATTTAAAATACGCGTTTGTTCCCTCTGGAGTTCCATTTCGATATCATCGAAAATTGCTTTATTTGCGATACGAGAGCGACGATAACTTTGTTCACCACCAATCACCCGATTTATTGGTTCCAAAAATGTATCCGCCTGGTATAATGGCGTTTCATCCGTTTGGCAACACTTTTCGATCTGCCGGACACAATATTTAAGCGAGAAATTATCGTGCCCGGGGCCCCGCTTTAAATTCCGCTTTGTATCCAAAAAATTTACATTCTCCGCCTGAAATTTATACTCAACATACTTTTCCGATTCGAAATAGAGCCCGCCCGATTCGGATCGTGAATATTTCACCTCGTCGACGGTACACGGTATATCAAATGTAAAACCATCGACATAGGTTTGCTTTATCGGACGGAAATGGGTTCGGTCCGATATTAGTAGATTTTCATCATCGGGGATTGCATTTTCCTGAACATATCGCTTTTTATTTGTATCCAAACTATTGCGATATTGGCGGTCATAATAATTATAAAAGTTGGTCGTTTTTGGATACACTTTTTGAAAGCCGCCAGTTTCTGAGTGATTCGCCAGGGTTACCTTATTGAAAGATTTTTTATTTTTAATCGATTCATCCGCAATTTTATCCGGGGTTGGAAGCGATTTATAATCAAACGAATGGTGATGAGAATCAATCGGATTTAACGAATTGGTTTGATTTGCATTCGAAACAAATGAATCCTCATACGAACAATCGGACCATTTGCTAAAATTTTCTATGGCAAAATTTTGACCGCCCAAATGCTGGGTCAAATTCTCATTTTTATTACTCGCGGTTATTTTACCCCACAAATCGATCGCAAAAATTCCACTACTTGCCGTGGCAGGCTCGCCACCTCCTTCATTTGTGTCCGGATTATTAGACCAGATGGAACTTTGTAAATTAGTTCCAGATTCAATAAAATCGTGCTTCTTGGCCAATAAATCAATCGGACAATCATTTGCTGAAGAGAAGGCGGATGGTTTATATTGATGTTTGTAGTAATTCGACCAGAATAGATTTAAATCATTGCGATTTGCATACATTGATTGGATTTCTTTAGTAGCGGTTGTCCGCGGTTCCTTATCATCCCATAAAGCTTCAACACTGCTGTTAAATTTGGCTTCAAATAGTGCAAAATTCTCACTATCTGAATTATCAATCGATTCGTTAGATATTTCACGCTCATATAGGCGACGCGGTTCTTGTAAGTTGTTGTTATCCCCGAGTTCGCAGAATGATGCGTACGTATCAGGTGTTGCGGTGTTATGATCGGTTGGTGAAAGCAGTTCAACTTCTTCGGATGGTCGATCAAATTCATCATCGTGGCTACTATACTGGCTACATGCGTTATTTTCAGAGAAGCATCGATTCCTTTTATTTTGTTTTAAGATAAAATCGCGTATAAGGTCATGTCCCATCTCCCAAGTTCCCTCGAAATTTGTATCCCACAGTGATGATGATTTTTCCATTGATGATGAATCATGTTTGCCCGAAGTGATTATTTTGCGCCCAAAAGATTTATTTCCGCCATGAGACGGATGATGAAGTAATGCAGTTGTTGTATTGTGATGATTATTTCGACGGCGCTTCTGCTTTCGTTTAACCCCAGCTACTGTATTGCTTCCGGCATTCATGTTATTGGTACTGGCACTGATAGATTTGCTAGTCCCGCCAATGCCAGATAAATTTTTGCTACCAGATTTTGTAGATCCGGAGGGCCATGTAAGAGGCATTTTGCTTGAATCTCGATTGTTATCTTCCTTGGATAGGGATGGAAATGCACGATAATATTTTTTACGCGGATCTTCCGGTTTTGGCATATGGGACTCTTCGGGAGCTCGATAATTTTCTTGTTCAGTCTCCAAGCTGGTTTGCTGCTTTTCAATTTCACGTAATTTTTCACACAATTCATCAACTAAATTTTCAACTTCCGTTTTCTAAATTAAAAAGAGATAAAACAATATCATTACATTGTAATGAAAAAATAATAAAGGCAAAACTTACAAGTTGATCAGAAGCAGTCACATCCATTAAACTTTCAACAGCCGCAAAACGTTTTAAAGTTTCTGCTTCGTTTTGTGTTAAATGTCGATGACCAACACCCGACGCATTTTTATTGCGACCCGAACCTTTTAATTTTATTTGGGCTGGTATATCAGCCAAATCTAATGCATTTATTTGTAATGGTTTATGAAGTAATGATAACAAAAGTCTTGAATAAACGAGTGGTGCATCAACACCAAGCCTTTCTAAACGTGACACTAACCAATCAGATATAGCGTTCACGGCTCGAGCAGATACAAGCTGGGGATACTTCATGCCTATTTGACACAAATATTTAATGGAAAATTAGTTTTTCCTCTTGACCCGAGTTTCAAAGTTATATTTATTTATTTACCTTTTTGTTTAATAAAAATGTCATTCGAATAATGATGATGTTAATGATGTAGTTGTTATTGTTGTTGCCGGTGTTAGAATATTATATGAAGTAACGCGCCTAATAAAACGGCGGTAACAACCACCTGGGCGGTGTTTTAATAAATTTTCGCATTTATTCATTTTTCACCAAAACGTAGACTCTTAAAACGTGTTGGTTTATTATTTGTAACATTTTTGTATTTTACGTACAAACACTTTGAGAAATAACAAGTCTCGAGAAAAATTTTGCGTGGCTTATTAAAATTTTGCCGCAAATTTATAAAACTTTTTAAGTTTTTAAAAAATTTAACAAAAAAAATCGTATCGTTTAAAAAATAATAACAGTAATGATAATAAATATAGAATTGGGCCTTTTAGAGTTCCGTGTAAGGTTGATTTGTGTGATTGAGAGGTATTGGAATTTCTATTCTTGTTCCAACATATTTAATGATTGGTTTGTGTTTTTAGTGAGTTGCTTTTAGAAATAGGTGTCTTGCTTGGTTTCTTGTATTTAAAAATTATCTGATGAAATAACTTATCAAAAACTATTTATGTTTCCATTATTATAAATCTGAAAAGATCAGAAGAAAATAAAATAAAATTAGAAAAGAGTGAAAAGTGAAATTTGTTTTGTTAAATAAATAAACCAATTATCAGTTTTAGTTTTGTTGACTAACATTCCATTCCGGGTTAAGCGACAAGCCAAATGTTACATTTCAGCATATTAGTCATGTAATATAAAATAGAAATTCTAAAATAGACCTTACACGAGATGATACCAAATACACAACACAACACGACACATTCTAATATACAACTGATTCGGACAACGCATAAAATATTTAGTCATAATAATTGTTATCTCTCAAAATACCTAAAAATAAAAATCAGAATTCTTTGAATTCCAAACGTAATCAGGTTGTATGCCCTACCACGCTCATTATTTTTTACGGAATTTACAATATATATTTCAACTATTCTATATAGATATATGCAACAGATGATGGTGATGAGTTTGGAAAAATATTGTGATGGACATGTAATAAGAAAATTATATTTAGGTTAAAACCAGACGACAATGGGGAGGTGGGATTGGCATAAATTGCGATATGATTTTTTCCGCGCATGTGTAGCAGACAAACTCCAAACCCTACATCGAAAGTTGTAAAATCGTAAAATTTTATTTAGCATCCTCACAATGAAAAACCTTCACTGGACAACGAGAATGTGCATCACCGTTGTGGTAAATGGCGGAGCGATGCGATATTATTTCATTATTGATTTTTGGTTACAGATAGGATAGAATAATAATTACATATTTGTAAAATAGAACATCGTTTATTGATTTTGTTGCCAAAATGTTTTTTATGTTGGAAAGCATCGCGCCGAATCAATATTTATACAGTTTGTAGAAATTATAATACGAACAATGGCAATGGAAAATGAAATTTGTACTAATTTCTATGTATTCCGTAAATTTCCCCAAACCAAAACCGAATTAATAGAATTTTGTGAAAAACATTATTGACGGAGAAGAGGAAAAGTAATACCATTACTCAAAATTTATTAGTTTTTAAATTAATTTGTGACACGGGAGTATAATCAAGTTTATGATTAGCAAATATTTTTTCCAATTCCATTTTTTCCTGAGAAGCTAGAAGAGAGCTAAGAACAGAGTATCAATAAATATTAAATATAACAAAATTTCCATAGCCCCAGATGTCAACACTTTCACTAATTTTCAATTTCATCAAAGACATCCTGACAACTATAAATAACAACCCAAAAGTAACGAAAAATTTAGATAAATTAGAAAAAGGTTGCTTATTCCCAAGCCAGTTGTATCCCAATGTATTTATTGCAGAGTATAATCGAGCGATAATGTTTTTTTTTAATTCTGCGTGAAATTCAAAGATAGGACAAAATGTCGAAAATCAATTTCAGCAGTCAAAATGTCGAAAATCCAAGAAACAAAACCTGTACGAACATTGGCTAGCATTATTAATTATTTCATTATATAATCAAAATAAATAATCAACAATAAAATTCTATTTAACACATGTTATAGTCGTTGTAAGAATGTCGAAAATTAAACGATCCGTAACAATGAATTTGGATCTTAGAGCGACCATTTTCTTGAAAGCAAAAATTATCAGCAACCGAATATTTTTTTCCCAATTTTGTCGGAAAGTGCGCGTAAATTTGGGTAAAGAACAAAATGTCGAAAATAAATTCCAATAGCCCAAACGCCGAAAATCCAAAAAATACGCGTATTGTGGCGTTTCGATGAAAATGTCATCCAGTAAAGACCAAACCAACAATGATTAACAAATTGTTATAAATAGCTTTATTTCTTGAAGACGAGAACGACTTCAAAATATAAACCGATCAGGATCAATGAGTGTCAAGAAGAAATTCAAATATTGGACACATACATAAGTTAAAGTAAAGTAGTTGTCAAAATAAGTTAAAGTAAAGTAGTTGATAGCAATATCGAAAAATGTTTTCCGATAATAAAAAATATTACTATTATTAAATTACAAATTACTAATTATTCCAGGCGTGTACATGTTGCACATAAGAAAATTCCAAAATTCTTCTTTGTCAACTTTTAGTTTATCGAAATTAAAATCCCGAATTACAAAGAGAAATAATTATTAGGGCTAGTAATTAGCGTTTTTTTTTTTTTTTTTTTTTTTTAATAAACAAGATATTAATATATGGACAATGGGTTTAATGTCCTTTTAACACGTTGAATGCCACGCTAATTTTATATGGCGTCTGGCCAAAACTAATTTCTCAGTATGTGTTGCATATTTTGATGAAATATTATTTATAACATAACAGTTAATTTTTGTAATCATTCGTTACGCATGTAATGCACTGAGGTCACCGGTGACCCCCACGGCGCCGAAAGGCACTGTTATTAAAAGCATTAATAATTTACTCGAATTATGTGTTTCTAATAATCTTCGCTTCGCCGGTCACCGGTGATCCCAGTGGCGCTCCGAACAAACTCAGTGCCGGTCACTGGTGACCCCCATGGCATTCAATGTGTTAAGGTCTATTACTACCCCCTTTTCATTCACACACACCCATCCATTCGCCTCCTACTCAAAACTACCACCTGCACAATTCAAGCTCCATGGTTAACTGTACACTAACCTTCTGTCTAGGTTATATTACCTAAAAGCTATGGAATTGATTTATTCGACTTTGAACATTCTGTGAGTCATTCATTATTAAAAAAGTGGATTGCAGGATTTCGTCATGGCAATCAATCTTGAGGACGATCCACGTCTAGGTGCAGTAAAATAATTGAAGACGAAGAACTTAAAGTTTTATTGAATGATGGGAAAAATACAGAAGGAAGGAAAGTGGGTTCCTTATAAACTGACCGAAGAAAACAAAAAATGTAAGAGTTGACATCTGCATGAATTTGCTTTCTCGATACAAAATAAAGAATGTTTTGCCCAAAATCATTACCGGTGATGAAAAGTAGATTTTGTACGATAATCCTAAATGTAGAAAATCATGGGTTGATCCAGGCCAGCCATCAACATCAGTTACAAAAATGAATATTCATGCCAAAAAATGGTAAATGTTACTGTGCCTGGTGGGATTGGAAAGGATTCATTTACTACGAGTTTCTGGAACCGGGTCTAATTGTTACAGCTGAACGTTACAAGACCCAATTGATTTAATTAAGTGATGATGGAGGAAAAAAGACCATTTACGGGCAAAGGAAGGCGGAGGATGATATGGCTACATGACAACGCTTATCCACTTACAGCAAAATCAACCCCCATGCGGCGCATTCTCCAGACTTGGCTCCTTCTGATTACCACTTATTCAGATCGATGTTATCATATTTGAACGGCCAGGTTCACGAAAGTTGAAGATGTGCAAAAATAGTTCAATGACTATTTTGCTTCGAAACCATCAATTTTCTACTTGATAAATGGCCAAAGACCATAGATAGAATCTTTGTAACAATTATATTTTTAGTAAAATTGAATTTGACCAAAAAAAGAGTTTCTACTTGCACCCCTAATATGTTAGATAAGTCAAATTCGGCAAATGGTTGTAATATCGAAAAAAGTTTAATCCGAAACGTTTTCAATTATGAATTAATGATTACACAGAAGGTACACATTGTAGCTACTTTCAAAACCAAAACATCGAAAATCCAAAATGTCGAAAAAAACATACTAATCGGGTCATTATTACACTTTCACGGAAAAACACATTTGAACAAATTTGTTAATTACAATTTGATAACACTCGCATAAGAACCTAATCGCGTAACTATTTGCACTTGTGTTTCGAATTGCAAGGTCATTGAATTTCTAAGTTATCGTTAATTTTTTCGTTTTTCGTATGTTTACGTACACGGAAATTAATTTTATCAAGTTTGCAAACATACACACGTCTCGAAACGTACGAAATTATCATTGTAACCGCAGAAACCGCAAAACAGTCGGGGTTAAAAATGCGCACCCCGAAATTATATGGACAGCACACACTACTAAAATAGTTTTTTTTATCTAATTACATGAGAATCGTCGACCAATAATAAATCAGATAACGCGCCTACAAAATAGTGTATAAACCACATTTTATCGAATCGTTTTTATCGTGCAGCAATCGTTGCGGTTGGTTGTTAACTAAATTAGGCACGAAATATCGATTATGCATTTTTTATTTTTCCTATTACGTAGATGTATAGCTAAATTGCTTACTATTTTACACTGTCTATGATTTTGTTATTCGCGTTTCTCTCGTAAATACAATTGATATTGAAACATACATAAAATGCATATAATTAGAATATTCCGTGAAAAATTACGTTGAGGTCATAAACAAGTGAGATTAAAAAGAAAGTATGTACACGTATTTTTCATATATATGTAAATATTAGTTATGCGTGTGCATATACTGTAAACAATACGTATACAATACGATTATATAGTATTATAGTATTTAGCAAGGCCGTTAATAGTAGAAGGTCAAAAATAAGTAGTTTTTGTTTATGGTGAGATAAAAAAAATTGCTAATATTTGTTATGAGACGCCATTTTCAAATTACGTTTTTCGCTTTAAATACACATTAATTTCTATTTACTATTAAGTAGCTACATTACAACTACTGATTATAGTATTGACCTATATTCCGTAAGTCTCACACTCCGCAGCTAAAATATTTTACGTCTTAATTACTTGTCTGATTGTAAAGTAATAAATGTGACTCAAACTTTTCCCTAGTTGTTTTTGTTGTTGAAGAAGTCAGTCGCCTTTCTGTGTATACATACGTATGCACAACACTAATAATAAATGTTTTTTGAACTTTGGCGTAGCATGCAGTAATTCTTTGTTCCAATTCAAAAAAAAAAAAAATTTACAAATTGTGCATTTGTATTAGGGATGATTATCATTTCTGGAAATTTTCGATATGATTTTGAAACAATCGATAAAATGTTCGACTAATCTATTTTGAGAATTATGAAGTTCATATCGGGGGTATAAATAATAAACTAGTCGCGCGCCACACAGACAGAGGAATCACACAACAAAAGCTTATTGTAGTCGTGCGGGGAAATAATTATAGTGGGGAAGGTCATTTACGTTTATTTGAGTTTAATTTTAGATTTACACTGCAATAGGTTTTGCTTGTTGTGAAATATACGAGTATATACTACATAATTCCAGACGCTATAGAAGAATATTTTTTTGTTCGTACGTTACACAAATACGTCGACCGTCCCACCTCCTCCACTTCCTTTTCGTATATAGAAATAAAACATACAAAACTGCTGTTGTGTTGCTATTTTTTTAACAAAAACTTCGATTGCCAATGTCACAGACTATTCGAGATAGTGGTGTACACAATACACAGAAAATTACATCACACACTTACAATATGAAAATGATGGCATATATAGATAATTTATTAGGTTATGGATAGTGCACAAAAGAGAACCTAATCGATTGTGTTTGCTTATTATTCAAGGAAGCCACAAGTACATGGTCATTAGACGATGTAATATTAGGTGACTTCATCAATTTGATTTATAGTGAACTCAGTTTAGCCAGGGCAAACCTATTTTTTAATTGCTTTTTATATAGGGAATACGGGTTTTAGTAATTAATGAATTATCACAATAGAACTGTCAAGTTGACACGTGAGAAATTTCTAGGAAGCTTCAGTCAATTTTTTGGATGTATTTTAACATTATTATTGACTAAACTAAATAGGTGTTAGATCTTACTATTCTGCGGAAGATGTCAGTTTTCAAAATATATATCGTTATGATATTAAATATTACAATGAACAAACCAAATGGTAGTTTTTCACTTGTATTGTTCTCGTGCACCGAGAAGTTGTGCACCTATTTTTATTTATATTATAATAGTTAATTAATTAATTGCACTTTTACTAAGCACATTGCAAAAAAAACACATATGCGCGGAATTAAATACCGCTCGAACCGTTATATTAACACTCACGCGTTAGGGTCACCAGTTACTACGTAGGGGTCACCAGTTATAGTAAGGATAGCGGGTTTTATTATTTAACTATTACACTCACTACTTCTATTATAATAAACTACAGGTAACCCTCCAAGAACACGGTATTTGAAGAATAAATAAAACGTGGCGTTTTTCTTATTTTCTTTTTTATAGTCTTGAACAACACGGTTTTAAAGAACAAAGAACGAATTAATCGTGTTCTTGGAGGGTTTCCTGTATTTATTTAATTTCTATTTATTTATCTTTAAATATAATTTTAATCATTATAAAACATTGGTTTATTTGTTTAAAAATATTTGTTGGGTGTGAACGACTGTTTGCGACACTTCACTTTTTGTTGTGAGACTGTGTCTTGTGCACTTCCAAACACGACTGTTTTTCATGGCTTTTACTTATTGCTTGGTGGAACACTTGGTGGATATCGAGATTCGCGAACAAATGTAGGTGGCGAAATAGCTCTATTCAGCAAAACGAGATATCCCGCTTTATCAAGCGGCGCGGTATATAAATATTTTTGTAACTTTTGTAACTCCGTCGTGTTTATTTAGAAAAATAAATTTGGCATAGTCACCACAAATATTGTACATCTAATAAGTTTTTATATCAATAATCTGGCAACAGTCAATTTTAAGTTTTACATCCAAGTCACATTTGGGGTTTATAAAATTATAGTTCAAGAGGAACGTCACACTAAAGTGATCAATAAAATTATGTAAATTATCTACCTTACACAAATAAGAACCAAAGATCGTGGAAATCAGTGTCTGAGCCTATTTGAAATAGCGAAACATGAAAAGAAATATTGCTTTTTCCATTAGCATTTTTTAAAGTCAAAACGTAACATACATGTTAAATTACAGCGATTATTCACCCATAGTCCCAATAATATTTCAACTTATTTAGTCAAGCAGCTAGGCGACACACGTGTACAAGCAGCATATTCGTAACGAATACTTTGTTAGGTGTGCTTTTGCAATACAATGAGAATTAGACAAAATTATTGGAGTTCTTGAAATTCTGACATCAGGAGTAATATTTTAAAACTAGACGAAACGACGATCAAATTTGGAATAAATATAATCATTTAATTAAAATTTCCATTTGCATTCTGCTCTTAAACATCATTCGACGGGCATCTCTCGATCTAAATGCACATCTTTAAATACTGTACCACCTGTGCGGCAAGTTTGACCTAGTCCGAGCTTTTAGTACAATCTAAACCACGATTTAACGCAAGAATATCATTAATAATCCAAACTACTTTAAAGATAGCTAGAGATGCATAAAACATGATCTTTATTGCAAATATCTTCAAAAATAGGGATTGTGTCAAACACACAAAACTTAACTTCTGGACCTGGTATCACTTTTTTGTTAATTGCACAATAGTAGACTTAGCAACATTATATGTTCTGGGTAAATTTGTAACACTTGCTCATTTACGAAAAAAATTCAATAATTCAATAATTTCAGATTTTCCTTTAGTGTTAAAACTGTTGATTTTTTACCAGTTTTTTTTACTGTTGATAAACACACTAGGTTATCGCACAAAGTACTTTCTGTTTCTGCTGTACTTTCAACTTTACTCGATTCAAATTATGAAAAAAGAATAAATTGAGAATTCCCGAATCGCATTTTGAACTTAACTCGGTTCAATAAAAAGGGCAAGTTGGGAATCCCCGCATTGCATTTACAACTTTACTTGATTCAAATTATGCAAAAATAATCAATTGAGAATTCCCGAATCATGCGAGGACTTATAAGCATGCGAGAGTATCTAAAATTTAATTCACGTTATCGAGCTTGTTGCCGGCCCGGTGGCAAAATGGTCAGCATGCTTGCTCCAATGACTGGATGCCCCAGGTTCGATTCTCGGTGGTGACAAGGAAAACATTTCACGGCTAGTTTAGGATCAATGAAATAATCACTCATTACCCGAAATGACAATATGATTATGAAACCTCATTTGAGGCGGTTAAATCCCTTGATGAGCCTGAGAGAGAGAGAGAGAGAGCTTTCTAATTGTTCACGTTACCGAGTAGTATATGTAATTAAAAATTGTTCACGTTACCCGGAGTTCATTGTATGCGGCGTTAAAGTTATCGCGAGCCTACTGTATCTACGTGTCATTTAAGGGATGCAAACGTCTGATGCGAGTTATAGTGACATAGTACAAAACTTTTTATAGCCTAAATTAGTCTACCTGGACAATATATGGTTTCAACGCAACGTCAGTAACTAATTGCGAACGATATACTCTATTTATCTCCCGAAACAAGTTCGAATGATCGCCAAGATCTTGCCATTTGACAGCATTGAACTTATTTTTCTAGCCTTAGGCAAATATCGAATGTGAAAAATAGTCTATACCATTAACCTGAGGCGATTGCAGATCTAAATGATAAACGCGTTCTATGTTTCAAGAGGAGTCGCATTATGAACTTGGCCGATATTGCGCTTCGTACACAAAATATTGAATAGAATTAAAAAAAAAAATGGAGTCTTATTTGAATCGACCTATACATTGTCCAAGCCTATTAAACAGGATTGAAGATTGGTTCTGATAATTTTTATAAAATTTTAAGCGGGATTTTGGTCGCAACAATTATTGCACGCCGCCGCCCCGGTGGCAAAGTGATCAGCATGCTTGTTCCAGCGACCGGATGTCCTGGGTTCGCTCCCGGTGTTCACAAGGAAAACATTTCACGGCTGGTTTAGAAGATCGATGAATTAATCACTCATTATCCGAAATGAAAATATGATTATGAAACCTCATTTGAGGCGGCCAAACCCCTTGATGGGATATAGTGCCAGAGAGAGAGAGAGAGAGAAATTATTGCACGCCGAAGCTTTCCGGCCAAAAAAAAACCATTCGAAAGCCGCAGTTTCCAATTTTTGCAGATTCGATTTTTTACATGGGACTCTAAGGGGTATTTTACTAATATGGTTTTCGATTTTTTTCAATATATAGCTTAGTTAAATAGGAAACAAAATTCATGTCTTTTCCGGTGGAAATCAGTACATCGAAAATGGCAGTTTTCAAGTAAAGTGTAGAGATTTCGAATAGTGGTGACATTGATCGAAATTACTTTTAATTGAAATTTTTCACTTAGCAACAAATGCTCTACGATGGAAAGCAACCATAAGTTGATAGATTTGTGCAAAATTTGAAATATAATGGTTGGGAGGAAAATTTATGTTTATAGCTTTTACGTGATCAATCCACTAGTAGCCCATCATTCCACTTAATATTAATGTATTTTAGCTTTGTCTAACGAATTAACAATGTAATTGTTTCCTATGTTTTTTCCTAATTCCCTCTAATAAAGATCTAGTTTAGTCGTTGCAGGTGAACTCTAACACCCCGATTACGCTAGTCGTGTCGTTTCAAGTGACTCTTTTAATATGAAACCATAGTCGCCTCCCTTGTCAACATATCTAATACGTTTATTATCGTAGTCACTTCAAACCACAATCGCAACCACACTTCAAAATTTCACACGACTTGAAATGATAGTTTTTAATTGTTTTTTCGTCTCAAACTTATTGGCATAGCAACTGGCTAATTTTCCATCCAAATACCAAATTTTTACTGTCACTTGAAACGACAAGCGACTCGACTAGCGTAATCCGGGTGTAAGATTAATAGCTATACTTGGATTATACCAATAAACCACAGTGGAAGTTCTACCAGTCGATTTAATGTTATCTGTTTATATTTGACATCATTCCTTTACACCTTAAGACCATTGTAATCTATATTTTATCCGGAAGTTTATAACATAATATGGATCTCTTCAAAACATAAACCCTTAATTTGGATCAAATTTTTCAGACCTCTAATATTTAATACACTAAACCGAATCAAACACAATTTCAAAACGACATTTAAATTATTTACTGACGAAGCAAAACTGTTAAATACGCCACTTTATTATCAAGAAATGAATTTAACAAATAAAAACTAAAATTATTAAACATTATGTTGAATATTTGAACTTGAACCAAAAACAAGATAACAAAGTAATTAAGTACAAACATTGAAAATCCATGACGCAAATAAACCCTAATAATTTTGAATTTTAAACTTATAGATGGCAAATGTGTAAGAATCACGACAATCAGTTTCGAACGGATGAGATTACCGCCCCAGGACAAGTTACTGTGGTCTGCCGTACCTAATATGCGCTCTGTCACTATCAGCCTTATTAATGCAGGCCATGTATGTATGGCCTCGTATTAAGGAATGACCTACACTAGAGAAAAAATACTATTCCAAACCTTAAAAACGCAAGTTTACTCAGAAAAAGTCTGTTTTCAATCATATCAAATGCTTTTTGAATATCGATAAGAAGCAGCCACTCAACTCATATTGCAATTATACATGAACATTAACATTAATTATCACACGAATGCCATTAAAGCAAGTTCATTGATACTATCGGGTGTTTTTGAGGCCTGATAGAACGTGAAATTGTAAAAAATAAAACAAAAAATTAAATTTTTATAAAAATATACTCTGACAGATCTCAGTATACTCTGGCAAACCATCATGAATAGACTCACGTTTGAACAACGCTACGATTTTGGCCTAAAGGGTTTCTTAATAAACAAAATTGCCGCATATGAAGAGACCGCACAAGAGACCCTACACACTCAGTTACATCCAGAAAAATGCACCGTTTGGTGCGGTTTACGCGCTGGTGGTATCATTGGACCTTATTTCTTCAAAAATGAGGCCGGGAATCGCGTTACGCTGAATGGAGATCATTACCACACCATGCTCAATTTTTTTTTGTTTGAAAATATGGATGACATTGATCCGGACGAGACGTGGTTTCAACAGGATGGCGCTACGTGCCATACGGCGACCGAGATTTGAGTTGTTGATTGAGAAGTTGATTTCGAGTAATGGACCTGTCAATTGGCCTCCAAGGTCGTGCGATTTGACACCTCTCGATTATTTCCTGTGGGGCTACGTGAAGTCACTGGTTTACGCTGATAAACCAGCAACAATTGACGCCTTGGATGCTTGCATTGTTCGTGACATACGGCTAGCAGTGCAATGTATTGATCTTTCGAATAAAAAAAAAATTTTGATTAAAATTTAATTTTCTGTGTTATTTTTTACAATTTCAAGTTCTACCGGACTTAAAAAAACAGCCTATATTTCAATCACTTTTAGTAGAACCGAAAGAATTTCATAATTTTTAAAGATTATCATTTTTTTTTTAATTTTAGAGTTATAGATGGCAAATGTGTAAGAATCTCAACAATCAGTTTCGAACGGATCAGATTATTGATTTGAAAAAATCAGTCTACTCTCATCAAGTCGTGACGACTGATGTTTGTTTACATTGGAATATTGTCTATGTATATATACCATGTAAGTATTTACTACTAGCGAATTACTGCGTAGCGTACGAAATTCGATTTTCACATTCTCCTTCATCCTCACATCTATATTCTATTCTCACAACTTAACTTTTCGTATTTACGATTTTTTTTATATATTTTACTTTGGTTTGTTACCGATTGTAATGGTGTTTTTCAGATTGTGTTTTTGATTAGACCAACAGACCAATATACGGAACAATCACAAAAACACCATTAAAATCGGAAACAACCGTTCGAAACTGATCTCATCCGTTCAAAACTGATTGTTGTTAAGATTCTTACACACATTTGCCATCTATAAGTCTAAAATTGAAATTTTTCTGCGATCCAGCGTTAACGGAAAGAAAATATGGGGTGGTTGGGAAGTTGATTGTGTATAAGTAGGTGTCGATTATCATAGTTATTGTCACACAGATAGTGACGCAAATGAAAGAATTTCCTACAATTGTGTATTTAATTCGGGAGTGCTGAAAATAGACCTATTTACGGGTTATCATTTTACTTGAAGATAGGAACAGCTACCACAGTTTTTAGAATGTCAGGTGAAACAAGACAACCTTGTCCCTTATTAAAAACTTTGCTGCAATTTGTAGTGTAACTTGCAAATTGTGTACCTTATAAGTGGACATCAAATAGTCGGTGTTACTGACTGGGGAAATGCTAGGCCGCTCACTATGGTACATTTCAAAACAGGATGTAACAAAATATGAGGCCAAACCATTCCACCATTTTTAGTATCAAAACAGAAAATGGTTCGAAGCGGGATCGACTAAAGAGGATTCACAAAACCACAGAGACAATTGTACAACGATGGATTATTAGCATATTATCAATTAGAGATTTGCCTTCAGTTAAAATAAATATGTATAAAATAACTTTGATAGAAGATTGACTTTAAGCTTAAAGTAATATTTTTCTACATTTGACAGTTGCAGATAATATTACAATATAAATCTCGACCTTTAAAAAGAACTATGTACTGTTTTGTGAAGTACTGTCTTATTCGGACATGTTCCATACCATATACGTTACTGTACTATGTACTCGTACTCTTTCGTGATATACTGTTTCGTGACATCCTGTTTTAGCACATATAGATTTCTTTCATATTTTATCAATATAGATTTCTTTTAAGACACATAAAATGTGATACATAGTTGTTTTATCATCGACTATCGAAGCTAACCTGCCGATAGTTATTTGGCTAAAACAATTATTGGAAGACAGGTTGTATGAAATAAAACTCAAGTACATATTGTTTTACAAATTAAAGTTACACATACATTTCTCACTTATAGGATGCTTACTCTCATAATAAGGATGATCAACTGAATTATAGATAAGTTCGACATTTTTTTGTCATGACTGTAGCGTCATAGAGACGGGTGGTTTTGATTGAAGTTTGTATGTAAAAAAATCAAAGTTTTTAATTTAATATTCTTCTTTTCAGAAATAATGTTAGCCCTTTGCACTCGTATGTAAATTATTTTAATTCATTTACCTAAAAATAATACAAGTTGACACCCAACAACTTTGAAAATAAATCGAGTGCAAAGGGTTAATCATTTTAAACATCAAAAAGCTTTCCGTGATTCTTATATGAAAGATGATTTCAATCATTTCATATAAGAATCACGGATAGCGTGAATGATGAAAAAATCTGGGCGACCGCTCTACTACTCATCTAGGTGGCATTAGGTGATCTCAGCTCTACCATGCATATGCACTTTGAAATGCCATTAAATGATATTAATTCCACAATCAAACCGTTCTAGCGATTAGTGAAGGCCATCTCTGAGATTCATGTAATTTGCCATAAGTTATAATAATACCGACCAAACGGCACGGTGGTTAAAGCTTTGGCGTTTGTATGAGGTTCGAATCCCGATAAAATCGAATCTCGATAAGGGCAGGAAGCACAAGTGATTTTTCATCATCTGATTACGATGGGTGATGAAAATGAATACAATTATGATCCCCTGTCGAAGTACAGAATTCATGGGCTGACCGACCTTCCGTCAATTTGCAGATCATTACTGTAGGCTGGCTTCTATACAATGTGCAGATGGTTCTACGTAAATCGAACCTAAAGCCGTACGTTCTCGATTTGGCAGGCAAACTACGTCCCAGAACAGATTGCAAAGAATAAAACAAAAACAACACACTTGTATATTCGGGTATTGTTGAATAGAAAATTGTATTAGCAATTATAGCGGTGTTACCGGGTTTTTAACGATTTAAATAATAACACTCACTATTTTATTTTAGTATATAAACTATTAATTTAATATTTATTTGTTTAACACAGACTTCACTCTTTATTTTAAGACCGTGTCTCTTTAACTTCTAAAATCCGACTAATTTTTCGTTTCCGTGTAATTATTTGAGTTCTCGATATTTTTATCGATCGTCGATAAATATAGTCGCGGAATTAATTTGTAGGTGGCGAAATAGTTCTATTCAGCAAAACGACCAATCCTTCGTAATTAGGTGGCGCGATGTATAAATAGTTTTGCTACGAGGAGTGCCACGAAGTGAAAATGATTTTGAGATGCTCACAATAAATTCGGGATACAATCGGAATTGAACCACTTGAGTGAATTGAGCATCCTACACTGAATTATTTACTATTCAACACACACCTCTGATGTAAAATTGATAATTTTAAAATAAAACAATAGTTTGGAATAGGTTAGGCGTTTACGTAAACAGTAAACTAATCAAAACATTAAGTATCAACTCTAATGGCGTATTTTAATCTGAGCTAAATTCGAACGACACACAAATCCTATATTTTACAAAAACAATAATAAATTCGATGAAAACTAAAAAAAAACGAACAAGTTTAAATATTACAGAATAAAATAGATCAGCTGCTAATAATCGTTGAGCATTTCACGGAAAACAATAAAATAAGCATGCGAATGACGTCATACTATATTTATCTGTCAACATCACGTTGATTTCGAATGAGATTTCAATCAACATACATTTAAAATTATATATAAAATGCACTTTGAACTTGACATAAAAATCTAAAACTAAACCATCGTCACTAGCATTACACAGATAAAACTATTTATTTAGTGATTCAAATCGCTTTTATGTTATAATTACAATAAAATATAAATAACGTACACACACAACAACAAAATAAAATTATATAAGTGCATTGAATAATGAAACATCGCAATTTTTCAGCAATACACCGTCACACATAATAAAAACTATTGGTTGCACTTTATGTATAAATTTTAATCGCGATAATTTTCGCTGTTGAATACTTCTTTGGAAGAGTTTTTAAAAAGAACCAACTTGCCTTTTATTATTATAAAGTTTTTTTTTTGTTATTTTTAAACAGGCAGAGATAAACATAAATGTACATATAAAAGTTTTAACAATTAAAAGCATAAAATAACTTCCTCAAAACTATTGTTTTCTTTCTTCGCGCATTTCTTTATTTGTACAAATAAAATCAAAAAGTGAAAACATAAACCGTAATAACAAACAAAACTATTTAATAACTAATTGAAATTCAAAACTGTATAAAAGCAAATGTTGAATAGGTTTATCACAAAACTATTTTAAAAATGTTTTATTTTTTTTTTTATAGGTAATATAAATCACAATACACTAAAGTGACACATGTCATCTTTGGTGTTTCTTCTAACAATAATAAAAATAATACACATATACAAAAAACGATAATCAATACCAGTAAAAAAAAAAAAACAACACAGCATCGTCAAGGATGAATATTGTGTGCACAAAGAAAAAAACTGTATATACGTGTATATATAAGAATACATACGTACTAATACATTGCAAAATACAATTACCGTAACAACACCAACTTTTTATTTTATATCTCATGAATCATACACACAAAGGAGTTTTCGCGAAAATTGCATTGTTTAACCATTTTTACACTACTATCACATGATTTCCACACATTCACGGTTAATTCATAAAAATCAATCGTTTGATAAAAAATAATAATAAAATTGTAATTTAAAAAACTAAGCGCACTATCCTACTGTCATCGTGTTTACACGAAATGAGAAAATATATTTGTCAAAAAAAAAAAAAAAAATAAAAACAAAAATCACATAACGGAGAAAGTAGAGCAAAAAAAAAAAAAAAGCAAAACAAAATTATGGTATACAACAACAAATTAACTATAAATAGAGGGCTGTCTCATTCTAGCACATGGTTAATTCTATTTAAATCAGCAGAATAGATTTTTCATTCCTATAAAAAAATATTTCATCATCCATTTAAATTAGGTGTTTGAAACCTTTTATGATTTGAGATATATGTGGGGAGTATATTTATATTAAACCACAATCTTAAACGATTCTTTTAAATAGTTTATTACGAAAAGAGTTATTTGTATTTGTTATTTCAATCGTTTTATCAGAAACGTCTATAAAACTATAACCCCTGTAAATTTACATTTTTAATGGTGTACAAATCGTATCGGCTCGCTCACGCATATAAATGCGCGAACAAGAAAAAACGAAACACAACACAAAATAAAAAAAAAAATTTAAACAAATAATTAAGAAGTCAATACACTCAAACAATCTAACAAAACCCCAGACATTACGTTTTAAATTTTCCTTCCGAAGAAAATAAATTCATAACAAGAAAAAAATCTGTTTTCGTGGAGAAATAAAAACGTAAATCTTTGTTTTCCAAATAATATTTGAATAAACAAAAATGTACATTAATTTTCATTAAAATACAAAATAAAGAGCGCGCACAATAAAATATTTGTCTCGTACAATAACCTTGCCGTCTCTTTACACTTTACTACCTCACTAAATATACGAAAAAAAAAAACAATCACATCAAAGAAAATACTGCATGAAACATTTTAAAAACACATCGAACATAATATTTTTCTAATATTTACCATTTTTTTATAATTAAAAATGATTTGAAAATATATCGGAACACAAATTAACTAGGATATTACTTAAAAATAAAATTTGATGTGCATCGATTGCGCCATCATCGTCACCATAATAAAATATATAATTCACTCACTCGCACTATACATAACACACTGAAACTGAATGAATTTTTTTTTTTTTTACCTTTGAGTAGTTTTAAGTTATGATTTTGATGTTTCAAACTTTTTGTTTTTTCAGATATTTTTGATTTGATAAACGGTGTTGTTTTGAAATTAAAAACTAAAATAAAGATCCCGCGATATTTATTTTACAGTTTCAAGTTGTACTGAACCTTTTTTTAAGTTTTTTTTCTATTTTATTTTTTATTTAAAAAAATAAAATCGCGACACAAAAAAAAACATGGCAGCTTTGAGCCAAAAAAAAAAGAAAATTTTATTTGATTTTATATTTATGGTAGAAGTTTATAGTAGGTATTGTCCGATTTAAATTTTGTTTTGCTTTTATATAGCGCAAAAATGTACTAGATTGTGTATTTTAAAAATTATTCGTTATTTTATGATGCGTGTCCATGGGTTCGTCACGTAAATATAATTTAAATATTCAATTTTATTGTTTAAGAATACGTACCTGAATTTAAAGGTGTTTAACCGTATGAATCATTGTTTTATATTGCTATAAATAATAAAGGTAATAATAATAAAAGGAAATTGGATACTCTGTGATAGGGCGGCGGTGACACTGCTATTACCGTTCTGAAAATATTTATTTTGATATTTTGGAATGACGAGTGAGCCTTATTACTTTACTTGGTAATATAAATCAGTTTTCTTGTGCGACGGTTGAACCAATAAATGTTTTGTGTGGGATAGAACATCAATATTGGAAAGCGAGTGCACTGCATCAGGAGATTTTACGTCAGCGCCAACTATTTAACTACAACATCAACAAAATCACATCAACTAACTAAGCCTGTTTCAGAAGTTAAGATGAGTGCTTGAAACAACATCATACATATATACAATACAAGAAGTAGCAGGCTGCTTTAATAAATGTCGACATCCTCTAGAAAAATATCTAATTTAGATTCCAATGTGTAGGTGCCCTATTAATTACTCGACTATTTTTTGATTCATTACGAAGAATTTAATACCTTGCCAGAGAGGATACATAAATAACTAGAGTATTTGCTTAACGTCTTCTACTTCAGATCTGTCTCTGCATTGACATTGATTGGTTTTATTTTAGATCTCTGTAGGTAGGCTATGATAGGCCATGCGAGTTGAATTATTTCCACGTTTAAGTTGTCATGTCCTGTCAGCCAAACAACAACAGGCAAATAAAGCAAAAACGGAAGAAAGCAAACCGGCAAATATTGGCAAAGCTACAAACTCCCATAGTTAGCGGTGCTAATGCTGAATAATATTTCTTTGATGCCTCTTATCAAGAGAATCATGACCAAGGCGACTTATAGTCTCTGATTCTTTAATTCTCTCTTAACTGAACCAAGCCCAGGGAAATTTCTATGAAGCACCGTTCCTTGGAGGGAATTTTTATTGAAAATGTTAAACTCTTACCCCTCGAGGTCGCTTAGATAAAACCAATATACAAAATTTTTCTTTATTGAATTACTAGAAAAAAATCGACTTTTTAGTGTTTTGGATTGGTCGAAATGATTACGTGTAACGCTAACATAAATTTGAACTTTTTACAGAAGTGAGTTATGTCGTAGTTTTGCCCACCATAATTAAAAAGTTTTATCTTTTTCTAAAACCCCTAAATAAAATATTAAATTTGAGCCAACACTTCCAAAAGCGAGTTTATTCCATTGAGTTGTGTAATTATTCCGACCATGTTCAGTTGGTTCTTGCTCATCCAATAATCAGTTTTGCCCACCCCCAAAAAGCCAAGTACATAAAACCAAAATTTCTACTTAAACTTTTGTGTTAAGTTTTAAGAATTTTTGTGAATCACTATTAACCTGTTGTAACTTATTGCTAAATTTTGGTCATTAGATGGTGTTTTGTCCACCCATATAAAGCGTAGCGTGATATGAAAATTAATAGTGTGTACGAGCAGCCTTATAATTTAACTGAAAAGTTTACGGGGTGGCAAAACTAATTATTGAGTAGGCAAAATTTGTGGAAATTTTAATATTTCTTATCATTCAGGGAGTGAACAAAGATAATTTTTGGGTGGACAAACTTCAGCAACAGTAAAAAAAAATTCAAAACATAACACATTTATTAAAATTGATATTTGAAGGGTGCCTTACACAACATTCTAATATATAATTTAACTACAAAAATTCTCTGGCAGTTTTAAAATTTTATAAGGACACTTCTATAAATTCGCTTTTGAAGTTAACTTCGCACACTTGAGTTCACTCAAATTTTTGATTAAATTTTAATTTGTAATGAGAAATTAAATTTTTTTTTGGCGGAATTTGATGGTACATCTTTCGTTAAGACTGACAGTCTATAGGTTTCGAATGTCAGGAGTCGGCTGCAATGGATCATGATTGCCTCAAATTTGTTTAGGGGCTCCCCTGGCCGGGCGTCATGTTCCACAATAGATCTAAATCATTTCTCAATAAATTGGGACGAGACTTTGATTATCTGATCTAAATGAGAATCTACACCGGCTTTGGGATAACAATATTATTAATAATTTTTATATAACAAATTTTATTTATCTTTATATATATATTTAATGACAACCACAACTTTTCACAACCATATTTTTATATTTTTTTAAATTAATGTTTGCTTCATCCAAAAAATATAAAACGGATATTGCACCAAGTTTTGTTGGGGCACAACACGGCTTAGGTACCTAGAATTACACAAAATAAATGTCAAAATTACAATATATATATATTTTACCATGTACTCACTTTATTTGGGCTCATTAAATGGACTAGAGTTTGTACAATGGCATGATTGGTCGGATTTGTTACCCCATTCAATGGAAAATTACATTCTCCACTGCAGTAGGAGGCATGAAATCCGCTCGGCGCGATAATCCATTCCTGTGAAATATTTCATTGACTCTTATTTATAAAACTAGGTCATTATTGAAAACCCATAACCAAGTGTATTTTATATTTATTTAGCAAGCAGATGGATAAAAATATTTACAATGAAAAATGACCATTTTGGTGTTAATATTTATAGTAGGTATTCTTAAGCTCCAGTAGAATAATGTTAGAGAACCCTTCTTCGATTTGCAATTAAAATATATTTTTTTTTATGTACACAACATTCAATTTATTATAAAAAATATATGAATTATGATTAAATTAATTAAATTAATGGCAGCCACAACTTTTAACAACCATATTCCGGTATTTTTGTAAATTAACGATTGTCTCGTCGATATAGTATAATACTGAGATGGCGCCTAATTTTGTTGGGGCGCAACATGGTTTTGGTACCTAGAAATGATATACATAGCAGAGTGAATATATTATTACAGCTGCGCACATACGACTGCTGTACTAACTTTATTTGGGCTCATTAGATGCACCAACGTTTGCACGATGGCATGATTCGTTGGGTTTGTAACGCCGTTCAGTGGGAAATTGCAATCGCCACTACAGTAGTATGCATGAAATCCGCTCGGCGCTATAATCCATTCCTGTCAAAAAATAAATAAATGTTTGTGCTTTTTTGTTTTGTGTCTGAGAATCAGACGACCGTCACCCTCAGCAGTCAGCATTATTTTATTATTATTATTATATATAGGGATGAGATATGCCTTAATGCGATTATTCAAAAATTATTTAAAATACTTACATGCCATTTAAGATCTTGAAAGCTAACGTACAAAGTTTGAATTTGACAACTTTTTCGTGTTTCGGGACGAAAAGCGTCTGGCACATGATGATGACGTTCCGTTTTTTTCTTTTTTTTAATTACTTGGGCGCTTCGCTTCGTTCGCGTTAAATGATGTGACTGAATTATTTGCTGGCCGTGAAAAAATCCCACCATAAACGGTTGATATTCATCATCCCCTTTTGTATTTACTAAACCAATACTTTCGAGTTTTACCTCATGGTCTGGTTTATCGAGAGCATGTGCACTCAAATATAAACCTTTATTTGAATTTTTATCGTGTACCCATTTTTCGAGCGCGCCCGTTACATTAAGTTCTATCCAACCGTGATAATCGGACGACGTATTCTTGGACGCTAATATTTCCAATTCCTTTTGCCCCTCCAAATTTATGATCGAGTACACGGTGATCGTAAAATCTTTTTGCGCATCTTGCCACTTACCAAGCGTAGGATTTTGATAGATTCGTAATTCGGCCATCATTAGTGTTGCGTCACTCGTCACGTTTGCAACGTCAAACCATAATCGGCGTCCTCGTTCGTGACGCACCTCTGATACATGATGATCTTAACAAAAAAAATTAAAAAAAAAAAAAAAACAAAAGTAAAACACACATTAAGAATAATATAAATTGTTATGTTCAAAACCTATTCTAAGAAATTCTTCTTAATCACGTTATAATTTACAAATTATCTTAATTTTCTTTTATTCGGGTATTCAAACAGATATTTTTTGTTTGTTTAAAACAAAACAATACCTCAAGACCAGAGGTAGAACTTCTTTGTAGACTACCTGGAGAAATATTTTTTTTTATATTTCTGTTGAATTTCCGGTTTTATTTCTAGATACCTTAAAAATCTTATCTTATTGGTTTTTAATTGATTGGTTGGAATTCTAAAGGGAAATTATGGGTGGTCCAGGCCTCCAGGGATTTGTTATGATGCGTAATTGTGAACGTATTTTATTAGCAGCGTGGTTTAGTTTAGTGGTCAGTTTGTCTAAACATTTTTCTAATTATGGAATGTTATTTTGAAATTTAAAAAAGTATTTGGGTAAGAATACGTTCTTAAATATATAGACCAATACCGATTGTTTTAGAGTCGAATATCGTTATTCACACGTCATGCATATTCGTGCTCTTCAGGTTGCAGCAAGGTTACGATCAATAAAACATCGTTTTCTGTAAAGACAATCAACAAGTTCCACGGAACCGTCGACTACTACAATTCTCAATAAACTTTCTTGTCTGTGGCCCTATTCTGGTTTTCCCGGGGAATTTGGAATTTCGAAAATATTTTGCTGTAATTTCAATTTGCCTTTGCCTAGATTGTGTACATTTGCTGCAGTGTATAATTGGCTGTGCGGAAAATGGGAACTCTGATGGAAATCAGTAATGCTACTTTAATTAAATTTAAATCAAGTATACGATCTTGAACGATGGTGCTTGGGCTAGTGACTATAGCGGAAAGTCTACATACAATCTGGACATCTGGTGGTTTAAGCCAATAGAGCAAAGATTTTTTTCCTGGGTTGTTTGGTTTTGGATGCGAGAGATCTTAGTAACAAATAATTTATGGAGACTTCATTGCTCGTTATTGAGATGCACAGCACGCAAACAAATAGAAGCGACCTAGCACTACTACTGGAGGTCTTTTCTAAGTCATTGTTGTTCTGTGCAATACCAGAAACTTACATATACATTTAACTTTATCTGTTTTAGAATCTACAGGTTCTTACTCCGTTATACGAACCTAATAGGCCTCGCTAATCTACCGCCAAAGTAACATAGGCAGCATATCAAAGCATGTAAACTTCTAATGCCTTAAAGAATGTCAACCGTGCAGCATCCGCAGGTCTACGCGACTCCCAACATGGAAGAAAAACCAACTCTTCGTCCATCCAACAAAAAATATACAGGGGAAGCACGGTACACTGAAGGTAGTCGCTCTGTGAGGATGTCAAGGAAACTTGTCAGCAGACGACTACATCTGAATACCATCGATGCGGATAATTTATAACACCATTCACGATGAACGAACTAATGTTCGCCTTTAGGAGATTTTTTTAGTTTCCTAATAACAAAGAAACAGGAAAACATACCTAATGTCGCAAAAAAGGCGCGATCGAAGAGTAGTAGTATACAATGAGCAGTATACAAAATAGTAGTCTGTCATTGAAGAAGCCGGGGGATTAAGCTATGTATGACGGGGACTATTAGCTGGAGTTGTAACATCTATACCTTTTTATGTGTCCCCAATACTGACAATGGAATTGGAGATGTTGTACTAGAGTAGCCGTAGAGAAACTCTACAAGCCTTAATTTTACGAGTTAACAACACAAGAATGTTGAGAGAGAATATTCTGTCTAGATCGTAACAGCGACGGAAGAATTAGCCCTCTGGATAAACAGCCAAGCATGGAGAGAATGATTTGTACCTGATGCAGCTTTTATCAGGTCATGGGTACTTTTGATCGTAGCATCTCCAAAAGCAAGGGGCGCTGTTTCAAATTTTGCAGCAAAAACCATTAAGGAGTTGTGGCGGCTGGAACACTATAACGTTGTAAAATGATAGTTTTACACTATTTGCCGTAGACAATTGGCGAAACACACTTACACTTAATAAACACATTTTATTAAACACTTGTTTTTTATTTCGCAAAAATTAGATTTTTGAATATTTTAATTAAAAAATTTGTTCAAAAAGTTTAAAAAATCACTCGATTGATTTCGACTTGTTAGGACATCAGGAGTATCTACTGATTTGTAAAAGTAAAAATTTTGTTGTATATAGTAGAAAAAAGCAAAAAATAAATAAAAGAAGAAGGGACAAAAAATAGGCAATAAAATTAATCTATTGATCGTCCCAGCCAACTGTTAGTCATGCGGAAAAATTAATAAAAAAAGGGAGAAATCCATTTCTCACCAATTACAGACCCCGCCCTTTTCTATTCTCACGTTCGTAATAATTTGACTAATACGTGCACTTCAATATACCTTGAATTTTGTTACTCAGGAGATGACTAATCGCCTACCTGCTATCCTCCTCCTCCTTTTTTATTAATTTCCCCGTATGACTAACAGCTGGTTGGGATGATCAATAGATTAATTTTATTGCCTATTTTTTGTCCCGCCTTCTTTTATTTATTTTTTGCTTTTTTCTACTATCTATAACAAAATTTTTACTTTTACAAATTAGTAGATACTCCTGATGATGACCTAACAAGTCGAAATCGATCGAAATTTAATATTTGCGAAATAAAAAACAAGTGTTTAAAATAAAATGTGTTTATTAAGTGTTGTAAAGATTTTAGCAGTAAGGGATTCGCAGTGCTGTAGTGAGTGAAGCCGTGTTAGCGCCGTTGTTTCCCTGGTGAAGATCCACCTCCTTTAAGAAACCTCACCTTATTTTGGAATTTGGAAAATAAAGAAACACAATATATAACCAATCAAAATAGCTCTTCTGTACTACGATTTGGTCTTCGTAGTACAGAAGAACTATTTTGCAGACGAAAGTATCATTTTACAGACGTTTTTATTGAAAGTGTTTTCCAGTAGTATTCAAAATATTCATAATCGTTAATCAACAACAGTAAATAAAGTCAGACCAGAAGCCTGATTGTCTAGCGTGTAAGAAGTTACTAGAATTTTTAACATCATATCATACAAATTTTGAAGCACGAAAAGCCGGAGCTACTGCAAGATATGAACAGCTTTTTAGTAAGTACTCAGACAGTTCATTTACGTTTTAGCAAAATCATTAAATGTTGCAAAGTAGAAGCAAGTGAATGTCGCAACACAAGTTTGCAACATGGACTAAAGACCAGGAACCCGCAACAGAACCAGTAATGCTAATGCTGTTTTATTGAGTGCAATCTCTGCACAGATGGACACCCTTTTCTCTAATACTCAAAATTCATAATATCAATCATCAGGAACAACCCTCTGATGGAACTAAGGCGCCAAGGAAAAAAGGAACACAACTAAGAACAATGTAAAAACAACTACAATGGACAATAGCACGATCAAAGTTGGCCCGTGTGCACCAAAATATAACCAAGTAGGGAGCCTGCAAGGCTCTAACAAAGCGCAACAAAATTTGGTTGTAGAAGGAACCGGAAAAGAAAGCAAAATGAAATACTCGAATGGACTAAAAAAATTACAGAACGTTCTAGAACAGAGATCTTACGAGAAATCACACGTGGCATGATACACTCTTTAATCACAATCCCCTTCTATAGGGCTTAGGGTGACCGTAACTTAGTGTACGCAAATTGGGGTCAGATGGAAAAAGGTCTTGTTATCATCTACGCCTGGGTACACTACGTCCTTGAGAAACCTGTTGGAAGTCTAAAGGCCGGGCTGGAGGTAAACGCTAAGGAAAATATTCTCTGCCAACACAGCATACGAGATTGGAGCAACCGATCCATAGAAACTTCCAAGGAAATATTACAGATGCAATCCAGACCTTAAACTCCCTAAAAAAATTAAAAATAGAAACAATTACAGTGAAATATTATTTATTTATTAGACAATTTACCGTATATCTTTTGTGTGTACTCGTGTATTCGTCGTAGGCGTGGTTAATAAAATACTAACAAAGCAAAACCTGAAATCGAGGGTTGAAACGAACCGATTGAAAATTAGTTTTTGACAGTTTTGTTTTACGCACGTAATGGAATATGGAAAACATGTTGATGCAAGATTGTGCGATACTTTAAATTTTTGTTGAGAAAGATTGGTTAGAAAAAAAAAACGGGTTACAGAGCATTAATAAACGGGTGTTGAATCGAAAACGTAATAATCAACATGAATTTTACTAATTTAAATAAAATGGCGTTGAACGTATTAACATAAAACGAATTAAGGATCGGCACGTGTGTAAACGATACCATTATGGAGCGTGAACAGCGATCGCCTAAACATGACGGCGATGTACGTGAAGAACTTTTATTGATTAATCGTGAACGAGAATTAATTAAACGAGAGCGAGAATTACTTGAACGTGAAAATAAACAACGATATCACGAAAGAACGCATACGGGAGATAATAAAATACGGTTATCTCCTAAACATGTAGCAGATATTTTATCAGAATTTGACCCATCAAAAACAGAGATGTAAATTCGGAACAATTTTTTATCGAAAATTGCATCGCAACAACGAATATATGAAATAGATGAACGACTAATTTTGCTAGTTATTGGTACGGAATCGAAAGTGAGTGATGTAGATATACACGATTCGTTACGACTGAAAGTGAGGAAACGTGATCAAAATTTAATCGAATATTTTTATGAAATGTGCGCCTTTGGTAGACGCGTAGAGTATCTAACGAAGCCTTGATTAGGTATATCATTCAGGGAATCAACGAGTATGCATTAGCCACAACTTTACGAGCGACAGTCTTAGAAGATCTAGATAAATTACGGGATAGAATTCATTGGTATGCGATTATGCAGGGGCCACGTGATTATCGACCGAAATCAGAGATCGACCGAACGCTGTACGAATTGTCAGAAAATCCATTCGAGCGAACAAGTAGAGTGTATGTCCAAAAATGTATTATATAGATGGGAAAAGCTTATATTCAAAAAACGTGTTAATCGATGGCAAAATATTGATTGGTCAAATTGATAGTGGTAGCCAATGTACATTGATACGCGATAGCGACGCTTATGATTTCAAGGCGAATCGGGTGGCTTGTAAGATTGGAATGAAGGGATTCGCTGGAGGGAATACCATTGTGTACGAGAAATTCTCGGTTGAAATTGTAATAGATTCTGTAAAAGCAGAAGTTGACGTGCTAAACTCCAATGTTAATAGGTCAGAATTTTATTGATCAGGACCATATTAGGATGGTAAAAGAAAAAATATTTATTTTTTGAATTGCACTAAGGGACATATACCTGACTCAGAAAATGAATTAATTAATATTGTTGAAATAAATAAAAACGTTGAGATGAGTGGAAGCGAACAGGAAAATTTACAAATGCTAGTTAATAGAATGAAGATGTGTTTTGAGGGCAAGTTATCGTAGATCGGTAAAACAGCTTTACCTTTAATGAAAATAAAGTTGGTAAAAGAAACGCCAGTGCATTATCAACCGTATATCAGCTATCGTATCAACAGCGTATTAAAGTAAAGCAAATGATTGATGAATTGCTGCAAAATAATATAATTCGACCGTCAAGTTCTGCGTATGCTAGCCCAGTTGTATTCAACGTTTGACTGAGGCAAACTATTTTAGAGTGTTGGATTTATCATCGGGATATTATCAAATACCGATGTGTCCGGATTCGATACCCATAACGGCTTTTGTAACTCCGGATGGACATTATGATTTCCTCAGGATGCCATTTGGATTGGCCAATACGACAGCTGTTTTACAAAAAATGATGAATAGAGTGGTTGAAGAGTTTAACGGAGAAATAGTGGTGTATCTAGATGATATCATAATCCCTAGTAAAACGATCGCAGAGGGAATATTTTCCCATTCCGAGAGAGATTTTTAGAAGTAATAAAACGCCATGGTCTGACGCCACCTAACCAATATGTTTCTATGTGCCATTCCTTTAGATGATCAAACCTTTGACCTATCTCTGAATTCTTCCTGAAAGATTAATTACACAAATTGGCTACACATCTTAGTTGTGCTTATTTTTAACAGATAACCAGCTACTTTCAATAAAGTGATGGCTAGGTTGGGACTGCGGGGACATGCGTTGCTTCATACAATACCTAAATATTGGTAATTTGACATATTGATAGCTGACAGAGAATGGTTTCTCTATAAAGTTATCAACACAGTGAAAAGCACAGAATCGAAAAAATTGAAACTGGGAATTGACTGGCCAACTTGCAAATGAAACTCTGGTTTTGTTTTTATTTTTGTATCATTGACCGAAGTAAAATTTTTAAAGAAAAGTTTAGCTGAACAAATTAAAAAAATGGTGAAGGTGCTTGTCAAAAAAATGAACCATTGAAAAAGTAATGACTTGTGCTGCTCTATTGCCATTCTCGGAACCTCCAGAGGTGTAACCAAGTTTGCACATATGTCTTCTAATAGAAGTTGGAGTTGCTCCAAAATCATTTTTGATTGGAAATGGTCGTAGCGTATAAATCGTTAAAAATATTTTACTTAAGCTAAGTATCCAGCTCGCGCTAAATTTTAACGCGGTCTCCACAAGTCTCCACTAAATTACAGATAAATTAGTAAAGGTCCAGCTCGTGCTAAGATAAATTTTACATACAAATTTGACGTAAAATTTAGCTCGCGATTTCGCAGATGTGGTACGCAGCTGACGCGAAATGTTTGTAGTTATCTCATTCACATATAGACTGCGCTAGTGAAAACTCTTTGACAGCACAACGTGAAAACTATTTTTTTTTAAATGGACGAACTAAATAATTCTATAGATTATGAAAGTTTCGAATATCAAGAATACTTGACTGACTACGAAGAAGTGGATAAAGAAAATTTAAAAACTGGAAAATGGAAGCCAAAACTTAAATTTTAACTTTTAATTTTAAATGTTTATAAAATAAAAATATTTATTAAATAGTCGATTGAAATATATTTTTGTTTGTTGTAGGAGAAATAAAACAAACGTCAAAATTTATTTCTACATAAACTTTTTAGCTTACTATTTATCTAGGCCGACAAATTGCTGCGAAAAGGATTGTAGAGTTTTCACTAGCGCAGTCTATATGTGAATGACATAACTACAAACTTTTCGCGTTTGCTAAATCGTGAGCTAAATATTATTTTGTTATTTCGATAGCTAAATTTTACGTCAAATTTGTATGTAATATTTATTTTAGCGCGAGCTGGATACCGACTTTTAGTTGATGACTTAAGAATTCTTGGCGGGAAATCCTGCAACTATTTTCGTTTTCATGCAATTAACCGCCTACTAAATGTACATATATATCCATGCTTTGTAACTTGTCTGAGTATTTCGAAGATTAGTCATTTAAGACATCCGATGATTTGTTTTGAACTAACAATACACATCTGACATACTTCCGATATATGCTACACTTTTTTGGTACCCACGCTTGCTTTAATTTGTGTAGCTACACTTTTCATTAAACTTGCACTTTTGTTCACATCAGTTTATCAGTTCACGTGGCATGTGGCTTCGCAATATTCTACATGATCTCAGATATTGACAAGAAGTGGGATTGGGGAAACAAGCTATAGGGATTAGGGTCGGTAAATACTTGTCATCTTTAGTTATTTAAACGTATATCACAGTAAAAAACCTGAAATATCTGCTAATTTAGAATTTACAAACAATTCGAGTTGAAAGAGAATTCCGTTTGAATGTGATGCAAATTAGAAGAGATTATTAAATAAAATATTTGTAAAATTCAAGGTGAGCAAAAATATAGACAGTATGTCGCCTTAACTTATAAAAAAAAATTGTTTTTGTATCTTCGAAATGTTTGCTTAAAACCGCGCAAATTGTCGCGTATATTTAACTTACTTTTATTTAAATATGTCATAATAATATCACTTTGATCTATGGCTTTTTCGTCAGCTTCCGAAAGTATACTATTTAAATGTGATATGTCACGCTTAGTACGGTTACTTTTTGACGTCTCAACCTCATCGTCGTCTTCTTCTTGTAGTAAATGGCGGTATACGTCGAGTAGAAATTTTGGTGCTGATTTTCTGCATTTTGGTGTGATAAAGCGAGAAATTAAATTTTTTGAAACCAGTATTTTATATAAAATTATTCAAATTTTTTTACTGAAATTTAAAGCGTGCACCGAAATGTTGTGGCTTCGAGATGACATTTATTAATATAGAGCGAAATTAGATTTTTTTTTTTAAATTTTAAAAGTCTTCGATCGCAAAAAAACAGATCGTTCATTTTTTTTTTAATTATAACGTTATCCACTACACATCACACACCGTATCGAAACCGCATTCCAATAAATTATTAACTTTATATATCTATAAATATATCTACATATGTAAATTTTTCACAATATGAATATCGGGCGCGCGATCTGTTTCTTGATCTTTATCATCACATTCCGCGCACATACACAACATTTAAGTGTACACTTTACAGTAGAAAATTATATAAATAAATTTTCTCCAATGTCACAATAAATTATTTTATAGTTGGTTACCTTAACGACATATGAGATTTTGAATTTCTAGGACGTTCTGGTAATCCTAGCAATTCCAAAATTTCTTTTTCCACAATTTCTTGATCGTCGATCGAGAGGGAACGATCGAGAACACTTTGCTCGTAACCATTATCAACGTATAATCCTGATAGCGAACAATTTATAATTTTTATATTAAAATATATAATTGCTAATAATTTTATTAGGCTTAGTAATTTGTTGTCCATTTTATATATATTTTTTTTTGTTTAAATTATCATTATTTAAAATATTTTTTGCTTTGATCACTATCACTTTATCACGAATCACGATCAACAATTTTACCTTAATTAATAAAATATGAACTTATAAATAAATATTTATTCTCTTGAACAACGCATGCACTTTGTGAGATTCCAGAATTCACTGAATTTATTTATCTTTTTCTATTTATTGTTTTTTATTTTACGTTGTTTCTTACCGATCACGATCTATACCTAAGACACAAGACAAGACAAGTCAAGAGAAGAAGTGTATGGAGGGTGGGGCAATATGTATACACAATTTTAAATACAAGATATGTTATGTTATTATCATATTTACGCTCGTCTGACATAATACTAGATACCCCCTCCATATACGCATGCGATCGATCGTGTGTCAATCATTTGGATAGTGGATCGCGCGCGCGGAATACAAAATATACAAAAGAAAATAAAAATTAGCGCCGTTTCGGTTACGATCGGTATATTTCCGCAACCGGTAGACTTTTCGAAGGTATAATCGAGGTATCAATATATTAAAAGAGATATAAATTGCTGAAAACATCTTGTTCTTGTCTTTCACCAATATATACGATTTTTAAAAAACTGTTTCTTTGTAAAACAAACATTGGTTAGTACACTGCAACGTAACGCACACACAGGTAACCTATTTTGAGAACATACTCGATTGGTGGTCGGTTGTTGACGTTATCAGACAAAAATAAAAAAAATTAATCGATTTCTATGTTAAATTGTAAATACGTATCTTTAAGTATTCTATTAATTCAACATGGCTAGATACACTTATAATTGTTTGCTTAAATAATTAGATAACCAATCTAAGACGAAAATCTTTCTCGTTGCAATAATATTGTCTTGTTTATTTATTTAAGGAAAAGGACTGGCGCCACCATTTTTTTATGTCCTCGTATCCTACCTGCTGACTTTACACAGCAGGTATATAAGACAAGTTAATTGAATTTACAGTTAAATTTGTTTCTGGTATTTGTTTAGTCGGTTCCTTTATTCCTTAAATTTATCGTATCGATCGCGAAATACTTGAGTAGTGATACTAACATTTCCTCCCCAAAGTGTTTTAATTCTCATTTAAATTTATTATTAATTTTTTGTATTGTCTTTATTTACTTTATAATTATCCAAAGAAATCTCATTTTTTTTTATTTTTCATCTTAAAAAAAGAGAAAAACTAACAATTTTTTTTTATAAGATCTTCAGTTTATTTTCAAAACGCCTACAACAGGGCGATTCATAACAGGAAATATTTCATTACACCTAATTAGTGTGATATTTTTGTAGACTATCATGTGCGAGTACACTACACTTATACTCGTACATATGTACATACATACGATGAAGTGCGATAATTAAAAAAAAAATATTATGGAATCACCCTGTTCTATGTAAATATCATTTAAAAAGTAATAAACAAACCGGTCCAACAGGTTGCTCAATTATAGGCAGTTTCAACGTGAGATAAAAGTATATGAGATTTATTCTTGGTATTTAACTCGCTATATATAGTTTAGTTTTGTGATAGTTTCAATTATATATTTACCTTTGTTAACCCTGTGCTGCGTTCGAAAAATTTTAATATCAACAAAATAAATTTCAATTAAAAACTAATTGTTTATTCCAAAAATATATAAACATTTAAGTTATTTTTTTTATCGCTAAATAGAAAAATTAAACATACATTTTAAAAAAAACAGAGTCATGTAGTATTAGGTAGTTTTATATATAACTTATACAGTGCAACGCATTTAAGATGATCGTTCTTCTTTGATCAACGCGTACAAACAATGTTTATAATCGCCTGAAGTATCGCCTTTAATCCAACTCTTTAGCGATTTACCGTATTTACGTTCAAATGCCGCCTTAATATCAAGCAAATCGATTTCACTCCGACTAACAATGATCCGTATCAATTGATCGTCATTCGTTCCAATGCCGGCCATCGCTTTATAAAGCCGTGACGCATAGTATTCATGTTTGTCGACCGCAAAATTTATAATGGCACATAGAGCGTCGCGTACAGGTCCCGAAAATTCTTTTTTGATCGCCTCCTCGAGCGAATGGCCTGCGATTATTGTGTATTCTTGATCGATAAGTTTAATTTGTGGGAAACTACGACGACATAGTATCATATTGAATACAGCCTCATCGGTACCAATTTTTAATTCGCCCGCTTTTAGTAATTCGGTTACATCTTTACGGGCATCTTCCAGATTTGGTTCTTGGGTTTCTTCTCGCCCGGCGGAGCATAATGAGACGAGTAGTCGTTTAAAATTTCCCGATGTATCCGATTTAATATCGCTTTCTAAGCTTTTACCGTATTTACGTTCGTAAAATTGTTTTAGGATTTCAAATTCGGCATTTGTTAAACCGCACAAGAATTCAATTAGGACTTCTTCATCGGTTCCAACACCCGCGATTGCGGAATATATTTGATTGATGTAAAAATCCATACTTGGTACTAGTAGGGCGACGAGCAGATTTTCGAAGTTGCTTTTTGTTTCCGATTTTATGTCTTCGATTAGGTCGCGTCCGAAATGTGTTTTGTATTGTTTGTGAATTTCTTGGCGTTGGGCATTCGAGCGTTTCGTGATTATTTCAATTAGAGCATCTTCATCTGCGCCAAATCCTTTCATGGCTTTGCGGAGGGCATGCGCATCGGCAACTGCGTCAAAATTTTCCGCTGCTACAACTGATGGATTTCCCTGTGGGGATGCAATAAAACAGTTAATTTATATTTACAATGAGATCTCGTATTCTTGGTTGATTTAATTTATTTTGAAAATATTTAGAGAACCTGAGAACCTTTCATTTCAATTCAATTTATATTAGGAATTTTGTATGAGTTTGAAATATTTTAATTTTCCAACAATTTCAAAGTTCCCTAACCGGACAAGTGGTGCAGTGGTTAAAGCTTCAGCACTTGGACCGGGAGGTACTGGGTTCGAATCCCATCAGAGGCTAGATGCAAATCGAATTTTCATCATCGATACAATCGGTGATGTTAATAAACACAACTAAGACCCTCTGATGGAGTGCAGAATTCAGCGCCGACCCACCGTCCATGTCAATGTACAGGTTAACATGGAGCTTGCAATGTGCAGGTGGTATACTGTAGTTGTGTGAGTAGGTGAATAGGTGAATGGGTTAATGATGTAGCATGAATGCGTGGTATCACAATGGGCCAAAAATGGCCTAAGTGTCAACCACTGAAACCTAACCTAAAGTTCCCTAAAACTAAAAAGTGTGAAATTACCAACAATTTAAAATGGAATTCACACATTGTTGCATTGGCCAAGTCAGTTTCACGAAAACTTGTGATCCTCAATATAGATGCAGAAGGTTCTTTAAGTCTCATCACACGCAACCCCAGACTTGCAAAATATTTAGACAGTCTACAACACTGCAGAATTCTGCGTGTCCTACAGATTAATGCATTGTAAATGTTCTGCAGAATTAAAGGAGAAAATACCACCATTCGTTACTTGCTAAACGGTTTTGAATTTCCGTTGGACTATAAAATGCACAAATTTTAGACAACCTTTACTTGAAGGTTTGCACGTTGAGTGCAAGAGCTCTGACAGTTACAAAGAGCTAGGGCTGTCTACAAGTCCACTCTGCATAAATCTAACTGGTTGATCTTTACGTGATTTAATTGGTTAAAACGATGGGATAGAAAATTCCGAGATTTTTATCCGCCTTATGAACTCGCTGTAAAAGAGTGTCCATAGTATGTTTTATAATATTCTAATCGGTCTTAAAGGGTGTTCCACGAGATTGAAAAATGCAATTTTTTTATAGGACTTCTAAATATTTTCTAGGCATTTAGCATATGAACTGCAATGGTATTAGTGAATTACTTAGACCCAAAGGAGTGTCCGGTGAAAGTTATTTAGTTTTATTATTCAGCTTACACGGTGTTCTATGGATATTCTTTGATATTCCAAAGTCGTTCTAGGTATTTTCTAAGCATTAAGCATGCGCAATATTCTCGGGCGTGCGCACTGTTTGAGCTCGGAGACCAATAGCAAGCCTTTCTCACGAACTTTCTTCACTACAGCGATTCCGCTTGGGCTCTTTCACGACCCATATTTCTTTACAAAATTCGCACGATTTCGTCGCACGATTATTTTGAAAAGCCCCTCAAGCAAAAACATGATTGTTTCGTGACACGGAATATCAGACTGCAGAGCTGCCAAAATTTCAAGAAAATAGTTCAAAAAAGAGTTGTCATACCCTATGATTTAAAAATAAATCACTTTTAGTGATATTGGTGGGCTGCTCAGACCCACGGGAGTGTCCCTAGTACGTGCTTTGATTTTACAATGGGTCTGACAGAGTGTCCTATGAGATTTGGATATGTGTTTTAATGTGGTTCACAAATACCTAGTACTTGGTCCTGATTTCAGGCAAAATCATTTATAATGTTTTCCGCAGAAATGTTGTTCACGAACTTCAGACTGACACTCTCATACATTTCTGTCCGAAGAATTTGTACTTCATTGTACTCATACTGGTTGGTACTTCAAATATTTGTACCAAAATTTATACGACTGGTGACACAGTGAATTATTTAGCCAAATTTAAAATGATTGGTGAACTTATTCAATGCGGAAAATTCATAAAACATTTGTTTGAGAAGAATCAAGCAGGGAGGAATTTTGAAGCAAACTGAAACTAGACCATCTCTAAAAAAATATAATCAAATTTGGTATGTAAGGTATTCAACTATAGTGAATGGAATAAGGCCATTTCTTAACCGATGATTTCTGTTGTATTTAGCATTACCAAATTTCTGATTTTCATCAAACATTGATTTTGGAATCCCAATCCAGTTTTTAAGAAATGGCCTAGTTCCAATTGGCAATTCCGGAACTTCATCCAAAATTTATGTAGATTCACAATCGGGCTCTACAAACCATATTTGACAATGATTTTTAAGAAACGGTTCCGTTCATCATGGCCTTATCGTCACTCAAGATTTTTGTAAAAATTCAATTCCAACTCTTAAAATAAAATTTTAATTAAATCGTTCAGATGTGGCCTAGATAGCCGAATATCAGAAATTTGTTCAAGTTCTAATCCTTGCATTAATCTCCGATTGATTGGGTTTTAGATTTATCGACTTGCTTGAAATACCTGGGCAAGGAGGTAAATGTTTAAAAGAATGTATAAGAAACAATCGTAGTGAGTAGAAATATTCCTTCGAAATAGATTATGACTTCTCCGAAAAGTAGAACTTAATTGTGCCAAGGCTACACTTTTTAATCGGGTTTCTTTAACTTATTGCAAACCGTGCCATTTTCCGCATGTCAAAACGTAATCCTTCAAACGACTCCTCCGAATCTTATAAGCTTCTGATTATAGCAGCTCATTTTGACTGACGATTTTCTGTACGACCCAACCAAATTTTTAGATGATTTCGGCATACGCGATGTACATCATTCTGGCAGCAATTGCTAAATGAAGTTTCGTGATGACAATGAGAAGATTTCTGTTGTCATTTTTAGTATATAAAGCTAGATTAGCTCTAAGACATTAATAGCTACATTTGTGTGCCAGCAAACGCATTAGCGCCTCTGAATGAATGAATATTCCATGCAACAGTTCTGAAACACGTATGCCCTTGCTTAATCGGGGTTTAGTTTAACCGGGGTTACATATAGACAGTTTAAATTTTTTAGCGATGCGGACATCATATCCGGAATTAATACGAAAAACCTAGCAAATTCCGGCGCTATTGTAATCGAGCGTAAATTAGTAAACGTAGTTCCCTATTTGTTTCTAAAGAGAAAAATATACAAATTTCAACATTCCCGCGCAAAAGAAATACGTCGTCTGCTTGATGTTCAAAATAGAAGCATTAAACATCAAGTTCTCCAAATATTCAAACCATTCATTCGACGATGATTGGAATATGGCTTAAAGCTTGGAAGTCAACTAATATGTAAGTATGTGTGACACATTGGCGAAAAACCTATCAAAGTCCAAAATTGTAACATATTTTAACAAGCACAATAATATTAAAAAGTGTCATCCTAAACAAGTCCCAAGTGAAAGGTTTGCAAAAATTATGCAATTTGTCAATAATCAAAAATATGTCTGCAGATGGCAATGAAGTATGTCCCAAATAACAAAAATAAACAAGTATTAGAAATACACTGTTAAAAAAAATTCTTATAAGAATTTTGAGTGAAAACTAGAAAATAAACTAATATTTATTTTACATTCTTCATAATATAGTGTGGAACATTCGCATTTTTAAGTAGTTTTACAGAAGATAATATTTCAATATCTCTAAATGCTCGGTATAGAAAATTTGTGGAAAAACCCACTATGTGGAAATTAGGCGATAAGACGATATCCAGAAGATTAAGACAATCAAGTGAGCTAATGGACATTTCTATAGAAATGGAATACTTCTGAATTTTGTTCTGGTAAATTATGTCAATTCGTTCGGTATGGGTAGTTTTAGATATTTTAATCAAACGATTCCTGATAATTCATATTTTGATTATTTTGTATCCAAACGTTGTTGTAGATATTTCTAGCAAATTAGGTAAAATTCCATATAAAAAACTTACTCAATTCAAGAAAAAAATTAATATTTTAAGAAATTTTAACTATCCCAAGAAAATTTGCTAAAATTTAAAGAATTATAAAAAATCAGATCCGATTGAGGACGTAGGAATAGAAAAAAAAATATTTTACTAATCAGAATATATTTATATTTACTTTTGTAAAATGCCGTTTTTACAAACAATTTTGAGTGAAATTTTCAAATTGTTTTCCAGAAAAGTTAATAATTTTGGATTTTGCCACTCTTGCAGCAAATGGGCGAAATACTAAAATGGTGCAGTTTGTCGGAAAATTCCAATATGTGCGAATGTTAGCTTTAGGTAGACACTATCAAAGGCCATTTCCATATCTAGGAGATAGGTATCATTTTTGCAAGGCTATTTCACAAAAGAAAGAGGAGTCAATTGTTTGTGTAAGCCTAGAACAAGTTTTATTTTTTAATGCAAACTTCAGACTTATCTAAACTAAAACTACACTCAAATCAAATAAAATCGATTAGATATGGAAATGACTTCTGGTTCATTTGATTGTGTCAACCTAAAGCTAACATTTGCACATAGAGGAATTTTTCGACAAACTCTACGATAGCCAGAATTTGTCTAAACTAAAAATTCTCAAACCAATAAAATCGATTAGATTTTATCCTTTTATCCTTCAATCCTTTACCTGTTTTAAATTAATTTATTGAAGTCAATTAAATGACTTAATGTATTTCGTTTTCTCAAGATTATTTTTTACTCTTTCTATTGCTTCTATTGCTACTGTTTTTGGTCTCTTTCTGTTATAATATAGTTATTTCGCCAAAATTTTGGTTTAACAGTGTAATTACTAATACATGTTCTGTATTAAAAATTTCTTACTAGATTTGGGATTTTTGGTCCACAAACTTCACAACCGTGTCGGCGGCCTAAATTTAAACTGAGCAATATGTACCTATAATGAAGAACTGCTAACGTGGGACAAAATGGTTTGTCACGGTATGTCAAGACTGAATTGAACCACGATATCATTCCCATAATTTTTAATTACTAATGCCGTTTGGTGGAGTGAGGGGGTTATTTATGGATTGGACTGGATCTTTTGTGTTCAATGCCTATAATGATCTGAACCTATTCATTCAAGTGCGGAAGAACTTTATTTCTAAGCTTCCAATGATTGATACAAAACACGAATTGGGAATTATTGCTTGATGAAGGGAGAATTGTAGCTTCATTCACAATGCAACTGTACCGGTTATCTGTCAGTTTTACTTGTTGTTCTTTTGAAGCAAAAATAGAAATAAATTGTAATTTTAATTCTAATCAAAAGACGATTAATTCTGTTCATAAGCAAGAGTTGGATTCGAGAGCTTATCTCTAGTATAGTAACCTTGAGAGCAATACATTGAAAACTGTTCGTCGGTTCGTCAATAAATAGAGGCGTAATATACTTCATAAGCTTATCTTCAATGAATCAAGACGATGCTTTTGAGGCTCGCTGTGTAAAGTAACACGAGTATACATAACGTAGCAATTGTCTCCAAAAATCGAGCGAAATGACCAACATTTTTATAGCTCTTTCAATATAATAGAAATTATGCAGATTGGGCTTTAGAGCAACTTGAAATAGATCCATTATTTCTTGGAAAAATTCATCTTCATTATTGAAATAAAACCATTTGCTGTTCATGAAACAAGTTTAAATCCACACAAATTAACAGTTTGGTATGGTTTATTCTCTGGAGATGATTCCGACTTGAACGATATGTGGTTTCAACAAGATGATGCAACATGCCATACATATATCTAAAGACGCACGATCAATTTAGTGAGAGAAATGTTTAATGATCATGTAATCTCCAAAAATGCTGGTGTGAAGTGGTCTCCAAGTCCAAGATCATGCGATATAACTCTATTAAACTTTTATCTTTGAGGTTATGTTAAATCATTGGTTTAATACAACAGTATTCGTGTTATTGGTGAAATAAGTGTAGATTTATTTGAAAAAAGTGGTCAACAATTGGTGTTCCAGAATCGAATTTTTAAAAAAATCCAGAGGCGGTTGTTTAGATGAAACCATTTCTAACTAAAAATGTCATGAACCAATGTTTTATCTTATCTAAAAAAAGTTCTTATATATGGTAACCCTTTATTTCATTCAGAATAATCAGCCGGATAAGCTTCTGAAGGTTATCTTCTATCACTCATCCAATCGCCATAAATATATGAAAAATTTGCCTCTCTCTGCCTCAACTGACGTTAACATCAATTAAGTGAAGAAAATGGTGACGGAAAACCGCCATTTAGGCTGAGAGAGATAGCCACTGAACTTTCTGTGTCTCACGACACAATTCGCCCGACCAGTTCCGAAAGACCTAAATTTTCTTCAAAAACTCAATCGTGTAAAGGTGACATTCTGACCCCATAATAAAACGTATTATAACTGGTAATGAGACATGGGTTTACGAGTTTAACATGCAAAACAGTCAACAAGCTTCGAAGTGGCGCCTTAAAACTGATCAAAAGTCAAGGTAATGTTGGCTGTTTTCTTTGAGTGGTGTGCACTCGGGATTCTTCAAATCCGTCGAATAAGGAGGCCAGGTTTATGGAAAGAAAACTCATGGATTTTGCAACACGACAACGCACAAATTTCTGCACAACCATTGTATTAATCTGATAGGGCTCCGGTTGATTTTTTTCTCACATAAAAGAGAATTCGCGGTGTATGCTTTCGGATGGGGCCTACTCGGAAGGCGATACAATAAACTTGAATGAATAAAAAATAGTTTATGTTTTATTGACAAATTCCTGTTACTTTTTTGACGTAGCTGTATATACACAGGCACAGAAAGATATTGTTATGAATTAAAAAAAGTATATTTATTTAAAACATGAATGAAAGTGAAAAAGGCACCAATCCATAAAATAACTATTTAACTTACGTATGGTGGCATAATGATTCCGGCAATAATAAATTGCTACGCTCCAATAAAATTTGGTCACTTGTTGTTAACTCGGAAGTTAATTATCTAAAATGAAAATAAAATGTACATATATATTTAAATTTTATGTAACGTGAAAATGGAAATAACTATTTATAATATTTAAAAATTTTATTTTCGACGACGCGAGCCTTCTGTAGTGATTGCACTGAATATTGGTGTTTGGTGAACATTGCGATCTTTTCTAAACGATCCGTTTTGATAAACAATAAATCCACCCACAATAATATTTTATATAAAATATAAAAAATGTTGCTTTTGTAATTTTATTATGCGTGATATTATTTAACGCGATACATGTACATTTAGGTACGTAATATAAAACCAAGACGCGCTACGATACACTTTTTATTTCTTCGTAAGTTAAATAAGTCATAATATATAAAATTTCACCAATACACAACGAATTTATCCGCTACACATTTTTTTCCGGCTAATATTGATATCTAATTTTAGAAACACAAATAAATCTTAAGCAGATGTTCACTAAATTTTATTCACTTACAATTTTTACTAATAACTAGATTTGGCACAAATAGATTTTGGTAATAGATCCAAGTATGTATGTATATTAAATATATTAAAGTTCTTTTGTTTAATTTTCAACTACACTTTTTATTGTACACTGAAACGCTTCTATAAACGATGAAGTCACCAAATTGAATGAATGCATGAAGAAAATTGTTTCCATTCGAATAATAAATGGCTACACATACATTGAGTACATTATTCTCATAAAATATTTCTCAGCTTGCACACTACCACATTCATGCCACGCTGGCCATGAATTTCTTTAATTTGCTTATAAAGAGGGGAGCTTTCTTGAGTGAGATAAAATTAGTAAGAAGTATGAGTCGTGATGTGCCACTTAATCCAATATATAAGGGGAAATTATTGGAACGACGTCATTAAAAATATTTAATTATGTATATTGGATGTGATTGAGTCACTACGACGATACTGTGGTGCCGAATGCGGGATCAAGGTCAAATAAATTAATCATAAGCCGTTGTTTTTGACAAACAAAAGCTGGTTTGTTATCGTATATTGAGTTTTTGATTCCGTTGTAGATTGAAATATGTATTATTTTATGTCTTTATTTACTAACAGTCACATTAATTTTCAAACAACACCATGTATATTTCAAGTTATTATCTGGATTTTCAGCTATAACTACTATTTGACAAGTATGCATTTTCCATCCCATAATTGAACTTAACATGCATGCTCTAATATCTCTGACCCTGGAAGAAACAATAACAGCCTAGATTGATTGACTGATCGGAATAAAACTGTTTCGTTTTTTGCAAATATTTTGGGAAGTGTATAACATTTGATAAAAAAAAAACTTTATTTTACCAAAATTCGTTATCTCTCTGTTCCAGGAGAGAAGATCTTTGTGAAATTTTGTGGTAATCTGTATACCGGAAGTTGCAGCTTCCATGCGAGCTTTTTCAATTTTTATAATGATGTTGAAAGTTTAGCATTTACAAAAATCGTTGTTGGTTCAATCTTGTTAGTTGGTTCCAAAAGTCCGATAAGTTTAATTTTTCGCTTTATAGAAATGCAGTTTGGTGTATTCAAAATCTATGTAAAATTGTTTGCGAGATTTAGTGAATTTTGAATCAACTATCGGAATTGTTAAACAAGTATTTGGACTTTGTGTGTTCTGAAGACATAGAACTGAATCTTCAATGATGTTCTTCTGTGTTATTTTCTCATAGCATGGTTTGAGTCGATTGATTGATACATTTGATTTAACGGCTTTGATTAACAAAGTGGAGTATTTCTCGCCTTGTTTAATGACAGGGAAGGGTCCCTCATAAGGTGGTTATAAAGAACGCCGAATTTCGTCTGTTCTGAAAAAACCTACTGATGTTTTCGAAGTTGATTTACCAACTCTGATTTACAAGTTGATTTACCTATGGGTCACTATACTCGGGTTGTCTCGGCGAAGCTTTGTCTAACTTTTGACGAAGTGAGAAGGTCAAAGGTTTGTGATCCGTAAATAATACAAACTCGCTTCCTTCCACAAAATTTTTAAAATGCTTGATCGCCGAAGCAGCTAGTAGCTCACGATCGTACGCATCTTATTTCGGCGTCATGTAATTTTCGTAATTGAAAATTTAGCATCCGGAATTGGGAACGCTAGTTGCGTACAATTAGCTAATTTTGACTTCAAATTTCAAAACTCTTAATCGTCTCGTCAGTGCAATTGATTACTGATTTATCTTTCTTTTTAATCTTAGATTACTTGAAATATTCGTATAAAGGCGCCTGACTGTCTGCTGCTCTTGCAAGGAATCTGAGCAGTTCGTCTGCCGCTTTAGGTCGCGGATAGTTTAAAATTGTTTCGACTCTTTGTTGATCTGGGCGTATACCGTTTATTAGAAATTTGAAAGCCTAAAAATGTTAGTTCATCTAAAGCGAACTCACATTTATTTAGGCTGATAACTAAACTTGCCACATCTAATCTTTGCAATACAATTCAATATAAGTGAATACGAATGCTATAAGTCCCTGAATAAGGCATGTACCGTCCTTTGAAATGTCTGAGCTGCGTTTTGTAAGCCGCACGTCAAACGCGGAAACTCAAACCGAAAGGTGTAATTATTGCCGTTTTTTTCAATATCCACGGGTTCAATTGGTACGCCTTAATTGGTGGTATGCCTTACTAAACCAGTTTTTGTAATCTTCGTACAAGACTGCAATTGGTGCGTGGAATCTGTTACGAAAGATATCGGATAGCGGTCTGGCTTCGTTAATGCATTCAATAATCGATAATCACCACACAATCGCCAACTACCATCCTGTGTCATGTAGAGAGGACTAGCCCAATTGCTTTTAGAAGGTCTGCAGACTCCTTGTGAAAGCCACGTCTCAATTTCAGCTTTCGCAATTGCCATTTTTTTAGAGCTTAACCGTCGAGCTTTTATGTTATTTAAATGTTGGGATTCACGCGTTACGTATTGGTATCAATTAATTTTTTCCGTTTGACATCACCCATTAACCCATAATGTGCTAAGAAATCTGCTCCTCCAATTAAATGACCTACGTAGACCGAGGTTAAGTATTAAATTTTTTATAGCCGTATGTGTCGATTGACGACGAATTTGCAGCGAATAGTTTAAATTCCATTGGTTTAGCTAACTGTAAATTTGTAGGTGGAACTACCGAAATTTCAGCACCTTGTTCGTTGAATAATATTTGACTTCAAATTAGCTACTGTGACGTAAATATATCTTTAGTAACCGTAGCTAAATCACAAAAAAATTTGCTCATCTGGAGACTGTCAGCGAATCGTATGGAGTAACCTAATATGAACAAGGTTTTACTTTACAGAACGCTTCGGGTTTCAACTTCCTATAAATGGCCAAAGTTTAAATTGAATTTTGACTAACAAGAAACTAAAACGCATGCTGGTGGTGAGGGATAATATTTCGACACTTTTCATTTGAGACGTAATTTTGAGCGGCATTCAGCTTTTGCGATACAAGCACAGTGCTTTTAAGCTTACGTTTATGGTGAGTCAATTTTTTTCGTGGCGGATTTATAGTCACTCCAAACCTAGAACTACAAAAAATTATAATTACAATTCTTATTTTATTTGGTCCTATATATAAAAATAAACCTTCTTCCATTCCGCTGTCGCTTTTATTGGTGGCCCCATAGTGAATTTAGATCGTCTCTCAATTTTTGCCAGAACTCTAACACAATTTCTGGACCTTCTTTGGTTAAGTTTTTTGCTATATTTTGCTATATTATATATTGCCTTCATCGTTATCACCATCTTACCAAATTGTGCTCGGTTAGTCGTACGTTTTCTTTAAAACATCGAAATTTTATTATTTAAAATAATTTATGTAAAAAACAATTTTTTTGTCAAATTTTTGCCTTCATCGTTATCACCATCTTACCAAATTGTGCTCGGTTAGTCGTACGTTTTCTTTAAAACATCGAAATTTTATTATTTAAAATAATTTATGTAAAAAACAATTTTTTTGTCAAATTTTTACATTTTGTTATTCTCCATTAAGAAAAAATTTGGTCTATCTTTCGAACTGCATTACCATTACCCGTTCCCTTTTGATCCGGCGTTTTCAATAATAAGAAAAACGTGAAAATCGAATGAAACTCCCGCCGCGTCAATCCGGCGAGTTGTATATATTCGACGCCATAGTGTGTTTTCCTCCAGCGGAATCAACTACTAGCTTCCTGCTCCAGTGGTATTCGCGTCATATTTATGAAGAGGATTAATGAAAGTCGGTATTTTTCAGGACAGATGTAAGTGATTGCTTCAAATTTTTTAATGAATCAGCAGTGTCGTATTGGTGTTAGGTCTATATAGCAATCCATAACTGCTTTATATTCTCCTTGTTGGTCCGAAGGCAACTAACACCTTCCACATCACCCAAAAACTTTACCACCTTCAATTCCAAGGACAAAATTTCTAGATTTTGACTCAAGAGAGATCTAGATCGACCCAAAAATCAAACTCAAGCGAACTATACAATCTGCGTTAGAAATCAGGCACCCGTCAGCCTGGGGACTTAATTTACTAGCTGATTCTCGTAAACACTGTGAGTTAGGGGTGGCAAATATGTTTACTTTGTGTGAATCAATTGGAGGCTGGGGAGGATTATGAAACACGCAATCTGGTAGAATCTGTTTTTCCAGAAGCGTTCTGCTTCTGAAGGCTGGTTCCCAGATTTCCACTAACTCTGAGTATCGTTTTCAGAATATCGTGACGTATGTGACACACTTGTTTTATGTGGGAATAAATACACACTTTATTCATGACAATTCATGACGTGGCATTCCCACTTGCCGTTACAATCACCAATAGACTACCATGATGATGATGACAATAGTACGAGGTATTGTATTTTTGTTTATGTATGGGAACACAAATTTGTATTTGTAAATATATTACGTTATATTTAGAAGGGTGCACAGTAAAAACGAGTGATTTTCGGCCTGGACGATCGGCGGAGGAAAGCTTCATCGATTTCAGATGGTATTATTTTCATCGGTTGGTTGTTGTAACTCTGATGTTAATTGTTGAATATTGAGCGGTATTGGAACAACGTCGTCAAAGGGAGTTGGAATGATTAATGATGGTACTGGTTGAACGCTTTCTGAATTAACAACATCATTCGGACGAATTGATTGAGGTTGTTCTATCGGAATTATAGTTGTGTCATCCGTTTGTTCATCAGTAGTTCGACGTCGTAACTATGATCAACATGGCGCTTCATTGATTGGCCTTGTTCCGGAAGCCGGTATCCATTTCGGAGCCGACGAATGTGTCCACTGAAGAATGTGCGAGAGAACCGGGTCTTTGGTTATCGAAGCAGCAATGTCATCGGCATGAATGGTCGGCTTGTGGACCGTATCTATAAGTAGCACTTCTTCTTCCTCTGTGACGATTGAACTACCCGGGACTGGAAGTCTACTAAGACCGTCAGCATTCCTCACATCCTTCCCGTCACGGGTAGACAAGTTTGAAAGTGTATTCGTTCAGGAAAGTACTCCAACGAATCATTCTGGGCGATAGAATCTGTGGAGTTGGAACATCTGTGGTAGAACGTCCAAGTAGCGGCTTATGGTCCGTCACAATAACGAACTCACGACCGTAGAGAAAATCATGGAACTTCTTAACTCCTCCAATAATGGCCAGAGCCTCGCGATCACCTTGGCTGTATCGTCGTTCCGTTTCAGTCATCGTCAAATCACTTGATGTGACAGAATGACGCCAATTCCGTAGGAGGAAGCATTACATACTACAACGGGTACGTCTCACTAAATGGCATTGAGACTTTGCAGGACATCAATGCATCTTTAAGTGCATCGAAACTGCGCTGCTCGATAGGTCCCCATCGCCAGAGGACATTCTTGTGAAACGACTGGTGCAAATGTTCAGCAAGGGTTTCCTTATCTTGAATGAAAGAATGATAAAACTTAATCAAGCCTATAGGAAAGCTTGAAGCTGTCCCTTATCAGTTGGTGGTGGGGTGCTTCTAATGGTGTGCATTTTCTGTTGCATGTACGAACCCAGCTCAGGTGAAAATAGGTGACTGTATGTCACCAGTACATTGGAAAAAGCTGTCTCTGTGATTGAATGTACTCCTTGAATGGAAATCCCTAAAGGCTCAGACCAATCGATGCCAAGAACACTGGTTTTGTTAATGGTGGTGATGTATAATGGTAGACTGGAAACCGGTTTACCGTTGTACTGTACATCTACGTCCAAACGTGTCAAAACGTAGATTGAATTCCGTTGGAAATCAACCAGTTTCAATTTTTGCTCACGAAGCGGTGGTGATTACGGAAAAACTCTTTTGAATGTTTTTTCGGATATGATCGTATGCCTCGAGTCCACTTCAAAACGACACGTAAAATGATTTATGTTGACGATAGCAGAAGTATTAACAGCAGAAGGATTCGCAACATGTTTCACTTCTCTGTAACGATGATTCCATCGCTTTTGGTTGTTTTTAGGTTTGTTGCGGTTGCTGCGGTTGCTTGCCATCGCACGTCAAACCCGTTTAAGATGTCCCATTATACCACAGAAGGAACACGTGGTAGTACGTTATCTGCAGGTGGATCGGTCATGATCCTCCTCGCAGCTGAAACATGATGTTTAGGCATGATTTGCTTCAGGCATGATTTGATTCTTCTTGGCAGCTTCTGCGGCAACGCTGTGATCAATAGCGGTATCTAGCTGTATATCGTTTTCAGCCAAAAACATCTGCTGCAACTGAATATTGCGCAACCCGCAAACCAGGCAATCTCGTAGCATTCGATCAAGGCTGTCCTCAATTGCAGCTTTTGGCAAGACGTCTAAGCTCGGCTACGTAATCGGCAACGCATTCTTCGGGACGTTGATCACGTCTGAAGAATGTGTACGACGCTGCAATTTCCGATGGACGAGGGGAAAAGTGATTAGATAAAATTTCCATGATTTCTTTTATCACTAAATCACTTACCCTTTTTGGTGCTATAAGGTTTTCTAGCAACTCAAAAGTATCTGCCCCGCATAGTGTAAGAAATGTGGCCCGCTTTAATTGTGCATCTTCAATTTTATTGGCTTCACAAAACAATTCAAAACGTTTTGAATATGTGCCCCATTCCTTTGGCTTCGTTGTATCGAAATTTTCAATATTTTCGATCGGCATGGTCACTCACGAATAACAGAGATAATTTTTTTTTACCGTAACAGTTACCGTAAATTTATTTAACTTTTTAATTTAATTAATAATTAATTAGTATTTTTATCTTCGTCGCCAATATTTTATGTGGGAATAAATACACACTTTATTCATGACAATTCATGAAAATTATTATTTATTTTATGTATTGTGGCATTACCACTTGCCGTCGCAAACACCAATACACTACCATGATGATGATGCCAATAGTACGGGGTATTGTATTTTTGTTTATGTATGGGAACACAAACTTGTATTTGTATATTCGTTATATTTAAAAGGGCGCACATTAAAAACGAGTACATTATACCATTTGTGACGCGTCAGAAAATTTATGAGTTTCACAAGAAGTATATATTCTTTGGTACAACACCCCGTCAAATTTTATATGCTGTGCGGTGGGGTTCATCTGGATATGACACTCGTAAAATGATTTAATCCATAGAAGCCGATATGTTCCGAGTTGAAGAAATGCCTGTACAAATCTCAATCAGCCCGATGTTTGGTATAAGGTTGGAACATAGAAATTATCAATCATTAACAAATAAGGAAACTTTGGTATTTTAATGATATTAAACAAAAGTTTTATGATCGATACCACAGCCGACCCGATGGAGCCGACTGTGGAATTAGAGAAACTTTCAAACGAATACAGCGTTTATACTATTGGAAGTTCCGTATCTATCTCCTCGGACATTATCTCAGAACCTTTTCGGGAAAGTTAATGTTAGGCAGATGAGCCAAAGACCGTTTCATATGATGAAGCAACAGTCCCAATATTGTTAGGCTGCTCGGTCTGGTTAAGCATATTTTGAACGTAAGGTTTGTCATATGGTTATTGTTATAAGTTTTGAGACTTGGAAGTTGCCACTTTCAAAATAGTTTTTTCCGAATTTTGTTTGCGTTGTTTTTCCGATTTTGACAGTATTCAGTATAATGGCGGTACTAGTCACTATATACATCGATATCTAGATTAGCGATATTTGCATCGGTCGTCGATCTTGTAACGATCGGCTCGCTTTGTAAACGTATTCAAGATAAAATGGTTCAAATCGTTGTTGGTGACTTTAATGACAAGGTGTTTTTGGGCTGCGTAGAGGTAGTTCTATGCTCTTATATCCGCACCCTATTTATGTAAACAGTCTCACTAATATTGTATAATTTAAAAAAATCGCAAAACGGATTAGTTGCTCATAACGCCCGAGGGCAATGACAAACTGGGAAAATACAAAAATTATGTATTTTGTGCTTCAAGGCTCACCAGAGTTTTACTTTTGCTGATGCCGAATCCAGGGGTTTCAAAAATACGTTGATATATAGACCAAAAATTGTGTCATAAACACTAGGTAGAACTGAGTTAGGTTGGAATCAAAACAACAGCTACCTAAACAAGCTCCTAGTCTTACTTCAAGTGATGCTGACTCGTCTTGCACCGATGGCTATTTTGGGCTGGGAATTTCTAATCATGAAGCTCTCGCTTAAATTATTCAATTATCAAGGAAGTAAGGGAGATACCCTGATTTTATCGACATTATGCAATGGCCCGAACACTCGTACTTCCTCGATTTAAATAAACGTGTTTCTTGTCAGTTTATACAGTTTTAAAATCACAAAGATTTGAAACAATCAAACAAAAATAACAGGAAAGAACAAAATAATAAATGAAAACTTATCATAATCATCCTAACTTGTGAAACCCTGTGAAGACCCGTAAGCTTCAATCTTCAAGCTGTATACAATTTGGTCTTGATTCGAAAAAGGCACTCAAAAAACTGCCGAATTATCGAATCTTACCAAGTATAGAACAATTGTTAAAAATAATTCTTGCGTCCTTGATACTCGGATATTTCTAATCTATTCTGAAAATTGTGATATTATAAATTCTGATTTTGTTGCTCCCGAACGTCACACATAACTTGCAAACTAGGTCAACTCTACCTCAAAGATGTTTCCCGGACACTAGTTTTTGCAGCACTGCAAAATAATAAAAACTTTGAGCATCCATCTAAAAAGAAAAACCACGTAGTATTACAAATTAATTTGCTATAACCTTGTGTTTCTGCGATACAGTGGCGGATAATATTAATTATCATTTGTTCACTGTTCACTGTTTGATGAAGACCGACACGTTTTGGTGGGAACAAACAAAAATAAAATTAAAAACAACACAATAGATTATATTAATTATGAGTCGAGTGTAAGCAACATTTATTTAGGTACACAAAATTTTCTACGAATTCTAGTCCCACAATAACAACATTCATTTTCAACATACACATAAAATTATATCAAAAATTAAATTCTGTAATCTGAAAATGTTTCTAATTATAAATTTAAATTACATCATTATCTGGTAAATATATATAAAAAAATGCTTAGAATAATATACTTTATAAAATCCGAAAGGGTCTATGCCTCTTGGATCAAGGTCAAGAGGCATGCTTTATAATCACCCGATGTGTCACCTTTGATCCAACTCTTAAGCGATTTACCAAATTTCTTTTCAAATGCATTTTTTATATTGATCAAATCGATTTCACTTCGTGCCACAATCGTACGAATCAGTTGATTGTCATTTGTTCCCAGACCCACCATTGAATTATATAGGGCCGTGGCAAAATACTCGTGCCTATTTCGAGATGTATATAAAATCGCGAGTAATGCATCTTTTATACATCCTGAGAATTCATTCTCGATCGCCGTCTCCAGCGTGTGCCCAGTCATTTGTCTGTACTCCTCATCGGTGGCGCAAATTTGGTCGTAGCTACGGCGGCAGAACACCATATTAAAAATACTTTCGTCCGTGCCCACTTTTAATTCGCCCGCCTGTAACAGCATACCAGCCTCTCGACGTGCCAACTCATAATCAATTACGGTGTCTTCTTCTCGGCCACCAACAATCGTTGCAACCAGTAGACGTTTTAGGTGGCCCGATGTATCCGAAATTATATCATCCTCCAGGTTTCTTCTATACTTGTCACGGTACATCTGATTTATTATGTGCATTTCCCGGTTTGTGTATCCGCATAAAAATTCTATTAGGGCATCCTCGTCCGTACCGACCCCCGCAATTGCGTCATGAATTACTTTTACGCGATAGTCCCATGTCGGTATTAATAGGGCAACCATTAATTTTTGAAAATTACCACTCGTTTCCGATCTAATATCCTCGGTTAAATCTCGTCCAAATTGGGTTTTATACACTTTTTGAATTTGTTGGCGCTGCTCGTTCGAGCGATGGCACAGCACATCAATTATGGTTTTCTCATCCGTTCCAAAACCTTTCATTGCCTTACGTAGTAATTTTGCATCCATAACCGGATCAAAATTACGTGAAGGAATCACAGCTGGTACATTTGGCACACCGTTCATTCTACCTATATCGACAATATACAAATTATTAAGTTTACCAAAATATTCCAAACTATATTTGTTTATAAAACGCTTACCTTGCTAATTATGTAATGCGCGAGGTGTCGAAAAATGGGTTACGTTTTGTGTAAATGTAGAAAGATTGTTGTCGTACCGAATTTCTATCACAGAATGCAGAATATTTGATTCATGAATGTTATATGTGTGTTATTTTATATATTTTAGAGTGGGGATAAATAAGTTTCTATATATAAACATAAAACGATTTATATTATAGTGTAGCACAACACTAGCAATGTTATATCGCGGAATGTAAATAAACATTGATTAGAGCGTTACGACAATGACGTCATATAGCGATTATTTTTGTACTCAGTATATAAACTCTATCTCTATCTCTGGTCTGTATACTATTTTCTCCTTAAAAATAGCGATTCTTCAGTTCTGCGTAAGATAACAAGAATGGCTGCACAGTACCACGTCATTATTGCTGTTTTTCTTAGAATATATTCAAAAAATATAAACAAAAAATTTTTTGAATCATATTCAAAATACGTGTTATCGTGACGTCTACAATCTTAATAATAGAGGGACGGTCATTATGTGTTAGACGTCTTTGTTAAATTGCCAACAATTCGAAAAAATTGCCAATCATTAGTAATCCATTAATTTTAAACTCGTCAATGTCACCTATAATACGTTTATGGTTGGTATTGGCTATACCGGTTCCCCCACCTAATGACCTCAAGAAAGAATTTTCTTAAATATTTTCACTTTCATCATTTTTACGTATATACATATATGTATACTCGTATGTATACGAGAACAAGAGAGTCATGGAGAGAAAATACATTTTTTGCTGACGTTCCCCAGCGAGAAGATAAACAAATCTGAAAAGAAATGCGAACGCCTTCGTAAAATTCATACACGAATCCATTATCGGTGGGGTACTAAGAAATCTTATCGTTCAGAAGAAAAGATACATGGATACGCGTTATGATTTGTTTCCATTAAATCTGTGTGTAACGTTTTTATTTGTTGTCGCAATGAGATTTTTGTTTTTTGCCAAGTTTTTGGGCCCGGCATTGTGGCGGCAGATTTTTATTTCATTTAAAAAGATTTTGGCGGATATCGGGGAGTGGTAGGAAATGTAGATTAATACTATTTTTTGATTAAGGATGGTGGTGATGGTGGGTGACCTAAATCCTATTTAGCTGATGGATAGTGGAGCGCTCTGTATAGTTTGGTATTATGTTTTGTATGTTGACTTTATAACAAATTCATTTTATGGTTTTTATGTTGTACTGGGAGCAGCATATAATTTGATATTGGTTTATGTTATTTATGAGTTTATAACAGGGTGGGAAAATTTATTAATGAAAATATTGAGGTAGCTACAGGAATCTTTTGATCAAATTTATCTTTTTATATAAATAGTTTAATGGACAGAGAACTATGTTGCTATCTAGAGGCAGTTTAGCGTGACCTTTCACATAACCGTTTAATGGTTATACTTTAGAAGTGTTTGGTGTTATTGATTGAATTTAGTGTTAAATTGATTTTGATATGCCGTTAAGATCTACAGTTTGAATGGTTCATGACATCTGTTGTGGTTCAATATTTCTGTTCGGTATTGATGTATGAAGGGAACTAGTCACAAATTCCTTCATCCTTGGACAGTTCCTTCATCTTTCGTACTTAAAAACGAAATCTATCTTGTAGTACTACTTATGATTCTCCCAGTCTGCTCCTGGTGGATTTTAAGTGTGCCCCATTAATTAGCTCCCAGTAATCGATATTAGGATATGTGGTTAACATGTTTGATGTCGTGAGTAATAACCTGAACTTATAGCTAACTACTCATAGGTACAGCTAATCACTTGAATTGAATGAAAAATTTCATTTTATTGTAATTTCCTTGACGCGGCTGTTTATTGGTTGAGGATTTATATGGAACCGTAACCTCCTCGTTAACTAAGACGATTAAGGTGATTAGAACCTTAATCTGTTTGAACCTCTTGTTCAATTCTCGACTAGCTAGCTCAAGCTCATCGCGCTCACACTCTGATGTTCCAAACAGTTTTATCTTGAGAACGGACATTTTTGTTTTGAGTGACCTCTCATAAATTTGAGTGTGATTTTGCCCATTATATAAACAATTCGCTGCACCTGTCCTTTCTAAACAAGTGTTTATTTTGTTATCGCTTAGTTTATTCAAGCCTTCTTCTTCTTAACCCGAAAAGCCATTTATTCAAGAAAATGAAACAGGCACGCCATATATAAGGACTAGCTGACCACAAACCATTAACCAATTTTTAATCCAGGATTGTGTGGCGGCATTCCTGGCATATCTATATTGAATTTAAAAATTCAGTTGGATAATTTACTGCGTCTTTTTCATCGACGACAGTGTTGATTGATTTGAGAGACATTAGTTCGCTTGGCAACGACTCATATCTGAAAATTAATTTCGTCAACGTCAACATTTTTCGCTGCCAAAATAGCAAGTTTGCCAATTATGGTTTAAGTAATTATTCAGAATTGCCATTTCCAGCAATTGTTCAGAAAATATTTGTGCCGACGGGTCATTTTGCAATTGTACTCGCATGTTGATGGTCAATCGAATGATCACTATACGCTTCGCCATAGAAATGATTGTTGTAAGCATGCGTTAATCTCATCGACATAAGTAGAGCGTTGAATGACTGGCAATGTCTGTCGGAATGGCAATGTCTGTCTATGCAATGCTTCGAGTGAATGTTTATAAGCCATAGTAAATACATTCATACCAAAATGATCGGACTTTTTTGCAGCACTGCAGCCACTCCACTGTTTTTTTAAGGCTAACGTGCAATTGCCAAATCAGTGATATTAAAAACGTCTTGCCGATTCCGCATGGTGCATCCATAAAGAAAAAGCCGCCTTGTTCGCAATAAATTTGTAATACTTTTCTTTTCGCTGCACATAACTGTTAACTGTTTGTGTATCTAACTCAGTGTAGTATGTTTTCAGCCATGTAGTTCTTGTATTTTTCCCACAAAGCCGATGATTGTGTTGGGTATAACATGTCGTTAATAAAATTGCGAACAGTTGAATTGGAAAGACATTGGTCCTGGAGCATTCGCCAACAATAAACCCAAAAAGAAACATTCACGTTGTTTTGGATGTACTGTGTAAACTCGTCCCAATGTATTGGCTTTGAATATGTGGATGCCATTGTTTACCTCACTTGTGTTCTATGTAAAAGAGCGTGGAACGTCGGTTTTTGGTGGCCCGAACGCTCGTTGAAGAGCATTTTTTTCAGTAAAATATACACGTTGACCGTTTTCAAGATGAATCGCAAGGTGCTCGACACGTGATTTTTATATTATTAAGTCACGTGATTTTTATATATAGATTTTTTTAAATCTCGACAATAGCGCTACCTATCGGATCCAAAACTATCCTTTTAAGCTTGAATTAACCATATACATTCACAAAATTTAATTGAAATCGGTTGGGTGTTTTCGGAGATTAGCGCGTACGAACATCGTGACACGTGATTTTTATATACAGAGAAAAGAAAAGATGAGATATATTTAAACTAGGCCAGATCCATTCGTATAACAGACAATTAGCAGTCGGCTAAACCAAATTAAAACGTGTAAGTGTATTTATTTCTGACTCTAAAGTCTGACTATAGACAAAGTTAGTAGTATACTAACTCCTAACTTCAAAAATAATTTAATGCCTGCCTTGACGCCAGTCGTTCATGTCTGACTTTAGATGAAGTAACAATATACAAACTACCAACGCGAAAAAGTATCCAATTGTAGGATTAAATATCACTTCTAAAATAGACGATAACGTTTTATATTTAAGAGTTTTTCCACTTTTCGATCAATATATTATTTTAAATGGCATTTATACAATGTTTACGACTTTTCTTAAAACAAAGAGACCATCTAAGTACCCATAATATATCTACCACAAAAAGTAGGAAAAATCACTAACCCCCCCCCCCCCCCCCCCCCCAATTTTTAACCTCAGGGTACTTGTGTATACAAAGATACACAAACCCTTACAATAATTAAAACTTCCGTAGGCTTCTTCTTGGCAGCTTGGTTTCGTACTGATAAAAAATTAGTCTACTCATCAGGTTGCAACAACAAAACTGCAAAAAATCAACTCTTGCTTTGTACCGATAGTAAAAAACAAGAACTTATCGATTTGGCGAATTATAACACAAAATCAGTAATTTCTGGTAATTTCTGGTAATTGTCACTATGTATGTCTATTTTATGAGTGACATTTAAGCCTACATTTGATACTTTTCAACCCTGAAGTCAAATTTCAGCGTATTTTTACAGTTTTCTGACTTTAACTTGTAGCTTGGTGTTGATCAAAGCTATTCCACGATAGTTGTTACAATTCAGCCGGTCTCTGTTTTTATGTATTCTACAAATTGGTGAAACCAAATCGATGAAACCAGTTCAAGCTGTAGCTCTTGAGCATTTCATTACCGATGCTATATCCTGACCAGGTACCTTATAGTTTTTCATTTTGGATATGACTCTTCGCATTTCATTGTAAGATTGAGCAGATATGTGACGAAAGAGACGCGACAACAAAGTAGCAGCACGTTTACCGGCTAGAGTGCTACTATACTGTACTCACATCTATCAAAAAAAAATGTAATGGGAATAAAACGCTTCTTAAATGGGAAATTGTTAGATACAGTGTCACAGACCGAAAATGTAAATTAGAAAAATAAACAAATGAATGAAATGAATGAATTTAAAGTATTTTAAAACAGTCAACATAAATAATACACAGCCATTTTCTGATGTGAGTGGTCAAGATGGCGGGCCACATGCGCACGCAAGAAATTCGAACAGGATAAGAAGAAATTCAAACGGTGAAACCATTTATCGTAGATAATCCAAGATTACCCAACCAAGGCGAATATTAATCATCACCTGATATCCTTTGCACGGTACATTCCAAGGCTCTTTCCAGACTCGTCCTCTATTTCATAAATAACAGTTCCAATTCGTTTATCGATTTTTGCTTTTAGAAATTTTGATGAGCTTTTATACCGTTTGACTCGGGAGGAATGTTCGTGGTCGGCTTCGTAGGTTGTGGGTTGAGGTATGCCGATGATTTTGTTTTACGGAATAACTGGTACACATAGACCCATATGATTTACTTTGTGAAGACCGAACACGAAAAATTGCGGAGAGATGCCTTTTGATGAGTCAACGATGTTTCGTAATGCTCCGGCTATTTCTTCTGAAAATCTCAAATTTTCGAAAATTTATTGAATTTTCGATAAATTTTCGAAAATTTGGGAAACGTCACTTGATTTAAATTTCAGTAGATACAAATAACTTTAAATTTTTAATTAAAAATCTTGAAATTTGCATATGATATTCACTTCTCGCATGTAATAAATTAAAGTGCGCAATTATTGTTTCCCAAAAAATTTAAAGGTAATGATTTATTTTATGATTAAGTTTAAGGTATTGATTAACGTTACAACCCTAACGTTATCGTAACATAATGCGACAAACGAATCCCACTTTGTGGCATTGCATAGCAAGTTACGATTAAACTAAATTATTACAAGCCACTTCAAAAAAAAAACTCGAAATTTTCGAAATATAGAAACGATTTAAATTTAAGTAGATGCGAATAACTTTAAATTTTTAATTAAAAATCTTGAAATTTGCATATGATATTCACTTCTCGCATGTAATAAATAAAAGAGCACAGTTATTGTTTTCCAAAAAATGTAAAGCTAATTATTTATTTATATAGCCTTAACTACTGATCTGTTTACTCGTTCTGAAGCGTTTGACTGACGTGCATAGATTGCAGCAAATTTATAACGAACACCATATTTTTGTAGAAGATTAAAGCAGAACAGACTTGAATTGCGAGTTATCCTCTGAGAATAATACTTCCAGGATACCAAACATTTGGAATACATTTTTCTGTAAGAACTCACAAACTTTAGCGGCAGAGGCAGAGCGCAGAGGCATTAAGATCGGAAATCTTGAAAAATGATCCAAAATGATGATAACGTATGTAAAATAAATTGGTAAGGACCTAGTAAATCGACATAGAGCCTTTGAAATGGTTGAGTTGATGAAATAACTTTACCGGTCTAGTAGAATAATTGACTGGTTTGGACGTCTTACAGATTTCCATTGAGGACCCATTTCAAATCTGTAATATGATTCATCTGTTGTTCCCGTGATAGACTATCAGGGACAATATTTTGCGTACCTTTCCTGTACTCTATTGTAACTTTTTGTGATTAAAGTTTTACGGCCCAACGTGCCAAATGGCCAGAGAGGTCTCTTTGGTCCATTAACCACTTCATGCTGGAGTGATTGGTGATAATGGTGAATGCGTATCCTTCGATGTACGGTCAAAATTTTTTAACATTCATCACTACAGCTAACCAGTCTAACTCAGTGATCGTATAATTTCGTTGTGCTTTATTTAATTTTGCCGACATGTAGGCAATAAGATGCTCTTCATCTCCATTATTCTGGAACAGCACACCACATTACACATAAAAGTGCTTGCTAAAGTCAGGGCTAACTATTGATTGGATTGTTTCAATTGTTCGAATGCATCTTGTGCTTGTATTGGTTGGCCACTTTGGCTTGACACCCTTTTTTAACATGTCAGTAATAGGAGTAGCTAATACCGAATATTTAGGAATAAACCTCCGATACCAACCAGTCATCCCCAGGAATCTTCGGATCTGTTGGGTCGTGTTCACTCTAAGGCATCCCTCCCCAATCACATAACCAAGGTATTTTGTCTCCTTCAGGAGATCATCAAGGTAGACAAAAACCCGGCCATGCAATCAGGTAATCGTATTACCCATGCATGTACAATATGAAGAGATGTGCCAGGCAAGTGTACAAATTGTAAGGATCAGCATCCGGCTAATTATCGAGGCCATGATGTTGCTAATCAACTACAAAAATTAAAAAATAAAACAAGAAATAAAACACAAAACCACGGAAATCGAAGGGTTCAAATATCAAATCAGATGGATCAAAACCCACAACCAAGCAACACAGGGCAAAGAAGATGATTTGGCCAGGTAGTGAAAGGATTGGTTTCAACCAAACTCTGGGCTCCGAAAATAACCAAATTATGGAAAACATTATGAACAACATTACGCAGTCCAACACAAAATGTTAAGTAAGAACACAACTTATCTGAAAGCCAATTAGTCCGTTTGTTAAAATACAGGGTTCTAACCAGCGGCGTTTTCTAGTGATGTTCTACACGTTCGCCGAACGACTAAGCAATTTTTGATTTTTATTCTAATTCTAAAAGTTTTATTTTTGTTACAGAAAATTTTATTTTTATTATAAATTTCTAATATTATTTTCTTAATTAATTACTATTATTTTAATTATTTCGGGTGATCAAAATCCGAAGCAGAACACCTTGAGAGCACAACCAGGACACGCCACTGCTATACCTATATGTCATGTCAGTTGGAAATTTCTCGGTACTGGCCAATCCTCGATACAGTGAATGTGTAAATTCCATTTGCAAAGATTGAACAACTTAGGGGTCAATAACAAATGGGTCTACCTCATCGTATTAAAATGGGGATAATTTTTATTTGTTTAGGATATCTTAAGCTAACTAGACATATATGCCATGTCATTTGGAAATCTCTGGGTGCTGGCCAATCCTTGATTCAGTGAATATGTAAATTCCATTTGCAAATATTGAACAACTTAGGGTTCAATAACAAATGGGTCTACCTCATCGTATTAAAATGGGGATAATTTTTATTTGTTTAGGATGTCTTAAGCTAACTAGAGATATATAACATGTCGGTCGGAAATCTCTGGGTACTGGCCAATCCGCGATACAGTGAATGTGTTAATTCCATTTGCAAAGATTGAACAACTTCGGGGTCAATAGCAAATGGGTCTACCTCATCGTATTAAAATGGGGATAATTTTTATTTGTTTGGGATATCTTAAGCTAACTAGACATATATGCCATGTCAGTTGGAAATCTCTGGGTGCTGGCCAATCCTCGATACAGTGAATGTGTAAATTCCATTTGCAAAGATTGAATATCTTCGGGGTCAATAGCAAATGGGTCTACCTCATCGTATTAAAATGGGGATAATTTTTATTTGTTTAGGATATCTTAAGCTAACTAGGCATATATGCCATGTCAGTTGGAAATCTCTGGGTGCTGGCCAATCCTCGATACAGCGAATGTGTAAATTCCATTTGCAAAGATTGAACAACTTAGGGGTCAATATCAAATGGGTCTACCTCATTGTAATAAAATGGGGATAATTTTTATTTGTTTAGGATATCTTAAGCTAACTAGAAATATATGCCATGTCAGTTGGAAATCTCTGGGTGCTGGCCAATCCTCGATACAGTGAATGTGTAAATTCCATTTGCAAAGATTGAACAACTTAGGGGTCAATAACAAATGGGTCTACCTCATCGTATTAAAATGGGGATAATTTTTATTTGTATAGGATATCTTAAGCTAACTAGTCATATATGCCATGTTATTTGGAAATCTCTGGTTGCTGGCCAATCCTTGATTCAGTGAATGTGTAAATTCCATTTGCAAAAACTGAACAACTTCGGAGTCAATAACAAATGGGTCTACCTCATCGTATTAAAATGGGGATAATTTTTATTTGTTTAGGATATCTTAAGCTAACTAGAAATATATAACATGTCGGTCGGAAATCTCTGGGTACTGGCCAATGCTCGATACAGTGAATGTGTAAATTCCATTTGCAAAGATTGAACAACTTCGGGGTCAATAGCAAACGGGTCTACCTCATCGTATTAAAATGGGGATAATTTTTATTTGTTTAGGATATCTTAAGCTAACTAGAAATATATGCCATGTCAGTTGTTAATCTCTGGGTACTGGCCAATCCTCGATACAGTGAATGTGTAAATTCCATTTGCAAAGATTGAACAACTTCGGGGTCAATAGCAAATGGGTCTACCTCATCGAATTAAAATGGGGATAATTTTTATTTGTTTAGTATATCTTAAGCTAACTAGACATATATGCCATGTCAGTTGGAAATCTCTGGGTACTGGCCAATCCTCTCTCTCTCTCTCTTTCTGGCACTATATCCCATCATGGGATTTGGCCGCCTCAAACGAGGTTTCATAATCAAATTTTCATTTCGGATAATGAGTGATTAATTCATTGATCCTATAACCAGCCGTGAAATTTTTCCTTGTCACCACCGAGAATCGAACCTCTCGCTGGAGCAAGCATTCTGACCACTTTGTCATCGGGGCGGCTGGGGGATAATTTTTATTTGTTTAGGATGTCTTAAGCTAACTAGAGATATATAACATGTCGGTCGGAAATCTCTGGGTACTGGCCAATCCTTGATACAGTGAATGTGTAAATTCCATTTGCAAAGATTGATCAAGTTCGGGGTCAATAACAAATGGGTTTACCACATCGCATTAAAATGGGGATAATTTTTATTTGTTTATGATATAAGATATATTATATTAAGCTAACTGGACATCAGCGGCGTTTTCTAGTGATGTTCTGCTCGTTCGCCGAACGACTAAACAGTTTTTGATTTTTATTCGAATTCTAAAAGTTTTATTTTTATTACAGAAAATTTTATTTTTAAAATTTTTTATTTTAAATTATAGTTTTTCTAATATTATTTTCTTAATTAATTACTATTATTTTAATTATTTTGGATGATCAAAATCCGAAGCAGAACACTTTGAGAGCACAACCAGGAAACGCTACTGGTTCTAACTTATATCACTCCATTCATCCAGCGGAACGAGCAAGATGTGGTTTGGCATTGCTAATAAAAGAAAATATTAAACGCCAATATATTGTCAATATTCATTCCTCAATATTCAGGTACCGATAAGAAATTCTGGAAGAAGCATTAGAACTCTTCAATGAAACAATTCACTATGCTGCTTTGGCAAGTACCCCCATTATACAAAATAAGAAGAAGCTTAACATGGATATGTACCCAATGGAAGTTAGAGAGTTGGTAAGAGAAAAACGACGGGCAGAACATAACAATTTTTATCAATATAGGTAACAGTCTCAAACCTCTAAAGAAGTTAAAAAAGCATCAATCAACAGATATCTAGGTAGCCTAACCGATGAAAAAAATTGTGATTATTCATTGTGGAAGGCGACGAAGGGACTCAAAAGACCCAAAATGCAAGTGCCTCCACTTAAAAAAGAGGATGGATGGGCAAGAGGTCCTAAAGAGAAGGTAAATCTGTTTGTGTAGTATCTCGAGGATACCTTCCAGCCATTACCAAATCAAACGGGATTTTGATATACGCCCAGTAACTCTAAAATAATTAACAGAAGAAGTAAAAAGCAACATAAATGTTAAAAAAGCCCCAAGGTATGACTTGATTACTTGCTAAATAATCAAGGCTCTACCAGATAAAGAAATTCGTAAGCTATTACACATAATCAATGCAAGCTTTCTGTTAAAATATGCAGAAGTAATCATGATAGCAAAACCTGATAAACCACCTAACGATAAAAACTGATACTGGCCAATTCCATTGCTGCCAATTATGTCAAAACTATTTGAAAAATTATTACTAAAACGACTTAAACCAACAATTGAGGACCGACAACTAATTTCTCCACATTAATTTGGATTCAGAGAAAAGCATTCCACGATTGAACAGGAGCACGGGGTAAAAAAAATCTGAATTGAATCTTCGCGCTGCAAGTTTTTACTTGGCCGGAATTAAGTGGAATTAGTTTATCACTTCTAAATGCAGCCCATTGAATAAATTAATTATAGGAAGCACATTATAGCAATTGAAAGCAAAATTTTATAAACACTCAAACATAGATTATGGCAAAACCGATTGATGTATTGATCCAATTCAAAAGCAATTTCATTCGAAATTGAAACAGATTAACTTCTACTATCGTAGAAGCCGATCTGCTTCATAGAATTGCTGTTACCCTCTGGTACCCCATACGGCTTAGATTCTCGCAGCTCAGTCGGCAGACCCCGGTGGACCCTAGTAACGTGAGGCATTGATCCCATCGATTCGGTCATTTCCCAATCCCCTAATTTTTTTTTGTTTACTCCCCAGTTTGACGGCATAATTCATGCCGTCTCATCTTATCTTTATTTTTTTATTTTTTATCATTATTTCGTCGGTCGTTGAAGTGTACAAACGTGTTTCGTTTTGTTTTAAATTAATAAAAAAAATGAAATAAAAAAACGGGAAAAAACAAAAATAAAATAGAAAAATTTTGTTTTTTTATTGTGCAATTTGACAGCAAGGAGTTAATTTCGAATTAATATACATGATTGTGCTAGTTCAAATTATAATCCGTGATATTTCCAAGCAAATAATTTCGATATCAAAATCCTGTTCTGAATGAACCGTTATTTTACAAAAACATAATTTAATTTGTTCGTAATTGTGTTAGTTCGAACATTAATAACTAAGCTGTGATAGTTTTACGTAATTTGTGACAATTCAAACAATCTGCGATAAATTGTGCATAGCGGTTTATTTAGAATGTCTTGCAACTCGTGCAAAAAAGTTTTTTTCTTTGTGATTGCCAATTTTGTTACGATTGTAGTGAGCTTGACCGTGCTGCGATCAACTCAATTAAAAAATACACCAGCATTTGCTTTTTCGGCGGCTGCAGCATATCCTTGATCACAAACAATTACTCGTCCAAGGTTTTGAGGAAAATTGATGTGATAGTCGACAAAGCCGCTTACAATTTGGACTTAAGGAAAATTGAATCGGAGGTGGCTGAAAACCGTAAATTAATCAACGCATTGACAAACAAACTTGCTGATGATAATTTCAACCGACAACATCCGCTAAAGTGGTCAAGTCTAGCTCCAATACCCATGATGTATCGACTAAAACTGTCTCAGTGCCTGTCAAAAAATCAGACCAATCAACCAATCAGATCGTTAGCTATGTCTGCGATAAACTTCAACATTGTTCGCCAGGAGACGCAAATTGTAGACTATTATTACCCAAAGACCAGTTTTTGCACAGCTCACTAACGTTCGTTTCATTTAAAATTGGTTTGAAGGATGCTGATTTTGACCTGCTTAGCAATTCTGATGTTTGGCATCCTGGTGCTATAATCCACCCATTTACAAATTATTCACGCATATCAAAAACCGGACCATGGCCACGTTTCAACAGCCAAAGTAACTACTGCGTCAACCAATACACCAATCATCGCTTCATCTAATACCATCAACGCCTTTACTTCGATCTACTGTCACAATGCCTCCAGTATCCGAGATAAAACCAGGGATTTCCGCTTAGGCATACTTAACAATGATTTTGATGTTAGCGAGACCTGGCTTACGATCAATATGTTATCCGGAGAGTACTTTCCATCTAACTATGCCGTTCATAGAAAGACAGATATGATTTTGACACCAGTTGTAGAGTCGGTGGTGTTTTAATTGCTGTAAAGAATTCAGCCTGCAATGAAGTGATCGCCTGCCATCCCTACCTTGACGTAATTGCTGTTGCTGATGTCATCCTCACCTGATGACAAAGCATTGACTATCATCGATTACTTCGCCTCCATATCAACAACGCAGCTTAACTGTTCCAGCAACAGTCGAGGGGAATCCCTTAACCTGCTATTTGCCAATGATGTCTTGAATGCCGATGTTGGTCCGTGCTTGGACTTCACTGGACGTGAGAGCATTTATCATACATCAATTATGATAAATATTTTTTATACTAAATGTACAACTACCTAGTTGTTTTTCTAATGGTTTTTACTTTAATTTTAGAATGGCCGACTATACATCCTTGAATGTATTTCTCAGCACTACCAATTGGGACTTACAAGCTAACGACGTTGTTAAATGTTTGAAGTTTGCCAACTGCCTCCTCTTCGCGGACGACATGAAGATTTTCACCCGGGCCTCTAGCGTATTAGACTGCAATTGTTACAAGATGACTTAAACCGATTTTGCAGTTGGTCAATTAACAACATACTCCCTTTATGTTATGCTAACTTGATAATCAAATCGACTCTAGCAGTATTGCAGCAACACAAGAATAGTTAATGGCATAATAACATTCAATAATTTTTTTATGATATGACATCGTTAACACGTGTTGACTTTAGCCTCATTTTGATACGCCCTGCCCGAGAAAATTGTTGTTTGGTATCGTCAGTCGGAAAACATAATATCCCTTCTGCTGGGTTGACGGTGCTGCATAACTTGGTGTCAGTATTTTGCCAGGTAACGATAATATCAGTTACTTGTTTGCTCCTTATAACATAACTGGTATCCTTTCATCGTCATCTGAAGTTTGAATATCGTGCGGTGGCTTATGTTGTTTTTAATACATCAAAGGTTGTGAGTTCCACTTTATTCAAATTTTGTATAATTTTATTTTACCTTAGTTGCCCTCTCGGCACTTACTACTAAAATTGTTACGTTTTATTAAATTTTAATTGCCAATATGAACCTAGTAACTTAACCTACCACTATTCATTATTATAGATGGCGCTATCTCAATCCCAAATGATGAATTTTCGGCTCTGACCTCAATAATTTTTTTTTTCATTCAATAACTCAGGCCAAACTCTTGGATAATAAATGAAGTCCGGGCAGATATAATAGCCCGCATAGCAGTCGGATATCGAGTGTTCTTTACTTCCTGTAAGTAGGACCTTGACCACTAACGATTGGAGAACTGTATCTAAAAAGGAAGGCCATTCGATCCATTTATGGTCCTGTAAAGGTTGTCAACAACGAATATCGGATTTATTTCGAAACCAATGTGGCCTTGAAACTGTGCAGGCGACAAAATCCCTTCAAGTGGTGTGAGAGCTGAGAGCTAAAGTGAAAAAGAGAGAGAGAGAGAGAGAGAGAAAAAAATTTTTGCCAATTTATCTGGCTTGGTAAATTCTGAAGGTTTTATTTAAATAAATGATGAGTCACTGTAAATTTTCACACCATCTTAATAGTATGTCACGTAATGCGCGTACATCGGATTACGCACGTATCACTGTTTCTAGTGAACCTACACAACTGTATAAGTAGTAACTTGAACTAATAAGCGTATAACAAAATATTATGAATCACCATGCAAGGTTGTTTTACTATACTGCAAAGAAATTACTGTAGCATTGTTGTGTTATTTACACGACGATTTGTGTATTTCCGATCATCGAGCGTTTAATCATCGCATCGTCATCACTTCTGCCTTTTAGTTCGCTTATATAGACGACGACCAATTTGTACTAACTATTTAGTGTACAAATAATGAAATCGTGATAAGATAATTAGATTTACGTTGTCGTATTAAGTAATTAGTCTGATAACGAATCTTTTGCATATCTAAGATTGTCCCAATAGTGCGCGAGTACAGATCGTTTAATAAATTTGTTTACGACGTTGGAAAAAAATCGAAATTCAATCAGCTTTATTGAATTTGCAGTGGTAGAGGTTAATGTGCTACGTCAAGTGATATTTATAGTGTGGAACTAATTTTTTCGTACCTTTCACTAATTCAATTAAATATAGTTTTAGTGTATGTAGTGTTGTTATCATTTACCACACATAGTTTATATCAGTAACCGACCGCATATATAAATAACCGCACACTATTCAAAACAGTGCACAACAGTTGTCAGTGTCCCAGAAATTTCCGTCGATAAACGTTACACGGTTTACATTCAGCGGGTGTTAATTAATCGCGTTGGGTGTGTAAAATGTCGAATGTTCAGTGTGTCGTAAGTAAAATTGTATCCATAAAATGTATTTTAAGCGTATATAGTTATGTATGAAAATATATTTTAGCCCACCGTGGTCCCGGCCGTACATTATAATGCCGATCAAGATGCCGATGCGCTTCGCCAGGCGATGAAAGGCTTTGGATGTCGTGAAGACGTGCTTATAGAAATTTTGGCTAAACGATCGAATAAGCAACGCTTAGAGATTGCAGATCGATATAAAACAAAATTCGGGAAAGATTTGATCGCCGACATAAAATCGGAGACGAGCGGTAATTTTGAAAGTCTGCTGGTTGCATTGCTTACACCACTTTGTGAATATTATGTGCAACAGATTCATGACGCTATGGCCGGTTTAGGAACCGATGAGGAGGCACTAATCGAATTTTTATGCGGCCTACACAATCAAGCGATTCACGTCATTAACGATGTGTATAAAGCGAAGTACAATAAAACACTGGAATCGGACATAAAGTCAGATACATCGGGACATTTTCGTCGCTTATTGATTTCACTGTCGGTCGGTTGCCGGGATGAACGGGCCCAAGTTGATAAAGTACAAGCCGTCCAGGATGTTGAGGCATTATTAAACGCAGGTGAACTAAAACTTGGAACGGATGAAAGTGTTTTTAATCAGATTTTGTGCCGCCGTAGCTATGCCCAGGTGCGCGAGATTAACGAGCAGTATAAATTTTTAAAGGGCCATGATTTGGTGGCGGCAATTGAAAACGAATTTTCGGGTGATATACGCAAAGGATTAAAATCGATTGTACGATGTGCTGTCGATCGGCAAGCATTTTTTGCATCACGGCTACATAAATCGATGGCCGGGATTGGAACTAATGATAAGCAATTGATCCGGGTCATAGTGGTGCGGAGCGAGATCGATTTGGCCACGATAAAAGATAAATTTTTCGAGAGGTATGGTAAAACGTTAAAGGAATGGATTAAGGGGGATACCTCGGGAAAATATCGAAAATGTTTATACGCCCTTATCGGGGAGGAGGACGAGAAATCTAAATAGTTTTTTTTTAAAATAATTTCATAATACAATTTATTGTTAAGTTAAATGTATTTTTATATAATAAATCATATTTGTTTACTAATCAATTTTGTTTTATTTATGGCCGCCTAATCAGCATTTTCACCAATCAGCGCACACAAACATTTCCTATAATTCCCAGATGTGTCATCTCTAATCCATGCTTTTAGTGAATTTCCGTATATAAATTCGAACTTCTCTTTGATATTTTCTAGATCGATTTCACTGCGCCAAACAACCAACCGGATAAGAGCAGCATCGTTTGTACCGAGGCCCACCATAGATTTATATAATCGGTTCGCAAAAAATGCATCCGAATCGACTGCAAATTGTATAATCGATTGCAAACCAGTTTTGAAATCCCCTGTAAATTCTTCCTCAATCGCCTGGATCAGCGTGTGCCCAATTAAACTGTTATACTCGAAATTGATTTTTTGAATTTGTCGGAAATTTCGGGTGCACAAAATTTCATTGAAAACTTCATCATCGGTGCCGATAATAAGTTCAGCCGCGTTTAATAATTTTACAACATCTTTTATGGCTTCATCTTTATCAACCTTTAGGCTCTCGTCACGACCTCCGTTTAGTAGCGAGATTAAGAGGCGGCGAGAAGATCCTGATGTATCGCACGTAATATCCTCTTCCAGCTCGTAACAATATGTTTCAAAATATTTTTGATTGATCACCATCATTTCGGCATTCGTTAGGCCGCATAAACATTCAACGAGAGCATCTTCGTCCGTGCTCAAACCAGTTAGTGCTTCGCGTATCTGTTTGGCTAGGAACTCTTCCATTGGCATTAACATTGCTACGAGAAGACTAGAAAAATTTCCTTTAATCAAACTTTTAATATCGTCGGCCAGGTTGCGCCCAAACGATGATTTATAGACATTTTTTATCTCTTGGCGCTGCGCATTCGACCGAAATGCTAAAATATTGATAAGCACTTTGTCATCCGCCAGAAATCCTTTTAATGCATTTTTCAGTGCGTTTGCATCATTTTCCGGATTGAAATCTTTTATTGGGTATACAGTCGGTCGTTTCTGTATATGGAAAGCATTTATTACATTGTGCATGTGACGAAATTTTACAACTCACCTTTTTTAAATATTCACCCATGTTGATCACAATAGTCAATATACAGAACTATCTGTATGTAGTTATAATTTTCCAAAACTGCAAATTTCTCTAAATAGCAAATCTCGATTTAGATGAGTCAGAGATAAGATGAATTATCGGAATTTGTTCGGATGAGTCAAAGGACAGTAATAAAACTATTTATATATTTAAAGCGAGATTAAGCGATTTATTGTGAAAATTACATGACAAATCTGATTAATTTTCCTCATCTGGTTCACCGATTAGGGCGTACAAACATTTTCGATAACTTCCCGATGTATCGCCCTTAATCCAGTCTTTAAGCGATTTACCGTACTTAGTGAAGAACGCATCTTTTATATCGGCCAAATCTAATTCGCTGCGAACCACTATAACCCGAATCAGTTGCTTATCATTCGTTCCAATTCCAGCCATTGATTTATGTAGCCGGCTCGCAAAAAATTCTTGTCGATGGATAGCACACCGAATAATAGATTTAAGCCCTTTACGAATATCACCTGAAAATTCATTTTCGATCGCTTTCTCCAACGAATGCCCTTTGAGCTGTTCGTACTGGCGATTTATTTCGCAGATCTGCTTAAAACTGCGACGACACAAAATCTCGTTGAATTTACTCTCGTCGGTGCCCAGTTTTAATTCGCCAGCTTCGAGCAGGGCTTGAGCATCTTCTAACGCTTGCCGTTTATCTACAGTTTGTGTTTCGTCACGTCCCCCAACAGATAATGATACCAAAAGCCGTTTAAAACTACCTGATGTATCCGCGATGATATCCTGTTCTAGGGTACGTTTAAAGCGTTCCTTATATATTTTGTTGATCGCATCGATTGCAAAATTCGATAGGCCACACAAGAATTCAATAAGGGCATCGGCGTCCGTACCAACACCGGCCATTGCATCATGAATTTGCTCCACATAGAATTCGGCGGTTGGTTTACACATCGCTACAAGTAAACTTTCGAAATTACCACTCGCCTCTGATTTAATTGAATCGATTAAATCTTTTCCGTATTTCGTTTTAAATACGTCGGCAATCTCAAGGCGCTGTTTGTTGCTTCGATTTGCGAGCACTTTGATTAATACTTCGTCGCGACATCCCGCTCCTTTCATCGCTTCCCGTAATATTTCAGCGTCATTATCGGCGTTGAAATTTTTTGCTGGTACAACGGTTGGGCGTGCCTTTATATAAATTTACACTGTTAGCAATTATGATGCGAAATATATACACACACGGCAAAATACTTACAAGGTGTTTTGGAACTGACATTTTGATGAATGTTTTTTGGTTTGACACTCAAATGTATACTGAGCTGAAATTTATATCGGGTTCATGTGTAATACTCGGTTGTTGCTTATCTCATTTCGTTGAAATTCTACCAACGCATGATTATTTTTGTTGTTGTTGAGTCCGATAATGAATACATTTATGATGTGAAATTGATGGTTGTGAATAAATGTTTCAACGAGGCCTCTGTAATCTAAACGGTTCAAATTTGCTTGAAAGTATTTCGCGATTCGAGTTACGGATAGAGAAAATTCCTGCTGATATTGGTTGGATTTTTCAAATTAGTACCAATAGTTGATATCAGGTACTGGAATCCCGGTATTTTTCGAAAACCCAGTCGACAGAGTACTGCGATACGTTTCCAAAATGTTCGTGAAATCGAATTACCAAACAGTTTTTCAATTTGCACAAATTTTAGGATATGACTTGTTGGTCTCTCTTACCATAATCGTGTATCGACAGCTCTGTTGCGTTTGTAATTTTATTATTTAACCACCAATTGTAATGAATATTGCCATCAACATGTACTTCAAAAATTTTTTAAGGGGTTCCTCAACAATTTGTTAGAAGAGAGAAGTGAAATTGTATGTTTTTAAAAAGGGTTTTGAATTGTTTAGGTAGCCAAAGATTCTGTTGATTTGTTTTCCGAATTTTGTTGTTGCTTCGTGATACTTCGTAAAGCAGAGCCTAATTTTACCCGAAGGTTTTCGTACGCACACGACAGGGTGTCCCCATTCAACGGGACCAACCGGTTCCAGGACTCCCAACAGTATCATCCGATCCAGCTCCAAATTCAATTCCTTTTGCACATATGGGGATATTGGGCGTGCTCGTTTTTTTACCGGATTCGCATTTCCCGTATCGGCATCATGTTGTAACAACTTTGTACAGCCCAGATTCTAAACGTTTCCCCGAAATCTATTCCACAGATAAAATCCCTATGAATCGATGGTATCACCAAAGACCTAATCACTCTGCAAGTTGGGCCGATTATGAAAGGTATATGAACCGCATGCCCCACGGAATGTACCGTTCCATCAGCTGCCAAGCTTCTTCAAACGTCTATATATATCGCTTCCACCGAGTATGGCGCCAGAATCCAACAAACCAGTCACGTCATACGCCAGTACCTCTACATCTATGGTGTGGTCGGTTATCTCCCTCTATGTTCACAATGCACTCTACTTGCTGTTGATCACTTTTGTCATTTTTGCCTTCATCCGGCTCATTGGCCGTCTCTTCTAATCGATCCAGGTTCAAATTATCCTGTCTATTCTTGGGACCTCGATTGTGTTAAGCGGACAAGGCAAGTCCTCTAATCGCCCGCGCCACCATTTCCCGTGGCTCTATCGTTCTTCTTTACGTCCGAACACCTCAGCAGATTTCCTCCAGGATGCTTTTTAGGACATCGATCAGCCGTGACGCCGTCCTTGGAGATCAAAATTTGAATGTCATCTCGCCCCCTCTTCTTTTCCGCCTTCTTCCACCATGCAAATTTTACATCTCCGTGTTGTCGCTCTGCTGCTCACTGATGTCCAAATTTCATCTCAAATTGCCGAAACACCTTCTTAACGCCGTCTTACCGCCCCTTATGATGATCGTGGAAAGCACTTTGCGATCTCAATTACTTTTCTTGCCTAGATGTACGCTGCAACACGTCATTCAGCGCAAAATTTTACAAATTGATTGTTTCATGACCTGTTGGACCATAAACCAAATTGCATCCATGGAATTGCAATCTCTTTAAGGTGGGAGTGGAATTTTAAGGTCGAGACCGGATAGGAAAACGAGGAAGGGAGAGTCGAAAGGAGAATCCAACGCCAGTTCATGCGATCAGTTAATTCGCGCGCTACCGTTCGTAATCAACGTTTCTCCATCACCAGGTAACCGTTATAGATGGACGAGCCACAAACATTCGGACAACCGTAAAGTGAGACAGGGCTTGCGTTTCATCGGATAAATCAGAAAGTGCGATCAGGTAAATGACGATTGGGAACAAAGAAACTGTTTTACCGTAATTCAGCAGAGACAACAAAGAAACAGAGATAATGTGGAATATAACTCAGGGACGTCTATTCAGGATGCTGCACCTGCAACTCTTGTTCATAAAACATTCATAAAACAGTAGACGGCGGTTATACAAACCAATTTCAACAAGCTGTACACGCAACAAAAGTGCAGAATGGTATTTTCCAGGGGCTCACACTACATTTGTAGGTGCAGATACTGAATCTAGATCGTTTCACAACTAAAGATGAAGCAAATGCGGTAGTCGAACAAGTTATTACGACTCCGATTCGTCTTAACCAGCTATGCTACACACAATTTTGGTTTCTGGATTCAAACTACTGCGCAATAGATTTTAATTTTTAATTTAAATCCTTATTTTAAATTAAATCATTAATTTTTTTTGTCTTGTTTTATTCTGTTCTCTCAAAAATAAAATTTAAACAAAAATCTACATCTCAAAAATGTCCTTAAATTTTTTTATTTTCATTTCAATTTTTTTCATTTCGGATTCACGGACAAAAATTTTATGTTGCAGCTGCGACATAAAATTTTTGAGATGTAGATTTTAGTTTAAATTTTATTTTCGAGTGAACAGAATAAAACAATACAAAAAATTTGGTGTTTAATATAAAATAATGGTTTAAATAAACAATAAAAATCTATTGCGACTTATTTTGCAACCAGAAACTAAAATCTCGTGTAGCTTGGTGATTAATATCGGAAGCGAGACCAATATGTGTATCTTGTGCGTGTGTTCGACCATATGCGATGTAGATGAATACTTTTTGTTATATGTTTTTCGTTCTGTTTGGTGCGATTGATGCGCGGTGAGAAAGAGTAAGGGAGTGACGCGCATGAAAAAACAAAACCAAAAGCACCTCAACTCAACGGAATTATTATTTTAGTTTAAATTGTTGGTGTGTGTGTGTGAAATTTTTTAGTCTGGATTTGAATTTTATATTGAACGAGTAGTTTGTTTTTTTAAAATGATATTGTTGTTGTTATAATTTTGCGAAATAAAAAACAAGTGTTTAATAAAATGTGTTTATTAAGTGTGATATTGTTGTGTTTGAGATCATAAAATGGTCCAGTTTTGAAATAAAAAAAAAGTTAGTTTTGTAGTGATCAATCATTTTGTTTATTTTGATACAATTAAAGTTTGATTTTATGTAAAACATTTTTAATTATAAAATATGTAATGGTGCGCGTGTAAATTATAATAATAATAAAAATAAATTGAGATGAATTTTTATTGTGGGGTAGTAGAAAACATGGTGCTCGTAACAGTTAAATACACAGCCGAGAAAATTTTCATTTTTATTAAAAATTTATTGTTTGTTGTTGGCACATTTTGAGATTTTACATTGTGGATTCGTTATATGGCAAAATACTTTATACTTAGCGGACGATTTTTGGACATAAATGTATAAATAAATGAAATAATTATAATTTAGTCAGCGCTGCTGAATTTATAAAAAAACAAGTGATAAAATAAATATTTTCTGTGCACCCTTTTCATAAAATTGTGTAATCCAGTTTTATAAGGCGGCCGCATGTGCCATGCCTAATTTTTATTGATAATTTTGTATTCGGTGGGTAGACATCGCAACGATAATGGGGGTCAACTGGGGCGTTGATTTTATATCGTCAGTATTCAGCTCCTGAATGTGGGCACGATCGGCAATCAAGAACGACGCAACCCTCAAGGGTGACCTACTCGAGGTCAAGCAGGTACACATTTTTTTGGCTAAAGTGTAGATGATGTAAAATCGCGGAAATCGGGTAAGATGAATTTTTTTTTAAAAAATTTCGTTGTTGGATTGTGTATCTATCGTTTTTAGGAGGTGCAAGCCAAAAATTTCGGAAAAATTATCACATTTTCCGGGAAAATCTTGACATTTTCATTTTTTTTTTGTGACAAGTTAAGAAATAATAGCGGTTTGGGGCAGTTCCCAATTTTAGTATATGATATACCTACATAAAAACATAAATTTTTGAAAATATTTTTCAATCATAGTATTTGCTGTTTTAATATGAAAGCAGTTGTTTTAACTTTTTTAGAGACGCGGGGGTTTTGGGACGACAGCCCCCATTCTCTAATGTATAAGACGAATTAAAATGGCGTGATTGTGTAATTCGATACATTCGATAAATACTGAAAATTTTCCCAGAAAATGTGGTGATTTTTCCAAAATTTTTGGCTTGCATCTCCTAAAAATGATAGTTATACATACAATCCTATGTATACGTCATCTACACTTGGCCATTTTTTTTTCATCTTATTTTATTTTTAAATAAATTTATTTGCAATTAACGGTCGAGCGGCGCAGACGTACTGTGCATTGTGTTCTTTATTGGCATTCGTTTGATTTCATTTCTCTTCAGTTTTTTCTTAAATTTTTTATCGAAACACAATTTTAAGACGGGTTGTGGGACGTATTAAGCATTTTATTCTTCATGTATGTATAGTCATGTTTTCTTTTGTTTTTTCGATTTATGGTAATTAAAATGAATTACTGAATTAATTTTTTCGGTTTGTTACGTTGGGAGTTCATGAGTTTCACGTCGTGTCGGTGTTCCACCTTTGCAGTTAATTATTAATTTTGCCTTTCCTCATGTGGTCAAGTAATTTCGGTTTTTTTCTTTTTTCTTTCATTTTTTTTAAATTTTCATTTTTTTTATTGCGGTTTATTCAAGCATGGCATCATGTCTACAAACCACACGTCGCCCTTGAGTTCTAGCCAGAGCTCCATATAACCGCGAGATAACAGTGGTAAAAATATTGCTGGACTGATGAGATCGTTGAACTCAGGAGGATTGCTTTGAGTTCCCGACGTTAGGCAGTCTGGGCGATGCGACAATGGATAATATAGTTGTCGCCATCATTACAAGGCACGGCGTAAGAAGACGTGTAAATGTGGTTGCAGAGGTTGATTTGATCATTTCTTTTAGTGTGAAGGCGTTTAATAGAGTTGAAACTAACAGCAGGAGTATTCCCCTGCGGTGTAATGTAGCTAGGCTAGAGCACTAATAAGGAAAAATATGAGTGGCGATGCTGATTTCCTGTCTACATATACAGACCTCTCTGTATGCTCGATTCTACGGGGAAGATGTTTGAGAAACGCAAGAAATCCGGGCAGAAAAGATCTACCATTAGGCGTGCTGCACCAAACTTTCGGGATACCAAACTATTTAATAACGGTATTATGGGATTTCCTCAACGACAGAACGCGGCAACGAGATGAGAGGTAGATTTTTTGTTGGTTTCGGATACGCGGGCGACGTGGTTTTCGATCACTATAAAATGGATTAAACAATGATGAGAATCAACGCTTGGATGGAAAAAGATGGCTTTCAGCTAGCAATCTCTCCCACATTGTTTAGCTCACAAAACGTGGAATAATAATTATAATTCCGATGGCGACTGGTTGCAAGGTAGTAAAAACCAGCGAAATGGTGAGATACTTGAAGTAAAATTTGAGAGACGCCTCACATATTTTGAGGTTTGTGATAAAGCTCAAGAAAGAAGCAAAGCAAGTGCGATTCCAGTCTGGTGTCTCCGTGGTTAGCGGGCGAGTTTGGGGAAACCCTGGTAGTTCCATCAGAAGAATAAAAAGTTCAGATGATTCAAAAAAAGGATAAGAAATGAGGGAATCGAATTGAAGGTTCAAACAAAAGTTACTATTTTAGTGCAATCACTTATGCCTGAGCACCCAGTAGTAGCTTTGAATTCAAGCGACATAATGAAGACATTGGCGGTACAGTTGAAGAATTTAGATGCCAAATTAAATGAGCAAGGGGGTTGTCGATATTTGCCAATAAATGAACATTGAAGTAAAGTTGACAGCAGATTCAAGAAGCTTGCAGAAAAAATTAAAGAAGCTGAGGCCATCGAAGAAATTATTTCCTCACGTAACGATTAGGAAGGTTGGAGTTTTAGAAACTCATATATTCCATTGTTCAAAGATTTCAAGAACCAATAGTCAGTATACAGTAGAAAGTTGGAGCTGAACAGTATTCAGTCCAGTATAAACAATGCTACTGAACCAATTATTGAAGCGATCGTGGGAATCAGATGACAAAGTAGTGAAAGAGGCACTGAAAAGAAAAACGATCTGAGACGATCTTCAGGTTTCAGATCTTAGTTATATGTTAGAATGGTGATCGCATTCCGTCCAATAATAGGTTAAGAAATTGCCCAGTGTCAATGAGTAAAGTCAAAAACACCTCGATGAAAGTTCTTCGTACAATTTCAATTCTTTTTTTAATGTTCAAACAAAATTTCAACATGGCCGGTTTCATTCGGTATGGGCTAGTTCCAGAACCATTTTTTACACAACCCATGTTTATGTTAGAATACCTAGTCTTGTCCTAAAAATTTAATTCGACCATAATACATTCAAAAATAACCAAGTTTCAAGCGGGATCGGTAATTTTAGAATTTCGTTTAAAGTTCATTTTAAAATCGCTAATTCGACCTAGAATTTGATCTTAATTTGTGTGAAATCAAATTTGATTAAACGTGTAGCTAGTAATTAATGGCTTAATTCTATCAGCACGTATATTCCCCAACTACTGAACATCACATACTGAATTTGGTCATAGTCATTTAAGAAATAACCACTTAGCAAACTCAAATTTGAGAACTGTAAACAGTGAAAGAGAAGAAAGTAAAATTCAGTACGGCCGTATTCCATAACTGCAATTTCTTGGGCTCAAAATAAACCTCCAGGATTGTGAAACATTCGGAAAAGCAAAGGATACTTCTCAAAGGAGGTTGGGTAAGTGATCCAGAATAACACGAAGCCAGTGCTATAGTTCAGCAAGAAAATACAGTTAGAGCCAAATGTCTTATACGGTGGAGGAGAATAAATTTCAACGAAATATATCCAGATTGAATATGGGTCAATCAAAATCTGGTGGATTAACGGTAGAGTTTGATTGCTCGGAAGTCGTATCGCGTCAAGGAAAACGAAGAGAAAGGAGCGATTCCAACTTTTCTACCGGAACAGGTCAATCTACCATTGAAAATTCGGCAAGCAATCATTTTTAAGGTTTTGCGACATAAGTCAAACCCTGGTTTTTAAAATTCAAAACTGACGTACACAAAAAAAAAGTTTAGGTAAGTTTGATTGGCAATCACGAGTAATCTGAGCGATCTCTGGAAAAATACGAGCAATACCATCATAATAAACTCCCTACCTACACATTTGATATGATTGGGTATGTTGTGATATGATTTGATCTGATTTGATATAATTTGATATAAATTGATATGGAGCACAGCCCTAACGTTAGATGACAGTTGTACTAATATTATGAAAAAATCGCAAGCTCCAACTTGAATATCAAAATCCTTGGAACAGGGAGGAGTACCCATAACCTTTAAATAAATTACAAACCTTTCGTCCAATGCAATAGTTGAAGTAAAGTAAACAGGCCAAATTTTGAATTCAGAAATTTTATTATAAAAATGTTTGACATACAAATAGGATAAAGTCTTTATAAGTGTGTCTACTCGTTGATGAGAGCTAAAAGCGATTTACAATAACTTCCTGCTGTATGGGTTTTAATAAAATCTGCGAGGTCCCGGTTACACAATTCATGAAATGCATATTTTATCTCAACCATATCAATTTCACAGCGTGACACTATAACTCGAATTAATATCGCGTCATTCACTTTTATACCAGTCAATGATTTATGAAGCATGGTAGCAAAAAATTTTGCCGGATCTATGACACACTGAAATATGGATTGAAGCCGATCACGTACCGTGCCACTAAATTTCCGATCAATGGTAGCCTTGATCGACAGGCCACCAAAATCTTTATATTGCCGATTAATTTCGCGTATTTGAGCATAATTCCGACGGGTCAGTATACGAAATAATGCTCGACGGCTTGAATCAACATCAAATTCTTCTGACGGTAATAAATCGTCCGCATCCTTTTTGGCTGACTCTACATCAATCTCAGAATCGTTATTGTCACGTTCACCGCTCGCCAATGCAATATAAAGCTTTTTCACTTTATCTGGTACATTCAACGCGATATCGCGTTCAAGGGCTCTTTTGAATTTAAACTTGTAATTCTCGGCAATCTTTTTAATCATCTCGCTATCAAAACTGCAAAAATATTCGATTAGTATATCGTCGTGTGTTCTTATACCGCCGAGGGCTTCATGTATTTCATCGCAATAGTAATCGAGTATCGGGAGTAATAATGCTAAATATAGTTTTCGTAATTCACCTCTCGTAATTTTTTTGATGTCTCGAACTGGGCATCGACATTGTACCGAATTGTAATATAGTTTGATTCTCTGAAATAAAAATGTTGTTGTAATCGAGTTTTGTTGTGTGTCAACGGTAAACACATATGTCGTAAAAAAAAACTTATTAATTTTATTATTTGTGTATAGATATGTAGGGTTGGGTTGCGGTGGGATTGCGAAATTCCCCACGGGACGAAATAAAAATGCGATATGTAATTGTTTATGAAAAATATGTATTTATGTTTATTAATTATGTGTTGTATAAATATATTTATGTTTATACTATGGCTATAATTATTTTTCTTCACGAATGAGAGATAAAAGACATTTACGGTAACTTCCAGACGTATCACCTTTAATCCATTCTTTAAGCGATTTACCAAATCGTTTTTGGAATGCGACCTTAATATCTTCCATGTCGAGTTCACTGCGTACCACAATGATACGAATTAATTGATCGTCATTGGTTCCAATACCGGCCATTGATTTGTGTAATCGACGTGCAAAGAAATCTTGGCGATCGATTGCACATCTAATGATCGCTTTAAGTCCATTTTTAACATCACCAGAGAATTCTTTTTCGAGCGCCGTCTCTAGTGGATGTCCAACTAGAAGACGATATTGCTTATCGACCTCACGTAAATGTTCATAGCTTCGGCGGCACATAATCATATTGAATGCACTCTCATCAGTTCCAATTTTGAGTTCGCCGGCGCGTAATAATGTCTCAGCATCCTGTATCGCTTTTTGGGTATCAACGCCGGTATTTTCGTCACGACCACCAACCAAAAGCGACACAAAGAGACGTTTAAAATGTCCCGACGTATCCGATTTTATATCGTTCTCTAGCGATACACCATACTTGTAGCGATAGTGTTCATTTATCCGGTGTATAGCAACGTTTTGCAAACCGCATAAAAATTCAATTAGTAATTCTTCATCGGTGCCGACACCTTCGATGGCACTGCGTATTTGTTCACAATAGAAATCAATAGTTGGTGTTAATAGCGAGACGAGCAGCTGTTTAAAATTTCCACTTGTCTCGGATTTTATGTCAGATATCAAATCGCGTCCAAATTGTGATTTGTACGTGTTTACTATCTCCTGGAAAAATAAAATTTGAGATCATATCAATTTTGTGTTTTTCATGAACGGTGGGGAATTTCACGTGATGCAACAAACTTTCGTAAAAATCGCAAAATAAGGCAAAATAACAAGTTAGTAAGCAACACCCACCACGCCTTGATTTTATTTATATTAACACTCAGATTACAAAAAAAAAAAAAAAATAAGTTTTGAGTGAGTAATTTCGAGTTGACTTACTTGTCTTTGTTGATTAGAACGTTTCGTTAAAATTTCAATCAGCTGATCATCATTGCATCCAAATCCTTTCATCGCTTTTCGTAAATTTTGTCCATCGAGGCTTGCATTGAAATTCTCGGCCGGTACCACGGTTGGCGTTTTCTAAATAATAAGATACACAAATATCCAAATTAGTAATAATCAAATTAATCAGATGGCGCGCACTTATCACTAAAACTTACATATGGACCAATCCATATATGAAGTGTACTTCGATATCTAGGAGCCATATTATTTTCTACTGGGTTATGATTAAATATTGAGTATTAGCTTATTAATTTCTAAAGCGAACAGATAACCGAACTTGGATAGTAAGTGTATACGAGTAAGTATGTGAAATCGCACGCTCGATTTGATTTGACTAACAATGTCAATACTATATGGTAATTATATTGTTGCTTCGGTTTGAATGAAATTGAAAAATAATACAAATACTAAAAAATCCGACTTTTCGGATTTGAGTGGGGGGAGAAAAGCGCGATGCCTCGTAATTATAATTGTATTATACATGTCGCGCTTTTTATTCCGCGAAGTAAATAAACTGGGTTTTATGTGATGGTAAATTTATGACGAATCTTTTATTGTTTATTTGATTTTATAATTGTATTTTGTACAGGGTGTCTTGTAATGTTTACTGCGATGTAACTCACCGATTATGTTAGTCGTGTCGTTTCTCAAATTTTTTGTACAAATAATAATTTCGATAGCCACTTGCAACGAGTCACTTGGAAATAAAATTTCCATCAATCGCTTTTGTTCACCTAAATTAGTAAATTTGTCCACCTCCAAAAGATTGTCAAAATATTCAGACAAATTGTAATTTAGTTTTAGGAGGTTTTTAGGTGAAATAGTCAAAATGTTCGTCAATCACTCAACAATTTAAATTTAAATAATTCGCCCACTTTACCAGTACATGTTTTAGTTCTGTCCACCTAAAGTAGTCAATTTTTAAATTTTTGAATAAATTTTTAAGCGAAATTATAAAATTGAAATTTTTTATTAATTTCACCAAGTAATTAATAAGGTTTGTTCACCAATATTAGTGAATTTGTACACCTCATAAGAAAGTTCATGTACAAAATTGAAATATTATATGAATTTAAAGTAATACGTCTTTGATTTAAGGTTAATATGAAAGTCAATTTTAGAAGGTGAACCAAAATAATTATCGTTCATAAATTTTGTCCACCTAATAAAGTTTTGAATGCAATTTTAAGATTTTCGCATTAGCTTTTGAGTGAAATAATTAGAATTTTCGTCAAATTCACTCACGAATTTAAATTAAATCAGTTTAATCCACCTAATTTAGTCAATTTGCCCACCATCTAAGATTATACACATAATTGCGGCAAGGCCCGTGAAATTTTGAGGCTAAATTAGAAATTTAACTTTAATAGGTTCGCCAACATAAAAATTTAACAGTTTGTTCACCCAATAAACCTATTTATATAAATTAAAATTTTCGAGTAATCTGTTGAATGAAATTAGTTGTTCTTAATAAAAACAGATTTTTATAGTCAATTGGAACCATTTGATTAGCATAATCAGGGTGCTAAATTGATGAATATGTAATAAAATGTGTTTACCTTCTAAAGCTAAGTGCGCGACATTAAAATTAGTAAATTATTTATTGAGTGATTTTATTTCACTCCAAATTTACGCCAAGCGCTCGAAAATTAATTTTGTCCACCTAAATTAGTAAATTTGCCCAGTTACTACTGGATTATTGAAATATTCGCCCAAATAGTAATTAAGTTTTAGGAGGTTTTTATAGCTTTGTGAGCAAATTTAATTTTTCGAGTCAACTTTCGAGTGAAATCAAAATTTGCTTCAATCACTCAAAAATTGAAATTTAAATAACTCCCCCATTTTACCAATGCATCATTTAATTTTGTCCACCTAAAGTAGGTATTTTAGTTTAAAAAAAGCTTTAGGAGGTGGACCAAAATAAGAATTGGCCTAACATTTTGTTCGCATTGTATACAATATTTTAAATTTAACTTTAAAATGTACGACAACACAATAATTTAACATTTTGTCCACCAAATAAAGCTATTTATGTAAATTAAATTTTTCGAGTAATCTGTTGAATGAAATTACTTGTTCTTTTCGCCTCAGGTCACTTGTTGGTCTATTGGCTAATTTTTTTTATACAAATAGAGGATTTTATGGTCAATTGGAATGACTTGACTAGCATAATCAGGGTGCTAAATTGATGGACATGTAATAAAATTTGTCCACCTTCTAAAGCTGGATGTGCGCGACATTAAAATTAGTAAATTATTTATTGAGTGATTTTATTTCACTCCAAATTTACGTCAAGCGCTCGAAAATTAATTTTGTCCACCTAAATTAGTAAATTTGTCCACTTGAGTGAAATCAAAATTTGCTTCACAAATTCGTGCATCATTTAGTTTTGTCCACCTAAAGTAGGTACTTTAGTTTGAAAAAAGCTTAAGGAGGTAAACCAAAATAATAATTGGCATAACATTTTTTTCGCATTGTATGCAATATTTTAATTTTAGAGTAAATTTTTGAGTGTAATCAAATATTTTAAATATAAATTAATTTTACCAATCCATCAATAAGGATCACCCATGTTAGACAATTTGATAACCTATGTATGCAATTTCAGAATTTTCGCGTAGATCAAACATCCACAAATTCAAATTAAATTTGTTTTTCCAACCATTAAATTAGTTAGTCCACCTAATTTAGTTAAATTGCACACCTTCTGAAGTTATGTACATAATTGGAACCAGGTCAGTAAAATTTAGAGACAAATTTGAAATTAAGACCAAATGACCAAATATGTTGACCACCATTTTGTCGATGTATATGCAATATCTGCTAAAATTTCCAATTAAACTTTTGAGTGAAATTTAGTAAATTAAATTTAGATAAATATACCAACTGATTGATTATTTTTTCAGTTCGTGAAATATTGAGGAGACTAAACTATTAATTGTTCATATATTTTGCCTAGTCTGCGCTAGTAATGTAATATTTTAACAATTGTGAGTAAACTTTTGAGTGAAATTATTAACATTTTCAAAAAATATTGAACTTCCTGAAGCTATCTATGCAATATTTTGAGTGAAATTCAAAAATTTAAATTTACAAACATTTTAGGTAAATTCCACGTTAAATCAATTTACCCAACTCCTAAAGAAAGGTCAGTGAAATGTTCAGGTAAATTAAAAATTTAGCTTTGGGTTATGAGCAAAATAATAATTGGTCATACATTTGATATACCTCCTAAAGCTATATATGTATTCTTAAACTTTTGAGTGAAACTTGTAAAACTTTCATCAAACACTAAACAATTTACATGGGAATAAATTTTGCCAACAAAACAATTAGTTTTGCCCACCTAAATTATTTAATTTGTCCACCTCCTAGTATCTGGTTTCATCAAGACACAAGAAACATTTGGAAAAGTAAGGTCTGAACGGGTAAATGATATTTAGCTCGAACTATGCCAACAGTTCATAGAAAATATTGACAAGCGCTCGATTTTTGACCATGACCAAGTCTTGAAAAGTGTTTTTTGTCATCAGTGATATCTAAAATCGTAACAGGCTAAACCCTCTCTATGAATATTTTTTGAACAGATTCAGGTTTATTTCCAGATCTCTACATACATCTTCTGCAAATCAAGCTCCTCAGCAATCAGTCAGGGTTAGGACTGTGATCTAGAGTGCAATGTACGATGGTGTACTTTGGTTGTTCCAAATACTAAGTGAGGAAACGTGGGAAACGACTTTTCCGAAATTATATAGTGAATGGTAAACCTTCAAAAATCTCGAGGTCGAAAATTTTCTTGATTACAATTGTTTGACTAAGTAATAGAAAGTAAAATTATTTTGTAAACTTGATATTTTATAACTTCCTGATGGTCCGCCCTCTTTTATTAAGGAAATTGTGAAGTTTCTGCTTTCACTTCCCTTTAGCACTATTATCAACTCAAATTTCTTTTGCTCCCGAGCCACTGACGGAACTGTTAAATCGCCGATCTAGACCTAGTCCATAGGAATATTAGATTCAATGTCTTGCGTTGGAGTTTACCATATAAAGCAAGTGATTCAGATGGGATTTCTAAATTTTCTTTTACAATTCTGAATATGACCAACTGCCAGAGAACTAGTTAATTACAAAATGGTCATTATGTTTGATAATTTGGTGAAAATTTTAAATCAAATCATGATGAAGTTAAACCGGAAGGAGCTAATGGTGGTTTGATACCGGTAATAACTGGGTATTGGCCGGAGGATAATTTTTTAATTGTTCTGACCGGGGAGTATTTCGGTAGTGGCTGAGAGAAATTTAACGAAAGGTGCAATTAAGTGGAGGGGTGGGGGGTAATGGCGGGAGGTATTAATCCGTATACTATTTCTAAAAGCAAAACATTTTTTTAAACAAATTTCGGAACAACAGAAGATGTTCTCCGATGCTTGTTTTTGAAAATTACGATGAATAGCAAGCCATTATCAGAGATTTGCCAATCGAATCAGATTTTTTCAAAAGGCGGATTTAAAAGTCTGCTATTAGAAATTATTTACTACAGAAATATTTAGGCAGGATTTGGATTTAATGATTTGTGATGAACAAATTTTAACTTACACTTAATGAGTAATTTTTCAATCTGGCCCAATACCAAATTATTATCAGATATTTTTGCAAGATTTAACTCAAACAGTATAGGCAGGATGAGCCTGTCAATGAGGAACATATTGTAGAAAAAGATCCAAACGGCGAATTTGAAAGTTTTTTATTAGCAATTTTCCACTCCAGAAATGGATAATATTCAGTCTGGGCCAATAACAAGCCATTATCCGACAATAGGGCAAGGTTCCACTATACAGGTAGGGTAAGCTTGTCAATGAGGGACATTTTGTAGGAAAAGAGGTTTCCCGATTTTCTGATATAGGTTTTTTGTCCCATATTGAAAAAAATACTCATTCTTGGAGAGGAAAATTGCAAAAAATATGGTTTCATGATAGAATTTCGAGGGACTATATTAAGTAGATGACTTGAGTTTTGATGATAAAATGATCGCATCACATCATACATCTTTTTGCGGTACTGTAGATTAAAGTACTTTAGATGACACTCAATGATATTATCTAGAGCATAACGTAATTCTATGTAAATACAAATTAGAAACAAAAAATAATGAATGGAACACATAACTTTCACTCGAAGCTTTCTAAATATTGAGTTAAAATTCTATTTTATTTATTTTAAGCAAAGTACAATTTGAAAAATGTTTTCTACTATACTGTCTCATAATCAATATTTGTGTACTGTACTACTAAACAGAGAAAAATGGTTGAATTCCACTTAAAAGTATACACAGTTACAAACAGGTACTTTGGCAAAATCAATCAATGTCAAAAAGTTATTTGAAAAATTCGAGCTTTGCACGAATTTTTGCTATAAAGCCAGCAACACGAAAACAATTCACATAGAAACTGTTGCAATTTATATATAACGAGGAAGTAAACAAAATTATTGTTCTGTGTACAAATTCGCATTATTGGCTGCCTGCCAGGTTTGGGGACACAATTTTTCATTTCCTTTTAACTAGAACAACAATATTTTGAAATTTAAGGAAGGTCGTCCCCAATATTCTATAATAAAAAACCTTACACGCAAATTTTAGATTATTACTCCTGAAAAGTTATGTAAATTAAGACATCTGTATTGTATTATCGTTAAAATGCAAATTTTATTAAATATTAAGTTTGGTTTTAGTTTTATTTTGTACAATGTAATTATCAAAAATAATGTGTGTGCTTGAATCCAAGTGTTCGAAATTTAAATAGTGTTCCTTTTGGTAATAATATATCATAATTAATATAATAATTGTAGGTTTTGATCAAAAGCTATAATCCTTTATAGAATTTAAAATAAATATTTAGAAAAAAATTTAGTGGGAAATAGCAAGCCAAAATTCTATATATTCTAATTACTGTTGGAAAGTGTTAAAAAATATTAAACGAAAATAATTTTCGAACGAGCCAACTCGATTTAGCACGCTACGCCTCCTGAATCAATTGAAGCAAACATGTTTTGTAGTCGCCCGATGTGTCCCCCTTAATCCAGTCCTTTAACGATTTGCCGTAGCGTTCACCGAACGCATACTTTATATTCATCAAATCGATTTCACTGCGACTAACCATAATCCGTATAAGCTGCTCGTCACTAGTTCCTATACCAACCATTGAATTATAGAGTCGGGTGGCAAAGTATTCCGGCCGATTTCGTATCGAATGCAGAATTGCGAGTAGCGCCTCTTTCATCGAATCAGAAAATTCCGCTTCGACCGCCTCCTCAAGCGAATGTCCCGTAATTTTTCTATATTCATCATCGGTTAATCGAATTTGGGCATAGTTTCGTTTACTGAATACCACATTAAAAGCACTTGCGTCGGTACCGATTTTTAATTCACCGGCGTGTAGTAAAAGGGCAGCATCATGATGTGCCAGTAAATAATCCACTTTATGTTCCTCGTCACGTTCGCCGGCCAGTATCGATACTAGAAACCGTTTAAAATAGCCGGTTGTAGACTCAGATATGTCTTCGATTAAATGGCTACCGTAACGCTCCAAATACATATGAGTTAAATTTTGAATATCACGATTTGTATAACCACAGATGAATTCAATTAAGGCGTCCTCATCGATGCCGACACGGTCGATAGCGTCGCGCACAATTCGAACACGATAATCGCGTGCTGGTATTAAAAGTGCAACTAGTAACTTTTGAAAATTTCCACTGGTCTCGGACTTAATATCATCGATCAGGATACGGCTAAATTGTGTATTATATTCTTTTTGGATATGTAAACGTTGCTCATTGCTGCGGTGGCATAAAATATCAATAATTGTTTTTTCATCTGTACCTAATCCTTTCATGGCTTTACGTAGCGCACCTGCATCGGCCGCCGCATCAAAATCCGTTGCGGCGATAACACCGGGCGTATTCGGTTCAACACTCATAATTCTATATTGGCGATACACAAAACAATTTTTTTTTAAATATTTTAATGAACACAGGAAAAATTATACACAAAATTCACTTACGTTGAGTAATAATAATATTTAACCGCGAATACAATAAAATGTTTGTGTTGTCACACCGATAATCTACCACTAAATACTGTTCGAATTGTAAAACGCTAGTTAGTATTCTACGGTCGCACGAAACTTCACAAAGCACAACATATTTCGTTCATACCAAAAATTCTTCTATCTTTTGTGTTTTATAAAAGACTCTCGTATACATACGAAAATATTGATTAGTGTGTGACGTAATTTATATTTGGGTGTTAGTACCTTGCCTCCTTAATGCATAATGTAACTCTTTGTATGTTAATCGGATTTTTTGGAATAATTATACCACTTGGAATGTCTTACTAATATATATTTATAGAATTTGCCTCTCTTCAGATGGATAATCGATAACAATAATCACAAGCTCAGTTCAACATAATAACAACACACCGAATTAAAAGAAGAACTCTTTCGCTCTTTCCTCACACACGCTGTACTTGTATATTATTCCATATAAATACAATAAAAAATAATTTTATACACTCGTTTAATATTTCATTAAAATTCTATATATAACCAGATATATGGTGTGCGAGGTCAATTTTATTTAATTTAGTTCCTCATATCTATACCCTCTGCTCCTATATCTTGTCACAATACAGAGCAACGTTAGACGATAAAGAGAAACGTCAAAATTTTAATTGAATGGTAATATTATTTCTGCACTGCGAAAGAAATCTACTGCACATATACCAAGGAGTTGATAAAGAGGGAAATATACCTGTCATTCATTGCGTATTTTTGACACGAAACATCGGGCACACCAAAAATGTATGCGTGCCACCTACCGGAAATCGAATAAATGTAAAACCCGGAAATTAAAAACTTTGATAATTCCGTTATTTAAATATAGTCAGTCTCTCTTCATTGTGGTCTGCACTAACAAAATTCAAACTTGATTCACAAAATATTTATTCAAGACATCGTGACAAAAAACTCGCTTGTGCATTAAAAATAAAAAATTAACACTTTTTAATGAGAATCTTTTGACTAAAGAAATGTGTCTATATAGTGTGGTGGGAACGTTATACGCACGTGGACAAATCATTAATGAAAAATACGTAGGCAAGATTTACATGGTCAGAGTTTAAACTAGTTTTCGATATGAATGGGGGCGTTTGTTATAGTAAAACGCTCCCGAAAGTTTCCAACTGGACGTTTTTCTGTGAAAGATCGTTAAAGGTTTTTCATTGACCTAGAAAACGAAATGTAACGAACTACAACAGACAGGGCCTTCAGTTGGGGACAATATCAGCCGGAACCAAACCAACCATGACACAAGTAGCACAATGCATTGTGTTTCAGTATACACTATATAATTTTTCAGCCGGAACTTCATGAATCCAGCACTATATGATTTTTCTATAGAAACCTTATAATCCCAGCCAAAACCATACCATGTAAATGTCTCTAAATTTTTGGGCTCTATCCCTTCCAACTAAAACGATGGGTTCTGCTAGCTTTAGAAAAAGTTAGCAGAACTCATATCAAGAAATGATTTAAAAACAATTGAAAAATTAAAGGTTAATTTTAGGCTAATTATGGCTCGTTCTAGAAAAAGTTGGTTCTCAAAAATTGGTTCTTAACCTAAATTAGATAGCATATAGTGGTCCTTTTAATGGGCCATTTGATTATGTCATAATGAGCCTAAAACTATTTGTATGTCGATTGACCTTGATATGCTATCTAATTTAATGACCTTAAGCTTAGTCAAGAACGAGTGAAGCCCAACATATTTTACAGTGGAATTTAAATAAGGTATAATAAGGCTAAATCAAGTGATGAATAAAATTTTATTCATGTCTAGAAATCAAAAATATAAATTTTTCCAGTGATCTGAATCGAACAATTATTTGAGCCGACAAAACTGTTCAAATTTCACTCAAAATAATATTTTTGTGGCCTCAAAATTTTTGAAAGAAGAAAGAAACTTAAAATGTATTTCTGTGCTAAAACGATGAATAATTCATAAAAAAATTTCACTCAAAATATTAATTGAGTGAAATTAAAAACAATTCAAAATTAGTTTATTTATTATTAAAATTGAACAAAGTAATTGTGAGTTGTTTTTATTTTTTTTTAAATTTCACTGAAATGATTGACTAATAATAATATTTTGAGTAAAAAATCTTAATTAATTTTGAGACCACAAAAACATTTTTTTTCGAGTGAAACTTGTACACATTCGTTGCCTCAAATAATTGTTCAATGGAGATAGAAAGATCGAAATCGAACAATTTTTTCAGCCGATGAAACTGTACAAATTTCACTCAAAATAATAATATTTTTATGGCCTCAAGATTTTTGAATGAAGAAAGAAACTTAAAATTTATTTCTGTGCTAAAACGATGAATAATTCATAAACAAGTTTTACTTAAAATATTATTATTTTAGTAATTAATTTAGTGAAATTAAAAAGAAATTAAAAACAACTCAAAATTAGTTTGTTCATTTTTAAACACAAATCTGTCTTGAGCGCTTTGTGTTTAAAATTGTACAAACTAATTTTGAGTTTAGAACACAAATAAATTTTAAGTTTCTCTCTGCATTCCAAAGGCCCCAAAAATATTATTTACTTTTAGTGAAATTTGTTCACATTCATTTGCTCAAATAAATGTTCAATACAGTTTTTTTTTATTAATAACTATGCGATCTGTTTTGGGGCTCAAGGCTCAGCTTGCTCTTCCGCGGGTGTGCTTTTTACGTCCTTACTTTAAGCCTCCCGGCCAACTCGAGGACGTACGGGACGTAACTCGAAGAATAATTCATTAACATGTTTTACTCAGTGGCGTTTCCTGGTTGTGCTCTCAAGGTGCTCTGCTTCGGATTTTGATCACCCAAAATAATTAAAATAATAGTAATTAATTAAGAAAATAATATTAGAAAAACTATAATTTAAAATAAAAAATTTTAAAATAAAATTTTCTGTAATAAAAATAAAACTTTTAGAATTCGAATAAAAATCAAAAACTGTTTAGTCGTTCGGCGAACGAGCAGAACATCACTAGAAAACGCCGCTGATGTCCAGTTAGCTTAATATAATATATCTTATATCATAAACAAATAAAAATTATCCCCATTTTAATATGATGTGGTAAACCCATTTGTTATTGACCCCGAACTTGATCAATCTTTGCAAATGGAATTTACACATTCACTGTATCGAGGAGTGGCCAGTACCCAGAAATTTCCAAATGACATGTCATATATGTCTAGTTAGTTTAAGACATCCTAAACAAATAAAAATTATCCCCCAGCCGCCCCGGTGGCAAAGTGGTCAGCATGCTTGCTCCAGCGAGAGGTTCGATTCCCGGTGGTGACAAGGAAACAATTTCACGGCTGGTTTTAGGATCAATGAATTAATCACTCATTATCCGAAATGAAAATTTGATTATGAAACCTCGTTTGAGGCGGCCAAATCCCATGATGGGATATAGTGCCAGAAAGAGAGAGAGAGAGAGGATTGGCCAGTATCCAGAGATTTCCAAATGACATGGCATATATGTCTAGTTAGCTTAAGATATCCTAAACAAATAAAAATTATCCCTATTTTAATACGATGAGGTAGACCCATTTGTTATTGACCCCAAAGATATTCAATCTTTGCAAATGCAATTTACAAATTCACTGTATCGAGGATTGGCCAGTACACAGAGATTTCCAACTGACATGGCATATATGTCTAGTTAGCTTAAGATATCCTAAACAAATAAAAATTATCCCCATTTTAATTCGATGAGGTAGACCCATTTGTTATTGACTCCGAAGTTGTCAAATTTTGCAAATGGAATTTACACATTCACTGAATTGAGGATTGGTTAGCACCCAGAGATTTCCAAATGACATGGCATATATGTCTAGTTAGCTGAAGGTATCCCAAACAAATAAAATTTATCCCCATTTTAATACGATGAAGTAGACCCATTTGCTATTGACCCCTAAGTTGTTCAATCTTTGCAAATGGAATTTACACATTCACTGAATCAAGGATTGGCCAGCACCCAGAGATTTCCAACTGACATGGCATATATATCTAGTTAGCTTAAGATATCCTAAACAAATAAAAATTATCCCCATTTTAATTCGATGAGGTAGACCCATTTGTTATTGACTCCGAAGTTGTCAAATTTTGCAAATGCAATTTACACATTCACTGAATTGAGGATTGGTCAGCACCCAGAGATTTCCAAATGACATGGCATATATGTCTAGTTAGCTTAAGGTATCCCAAACAAATAAAAATTATCCCCATTTTAATACGATGAGGTAGACCCATTTGTTATTGACTCCAAAGTTGTCAAATTTTGCAAATGGAATTTACATATTCACTGAATCGAGAATTGGCCAGTACCCAGAGATTTCCAAACCACATGGCATATATGTCTAGTTAGCTTAACATGTCCTAAACAAATAAAAATTATCCCCATTTTAATACGATGAGGTAGACCCATTTGTTATTGACCCCGAAGTTGTTCAATCTTTGCAAATGGAATTTACACATTCACTGTAACGAGGATTGGCCAGCATCCAGAGATTTCCAACTGACATGGCATATATATCTAGTTAGCTTAAGATATCCTAAACAAATAAAAATTATCCCCATTTTAATACGATGAGGTAGACCCATTTGTTATTGACCCCTAAGTTGTTCAATCTTTGCAAATGGAATTTACACATTCACTGAATCAAGGATTGGCCAGCACCCAGAGATTTCCAACTGACATGGCATATATGTCTAGTTAGCTTAAAATATTCCAAACAAATAAAAATTATCCCCATTTTAATACGATGAGGTAGACCCGTTTGCTATTGACCCCGAAGTTGTTCAATTTTTGCAAATGGAATTTACACATTCACTTAATCAAGGATTGGCCAGTACCGAGAGATTTGCAAATGACATGGCATATATGTCTAGTTAGCTTAAGATATCCTAAACAAATAAAAATTATCCCCATTTTAATACGATGAGGTAGACCCATTTGCTATTGACCCCGAAGTTGTTCAATCTTTGCAAATGGAATTTACACATTCACTGAATCAAGGATTGGCCAGCACCCAGAGATTTCCAACTGAGATGGCATATATATCTAGTTAGCTTAAGATATCTTAAACAAATAAAAATTATCCCCACTTTAATTCGATGAGGTAGACCCATTTGTTATTGACTCCGAAGTTGTCAAATTTTGCAAATGGAATTTACACATTCACTGAATCGAGGATTGGTCAGCACCCAGAGATTTCTAAATGACATGGCATATATGTCTAGTTAGCTTAAGGTATCCCAAACAAATAAAAATTATCCTTATTTTAATACGATGAAGTAGACCCATTTGTTATTTACTCCAAAGTTGTCAAATTTTGCAAATGGAATTTACATATTCACTGAATCGAGAATTGGCCAGTACCCAGAGATTTCCAAACCACATGGCATATATGCCTAGTTAGCTTAAGATATCCCAAACAAATAAGAATGATCCCTATTTTAATACGATGAGGTAGACCCATTTGTTATTGACCCCGAAGTTGTTCAATCTTTGCAAATGCAATTTACACATTCACTGAATCAAGGATTGGCCAGCACCCAGAGATTTCCAGCTGACATGGCATATATGTCTAGTTAGCTTAAGATATTCCAAACAAATAAAAATTATCCCCATTTTAATACGATGAGGCAGACCCGTTTGCTATTGACCCCGAAGTTGTTCAATTTTTGCAAATGGAATTTCACATTCACTTAATCAAGGATTGGCCAGTACCGAGAGATTTGCAAATGACATGGCATATATGTCTAGTTAGCTTAAGATATCCTAAACAAATAAAAATTATCCCCATTTTAATACGATGAGGTAGACCCATTTGTTATTGACCCCGAACTTGATCAATCTTTGCAAATGGAATTTACACATTCACTCTATCGAGGATTGGCCAGTAGTGAGAGATTTCCAACTGACATGACATATAGGTATAACAGTGGCGTGTCCTGGTTGTGCTCTCAAGGTTTTCTGCTTCGGATTTTGATCACCCGAAATAATTAAAATAATAGTAATTAATTAAGAAAATAATATTAGAAATTTATAATAAAAATAAAATTTTCTGTAACAAAATAAAACTTTTAGAATTAGAATAAAAATCAAAAATTGTTTAGTCGTTCGGCGAACGTGTAGAACATCACTAGAAAACGCCGCTGGTTTTACTCAAAATATTATTATTTTAGTAATTAATTGAGTGAAATTAAAATGAAATTAAACACAACTCAAATTTAGTTTGGTTATTTTTAAACACAAATCTCTGTGGGCTTTTTGTTTAAAATTGATAAAACTAATTTTGAGTTGTTTATAATTTTTTTTTAATTACACTCAATTACAAAAATAATAATATTTTGAGTACAAAATCTTTATTAATTATTCATTGTTTTAGCACAGAAATAAAGTTTAATGAAATAATTGATCAAATAATTGTTCAATGCAGATAGATAGATACAGGTAGATTACGAAATTCGATTAGGTAGATAGGTAGATTGCATTCAAAACAATTTAATATTATTTTGGAAGTTACTTGTGTAAGATTAATAAAAAAAAATTGTAATTAACTTAAGACATGACATATTTCACCCAAAAAAGTTTTAATTTTACTACTGGAGCTATCTGAATCAATGTCTAAATTAGGTGATCTGTTATGAATTATTCGTTTATTGCAAATTGAATAAAACTAAATTAATTGGATGAGACAAATAATAATAATTCTTAAGCGTTGTTGCTCAAAACAATTGTTATTGTAACAGGATTTGTTTAATTTAAAATCACTAATTATGAATATTAAAAATTAGTTATGTCACCCTTCAGAAATCGATACGATACAAAAATTTGGGTAAAACAATTTACATGATAATTTTTTCCGCAATTTGTTCACCCATTAAAAAATTTTGCTCACTACAAATAAAAATGTTGAGACTAATCATTAATATTTTTTGTCTAGCTCCAGGTATCAAAATAATATTGCAATTTTCATATAAGTTTTGAGTGAAATTAGAAAAATGCCGTAAATCCCTCCTAAATTCTTAGATTATATATTTTAATTTCATGTTCTTTTGGTTGAAAACATCCCCGTCAATCTACGGGTAGGGTTAAAATAGTTATCTAGGAATAAAAATTATTTAATTAAATTACAAAAAGCAACGCCAAGCGACAAAAAAATTAAACTAGTTATAATATTCCACAATTTGATTGATTTTGACCACCCATTTGCAAGTTTTGCCCACCACCATAAAGCGATGTGATAATACTGGGCCGACCAATCTTCCATGTCAGTACTATATGCAATGCCTTATCATTGAATACTAGTTGATCAATTTTGCTCACCAATTTTCCCATCTCACTTTTCCCCAAAGTTTATAATCCACTCCAAGTTCATTAACAAGTCTCTAGTTCGACTATTTTCCTGGAAATCAAAGCTTTCATTTACAACGATTATAATTTTATATCCTGTACTCGATTAATGAGTTAACGTTCGCAGGTGGTCGAAATTGAATTTTACTGTTTAAAAAATGAGTTGACTAAAAAATTTTCCTTGCGTAGAAGTAAAAGTAAAAGTGTCATAATATTACAAATCACTCAAAATTAATTTCACTCAAAATGAGTATTACATAATAATTGAGTGAAACTAAAAAATTTAATTGCTTGATCAAAACTCAAAACTTGTTTGTAGAACCAGGCGATAAATTTCACTCAAAATGATTTTAAGTAAAGGCGTGGCCTTCAACAGGTTTCTATAAATCGATGAAATTATCACGCTAACAGTTAATAATTAAATGTCACTTTTGATTTATTTAAGTTTAGTACTATATAATATTTTGGTAAATATTGATAAAATTCCTCAACCTACTTTTTAAGTATGTAATTAGTTTTGTTGAGTTATTCATAAAATTGTTGGCAATTTTTGTAACTATAAATCGAATTTATAATTGCATGAAGATGAACTAGTGATACATGCAGTTGTCCTATGCCATCAATTATTATTTATTTCATCAAATTTTGTATTTGGTTTTGTCAAAGAATATTTAAAGAGTAGAATCGAGTTCCATATCTAATTATCTAAAGCGTTTTTAGAATTTTATAAATAGCCAGAAATAATATTAATTCACCGAATAGATTTAAGTTAGTTAGAATTTCGCTCATATAAATAACCGGGCAGCTTCAATTCGGTGCGTCATCAAATACAAACTCAATGTACTCAGATTTAACAAAGTTCTATTTTATATATTTTGAAAATAGTATTTCGATTTTTGGTATAAAATTGCTTAAACCTAAAATTAAAGTTAGCTTAAAATAAACAGAAAATTAAAATAAATAAGACAAAGACAATAAAATTTAGATATAAATTCCTATCTAAGTATAAAGATTCATGTAAACTACGCCTCCCGAATTAATGTCAATAGACATGTTTTGTAATCTCCCGATGTGTCACCTTTGATCCAGCTTTTTAACGATTTACCATATTTCTGTTGGAAGGCTTGCTTTATATTAATCAAATCGATTTCACTGCGGCTCACTATAATACGAATCAGTTGCTTATCTGTTGTACCCAATCCGGCCATTGATTTGTGTAGGCGTGTTGCAAAATATTCAGCACGATTGTGTGCTGTATGCAATATTGCGAGTAGACCATCTTTAATGAAACCAGAAAATTCAGTTTCGATCGCTTTCTCGAGTGAATGACCCGTCATTTTATTGTAGGCCTCGTCTGTAATACGTATTTGATCGTAGCTACGGCGGCTAAATACCATATTGAATACACTTTCGTCTGTTCCAATTTTGAGTTCACCAGCTTGGAGTAGCATACCAGCTTCGCGACGGGCTAAGTCGTAATCGATTGGTCCGTTTTCTTCTCGGCCTCCGACTAGAGTTGATACCAAAAGTCGTTTGAAATGTCCCGACGTATCACCCACGACATCCTCTTCGAGTGTTCTCTTATACTTATCATAGTATAGTTGATTTATGGTAAGTATTTCGCGATTCGTGTATCCTAACAAAAATTCAATGAGGGCATCTTCATCCGTTCCTAAACCTTTAATGGCCTCATAAATTATTTTTAAACGGTAATCCCATGTAGGTACCAGGAGCGCAACAAGTAATTTTTGAAAATTTCCACTTGTTTCTGATTTTATATCTTCGGTTAGATCGCGGCCAAATTGGGATTTATACACTTTTTGAATTTGCTGACGTTGATCGTTCGAGCGATTGCAGAATATGTTGATTATTGTTTTATCATCGGTTCCAAAACCTTTCATAGCTTTGCGAAGCACTTTAGCGTCATTGGTTGGATCAAAATTTGATGCCGGTGTTACAGCTGGTATATTTGATTTGTTTTGATTATTTTGCACATAATTCATTCTATAAATAAAAAAAAAAAAATTAAACAAAATTATTATTTATAAATAGTAAATAAATTAAAACTATCACAATTATCACTTACGTGTTATTTCCAATTAAACTGGACAAAATGTTCATAGGCTTTTTATCACTTGTTACCGCAACGAGGGTCTAACACAAAATGTAGAAAAATTAGTATTGACACTGACTCATAAGTGTTTCTCGTTCATATAAATAATGTTCACAATAGTGGTGGGGATTTAACATTACAACAACAACCAGACAATATACTATATACTATTACATACAGAAATTATCGCGAATTGACCGCGATATATTTCAATGTATGATGTGTAGCGTAAGTATATGCAGAATGTAAATAAATAACGACTGATGACGTCAAATATTTTAGTACGTTAGTCACAGAATCTGTGTTATTTATGAAAATGTGCGTAGAATGCACTAAAAGGTTTTATAATCTTGTTTTTCTCGGCAGACTTGTTTATATTATTTTATTTGTATACTACTAAGACTAACACAACGGAAAAAGTTTTTCTTTGAAAATCGTGCTTTGAGCAAATCAATGAGAAACACGTAGAGCTCTGTTTACAATTTGGTTAAACACTAGTGTTTGACTTCGAAATATTTAATTATGCGTGAGATGCATAGGTTGAGTCATTGTTCGATTGTTTTGTTTTTTGGACAATGGATGCTTCACTTAATAATAGAATTTAATGAAATGATCGACGTCATATGGTATACTGCGACGTGATTAGAATTTCCCGAGATTATCTCATAATTCTATTTTGATATATTTATTTAGAAAAACATACGCAAATATATCAGGAATGGTAGCATGAGTCGATCAGTTGCAGTCGTTAGTTCATATAACAAAAATGATTTCATAATGTTTACACGTTGTTTCATACACAAAATAATCCAGATCTTATTATTGAAATTTTCATACTAAGAAATTGTTATAAAGATATCGAACCAATGTGACAGACAACATTTGAATTTCAGTTTAAGCATTTTAATTTTGGGGCAAGAAAAATTTGCTAATTAAAACACAAATTTACAAAATAAAAGTGTTAGGGGCTGTGATTTCACGAGATAATCAAAACTTCGGTCCAAAAATTGATAAATCCGGTAAAACTACTAGAAATTTTGGAATTTCTGATATGAAGATTGGCCACAAAACGCATGAAGAAAACATGCTTCAATATTCGATTATCATTGGTTTGGTAAAATTTTGTTCTATGTCATCGGGATATATGGGTCTAGATGTAAAAGGTGTGGGTAACTACAGCAGGGAATCTTTCGAATTTCAAAATGAAACTTTGCATACCGATTAAGCCCAATTTGTGATAATTAGTGCTCATTTGTGAAAATCAGTGCTAGTTCAGGGGCAGAAAAAACGGGAAAAGAAAATATCAAATTTCGCCTGAAAGACGAAACAAATAAAACCCAAATTCTAGAAAAAACCAGAAATTATTTAAGCCTAATTTTAAAACTTTCCAAAGCACCGACGAAACTTGTGCTTATCATAGAAATATGATTTTCATAAATTTTCATTCGTAATCCGAAAAATATAGTGGCTACCTAATAGGAATAACATACATACTTGTTCGGAATAAGCAATCAGAAGTTCCAACTTCATTGGTTTCTAGAACACTTTTTGTCAGAAAAATTTTCATCCAACGGTGGTTGTTGTTCGATGGAATTGGGCCAATTTTGGATTAGCACAAATTCAGCCACTAAATTTTTTTGGTGTTAATCAACATACCTAATAGGAATATGCAATCAGAAGTTCTTACTTCATTGGTTTCTTCTTTTTGTCAGAAAATTGTTCATTCAACGGTCTTTGTTGTTCAATGGAATTGAGCCAATTCTGGATTAGAACAAATTCAGCCACTGTATTTTTCAGATGGCAATGAACATGCCTAACAGAAATATGCTATCTGAATTGCTTATTCTTGGATTTTATAGTACGTTATTTCTATTTTTTAATTTGTTGTTCAGCAAAAATATTTGAACGGTATCCTCTGTATTTTGTTTGATCAATATAGTATCTTTTAGGAGCTAGTATTTTCCTCAATTTATGAATGAAAATTTATGAAAATCATATTTCTATGATAAGCACAAATTTCGACAGTGTAGCCGTCTTTGGCAAGTTTTAAAGTTAAGCTTAAATAATTTCTGGGTTTTTCTAGAAATTGGGTTTTACTTGTTTCGTCTTTCAGGCGTAATTTGAAATTTTCTTTTCCCGTTTTTTCGGCTACTGGACTAGCACTTATTTTTCCCGTGAGCACTAATTAGCACAAATTGGGCTTAATCGGTATGTAAAGTTTCATTTTGAAACTCGAAAGTTTCCCTGCTGCAGTTACCCACACATATAAAAGGTGATAAAAGTGCAACTGGTTCAAGCATTCAAAGTAGCAACTCCCATAAAGTCTATTGTTAATACTAACAGTTCCGCTACATTACTAGAATAAATAGGACTCAAATTAAGGAGATAACAGGCCCGTTCCACACTACGCATAATGCGGGTCAATTCCAGTATCCACCGAGCTCAGTAAGTATTTATAAGTACTATATATAAATTAGGTAGGTATTTATTGATAACAATTTTAATTTATTTGAACTACAGCTGGTTACAAATCCATTTGAACTTTCCTCTAAATCAACAATATGTAAGTTGTCTCTATTAAATGTTAAAACTCGTTCAATGCACACTCAAAATTCAACAGTTATGTATTTCGCCACGAAATTTGATGATAGTGACGCAGACCCATATTTATGAGCCCCAGTAGGCAAAGGATGCTCCTCAGACGATAGTGAAATAGACATATCAATTGGAAAATCAAAAGTCCTGAAAAAATAAAAGAAATACTAGGAAGGCGTATATCTCATCAAAAGGCGTGAAAGTTCCAGGAGGAAAAGTGAACTTCTTCCTCATTGTAGAAAAAAAATGTAATACGCGAATTACGTGGGATGGAGAGGATCAATCTGTAATCTTCAAATATTACTGGTCATTGGGATCATATGATCTGAAAGCAAATTATGTTGCTCATTAATAGAAGTTAACTTAAATGAGTTATACATTTAGCCGTCCATCTTGAAAACGGCTAGCGCGTATTTTCCACAAAAATTACACTCACCGAATTTTTCGAATTGTGTAATCGTGCGGATACTTTCGTTGCCTTTGCACGGCCACTACTCTATTCCGAAATACCATGCTATTTCACATGAAATCAAACAAAAAATGGATGCCCCGCAAGCAAGGCACATCAATTGATGCGTGCCCCGGCCTATTCAAATCAAACACATTGGGCCGACTATATACAGTCACTCCAGGGCAGATTGAGTGCGTGTTAATTGAATTCAAATGCGTTCAATTTCCTATTAGATTGGCATTCGCAATAACAATCAAAAAGTCGCAAGGATGTCTGTTTGCGGCTAAGATTTGAGCACACCATGTTTTTCACACGGACAATTATACGTGGCATGTTCTCACGTGGGCAAACCATCGAAGCTTATTTGTGTTGGCTAAAAACGGTCCAACAAAAAATATCGTACACTCAATTGCTCATCAATTGTTTTAGGATAAAAAATATTTTACTTTTTTTCACTTTTTCTTTTTATCACTTTTTTAGGAAGCTTATCGAAACATTAAAAATGTTATCACCTTTTATATATCTTTACCACAGATATGTTTGTGGAGAAAAACTTTTCTAAATATATTCCATACATCAACCTGAAAAATTCACGAAAAATGCGGGAAAATCGAGGATTTTGATTAAAAAAATTCACAACAAATCGACTCATCAAAATATGCAGATCGTTTGTTTGTTTTTTAGCATCCGGGATATTACGCATTCCACTCGGTTTGTCCGAATTGCTATAAAAGGAAAATATTCTTAGAAAGCGTTAAAACCACTATTAAAGGCTTTTTCAACGATACGCAGTGCGGTTGTGAACTAAAGTGCTGATAATAAAATTGTAACTAGCTCCAAGACCTTTCAAACGATATGACACATAATTATATGAGAATGAAAAAAATTGTCACTGCTTCCTGCGCCACAATGGTAGTTTTGAGTACTAAGGTGCTCCAACGATAGTCGACAAGCATATCTGCACCAAAAAGCTAAAGTCGCTTAAGTTAGCTTAAGCAATTTAGCATTTTATATAATATTAGCTGACCCGGCAAACGTTGTTCTGCCTAAAATGCTTAATTATTTATTCCAAGATTTGTTTTGATTTGTACTTTAATTACGGTAGGAATTTTTTTTAATAAAAATGGAAGTATAAAGAAGCAAATTTTATTTTTGATAAATAAATTCAATTTTGTTTCACATACAATGGTCATCTGCACTTAGTAAATGATAGTTTATTTTATTTAACCTGGAGCAGGTTGCATATCGCCACCCCGGTGGCCAAGTGGTCAGCATGTTTGCTCCAGCAACCGGAGGTCCCGGGTTCGATTCCTGGTGGTGACAAGGAAAAATGTCCACGGCTGGTTTAGGATCAATGAATTAATCACTCATTATCCGAAATGAAAATATGATTATGAAACCTCATTTGAGGCGGCCAAATCCCTTGTTGGGATATAGTGCCAGAGAGAGAAAGAGAGGTTGCATATCATTGACCATGAGCGAAGCTTGAATTTTCCAAATCCAAGCCGCAGACTTGCATCAGCTGGCCTTGATATTTGTTGATTGTTATTGGATATACCAGACGAATTGGCAATTATAAGCGTTTAAATGCAATTGGAGAACCTGTTGGAATCATCGGGATTCTTGACAATAAAACATGCCCTCCTTTAAACTTGCCATTCATTTACGTTTCGTAGCAGTATGATAGGTGATCCGACTTTCAAAATTAAATTATGTGGTAGAAGGTCTGTCAAATCAAATGAATTTAAAAATTTAGATATTTATGGTATCGACATCAATATTTCTTGCCGCTAAAATTACCCTTTCGCTCAGAGCATATTATCTCGAATGCTGGGAAACACATTTTGAATTAATGCGTCTCTAGATGGTACAATCATGCTAAAATTATCTGATAATTTGATTGTCTGGCTCATTTGATTTGCATTAATTTTGCCTTTTCCAACAACAAACAATTGCTTTGAGAATAGCGCAGCAGATGGATCATTTTGAAGTTGGACACGCATATTTGTTGTTAACTTCAATTTGTAAAAACTGCTCCACAGTGATGAAGCTTTGAAACAGGCATTTAATTTCATCTGCAGATTATAATTTGGCAGCTTTTAAGCACATTAGCCATACATGAATGCGATTTAATATTGCATATGCATTTTCATTTGTATGTGTATTTATTTAACGGCAGTTTAAGTGCAGAATGAGCATTTCTTCCGCTATCCAATAAATTGGCATCAATATCTGATGAAGCGATGGCCAAAGCAATCTCACCCTGGGAACATATTTTAGCCAAGATGAGGGAAATCAGAAAAGTTTGGCCAGTGCCACGTAGATCATCCAAAAAAAAAGAATCCGCCTTCTTTTGCAGTGACTGCAAGCATTTCCGAATCAAAAGCGAATTTTGCTTCTGCCAATAATTGTGGTTCATATTTTTGAATCTCATTCAAATCATTAATAATGAATGATTGTTCCCGTTGTTAATTTCGATTAAATAAATCACTTGCCGGACGATTGGGTGATGATGGAAATCTTCCAATTTTATTAATGCTTCATTATACATTGCTGCATTCTTGTTTTCCTATAGGAAAAGGAATTAGGAAAAATATTTACATAGCGTTTTTGTCAAAAATATTATGTTCTGGCCTACTGAGAAATCATGTTTGAGCGAAATTTTCAAAATTTAGGAAATATTTTTCCCGTATCGAAATTGGATAGGAAAAATATTCCCAATTTAATTTTGTTTTTGAAAAAATTTACACCAAACGTTTACCCTAGTATGCCAGGAAAAACAATTTTGTGACAAAAACACTATATGATTTTTTTTTCCTAATTCCTTTTTCCTATAGGAAAACCAGAATCGATCTGCTGGTTTATAATCTACAAATTGAATTTCATGGAGGAGTAGAACCGAGAACAGCATCGGTTGAAGTCGAATCCCACTGAGAATCTCATTGATAAAGAAGAACTAAATGAGAAATTGGTTCCCAAATTTTTTTAGAAGTATTCCATGAAAAATTAGTTGGTACGTTTGAATAAAGTATGGCTTTTGAGAAACACCCAAAATCGTTTTGGTGTTGGCATAATTTGATAAATTTCGTTAATGCTGTTTTTGGTGCAGTGCTTCTGCTTGACTAACTGCATTTTCTTCTTTGAAGTAAACACGTTACCCGTTTTCAAGATGGTTGGCCAAATGAGTGAAAGCTGGATTTGTTTCGACTGCCTCATTTCTGGATACATACCCGCCCATTTGGTAAAGCGCAACTTCGTCATTGTAATAGACGTATTTTAATTCGTATTTAACAGATTTAACAGAGCTGCAAAATTCTAAATTTATATGTGCTTTGGTGGTTTTTGATAGAAGCGGACAATAAGGTACAACCCATCGATTATCTATTTCAATACCGGCCTGGTTATTGTTTGAGTGAATGTCAATCGACGATGTAGTGGATATCCACCATTCCTAAATTATATTCAGGGAAAACTACATTTGCGTAAATATCTCCACCCCAGCGCCACCTATCGAGTCCAAATTTTACCAACGACTTTCTGTTTATTTAGATTTTACATGGTGTAAATTTGAGCTAAGTCGGTCCATAAATAAGAATTTTAGAAAAAGCGACCCGCCACCTAACGATAAAAACGATATAGCAGTGCTCTAAACCTGCACCGGCCAAATTAGCCCGCCTCAATGAAACCTATACCATAACTTGTTACACTTTTATTACAACAAATCCTAATCTTATTACAGTTACCGTTTTCGAGGAACGAGTGGTCGGTTTAGCTTACTATTAAACCTGCACCGCCAAAACTGTAAATTTTGATGTAGCTGTGATATCGGGATGGTTCTTGGACCCGAATTTATTACAAAATAATTAACTTGAAGCAGCTAGTTCAAGACTACCTCCTATAACTTGCCTAAGGGTTAATTTCACCCCAAAACGATTATTTATTTCAAAAATGTCAATTTAACTTAACTAATTTTTTCTGCACCAGACTGCGACCAGATTTTGGGACAAATGTTGATCTAGAGGTCTTGTCGAGGGTAGGTCAACCTTATCCAGATGTGCAATAAATTATTTTTGTGTCATGTTAAATGGAATTGACTCCAAACTGTAAAAGCCTCAAATAGGTAATTAAAAGGTTGATTATTAAATCAAGCTTGAAATTACGTATTTGAGGTCTTTACAGTTTGGAGCCAATCCCGTGTATCCTGACACAAAAATAATTTATTACACACCTGAATAAGGTTGATGTTTCCTTCACTAGGTGATCAGGATGGAAATAAATTTAAATGGAGTGATTTCAAGTGGTTGCGAAATATACAACAATTTTTGGTATTGCCCAATGCAAAAATTCCTTGAGGGAAGAGAAGCCTTTCAAACAGCTTAATATTCGTTGACGTGGGATCATTTCTCTTTAAATTTCAGATGTTAAAAAATGTTACGACGGCTAATCAGCCGAGAGAAAAAGCAAGATCAGAACTTTTACAGAGGATTAAATGATGGGAATGAACCAAATATTGATCCGCATTTAAACTCCGAAGAAGAAGGATCGGATCTTAAAACGGAAAACTAAATACATAACAAATGTTTTTTCTCAACATTGAATTAATGAATTCTTGATTTTATGTTAAACTGAATTTAGGTGAAACTAATAAATGTACTGAATTGTAAAAGAATGCCTTATGTTTTCTTAAGCTTCAATTATTCTCAACACAAAATTAGAAAGAAAAGCTTAAGACAAAATTTTTATTAGAGTAATGAAAAGCAAGAACCGTAGATAGGAGTTTCTTATATGGAAAATAAGTTTGTTTTAACTTCTTGCTTGCAAACCATTTAAAATTTCCAGTTTTTAATTTTTTCACAAAGCATTTACAAACTTCAAACGCATTTTATGAATATTTACAAAATTTTACTTAAGCTTCTTTAGCTTTTTAGTACAGATATATTCTATAATAAACAAATAAATTACCGGTAGGGCGAAAACGGTGGATTTATGAACTAAAGCTGTATTGTTAAAACTGTTGTATGATTCAAGACTTTTTAAAGGATATACTACACGAGTATATGGAAATAATGTAATGTATTTTTGGGGTGATTATGACAGGTATCCCACCCCTTTCTGGAATACTGCTCATAAAAACTTTTCTATTCTCTAAATTAAAAATAGATGAAGCCATTCTTGAGATATTAGTGGTACAGACTTCCAGGTGGATAGATACAATTTTTAACTTCGGTCAGTAAGACCAAGCTACTGAAATGCTGATGAGAATGATAAAAATGATCTTGGTTCAAAACAATTTTTCTCAACAGATGAGAAAATTCATGGAAATGTGTTTAACATCGCGCTAAAATTGTGTGGTTCGTGAAAGAGACGCAAATATAATCTAGGCCAAATTTTAGGGTGTAGGATTCATTAGAACTTCATGAAACTGCGTTGTCCTTTTGACAAATTTAAAGAAAAAACTGCAACTTTGTTTACAGTCTTTCTAAAAGTTTCTAATAAACGAGATGCCTCACAGTTCTTTGATATTTAAATATTTAGTATAAACTTCAAATTTCTATATAAGCGTCTGAAGCTTTCTAAAGCAGTATTGTATACACCTTTTTAATCTACTAGACAATTAAGATAAAATTCACATGCATGCTTTACTTCGCTGTTAAAAGTAACTAATGTTACTGTGCCATCTATTAGAAAACTCTGGAAAGAAGTGACACTTAAATTAATGTTTTGTTTGCATCTATTATTTGTAGGTGCCACTAGTATCAATGAAAATAAAATTTTAAATTGCAAAATAAATTGTGATTTATCAGTAGACGATTTTATATTACGTTAAACTTCGATGTTTGATAAATCTCACATAATTTTTAAGTTACAATAAAATCGGGGTTTGTGCCATCTATGAACGACTAATATGAACTAACATCAATTTCATTTATGCTGTATGTCTTAATCGATTAAAAACTAAAATTTTGCTATTTATTTCATCATTGTGATCAAACAAAGATTATACCAAATTTTCTTCTACATATTTTTGATCTGAAGAAAGCAAATTACGGGAAGACATCATAAAAAACAAATTATAAAACTATTAAACACAATAATGTTATAGACAATTGCAAGTTTCTAAATTAATTAAAACAACTTTTATTGAGTACTGTACAATTTTATATATCACGTTAGTAAAATTTATGTATTTATAGGTTTAGCTGATTGATTTAGTTAGAGTAGCGAGCAACATATGTATGTAATATATCTGAGTGTGTTGTGACTAAAATCTCTCTCTATACAATTTAGTCTATTTTATAATGGAAGACCGATTAAAGCAAACTCGGTTAGCGAAATACCCTCTCGGCGAGGGACTGCACTGATTAAATGTTTAAAATACAAAACTTTGGATTTGTTTAAAAATCTAATTAACAGAAACACGATTAAGATACGAAGGTTCGCGCCCGAATATTTTTTTTCTTGTCTATTTTTAGGCCTCTTGGATCAGCGCCAAAAGGCATTGCTTATAGTCGCCGGATGTGTCACCTTTAATCCAACTTTTTAGCGATTTGCCATATTTTTGTTCAAACGCATTTTTAATATTAATTAAATCGATTTCGCTGCGGCTTACAATGACCCGCATTAAATGTTTATCGTTTGTGCCAAACCCGACCATCGATTTATGTAATCGGCTGGCAAAATATTCGTAACGATTGTGCGAGTACTGTAGAATGGCCAGCAGCGCATCTTTTATACATCCTGTAAATTCATTTTCTATTGCTTCTTCGAGTGTGTGGCCTGTTATTTTTTTATATTCTTCGTCAGTGCATCGTATTTGATCGTGATTACGACGGCTGAATACGATATTGAATGCACTTTCATCGGTCCCTAATTTAAACGCTTGCACTAACATATCGGCCTCGCTGCGTGCTAATTCTTGGTCTACTGTATGATCTTCTTCTCGTTTACCGTGTACCGCTGCCAGCATGAGGTGTTTCATATGGTCGGGTGCATGAGCCGTGATATCGTGCTCTAATGTTTTTTTATAATTTTTTTGGTATAACTGGCTTAATGTTTGAATTTCCCGATTTGTGTACGTACACAGAAATTCTATAAGAGCCTCTTCATCAATTCCAATGCCTGTAAATGCGTCGTGGAGTACTTTAACTCGATACTCCCAGGGAGGTAATAATAGTGCTACTAATACTTTTTCAAAATTTCCACCGGTTTTAGCTTTAACATCTTCAATTAGACCCCGACCATACGGTGATTTATATACTTGTTGGATAAGCTGTCGCTGCTCATTCGATCGATGGCATAGTATGTTGATTAAAATTTTATCTTCAGTTCCGAGACCTTCCATTGCTCGGCGTAGATTTCCTGCGTCAGCCTCAGGATCAAAATGAAATGTTGGCTTTAGTGCTGGTACAGGTTTTGTAAGGTGCCGACTGGGTTCGGCTTGTTTTTTCTACAAAAAAGTAAAAATACAAAAGGTTTTCGGTATAGAACCCGGATAGATTTTTGTTTGTTTGTTGGTTGAGATCGCGATGATCTTTAGTTTTGTATTATGGACATTTGTATTGTAATTGTAAGTGCTAGCTATACATTCAATGGGTTTTTTTTATATGGCCATGCCAATTAAACAACAAAATTTATTAAATTATATAGCAAATGTTTAATAAAAAATAACACTTTTTAAAAATCACAATATGTCACTTTATATCACAAAATATACTACAAAATGCATAAAATAAAAAAAAATTATAACAAAAAAGTTCGAGTACACTGTCATATCGCTCGCAGATTCGCTAGGAAGATCACTCAAAGGTACAATATTTTTATTTAACCGAATTTGCATTTTCATCGAATTAAGAAATTTTGAAACCTGAAATTGTCTTAACATCCCAATAATTTGCTGCTACAAGAGAAGGTAGTGCAATGATATTTTTTTAATACTAGCATTTGAAAACACAGATTGTTATATACAACGAGAATTTAGAAACAATTTTCCAATTAAAGCGCACACAAACACAAACAGCAATATCCTAATCAAACCTTATGTTCGTTCCGAACGTATCCTCTCATATTCGAAAATGATACTGGCATATTTTTAGCTGCCTGCTCTTCTTCGAATCGATATCGTTGTGCTTCATTTTGCCTGCCGTATTGTTGATATGATTGTTCTGGTTTTGCAGGATATGACTGTGGCATATCGAAACCAATTTTCGAATTACGATTACTATTTTTAGTCGGTGAATAGTCTTCATCTGCAAACGGAATAGTTTCGTACACATTATCGGCATTAAAAGATCGTGTGGCCGAATATAGCGAATTTCTTGGTGGTAATGCTGGTGGATTTCTACCACCGCCACCATGCGACGGAGTTTTATTCAAAATTTCTATATATCCGGCACCAAATGGTGCACTAGCTAGTGGTGCATTTGAATATGGTGTCCCATTAAAATTCGAACCCTACAAAGAAAATTATGTATTTGCGGATGATTTAATTAAGCGCGATTTTGTATATTCTAATCCGAATCGATTTTGAATTGATTGCCCTAAAATTTTGATATTTTGCTGACTCGAAATATAAATTTTACAATTATCTTAAAATTCAACATCGAAGAGGACTTTAATTTATATTATTGTTCATTTTGATTGGGTCGACAGTATACACTTCAAATTATAAATAAAAATTAAATTCATAATTACGTGCAACACGAAACGCAAAAATATATTTGTTAATATATTATAAACAACATGCAAATCTAGTAGTAGCTTTACAACTTTAATTTGTACGTCATAAATATGGTGACCTCACGGTGACCCCTCAGTAAATCGTTGATTTTTACTGGCCAGTCTAGTTTTTCGGTATTATATGGATCTTTGGAATGCTAGAATAATGTGGATTATGTTTCTATATAAAATTTGACTGATCCGGATCAATGGGTGTTATGAAACACGGCAATTTGTATTTATCGTTTGAACCAGCGAACAAAAATTCAGTCGACAGTACACTTCAAATTACAATTAAATTACGCAACTATGTTTAATGTTATTTACTTACATGCATTTACATATTATCTAAAAACACTACTGTAAAAAATAATTAAGCTAGGTTTTGTTAGTAAACATGCAAAAAAAATTCCGATTAATTAATGGTTTACTACTACTAATTTAAGCTTAATATTTATAGTCCACGTAACTAAAATCAATTCCCGTAGAATTCTATTAATTTAGCAATGTTTTGGGATCAGAATTAGACAGAGTACTAAAGGATTGGCATTGTTTTGGATTGAATTGGCACAAATAGGCTACACGACTCTAGTCTAATACTTACATCGGCACTTACCTATAAATAGGAAAACGTTAAGTCCTTTTAAGCACACATACTTATATTTAGAAAGTGAAAAGGTCGTTTCTAAAGTTATTAAATATTTGTTCTTACAGTTTATTTATTAAAAATATTCAAATATATATAATTTTAAAAAAAATTAATTTTACATCTAAGTGTATAAACTGAGATGAATGTATATATAAATTTGTAAATATATAGTGGCCGAGCTCCCTGAGATCGACGACATGATTTAGTTTTTAAGTATATTAAAATAGTTTTTGTGTGAAAAATTGTAAAGTAGCTCGAAGTTATTATTTTGCGTAAAACATTAAAGAAACAACAAAGTATATGAAATAATTGTAAAACTATAACAATGTGACATATATAAATCTAAATTAGTTCTTATCTTCTCCAATAAGTGCCAATAAGGCATTTTTATAGTCGCCTGATGCTTCTCCCTTAATCCAACTCTTTAGACTTTTGCCATATTTTCGTTCAAACGCCACCTTAATATCTCCCAAATCAATTTCGCTGCGCGTAATTAGCAAACGTTGTAACTGATTGTCCTTCGTACCAAATCCGGACATTGCTTTGTGTAATCGCTTGGCAAAAAATTCTGGACGATTAATACAACATTGTACAATTGCCACAAGTCCGTCTTCAATGTCACCGGAAAATTCACTTTTAATTGCCTTCTCTAACGATTGGCCCGTAAGCTTCTCGTATTCTTGGCACACGAGTTTTAATTGCTGGAAGCTGCGACGACATAGCACCATATTAAATGTGGCTTCATCGGTTCCGACACGACCTACACCAGCTGCCTGTAACTGTTGGGCGTCACTTTGGGCTTGTGCCAAATCTGTAACACCACTTTCATCACGATTTCCGACGCATAGGGATACAAGTAATCTTTCAAAATGACCAGAAGTATCAGATTTAATACCAGACTCAAGTGACATACGATATCCTAGAAAATTAGTTTTGATTTGTAAGAATAGGATCTACGCTAATGCGGTGGGTGAACTAAGCATTAATCAGTAGTGTCCGCATTAATCAATGACGGTATAATATTTGCGGGCCGAATTTTATCTTTAAGCATTTTTCAATTACGATTATACATAAAAAATAATGCGAACACCACTAATATATACAAAAAAAACTACACATACTATACTCATATGCTCGACGAATCGTATGAATTTCATTATTCGATAATGAACAAAGCATTTCAATTAGGACATCCTCATCTGTGCCAACTCCGTCCAATGCGCCACGTAATTGTGTCACATAAAATTCAACGGTCGGTTGCAATAGCCAAACAAGTAACTGTTCAAAATTACCGCTAACCTCCGATTTGATGTCAGAAATTAAATCTTTGCCAAAACTTGTTTTGTAATCGCGTATAATTTGTTGTCGCTGATCATTTGAACGACGGCAAATTACATTGATTAAGGCGTCCTCGTCGGTGCCAAAACCTTTCATTGCTTTACGCAATATATTAGCATCACCTACCGGATCAAATGGATGCATTGGTCTGATAGTTGGATTGGCCTAAGAGAAATTTGATTTTGATACAGTTACGTGAATTATACAATAAATAATAAAATTATAATTAGAGGTAAGTAAATTAAACGAAATACATGTTGCTTATAGGTATAAATTTGTTAAATACTGGGCAAACTGTGCTAGTGAGTTTAATATAATGTGTTTAGTCACAGGACAGTGAACCAAAGTGTAAAATCAAATACAAAAACTCTAAATACAGATGCGTCGTGTTTTTACTAAAATATGATGTAATACACTTTAGTGCACTGGGGCCTGGTGTTCATTATGAATGAATATTAAATAATATTGGGAAAAATTAATAAAAACATGTTTGTAATAAGCTCGCACGTATACTGATTCCATTTTTATAGCAAACCTTGGTATTTTCAGTTCGAATCGTTTGAACGTGTCCCTTCATTTCCGTAAAGCATTGTGCCATATTTGTTGCCGATTGTTGCTGTTCGCCATGATATCCATATGGTTGTGCACCACCTTGTCCCCCGCCTTGTTGGGGATACGGGCTAGGATTTTGTTGGTGCCCGGGATATGGTGCAGTAGTATTTGTAGAGCTGGGCGGATACTGGGGGGCTCCGTAAGCTCCACCGGCACCCGGATATGGAGGTTGTTGAGATTGGGATGGTGGATAGCCCGCACCATATTGTGGTACTGATTGATTTTGTGTTGGATATTGTGACGGAGTTTGCTGGTATGGAGGATTTGCTGGGGGATACGGCGAGCTTGTCGGAGGATATGCCGAACCACCAGTAGGTGGGTAAGCTGAATTTCCAGTGGGTGGATAGGCCGAATTCCCACCAGGTGGATAGGGTGAACCACCTTGCGGTGGATTTATACCATAAGCAGGAGTGTTAGGATTTTGCGGATAACCAGCACCGAATGGTGCACCACCTGGGAATGGTGATGCATTCGGATAGGGGGCTTGTTGTGTTGGGTATCCAGGATTTGGCGGGTATGCGGGATTTGGAGGATAAGGTGCATTATTATTTGGTGGATAGCCCGAGCCCTACAAACAAAATAATTTTCTTTTATATATGCGGGTCTTGTATGTGTCGCAACAAAAAATTTAATCGGTATTCTTTTGTTTTGATTGGGTTTTTTGTTGGTGTGGTTTTAATGACATGATTAATAGATACTTACGTATGGATACATCTTGAAGTGCGTGGAGAGGTTGACAATGAGATAAATTCAATCGAGTCTGAAAATAAAAAAATAAAACAATTTCAAAAATAAAAATTAACAGAATACCACTATTCGGAAGCGAAAGCACTCTTGTGTCAAATTATTAAGATAAGAACGGAAGATTTATGAACTAAAGGGGTATTGTCCAAATTTTTGCTTTGGCCAAGACTGCTGCTTATATGGGAGTAATATAAAAGGCTGCCAAGCAATAAGAAAAAAAAAACAAAATTTTAAATGTCATAAGCCATTCTCAAGACACCGTTGGTAAAATGGTATTGGCTTTAAGTGCGTCATTTTATCTCGTATTTGTAACAATTTCCACAACTTGGCCTTGCAAACAACGCGAACAAATGAAATAGCGAATGAAATAACGAAGGGTCTGCATCGGAAATAAAGAAGTGATCAAGAAGAGGCCTATCAGAAGTATGATACCGGTACCACCGACGAAGTTTCTTTTGTTTAGACCTTCTCTTGGGGTAATAAATGAGATCGTAAAACCGTCAATTTTAGTACGTCGAGTGGATAACAAAAGAAAAATTATGTGGTCGAACCTTATTTTGAGACGGATGGTGTTTAGAGGCAAGTTCGAGGATTCATTTAAAATAGCAACACTATTCGGACAAGGTGAAAACGGAGAATTGGAATAGAAGGGAAACACCATTAACATCCAACGTATACAAGTGCTACCTAATGAGGAATGAACCGATGAAGTGATCAGGAGGGGAAACTGGTTGAACCCGGATTGGTCGATAATAGGGGCATCCGCCTATTCTTTGTTTTTGAGATTAGTGAGAGAGCCTCCATATCTGAGTCCTGATCTACTTATGATGTTCCATGGAAGTACTAGTGAGGGTTACGTGTAAAACATTAATTTATTAATTTGGAGCCCTTAACAGAACTTTTCATTGTTTAGATCAAATGATGGCCATTGTAAAAGCATCCTCTTAGCAGTGCCAGCGATGGTTTCAATATTGCAAAGTTATGGTGTAGGCTATCTAGGCGTTGAGAAAATGAACTTGTATATCATCACCAAGATAAACGATGTAGTTTTCAAAACTAAAAAAAGAGAGGGAGGCAATCCCAAAATATCCAAGGTTCTATTGGAGCCAATGATATACTGGATAGAGACAATTTTCGATCTGAACAGGCTTTTAACAGGAGTAATGTAACGATTGCAGCGTTAGTAGTATAAATAGTAGTTAGTTTTCAAAATACTCAAGCTATTCAGCATTTTATAATATAGGTAGTTTAGCACATCATCATTGAATTAGCATTTTTAGCCGTTTTAACCGTTTTGTTGGTTTTCAGAGTGAGTGGTCCATATCCTTAGTGGGAGTTAGATTATTAAAGAATGTGGGGTGTGTAATCCTTAAAGACATGTGTTGCCATGTTCTGGAAATTCCGACAAACAATCTTAGGTCGGAATTATCTCTCTTACTCTAAGAATATTAGAATGTTGAAATGTGTCTTGTATATTTTTCAACGTACTCCAATGATAGCGAGCGTTACTTTAAACGCACACGGTTTGCTCACGGTAAATCTGTATACTGTTTTTAAACATCACAAAATGCAAGACGTTCTAAAAATGATCGAATATCATGGTAACCATCAATAAGATTGGCTCAAAAGGTCCTCCCTAGAACTGATACGAGTTTGCAATTGAAGTACATATGTATATAGGAAAAACCTCGACTCAGATTTATTTGACTACAATGAAAAAGAAGTTAGAATATTTAATATGAATACCGGGTGTTTCTTTTAAACTGAGACGACCAAATATCTCGAAAAAGAGCCACTCTACGGAAAAAATGTTCATAATCAAAATTTAATCATACCGCGGTGGAAATACATTAGTGCAAAAAAATAGTCCCCCACCCCTGCTTTGTAGGTGGGGCGGGGGTAACTTTTAAACTAAGATAGGAAGCCATATTTTTTATTACAGATACGGATTCTACGACTAAAAGTACGTATGATTTGAATGAAATATTTTGTTCGGTTCATGATAGATGGCGTTGTAATCGACGAAATTCAATTTTTTCAATTTCTTCTTCTTAGAGCAGACGCATTCGATTCTGCAATACGTTTGAAATAAAAAACATCACGTTTTCGTTGGAAATACTCGAAATTCGTCATCAAAACAATTTATTAATGTAAATGGCAGGTGAATAAAATAATTTTAGCTTACAATAAGTGTTCAAAATGATGGCCTGCGACTTCAATGCACTTATTAATACGCATTTCCAATGATTGTATACAACTGAGAAGTGTGTTTGGTTGAATTTCAGCACACGCATTTCTGATTCGCTCAATCATGTTCTCACGTGTTGTTGGTTCTTGTTTGTAAACTTTGTCTTTGAGATAGCCCCACAAAAAGAAATCTGGCGAAGTAAGATCTGGTGATCTGGCGGGCCAATTTATCGGACCAGCTCTACCGATCCAGCGACCATTGAAATCACGATCAAGTATATCACGTGCCACCACCGAATAGTGTGCAGGACCACCATTATGTTGAAACCACATGTTCCGTCTCATTTCAAATTCAAATCAAGTTCAAATTTTCAAGTAATATTGGCAGTTCATTTTCCAAAAAGTTTCGGTACATTTGACCATTCAAGTTGCTTTCAATAATGTGGAGACCTATGAGTTTGTTGCCAATTATTCCACACCACACGTTGACAGTCCAAGGACGCTGATGTTCAACTTGACGAAGCCAGTGCGGATTTGTAACACTCCAATAATGCATGTTGTGTCGATTAACCGTTCCATGGTTTGTAAAAGACGATTCGTCAGAGAACATTACGCAACGAAAAAAATTGGGGTTTTGTTGTTTTTGTTCACGTGCCCATTGGCAAAAAGTTACCCGATTTTGGAAATCAGCGCCATGAAAATCTTGGTGTAAAGATACATGATATGGATGATACTTGTGCCGTTTTAAAATTCTCCAAACACTGGTGAGGGACAATCCGGAATCGCGAACTATTTCTCGTATACTAACATGAGGATTATGAGCCACTACTGCCAATACAGCAATTTCATTATTTTCTCCAGTGACTGTTGCTCTACGAGTCCTCTTTTTCGGTTGAACATTTCCATCAGTAATAAATCGTTTGATAGTACGGCCAAATGAAGCACGTGAACGAATCCTATCCGGAAAACGATGAGCGTAAATAGCAACAGCATTTTCAAGATTTCTGCCAGCTTCTCCATAAACCAGAACCATTTCAATTTTCTCTGGCACAGTTAAACGATCCATTCTAAAGTATTTTATCGTTTATTTTGCAATTACGAAAAACATGAAGATAAAAAATAACACAAACGTTAAATATGATTTACAAAACTGAATAAATTGTTTTGATGGCGAATTTCGGGTATTTCCAATGAAAACGTGATAGTTTTTATTTCAAACGTATTGCAGAATCGAATGCGTGTGTTCTAAGAAGAAGAAATTGAAAAAATTGAATTTCGTCGATTACAACGCCATCTATCATGAACCGAACAAAATATTTCATTCAAATCATACGTACTTTTAGTCGTAGAATCCGTATCTGTAATAAAAAATATGGCTTCCTATCTTAGTTTAAAGTCACCCCCGCCCACCTACAAAGCAGGGGTGGGGGACTATTTTTTTGCACTAATGTATTTCCCCCGCGGTATGATTAAATTTTGATTATGAACATTTTTTCCGTAGAGTGGCTCTTTTTCGAGATATTTGATCGTCTCAGTTTAAAAGAAACACCCGGTATAATGAGACTAATACAAATAACGGAAAGAAGAGTATTTTAAGCATTCATTTCGAGAAGAAAATATGGTGGGTAGCCTTCTAGGGCATCAAGCTTAAAACTAATTTTGTTGTAAAAGACCAATCATATGTGTATTTCTGAAGTCTGTTTTTGCCCTATCAACACTTTCTCGTCTCTCTGTTGATTACATTCTTTATAAAAGAAGACTTAAAGCCGATGTCGATGCAGTATTCATTTCGAGATGGTAAATGTATTAGGGTTAGGGCGCTCTGCTCCTTCAAAACCTTAGTTTGTAAATGGGTACTTGAATTTAAACGTTGCGACTAAAGTTTTGAAGAAGGTTGACGTTGGTAAACAAAAGACAATTGGAAAGAAATTTTCCGAGCGATGACACTAGAATTAAAGGAGCAGTCAAAACATCGAATAGAGATGAAACGAAAGAAAACAAATATTGTTCATTCAGCGGGAAAGACCGGTTTCCTAGGATGTAGAAGTGCAGTGTTTTATTTATTGGTCGACTTGAATTAGGTAGCAACATAATTCAAAATTTCCGTTGGAATAACTGGGTGTGAAAATTAGTGTGGAAAAAATCAATCAAACAAAATCTAGTGACCTGTCGTTCCTTGAATATTCGGTTAAGCTTTCGGTGAACAGAATAAGCCCAATTATACCTGCTGATAACCTTTTTAGTTAAGAGTGCTCGTTTTCAAGTTTGACTCGAAAGTGTCGATCTGTAATGTAGGATTTAAGAATTTGGAAAAATTGTTTAGGCGCATATCGATACACTTTAAATTCAAGTCCTTGGTGCCCAACATTATCGAAAGCTCTAGCTACATCTAAGAAAATAATAGAGCATGTCATGTTATTCTCAAGTGTATCCTCAATGACATCCGTTGACTGGGAGTTATAAAATTTTTTATCGTTTTAATCATAATTACTTCAGCCACCTTCTATTTCAGTCTGATGACTTCACTAATTATTTGTACTAATTTAGGCAACTAATTTTACCTTGCTCGGGAATCACTTTCTCAGTTGGTACAGTAATGCAGTCGTAACCTGGAAGGGACCAGGGACTTTCTGCTTGTCATTTTAAGCCCAGAATACGTCATAGTTTTTGATAGTTTGCTTTGCATTTTGTTTTTTAACCACCTTTGTTGCTTTCAACTCGGGTTCGCTTATTTATATTTCCGTAGCTTATTTTATTTATTTTCCTTAATTTGTTGCACAGAAAATTGTGGATATTTTTATGTTGTGTAGCACAAGTCTCCTGCTAGATTTTAAAGGCTTTCTCGTTCTTTTGGTTCTCTGATCCCAAGAGTATAATTATGTTTCCTTAAGGAGCTGGTAAGAAGAATAAGTGGACTTTCCTATGCTGCTTGTTGCATCTCTTCTGTTTGGTACACGAATATTTGATCGTTCTCCCATTAACTTCTTGAATAAATCCCAATTGGTTTTACTGTTTATTAATTCTGGAAAGACGATTATTTTGGCTTTTAAGAATAGTTAGATATCGCATCAAACCAGGTTGTTTTCGCCTAAAAAACGCGAAAATTCAGTTTTTTAGCGGGAATCACAAACATTGAACGCAAACTGTAATATTTTGGGAAAGTGGTTAAACCTAGGTAATTTGTTACTATTATTTACAATTAATTTTGGTAAATTGTTTATCCATAAAATGAGGAAAAACATACCCCTTCGAGAAACTCTCTTGAAAACTAAATACATCTACCATCCAATAAAATTTAAGTTGACCGAAAAATTAATGATTGTAAATAATTTCTGACAATGTGTTGTAGAAACCAACGAACTGGCGCTGATTACACATTCCTTAGAGGTACTCGTATGTACTTCTAGCTATCCGAGAAACATAGGGGCCAAAGTCAATTTCACAAACTCTGGATTAGCACAAATTCATGCTAATCCAGAGTTTGCGAAATTGACTTTTATGATAATCATAAATTTTCTCGGTTTATCCGCATTTCGAAAATACATATAGTTTGGGTTCAATGATTAGGGGTTTTTGGAAGAAATGTGGTTCAGACGAAATCTGAATTTTTTTCTAGGCACTTTCGAACTACCACTAATTTTTCTATACATATTAGTGTTCTTGCATTACGCATGGCTATTGATGAGATTAGAAAATGTTTAGCTGGTGATAATAATAATTCGCTAGATTAAAATGTTACAACTTTATATATAAGTATCGTTTTATTAGTTATAAAAACCAGATTCGTTCCAAATTTTTAATCTTCCCTAATCGAATAAAATATCCGTCTATTATAATTCGGAATAACCCAACATTTCATACAAATCGATATGCAAAACTAGTAGAATTATAATTTTACCCAAAAACATTTGAGGTCAGCAGTGTCAGCTAGAAGTAAAATAAGCTCATGAAGAAAAGGTCCCGGCCAAAATGACATAAACACACTAATCTTGATATAATGACGACCGAAATTTTATTGACGCCATAAAGTCTTGTTTTCCTCTACACCATTCCGGCACATCCCCGCAGAATTAAGATGTAAATAATTCGATGATCAATTTTTTCGATATTATGTATGCTAAATAATTCCCCTCGTGATTTTTGTAGTTGCGTATACGTATACAGATTAGATATTACACACAAACATACATATAACTCTAGTATGGTGCCTCTGTAAAATCGGCTGTATCGATTTTCTTCTAGTTTTTTTTTATACACATTTTCGTTTCAATTTTCTCTTCATACAGACAACACAGCAGATTACTTAACTAAACGAGAAAGTAATTTCACTTTAGTTAATTAAATTTTTGTCGAATTTTTAATGGCTGTCAAGCCTCACCCCAATTTTTTATGGTTAGAGGGTGCTATCGTTGCGAGCCTAAATTGGATTTGCTGATTTTTTTTTGTTTGTGTCTGCGTATGATAATATTTTGGGGTGGGATTAATTAATTAACCCCAATTACGATACAACATAGGTTCAAACCATATTATTAAAAAGCGTTGGACTAACCTTTGTGAATAATCGATATACGTAGAAATAATATGGTATGTAGCCTACCTGTTGTATATATAAATTGTCAATGGTGAAATCACATGTTTTCAACATATAAACAAACGATTATTGTAGTTGTCATTAGCAAAGTATTGTGAAAATCTAATTTAATGAATCAGTATAGTGTGTCGCTCGTTATTAATACATTGACGTGCGGTTAGAATTGAGACTTTAATAATCTTATAGTTATCTTGACTTTGAATTATTGACCAATTGTGGTTTATTGGATAACATCCAAGATGCATATCAAATTGACCGATCGTTTTAATCCCAAGGTTATTTACTAAATATATAAAATATATGAAAGAGGTTTAGGGCTAAAAATTTATTACCATATGGTAAATATACAAATTTTGACAAACAACTGATAAGATTACAGTAAATCACTATCCCGTTCATTATAGGCGGCCAGATTAGGATTTGTGATTACTAAGCCCGAAAATGCATAATATGCTTGACTAAACACAACTTGCGAATTTGGAAAACTCAAGGTTAGGATAGTAAAGCTGGTATGCCCATCCGCCTTTTTCGTATTAATTGTATTTAGCTCCTCTGTTGAGGCAATAAGAATACAAGACAAAATTCTAAAAATAAGGAAAAAACGCACGCACACCATTTTTATTTTTAGCTAGCAAGATGTGTCGAGTACTCGTGTATATACCAACAAAATTCCACAGAACACATCTTAGCTCATTATTTCTTATCTTGAGTATATAACAATAGTTGTGAAATCTATACTAGTACACTAATACATTTATATTAAAAATTTACTTACAGTTAAATTAAATTAGTTATTTAATTTAATAGGAAGGTACTTTTTATAATCCACGTATACACAAAACTATTTTTTATATTTATATCTAGGGCTTTCACACGACGCAATGTACTAATTTATGCCAAAACTGTATAGAATCAAACACAAACCAATATTATTATTTCTTGGTTCTAAATATTTTAAACTACACAATATTCCACAACGAATGTTGGAAACCGACTAAAAATTTATCGTAGTGGTCGTAGTCTCGTAGTGTTTGGTCTCTTTTTGGAAAACATTTGAATCATTTGTTTTTGTTTCGTTATTTCAATTGTTATCTTCGTGTCGTAGTGGAATTGCCATACTAATATAAACCGACATTATATGAGTTGGGTGATTCTAATCTTTACATTTATTTGGATTTTGTTTTGGAATTTCGTTATACAGTTCAGTGAATTTGTTTGGATGGAGGCAGCGTAGCACCAATAATAAATCCATATTTATATAGACGGTGACCGGTTTTTTTAAATTCGAGATTATACATAATATGTAGGTATAAAGCTCGTGTCAAGGGCAATGTTGGCATCGATGCTTTTACTTTAACGAAATACAGACTAGACCCAGATGCATAAACTATGCAACCTTAATGTCTGGATTTCATAGTATGAAGTATATGATTTCGATTTATGTACTACGAAAGAATATTAAATTTCGTGAGGCCTTGAACAATTTGTTTATATTTTACTGCGATTTTTAATTGAATAATTTCTCGCGATATTTTATGTACTCGTAGTGAGAACTTTCCATGCCACTCTCTGTACTCCAATAATTTATGCGTAGATGATAGAGAGAGCTGGTTTTTGTCGCGCAGCCATGTGTTTGATATCATTGCCAAGAGAGAACCGTTTCTGTATGTGTATGTAATTCTCTTTAAATAAGGAGAATTCAAGTAGAGGTGTAGGGTAAAAATCTCGCCGATACATATCGCGCACTTTGGGTATCAAAATTTCTTCAAACTCGTTTCATATTTAGTTCGTTATAAAGTTCCGTATACGTAATTAACTTGAAGTTTCTAAATTTGTATATGCTTGTAAATCAAAATATAGCGGATATTTTAGGAATAGTAATAAATTCCCACACTCATTGTCTAATCTCCATATCGATAAAAAAAGCCAAAAATAAATATTCGGTTCTATATCTAGAACCTAGATTTAAGCTGTGCAATAAATCGATCCAAAAATAAAATAATAAGCTCGTTTGTTCTGTTCTTAAGAGTTTTACGATAGTGCTAGAGCCGATAATTATACAGGATGATGTAAACTGCGATGTTATGCGTGTGATAACATCAAGAGTTATGGCGCTGCTGTTATCACATTTTATCAATCAAACAAAAATTATCTGCTATATGTAATAAGTAGTGGGCAGGTCTGTGTCTCAATTGCAGACACAAGGTACATAGAAACCAAATCGGAAAATTTAATGAAAAAATGTATACCGCCAGGTTTCCGCGTCCCCCACACGTGATAGAATATTTTTTCAGATCAATAAGCCGTCGTTGCCTTATTATAAGATTTGTACAGATGTGATTTTGGTATTTTCGTGTGTGTATTTTGATGTTTTGTAAATTTCCAAAAAGATATAAAAATTATTTTGTTTTTTCCGATTTTTCACACGTTTTTCTTTTATGTTGTTTTGTATTTAACTCTTGATTGTTTTTCTTACAATAATCTTTGGGAGTTCCTGCGAAATGTTTTTGTGTCTATGCGCGAAAACTTTGTTTTTGTTTGTGTAGATTTTTCTTTAGTTTTGTTCGTTTGAAATGTATATTTTCAAAAATAAAATTCCATTTGAATGAAATGTGTATCGGTAAGTATTTCTCGGAAAATCTTAGTAAAAGACGTCAGATCCATTGAATATAGGAAATCGTATTGAACATTTTGGGTTCTATGTGAAATTATGTAGTAGTTTTGAGTCTCTTGCTTTTTGGGTGATGCTACTTGGGTATAGTTGATATAGGATGGAAAATAAGCAAAAAAATATAGCTTGATGAATTACTTTCAATTCTCCTCTGCCTTAATTATAATGCAAATTTAAATAAATATAATAAAATTTGGGTTGTTATGAAAATATAAATTTAGTGCTGCCTGATGCATTTATTTAATTTTTCTGATGTAATGTCATATACACGCAGGTACAAGGTTTTTGCGTGTATTTCGATAATTAATTTATGATTTGGATATGAGGTTTAGGCCGCTTCATTATAAAACGTTTAGCATATTTACCCACCTACGCAAGGTTTATCCTTTGTATCTCTAAATTGGTTACTAGTGAGAATTTTTTTAGAATTTAATTTGAATTTAGATGGAAGATTTGCAAGAATCGCAACAATCAGTTTCGAACTTAATGAGATTATTAATTTGAAAACATCAGTCATCTCATCAGGCCGCGGCGACTGACGTTGATATTTTACATAGGAATATTGTCTATATATAGAACAATACCATGTATATGTAGCACTAGCGAATTACTTACCTAGTCTACGGAATTCGATTCTTTCATATTCTCCATCTACACTTCATTTTTACCAATTAACTTTTCGTTGTGTACGAATTACCATTACAATAAAAAACAACAACGTAAAAAAAAAAAATTTGTTTTCGGCAACTGATTCGAGTTTATTATTCTTTTGATTTCCTCTTGTAACTTATTATTTTGGATTAAAGCCACAAAGCTTTGTGAAAGTTTGGTTTTTATTTAACATTTTCTGATAGAAGTTGACGATCCGGAATATTTTGTTCATCGTCGTTATGACAACAATTTTCTCAGTTAAATTTTTTCCGTCGTTTTACCTTGGCATAATCAGTAGGTTGGATTTCTGCTTTTTCTGGTGAAACTATAAGCGCCCCCCCCTTTCTGCTGAACTTAACTTATTTCCATGCATATCTGAAATACCGTTAGCGATGAAACATTTAAGCTTGTGAGGACGCACTTGTTGAATCGAAGCAGTGTAATTATGGAATCCGCAAATCCACATCCTTTTCATTTTGTGGGGGGTAAGCCCGAATGTAAACCACCCACCTGCACTTAGTGCCCCTGCTAATTAACCAACGAGGCTCTGGTGATCGAGAAACGGTAGGATAACCGAACACCGAGAACCTAGCAAATGATGTTCTCTCCACTGACTAATTTCACTGGTTAGATTGGTAGCTGCCTCAAGGACCAGTCCTTAATGCAATGAGTTTGCTGGTGGTACGCCAACTGCTCAGTTGGTTAATCCACCCTCTAATGAGGCCGGCTAAAAGATTTCTGGGGTGAGCCAACCATTGCTATGCCCATTCGACCGAAGTTCAAAAATGGTTAGATCACCACCTAGACAAATACAGTACACGAATCAGCAGGAAATTAAAAACGTTGAATTACGGAGAAGACTGAGTAAAATAGAAAAGTCGCATTGCAACTTAGCAATGAAATCGCTAAGTTAAAGGAAGAAAATGAGGAGCTGAAGAAGACCAAACTGTCAGAGGTTGTGGAAACTCCTCTTACTTGCTATAACGAAATCAGCACACTTGCCTGTACTGATGCTGAGTTTCATACAGATGAGGAGGAACTTGCAAGAAGAACTGAAACTATGTATCCACAAACAGACGAAAAGGCCAAGGAAGAAAGAGCAGAATTCTCGCCAGAAGTCGCAAGCAAAAGTTAGTGAAACTGTCGAACCAGTGCCCGTCGTACCTCAACATCACCAGCAACAAGAAAAAAGCAAGGTTGCAATGAAGACTAAGGCACCATCGCCAATTAATGTGATAGGCGTAACTGAGTTTGCGAATATCCCGGCTCTAATGAAATCAGGGTCCACAAACGACTATAGTGTAGTTGCACTAAACAATAATGTTTGGAAGATAACACAAGAGATCCCGATGCATACAGAGCTTTAGCCACAAAGCTCACTGATGAAGTTAAAGAGTGGTATACCTATGAAGATAAAAATAACCGAGAAATTAAGGTTATGGCCAGAGGTCTCCATCCCACCTGCAAGAAGGAGGATATAATAGAATATCTCGAGATGAAAGAACTGCAAGTTGAAGACGCAGTAAATATCCTTAAACGAGAGAGAGTTGAAAATAGTCAAGGTACCAAGATCGTTGAAAAAATTGAAAATATATTTAATACCAAAGCAATACTTAATAAAAAATGTCACGGCTGGTTTAGGATCAATGAATTAATCACTCATTATCCGAAATGAAAATATGATTATGAAACCTTATTTGAGGCGGCCAAATCCCTTGATGGGATATAGTGCCAGAGAGAGAGAGAGAGAATACTTAATATGAGGGTTAAAATAGAACCACTGAAAAAAAAACACGAGATTAATACCTCAATGCAAGAAATGCCAAGGTTATAACCCCACCCAAAGATATTGCGGGAGAGATTTTAGGTGCTTAAAATGTGCCGGCAGACACAACGCGAAAGACTGTTCTGTTAGTCGAACCGAACTTGCAATGTGTATAAACTGTAAAGGACAATACCCAGTCAACTATAGAGGATGCGAAGTAGCGGTACAACTGCAAAGGTTAAGAAATAAAACACCCCAATCGACTCAAAACAGTAATGTTAGAAGAGAAAGGATTCCAACTACAACTAGAGTGCCGACTCAACCAGAGCCCATAGCAAAATAAGAACATGGTCTAGAAGCTATATATAAGCGGCTGGATAGACAAGAAGCTACGAATGAGCTTAAATTACAAATGAATAGATCACTTGGAATTGTTATTTTCAATGCGAATGGATTACCACAGCATGTTCCAGAGCTAGAGATTTTAATGCAAACAATACTTATTGGGGATTTAGACTTAGAACCTCTTAAAGTTATTTAATGCAGCTCGCGAGAACAACTGTGAATTTCTCTCCGGCGATAAACCAACATATTGGCCTGCTGACATACATCAAATTCCAGATCTTCTTGACTTTTTTGTAACAAAAAGAGTTTTAGAGGACTACACGTGCTTTGAAAATAGTGAAGGACTATCATTTGACCACTCACCTGTGATCATGACTCTGAGTACAATGATAATAAAAAAAGATAATTCACGTAAGTTGACAAACAATAAATCCAATTGGGATCTATTCAAGAAATTAGTGGATGATAGAACAAATCTCGGCGAACCAATTAGAACGAAGGTGCAGCTGGAAGATCTTCCAGAAGCATTTAATAACAATATCCAGAAAGCATTTAATCCAACTAGAAGCATTTAATAACAATATCCAACAAGCAGCTTGGGAAAGTTCACCGATTTTTCATACCAACACTACAATGAAACATATATAACTATCCTTTTGAAGCCGGAGAGCTACTTAAAGTGAAACGGAAAGCTTGCCAAATCTAGCAGAAGTCTCGGTACTCGATAATAAGATGATATGCTCCAGTGTTTTCTTAGATAAAGCTCAAGCTTTTGACAAAGTTTGGCAAAAGTTTTTCCTACATAGCTGATCGACATTTTAGAGCCAAATTTGAAAATAAGTTCTCGAAAATAAAAAGAATATCAGCAGGTATACCACAAGGTAGCGTACTTGGACCTATTCTGTTTATTCTTTATATACGTGAGACTTACCGAATATTGAAGATACCACAGTAGCAACATTTGCAGACGATACAGTTATTATAGCAGTTGGAAAAGATATTTCGGAAGCAACAAGCAATCTTCAAAATGCAGTTAACATGGTGAGCAACTGGACTAAAAAATGGCGCATCTTATTAAATGAAGCCAAATCAGTACACGTTACCTTTACAAATCAAAATGTAAAATATATTCCCGTGGTTTCAACTTAAACCAAATTTCATATGCAAATACAACTAAATACCTTGGCATGACCCTCGATGCTTAGCTAAGATGGAAAGAACACATCAAGAAGAAAAAAGAGGAGTTAAACATCAAATATAGAAAAATGTACTGGCTCATGGGTAGAAATTCTGAGCTCTCAATACACAACAAATTGCTTCGAAGCGAAATAAGATTACGGCTTCTGTTACTGGATCGATTATTTTTTAGCATGTGGATTTCATCGTAGAACACTTCATTCTTGACACATTTAATAATAACACGGTCGCTTTTCATTAGATGACTGGTGATGTAAGGAGTTTTATAACAATTAACGTTCGGAGCATCGCCGTATAGGAAGAATACTTTTCTATTACGTATTGTACAGGTGAAGGGGTTTGTGAGATAGACCTTTCCTTGTTGGTCAGTAAAACGGGATTTGGTAAAAGCGCAATTATAATTCGGCCATTCAGTTTCGAGTTTCATCAGGTAGATGGGACCGTCCCGCCATATTCGTTATTTAAGCAGCTCCATAGGCGATAAGCCTCAACTGGCACAATTGGCTGGATTCATGTTGGTTAGTACTACGTGCTGCCAATAATTTCGTGATAGTTTTTCTATAATGAAACTGGTCCGGTTCGCTACAAAACAGTTCCATTTCCTAGGAACCTCTCGAAGCCGTGATAGCACGATTGTAAAATCCTTCCACACGTAAAGTGCATCTGTTGACGCATCAAATATTTTTGCTATCTTTCCTAGTAACCTGGTAAGCAGCACGACACCGTAGAGTTCCAAACACGGAATGGACAGCTCCTTCAGAGGGGATACCTTCGTCTTGGAAGCGATTAGACGAACGAAAATATCTCCGTTGTTGTGAACAACTCTAGTATAAACGACCGCTGAATAAGCCTTTTCAGTCGCGTCACAAAATCCGTTATATGGAACGGTTTGAACCTCCGGTACTGGATCATCCCATTCTAATTTTGTCAACCAGAGCGACTGAAGCATAATTTAAATGTGATTGTCACTGGTGATAGTCGATTTACTACATTCTGACAAAAGTCGCCGCTTAGTGATTTGGTGGATGCAAAAGTGTGGAACATTGAATGTAAAATGATCGTCCTTTCTCAACCAACAAACTCCCAGAGTTTTAACGTATAATTCTGGATCTTGATATATTGGTATATAGTGCAACAGCCTCGTCTATTGAATCACAGCCTATTAAAAGATCGCATCTACATAGAAATCAGACTTAATAATACTTCATAGTTTTGGTGTAATTTCTTTATTGTCTATTGCGGTTTGTTGTAATGATCTATTTGCCAGATACACGGAACAAGTTAGACCATAGGTAACTGTTTTTAACCTGAAATGATGCAGCTTCTGGTAAGAATAGAAAAGACATCATCCTGTATGGTTGAACCCGTCATTAGGACATCATTTAAAGATAAACTTGTATCGGATCGGCATGAACCTTCAAACACGACCCGCAATGTGTTATTACGGCATGATACGGTAAATAGTGTACTACGCAGCTATCGCTACATACCTCGGAATCAGAAATTCGTTTCATATGTCCAAGATTTTGGTACTCGCGCATATATTTTACGTATTCTGATTTAAGATGCGGGTCTCTCAAAAACTTCCTTTCCATCGCTATTACTCTCGATTTAGCTTATTTCAAAGTGCTTCCTAAATGTTCACTGTTAGTTTTAAATGGTAATTCCTCAAAACATGTTCCTCACTTGAATCTACCTTGGGAGGCATCTCATTTTCTTCTACTTCCCAAAATCGCTGTATATAGTAGTAACTTGTGTATATCTTCTGAATTTGTCCGAATTGTATTACATCGAACTACTGAATTAGGTTGGTTATCTATAGAGCCTGCCCAGGCAGACTACCCAACCAAATGTGCTATCTAGCAAATGCAAACTTAGCCCGAATGAAATTCGTTGTGCGGGTTGTATCTTGAACATAGTTTTATACTGATCAACCCTCTGGTGGTGCCCGCGGAAATAGAAGGTAACCCGTTTACTGATAAACATGCATGACTACGTTTCAATCCTAATTTTTTAGTGAATGTTTCAGTGATGAAAGAAGATTCTGACCCTGAATTCAGAAGGGCACGTACATTGTGTATTTGGCCGTATATATCCCTTGTCATCATCACGACGGTTGGCAATACAGTTTGTTTATTTTCACTAATTATAATTTTTGTATATCGTATGGGTTTTCATACAGTGATAGACATTCGTATAAACGCACTAATTTTTCCCCCTTTAACCATTCATTTCTTCGCTGTTCTTTCTCGGTCAATTTTTTTTATTATAGTTTATTGTTTGTCTAACGGGAACTTGCCTGCACTAAAAACAAAATAACAGTACAGCGAAATATACAAAATAAAACAAAAAAATCTTGTAGCAGTCAGTATTTGCTTGCAAAGACATTCGTTTAAACGCAGTACGTGAAAAGTGATTTTTATTTAAGTTTTAATTTATTTCTAATTTTTTCATACAGCAATTTGGTATTTTGTTAAAAAAATCATTTTAAGGAGTGTTTTTTAGCAATGCCTAAAGGTAATCGTTTAACTGGGGAGGAGCAGTTAGCGATAAAAATATATAAGGAGGAAGGATATTTCAACCGGCAAACTGTAACAAAAATTGTGGTGTAAAAGCCCCAACAAAGGGACGAACCACGATCTCAGCACGTCAAACTGGTCAAATTCGACATGAGGCTACTCGAAATCGGCTGTTATGCAAAGAGATAAAGGAGAAATTGGACCTTCCTGTGACGACTCGACACATTGCCCGTATTTTGAGAAGTTCACCAAACGTCAAATGGACTAAATTGAGAAGTAAACCGCGTTTAACTTCTTACTATAAGGAAAGCCGCCTTAAATTTGCTCGTAAATACATGCTCGATGGTCCTGACTGCTATAGTTGCTACTGGCGTAATTTCAAAGAACATGGCGTCATCAGGTCGAAACGTAACTTTGGTGGAGGGAGCGTAATGATATCGGCAGCCTTTTCTTACTACGCAAAGCTTCCCATTTGCTTCATAACGACTCGGATGAACACCCGTATGTACATGGATCTTTTGAAAGATGTTTTACTCAGTTACCTTGATGGTATTGATCACGAAAATTGCATATTCCAGCAGGATAATGCGTCTATCCATATGTCAAATTGCAGTCCTGACTGTAATCCTGTCGATAACGTTTGGGGTATCCCGGCTGGCATAGTCTATGCAAATGTTCGGCAATTTGACAATGGTAATGACTTGAAAAGTGCAACCCGTGATTGTTGGGCGAAAACACTAAAAAAATTAGTGGATTCAATGCCAAATCGAGTTTTCGAAGTAATACAAAATGGTGGAGATCATACAACATATTAAATAAATAAAAAAAGAATTTTTTCTTACTGGTGTTTAAATTATCTCGAGTGAGTTTATATGAATGTCTACCTAAATTTTAGGTTTTTCAATTTTATTAAAGTCAAATATTATAATTGTAACAAATTAATCTTAACTACTTATCTATAGAAGAAATATACAATTTAAGTTAAATTAGATAGGTCTAGTTGTAGAAATATAATTAAAAAACATAGTGCGTTTATACGAATGTCTATCACTGTACTAAAATTTTTTGTTCATTGATACTTGTGAAGCCTGAATTACTCGATGTGCTTAATGCTTACTACATTAGAATTTAGTGGCTTGTTTTCCGCGGTATTGTTGAATACATGCAGAAGAGTGTGATGCTTCGATTTACATTTAAAACATGTATTTTGCGAAATATAGTTGTCTACAGTATGCCCCTCTCTTAAACAATTAACACATAGGTTAAGGTTGTTTACAGAGGTTTTGCGATTCTTAATATCAAACCCTTGGAATTTGTAACATTTGTGAAATTGATGAAGTTTTTTTACACCACAAATATTCGGTGTTTGGTGGGCTGGAAAATTATTTATTCGATTTTAAAGTTACATTATAACTTTCTAAAGCATCACACCTTCGATGTAAAAATTCTAGCAAAAATCCATTGCTGTCTGGTCTGCTCATCCAATTTGTTGACCAATGAATGTATAACAATCACGGTTCACGAGTCTCGCTGTCAGGACCTAATGCTTTCAACCCTCTCAGTAAATTATCGGAAGTTTCAGCTAATGTCCTTAGTTGACTGAACAAAATATGTTGAATAGTTGGTTGATCTATAAACTTTTGAATAATTATTGTACTGATAATAGATCATTTATTGTCGTATCTTCTCTGGAGTTTGTCCCAAGCTTTGTCGTAGCTGGCATCGGTAAGTAAAAAAAATGTTGTATAAATCCTTGAATGACAGCCATTGAGTGTATTCACCGTTAAAATGCGGAATATTAATTCTTGGCAATTTGAGCGCCTTTAAACCTTTAACCTATAAATATTTTACAGTCCCACCTTTTGATAATAGATGGCAACATAATAGATACTCTTTTTCAATACCATTTCGCGGCCGAATGACTAAACTATTTTAATCGATACTCATCACTTTACAAGTAATTTTGCTTAAAAAAATATATTTCGATCAAACAGCGTGAGGACCACACACTGCGCGCGGATTTGTTATTGTTCTCGCACGGGGTTGGTTAGCGCTAACTAATTTATGATACACTTATTATACGAAGAAAACCAAACAAAAATTTCGTTTTTTATAGCATTCGAAATTATGTATACGTATTCGGTTCCGACAATTGTTATAAAATTTAATTAGCAATTAAAAAAGATCAATTAACAAATACTCGAAGATAACGACAATATTATATTTGTTCCTAATATATGCACACTGTAGATCTTAGATAATTGTTCCAATGACTAACTATACCAATATGGTAATTACGGGGTTCTATAACGTGACCTTATGCGCCGCTGTGTACGTGAACTTGACGAAAGTGAACTTCAAATTTGTAATTGAAAAATTAAAAAAATATTTTGTGTAATTATGTATGTCGAGGTCAATCTAATGAAGTGTTATGATTTTTTAGATGGTTTATATTTATATATATACGATTTATTTATTAAATTTCAGCATAGCTAATTCCTTCCTGGCTTTGTACAGAAGATTTACCCGCCCGCGCATATTACAAAAAAAAAAAAATACTATACGTTGTTTTGATTTAAATCGCGGGTAATAAAATTTTAATACCTTGAACACTGTCTGTATTTTAAAGCAAACGTACTTTCTTCCAAAATAATTTAATAATAATTTATAATTTTTTTTTTTTTTTCAATAACAAATAATATTTTTATTTTGGTAGGAATCTTTCGTTTGTAATCCAATTTAACCACACCATAATATTTAGATAAAAGTGTTCAGTGTTATTGTGTTTTATACCAAATAAATTCGGTTTACTAAAATATTTTCCGCCTTGTCATATTTATATTTAATATCGCAAAATATTGCACAAAAACCTTATACCACACCAAACGAAAAAAAAAAAAAAATTATATCGTACGTGCCTTATTTGTTATTGATAAGGCGACGAGGCAAATCGTCTTATCCAAATGGAGGTTATCATCGAGCGTGGGATTAGGCAGTGTGAATTAAGACTTTGGCCGTGCTAGTACAAATATGAATGATTTATTTTTTTATTTTTTGTTTTTTGTGAATGATAAACGCTCAAGCAAAGAGTTATGTATTTCCGTTCGGTTATGTGTGTTAGTCGAGCGGCACGCACGCCAAGTGTTTATATTCAAAGTCGTATTATTGTGACGCTAAGCTTGGTTGTGACTTTATAGATTATTAGACGAAATTAATTATAAAGTGGCCGATAAGACATAAACTTAATGATTTGGGTGATGGATTTGTTAATTATGTGTTCGACTGTTGCTGAGCTCAATTGAATGCTAACGTCGGTTTAACGTTTTTCTAATCAGATATATAGATAACTGATTAAGTCGATGATCATATTTTGATTTGTTTTCTATTTTTAATTGTTAGTACTAAATTGGTACGCTAAAAATTAATGTCGCATAATGTTACACAAAAGCAGTAAAATGACGGAAGTGTGTTTTTTCCAGAACTCGATTGTAATTTGTTCTTTTCCATAAAGAAAACTGAAATGCATTTCTTTCTAATATGGTCCCCCACATGTGACAGAACGTTACCGACATCTTTTTCAAAAGAACCTCAAGAAGAGAGACGACCCAACCAGCTAAAAATCCACACCAATCAATAGGATGTTCATAGGGTGTACTTGATTGACATGTGGATATTTAGTATCTAATGCAGAAGTTCTTTTTAACGAATTCGTTTGTGTCACAAATTCAAAAAAAAAATATCCAAAACGAACAAAACCCAATCTTTTAAAAAAACCCAAATATCGAAATCCAAACAAGGAATTATCCAAACTTAAAAAAGCCAACTGGGATGAATTGCATAATTTTTTATGTTTATAGAGTTTGAATAGCGGTCTCTGTTTGATTAATGTATATAGATGTGTGCACATATAATCTAGATATATTACTATTTCAGTTAATAATAAATGTTTTCATTGTTTTAAATTTTCTTTATACATTCATGTGTTTAATTTTTCTTCATTGTGATTTAATTTAATATCTACGTGTGATTTCTTAAAATTGCACCAAATAAAGGGAATGATAAATTATTTATCGACGGATTTGATTATTATCTCGACAAAAGAATCGAAAATATTTTAAGATGGAGTTGTTCACAACGACAATCTAAAAATTACAAATGTCGTGTAGATAGGACTATAATAGTGGAAGGAAATCATGTAATACAAAGAAATGCCAATCAGCATTTCCGTGACCCAGAAGCGTTTAGGAAACTTATTTACGAAATTAAAATTATGGCTAAAAATTCAATAGTTTGTCCATCAAAGATTATTTCGGACTCGATTGTTGAAACTCAACCCAAAAAATCCTTCGTCTCCGAAAAAAATTCAATCAAGGAACCAACAAATTTGAACGAAATCCAAATCCTGGACTATTTGAAATTTTTTGAAGGTGAATTATTCATTCTCAGTGAAAAAGAATTTGCCGGAGAACGTTTGATTTTGCTAGGCACAAAAAAACCAATTGAATCCCAAGGTGAATGCAAATGAACGGGACATTTTACGTTGCACCATCCATAATGCGGCAGCTATTTAGTATTCACGGATCTGTTTTTTGGCCTGTGACAGTGGTGTTTCTTTAAAACCAGAAATAATAATTTGAGAATTCGAAATAGCAATTTATTCGGCGGCGAAATCATTTTTTTCGACTACTGAATACAAAGGTTGTATTTTTCACTTTGGCCAGATGGCCAAAAATATGGAAACGACGAAGATATCAATTTACAAGAAGTTATTTCATACTTTAATAATTTAAAAAAGTATGCAAAAGATCCCGAATGGCTGGTTTAAGATCCGAGTTCTGGTGTATTGGTGACGGAATTTCACAACACTTTCCCCCAACACAAAATTCAGTAGAGGATTGTCATAACCGCGTGAAATTTTTAATAGCAAAAAAAAATTGTGTATTATATGCCATAATCAAAGAGTTGCAAAACGAAATGCTGGTGGTTTTCAACAATGTTGAAAAAATTAAATACGGTGAGCTTCCCTAAGTAAAAAAAAAGCTTTTGCTGCAATTTAAACGTTTCAAGAATATTATTAAAAAGCGGCAAAGTACGAACTTATGTGAATTTTTAAAATTCAAAAAATATAAAATGAAATATGCGTTTGAATTTTTATGGATTTTTTTTGGATTTTGTCCCGTTTGGTTTTTGGATTTTATTATTTGGATTTTGACACAGATCCGTTTTGAAAAACTAACATCAGTTGATGCTACCGAAAATATAAGACGAAAAAATTTGCATTATCGAGGTACTCACTGTTAGTGCCACAAATCAAATTCATTGTCTTTCTACACGACAAATTATAAATTCCGGCAATTTACGAATTGGTCTAATTTCACCCAGTCCATGGATTACCATTACACATGCGAATTATGAAAAATCAGATCTTATTGGTAATCCATATTTTATTCGGCGAAAATTTACTGCTAATTTCAATAATATGTAATTTTCGGGTAATTTCATCGGAATTTTGTTCTACCACCCTTTACAAATTATGTCAATACTGCAGATTTTAGTTCAGTTGAAATATTAACCTGGGGCCCTATTATGAAAAAAATGCGATATCGCATTTTCATACGATATCGCATTTTGGTATTATAGACTAAGATTTTCGGAAAAATGCGCTCTAAGTCGGATGCGAACGCCATATTATAAAAAGCTACGGCGGATTTTTGCGAAACTATATTTTTTAAATGCGAATGATCAATAGCAGTCGGATATCGCATTATTTAATACACATACATGATAAACTGTTATTTTTTTTAAATAGATTAAAAATAACTGGATTATAAATGTCTTGTCATTGTTGTTAAAAATAAAATATAAACTTTCTCACATAATTTAAAGGGTTTGACGTCCTTCTTCATCATCCTTACAATTATTTAAATATGTATAAATCAACACGGTCCATATTGAAATTTATTTAAAGAGTAAATAAATGCAAAAACATTACGAAAAGTTAATTGAGATTATAAGAACTGTCAGATGTTGTAGACACATAAAAAAAAATTCCCAATGAAAATTTCCATATAGGAAATGCGATATGCGATAATCGCATTTCATAATAGAAACGCAAGCGGCGGATCGGATCCGCAAAATCGCAAAAAATGCGATATGCGACCGGTTTCATAATAGGGCCCCAGATCTTTTTTCATCTATTCCTATCATTTGTTGTTTAATGGATTTTTTCGTAAATGCTAACTCGTTTTAAAATATTGATAAAAATGAAATATTTCCATTGGGAGCTATCACTTCCGATACACCGATTTCAGTCAAATTTGTCTGGAAACCTTAAGTATGAAGTGTTATGACGATCACGCAACCTGTTTAGGATGTAAAGTGGTCCAATTTCATTTTCCATTTTCATTTAAATTTTGGAAAAATGATTTAGACGACTTTTGTTGAATATTTTATTTAGAATGCTTTTGTTCATAATCGAATTTTATAAGCCTAAGTTTTTAATTGCAATAAACGTCAAAAAAAGAAAAAAATCCTAAACATGAAGTTTCATCCAAATCAGCCTTGACGGAATGACAGATTTGGATAAAACACTTTTTTGTATAAATTAAAGTTTTTTTGCATAAATTGGAAGGTACCAGTGAATTTTTTCGGAAAAGAGCCCACCATAGAGAAAGGTTTTCATTCCATCCATTTTGCTCTTTTTCAAAAATCACATCCAGAACTCGTTTTGAAATCCTATCCCGTGTTTAACATAGAAAGAGAGTAGTATCCCAATTGGTTAAGAATTGCCTTATGTTAGTTTAAATTAACAATTTTACAGAGGCATGTCCAAAATTTATATTAGATTCCGTTTTCATCATGTTATCTGACATAGTTCGGATCTCCACTAAACAAACTTGTCATAATCATGCTTTGCAACGGTCAAATTTTCCCGTAGAAGAAGAAGTTAGAAGTTATCACTCACAACCGATTCCTAGCATTCAAATCTCATATCGCTCATTTTTGTAAAATTCATTTTTGACTTCTCCGCAATTTTGTCGTCGCAATCGTTGTAACGGAAAAAATTTAAAAAATAAAGGATCCCCGTCAAAGGATCCCCGTCAAGGCATTTGAAAACTCCACTTGACCAATTTTTATCATAATCATGCGTATGATAAAAAGAACTAATAATATCTAGCCTCCACCGGATGACCCCCTAAATGAATTATCCGAAATCAGGACCCATTGCAATCGGCTTCTAGTACTCAAAAACACCTTCTCAGCAAATTCTATAAAAATTTTAAATAAAGGGACCCTGGCCCCCTACCTACCAAAGGACATTAAAATCGTTTAAAATATTAATTATTAGTGTATCACTGTTATGTAATCAACACAACATGGTGCAACATTCCGCAATATGATGGAACATAACGCCAGATATCTAATTAACGAGAAACATAAGACCCAACACGAAGCAACATTACGCAAAATGGTAAAAAATCGTGCATTGCAACATCATGCAGTATGTTGCCTCATTAGTGAAAAACTACACAACATGCCTAGTGCAATAATTCAGAACATAGTGCAATATAAAGCAACATCCCACAACATAGTGTAACATCCCAGAACTTGATGCAACATATCACAACATTGTCACAACATGATCACAAAAAATTGGGCAATATGGTGCAATATCATGCAACATCGTGTAACATGACGAAACCTGGTGCAACATTTCGTGCCATGGTGCAATATGACAGCCAATATGGAGGATTTTTAAATTAATAAGCAATAAATCATCATATGGGAATCGATTTCTGGCAATTAAAAAACCACCCAAATTAAATTGTTTCATTCAAAATCAATTGAGCCGGCAAATTAGCACCAGCGACAATTGAATGCTGGCACTCAAAATCCCCTCGAAGTCAAAAGTTGATCCAAACCTTAAGCTAAAAGTCAAGTTAATCAAGTCCAAAGGCAAGTCATGTCGAAATCTAATTCAAAAGCTTTGGCAAAAGTCAAGTTAAGTGAAAGTTTAAATAAAAGATAACTCGAAATTCTAGCCAAAAATCAAATCAAAAATAGAGCAAAATATCAAGTCACGAATGTCAAATATCAAATATCAAATGTAAAGTCAAGTTTAAGGTCAAAATTTAAGTAGAATCAAATCATAATTAAAGTCAATGTTCAATTCAAACATCTAGGAAAATGCGGAAAGTCTTGTGAAATGTTATGCCAAAAATATAGTAATTAATCAAGTCTTAAGTCAATTGAAAAGTCACGCCATAGTCATGTCAAAAGGACGAAAAAAGTTAAACATCAAGTCAAACATCCAGTCAAAATCAAATTCAAAAGACAAGTGACATGTCAAGCGAAAGTAAACTCAAAACTCTAGAGCGTGCAGTAAAAAATAAATTAAATTTCAAGTCAAAATCGTGCCATAAGTCAAATCACAATTATTGTTAAAAGTCAGGTGAAAAATATAGTAAAGGTCAATTAGGAAAGTCTAAGAAATTAAGTCAATCAAAAATCTTGCAATGTGTAGCTCATTAAAATTCAAATTATAGCCGTTTCCTTTATTCATCGTTTATCCAATTTTCTTCATCTAATAAGTTAGCAGTTAGCTTACAGTGTTGGACTAATAATCTTCGTTTTGATGACCGATATAAACTGTTTATACCTGACTTGAGCTTTGCATTTTCTTCTACCACCTTAGTTCAACCTGACATCATTACCTTCTATTTACAGTAAGCGCTAATAAAATATAGGTAGTTAAATAAAAATTATAAAATTTTTAAAAAGGAAAAACCACGTCTAGCTGACTTGAAAGACGTGACTAATCAGGTCAAAAATCAATTTTAAGTCAAAGCAAAAGTCAAGAATAAAGTTACATGGGAAGTCAAGTCAAAAGATAATTAAAATTTTTTTGTTAAACGTTAATTCCAAGAGTCAAAGCGTATCTTGCGTCGTATCTTGCCATTCAATTTGACCGATTTTGTACATCGATTATAGAGTTGATTTGGATATTTGAGAATCTCAAGGATCAGGAAATAAATAATAAAAGTGCAAGGGGCTTAATCTTGATGATACATTTAAACTTTTTTTTATTAATTCGAATGTTCAAATGAAATTCCAAATTCAGTAGAAGGCTTTTGAAAAAACAAATATATTTGATCGCATTTTTGCAACAGGTAAAGCCGCTTTTATGGTTGCTGATTTTCTTTCGTTCGTTCGTTTGTTCTGATTATTTTTTTGTGCATCATATTGCTCAAAAATGACGATGTTACCAATATGGTTGGACAAAAAAATAATCAGAAGGAACGAACGAAAAAAAATCAGAAACCATACAAGCGGCTTAAATGTGAAGTTAACGAACTACAACATTTTAAGATTCTTGTATTACACAACGTGATATTTTATAAATCATCGTGTTCAGTAAACGACGATTTAAAGAATTTCAAACTTTAACGATATCTTTTCTCGAATACCAAAATTATCAGAGACTACCGATCGTATCCGAAGTCAAAAGCCCATACGAAAGCCAGACCATAGTTATGTAAAATGTGATGGTTATGCTTAAAGTCATGTTGAAAGTCAACTCAAAAGTTAAGTCAAAACTCATTAAAACTTTACCTAAAATGCTAATTCAAACCGTCTTCGCTCTTCATCAAAAACACAATTTTTTTGTTTTGGTTTTCGGTTTTGAATTTTTTCCCGTTGGAAAATTTTCCTTCTGCTGCAATTTGCTGTCCTCCACGCCATTTGCCAAAATATGCTGATTGAGCTGCATCCGATACGTGTCCCATGAAAATTTCCCGTGCTCAAAAGGAAAAAATTGCGGCACGTGTTTTGTTGTCGTTGCTATAACGCCAACTGTTCCAAAATTTTATTTTGGTTTGTTATAGTAACTGGAGGATAGCCAATTCTTTGGAGTGCTCGTAGATTAGGTAATCACCTTAAAAGTAATTTAACCCTTCGGTGAGTGCAATGCATACATAAGGCTTATCCGGATTTTCAAGTTATGCGATAAAATATTTACTCTCATCGCGTTTACCAAGCAAATAAAAATTATCTTTTAGTAGAAATACCATCATCGTCGCTAGCTAAAGCTGCGATGCACTGACTCACACAAGGCAACTACAAATATCGTTATATAAATTTTGACAAATCAAGGGAAAACAATTCGAAAGAAAAACCATATAATCTAAATATTTTGGTAAATGGGAAATACAATTCTATACGTTGTTTTGAGTCTTTCATCACGCATCACATCCATAGACAACACAATTTACGCGCGAGTTGCGGGAATCGATCGTCGAAATGCGCGTTTGATCGCGAGTTAAGTTTCAAAGTCTATAGACGCGGGACCGTTTACGTAACACAATTTTCTTATATTTTTTTTTTATAAATACGCGCTTTATGCCAAACATCTTATTCATCATCTCGCCGATTTATATTAGACACAATAAATAAAACAATCAGTATTATGTACAATTTACGTGGGCACGCTCTCGTTTGATTGATTTCGTAGGCCAAACAACTATAATTATTAATAAAACATAATTTCATTTTTACAATAACACAAAATATTAATCATCATGGCTGAGGCACGCACCTGAGAGTTTTGAAACATGAAAAATTATACTTTGCGTAGTGACGTCTCTAGGCATCGTTTATATGCACGTCATTTGAACGATATCAAATTTTTACGTGTTTACCGTCTACTACGACACGGTCGGCGAATAATTTAATAAAATCTGGTGTAATGCAGATCGATCGATAAATTAAGCCGGCTAAATACCAAATAAGGTAATCCGGTGATCAGCACAGAATTTCATATTTATCTAAATTCCAAGGAAATGAACTCACTTTCTTATCGTACACTTTTTATAAAAGATAATATTTAGTTTATGATTGTGGAGGAGATTCATCTTTATAATAATTATACACTGGAAATAACTGGTGCTCTTATCGCAGCCAATTTCTAATCGAATATTATATTATTAGTGGTGACAAGGTCGTTTATAATTGCAGGTCTAACTTTGTTCGCGAAATTCGTGTATTACGGTATAATTCCATTGACCTACATTATCCTCGGGCGGCCAACGCTAATTGTTTGTTTACATTTTTGGTTGCTTGTTTACACAAAAAAGCTCATTCTTGACGAATGACGAATTTTAAACATTGTTAAAATTTCTTATCAATTTCGGTTTGTTGTGTGCGGACGGAATATTTTTATGCGATACGTATATATAAAAGTACGGTGGCGGAAGACGACTATATAAAATATATGTATATGAAAACGATAATGACGTTGTCGTAAATAATTTTCATGATGTAATCATCATTTCAAAATGTTATCATTGTTAAAAATAAACATATATAATTTACACAAATGCGGGACTAGAATTTATTTAATCATTTGAGTAAATATTTCGAGTCAGTACATATAATGAATTGCTGTAGACGTCTTACCGAACCTTGTGGCTATCATAATATCTAAATTTTTTTAAAGGTTATAAGTTTTAACGATCCTTCACCCAAATTTAATAAAAATCAATGTTTTGATTAATAAATAGTGGATTAGCTTATCTGCAGCTACTTAAATTACTTAGTTTTTATGGCGTTCTAAATATTCTGTTAAAATATTATTTTGCCGGCAAAATTTTCCATCGATGCCAACAAATAAGGAAATATGAAGCCGGATGAGTGTACTCCAAAATTTTATAATACGCATAAAGCCATAAAGATTATGCCACACATAGACCTTTTACAAGAACACAAGTAGCATTGATAAGAAATGTCGCTGCAAAACGACAACAATAGCGACAGGCTAATAATAAACAAGCCCATAAATCTGGGTCATCGGTCTTCAAAAATAAAGAGTAATAAACTGCTAATAATAAAACAAACAGTAATAACAAAAACATCATTTACCTGTGTAAAATAAAATTGTAGAAATCAATAATGAGCAATTAGATAATGGTTACTAAACGGAAATCAATATCTAGAATTTTCTAATAGTGGTTTGGATTTGTTTCTTTTCGTGCGTTTTTACACGCCACGCCTGTTCTGTGAGTTACATGTATATGACTTTAGACTTAAGATGCGACATTCAGTTCAAAACAAAAATTAAGTTAAAACAAAAAACCAAAATCAAAATTTTTATTTTAACTAAATGTTAAAAGCAAGTAAATTGTTGGAGCTTTTAAGAAACTAACCTTCAAAAAATCCACGATAAAAAAATTAAAAAATTAATGTCAATATTTTATTACTTCAAACTGAAATTAAAATTACTTTTAATTACGGATATTTTACAGACAATTTCTCGACGTCACTGTAGTTGCAATCTTATATGACAGGAATTCATCAGGTACTGAATTCAGTGTCGAAAGGATCACCGAAAGCATCAAAAATTGAAATTTTAGAATTTTACCGTTGCCTCTAGATCCAGGGTTCCAGCCCTAAATTTACCAACTCCTGAAACCTGCGCGAGCATGCACGCAACCACCATCCGGTGACTTTAAATAACCCTTCTGAAAGGAATCGAGAGTTGTCAAATCTCACGACCTCGGTAGCCAATTAATAATGCGTTGGAGAGCAAACGAATAGCGCTTATACTTTACCTAGTCTCGAGCACGCCACGTACAACTGCCCATGGGAAAAACACGGCAATTCAAGGTTTATTCCACACACTTCCAACGATTGGCCTTGTGATGTATTAATTGTCATTGCGAAATTGAAACGGCAAATCGGTTGGAATCTATGGTATTCTTGGAATCAGAATCTTTGAACTTTCCTATGATTATCGTTGCTTTAATGACGTTGTTCATCAGCCTCTTAACAGTGAGTCTTGTTCCATTGCATAATTTTGGTTGGTTCAGGTTGCGTAACATGATTATCACCGAACCGACCTTGAGTGACATGATTATCACCGAACCGAAATCCAATGGAATTGAGGAATTCAATTGGATAATTAACGAGTTCGACGATGAATGCAATTGGCCAGCTATTTGACTTTGAATTTTTATATTCAAATCGTCTACGTTCTTATTTCCGCTGCCAAAATGGCTCGTTCGCTCAACCAAACATGGTTTTTGTGATTTGCATTAATATTCGGGAACACTCTCGTGATCAATTCTTTTTTAGAGGTTGTGAATTGACAAAAATTAGGTGGTACGGAAATGGGGACAGTCGAAGCGTCAACCTGAATGCTTCCACTGCCAATGTCTAATAATTACTTTGAAAACACGTCCACCGCAGCGGCGTTTTCTAGTGATGTTTTACACGTTCGCCGAACGACCAAACAATTTTTGATTTTTATTCTAATTCTAAAAGTTTTATTTTTATTACAGAAAATTTTATTTTTATTATAAATTTCTAATATTATTTTCTTAATTAATTACTATTATTTTAATTATTTCGGGTGATCACAATCCGAAGCAGAACACCTTGAGAGCACAACCAGGACACGCCACTGCTATACCTATATGTCATGTCAGTTGGAAATCTCTCGGTACTGGCCAATCCTCGATACAGCGAATGTGTAAATTCCATTTGCAAAGATTGAACAACTTCGGGGTCAATAGCAAACAGGTCTACCTCATCGTATTAAAATGGGGTTAATTTTTGTTTGTTTAGGATATCTTAAACTAACGACATATATGCCATGTCAGTTGGAAATCTCTGGGTACTGGCCAATCCTCTCTCTCTCTCCCTCTCTCTCTCTGGCACTATATCCAATCAAGGGATTTGGCCGCCTCAAATGAGGTTTCATAATCAAATTTTCAATTCGGATAATGAGTGATTAATTCATTGATCCTAAAACCAGCCGTGACACTTTTTCCTTGTCACCACCGGGAATCAAACCCGGACCTCCGGTCGCTGGAGCAAGCATGTTGACAATTTTGCCACCGGGGCGGCTGGGGGATAAGTTTTATTTGTTTAGGATGTCTTAAGCTAACTAGAGATATATAACATGTCGGTTGGAAATCTTTGGGTACTGGCCAATCCTCGATACAGTGAATGTGTAAATTCCATTTGCAAAGATTGATCAAGTTCGGGGTCAATAACAAATGGGTCTACCTCATCGTATTAAAATGGGGATAATTTTTATTTGTTTAGGATATCTTAAGCTAACTAGACATATATGCCATGTCATTTGAAAATCTCGGAAAATGGAATGTGTAAATTCCATTTGCAAAGATTGAACAACTTCGGGGTCAATAACAAATGGGTCTACCTCATCGTATTAAATTGGGGATAATTTTTATTTGTTTAGGATATCTTAAACTAACTAGACATATATGCCATGTCAGTTGGAAATCTCTGGGTGCTGGCCAATCCTCGATACAGTGAATGTGTAAATTCCATTTGCAAAGATTGAACAACTTCGGGGTCAATAGCAAATGGGTCTACCTCATCGTACTAAAATGGGGATAATTTTTATTTGTTTAGGATATCTTAAGCTAACTAGAAATATATGCCATGTCAGTTGAAAATCTCTGGGTGCTGGCCAATCCTCGATACAGTGAATGTGTAAATTCCATTTGCAAAGATTGAATATCTTCGGGGTCAATAACAAATGGGTCTACCTCATCGTATTAAAATGGGGATAATTTTTATTTGTTAGGATATCTTAAGCTAACTAGACATATATGCCATGTCATTTGGAAATCTCTGGGTGTTGGCTAATCCTTGATTCAGTGAATGTGTAAATTCCATTGGCAAAGATTGAACAACTTAGGGGTCAATAACAAATGGGTCTACCTCATCGTATTAAAATAGAGATAATTTTTATTTGTTTAGGATATCTTAAGCTAACTAGAAATATATGCCATGTCAGTTGGAAATCTCTGAGTGCTGGCCAATCCTCGATACAGTGAATATGTAAATTCCATTTGCAAAGATTGAACAACTTAGGGGTCAATAGCAAATGGCTCTACCTCATCGTATTAAAATGGGGATAATTTTTATTTGTTTAGGATATCTTAAGCTAACTAGAAATATATGCCATGTCAGTTGGAAATCTCTGAGTGCTGGCCAATCCCTCGATACAGTGAATGTGTAAATTCCATTTGCAAAGATTGAACAACATAGGGGTCAATAGCAAATTGGTCTACCTCATCGTATTAAAATGGGGATAATTCTAATTTGTTTAGAATGTCTTAAGCTAACTAGACATATATGCCATGTCAGTTGGAAATCTCTGGGTACTGGCCAATCCTCTCTCTCTCCCTCTCTCTCTCTCTGGCACTATATCCCATCAAGGGATTTGGCCGCCTCAAATGAGGTTTCATTATTAAATTTTCATTTCGGATAATGAGTGATTAATTCATTGATCCTAAAACCAGCCGTGAAATTTTTTCCTTGTCACCACCGGGAATCGAACCTCTCGCTGGAGCAAGCGTGCTGACCACTTTGCCACCGGGGCGGCTGGGGGATAATTTTTATTTGTTTAGGATGTCTTAAGCTAACTAGAGATATATAACATGTCGGTCGGAAATCTCTGGGTACTGGCCAATCCTCGATACAGTGAATGTGTAAATTCCATTTGCAAAGATTGATCAAGTTCGGGGTCAATAACAAATGGGTTTACCACATCGTATTCAAATGGGGATAATTTTTATTTGTTTATGATATAAGATATATTATATTAAGCTAACTGGACATCAGCGGCGTTTTCTAGTGATGTTCTGCTCGTTCGCCACACGACTAAACAGTTTTTGATTTTTATTCGAATTCTAAAAGTTTTATTTTTATTACAGAAAATTTTATTTTTAAAATTTTTTATTTTAAATTATAGTTTTTCTAATATTATTTTCTTAATTAATTACTATTATTTTAATTATTTTGGGTGATCAAAATCCGAAGCAGAACACCTATAGAGCTCAACCAGGAAACGCCACTGGTCCACCGATACATAATTTTGTAACGCGACTCGCATATTCGTTGTTAATTTGAGAGTTTTCACGTATCTCCACAAATTCGATGTCTTCAAGCAACCGTTTATTTCATCAGCAACTGTTGATCTTCGAATGACTGGCAGTGTTTGGCGAAAATCGCCGGCCAGCAGGATAATCGTACCTCTTCAATCGAGCGCGTCTAATGCTCGTTTGTGCACCATCGTACACTCACCCCAAATGATTATTTTGCTGATTTTTTTGGAAATGTTGCGCGTCGGTTCATCTATCGTTTGCAAATTCAGTGGTAATCAACTGATGCGCTAGAGAAAAAAAAAATCAATTCGTTTCTTCGGGTTTTCCGGAAGTTTCCGAGTTTTTCACTCAGATTTTCCAATTTTTCCGCGAAATCCCGTACAAAAACATCATTTTTTGATTTTCCGAATTTTCCGGCTTTTCCGGCGGGTTTTCCCTAAATTTTCTTTCGTAAGAACCATCTCCTGGAAATTGGAAACACATAAAAAAAGATTGAGCCAAATCTAACCGTTTTCAACTGATATGCTAGAAAAAAAATTCAATCTTCATCGAGTTTTTTTTTAAAGTTTCCGAGTTTTCCACTCAGATTTTCCTATTTTTCTTATAAAAGACCATCTCGATCGGATACGTGCGAAATCTCGTGCAAATCATCATTTTCGATTTTCCAAATTTTTCGACTTTTCCGGTGGATTTCCCCAAAATTTTCTTTCGTAAGAACCATTTCCTTGAAATTCGGAATACATCAAAAAAAGATTGGGCTAGATCGAGCCATTCTCAACTGATGCGCAAAAAAAATCTTCGGGGTTTTCCGCAAGTTTCCGAGTTTTCCACTCAGTTTTTCCCATTTTTCTGTTTTTAAATCGTGCGAAATCCGGTACAGAACATCATTTTTCGATTTTCCGAATTTTCCGACTTTTCCGGTGGATTTTCCCCAAACCTTGTCCTGATAATTATGAACACAACAAAAACAATCAGCCAAATCGGCCCAAGATTGCTGAAATTGTTGCAATGGCTCTTCTCTTTTCTTCTTCTCCTTTCGTGGTGGCGTAGTTCGGATAACCATCAAACACTACCGTTGTGTTAAATTTGTAATAATTTTGTAAAATCGTGCCATATATCGGTGGCCTTGGCCATACTACAGAGTGAAGCAGATGGCCTCAATGATGCCCGAAGGCCAAAATTGTCCCTACCAATGTCAGCTCTTTTAAAAATGATTTTGATGCTCGATCTTGTTCCCTTCCGTAGGAGACCGTCGTTGAAACGGGAAGGTGGAGCTGAATCCAATTCATATTTAAAATAAGACTGCAACTTTTTCGGACTTTTGACGACACAAACAATTCGATGAAATAACTACAGCGAGTTTACAACGAAAGTTTCGTTATTTATTTTGATTCCCTGAACCTGAGCTGTTAATGGAATAACTTTGTGTTTTCTTGCGTAAACGACGTAAACGAAAGCACTATCATAGGTGTCATATTATATTTTTGAAGCCATGAAATAAATTTGATTTGTCCAGATTGTCTCTTGCTTTCTTACTGCCTCGGAGTTCAACATGATGTTCGGATGTAATTTAATTTTGTTTTATTCAATTATTTTGTTGTTTTGAGTATTATGTTTATTTCATTTTTGAAAGAGAAAAAAAAATAGAAATCATTTCATTGCTATTTTTAAGTTTTTTTCCGTATTTCAAAATTGTTTTTTCCATTTGACATACTCTGTTTTGGAAAGTAATAAATTAAAAAAAAAAAAATATTGATGATTGCCCTTTAAAAGTTTCCATCGCGGACATCACAAACATGCTATAACGGGCATAGAAACAATCCATTTTAAAATGGTGTCATCGGAAATACCACCTGCCTCCTGGAACTGCCTCCGGAGATAATCATCCTTCTAAATATTGGAGCCAAAGTTTACATGTCCTGTTTGTTTTTCTTAGTCTGTTGATGTTACTTTTAAAATAGCTCTCCAGGTGCGCATACTACTTCCGAATCATGACAGATATCCGTTGACATGCTGTTTTATATCAGTTTCTGATGCGTTTCCATGACTTCAGCAGATTTCATTACAGATTTTAAATGTTCTAAATTGTCCATAATCAAATAATTTAATATTACCGGTACCACCCGTCAGTATATGTACTCGAAAAGTAAGCGAAAAAGCATGTCCGGTAAGCATGTGTTTAACTGTTGCATTGCCATAAACTGTTTCCCATAATTCTTCCAATCCTCCAAGGCGTGCAATTATTCCAGATATATCACTGTTTTGCTCCGCAGACTTAACCATTTCAATTGACTTCATCTGCCCATCTTTCTTGCTTTCGCAGGCTGCATAAACTAAAGCTGAGTATAACGTCGTCAAGTCACTTGCATTCAAATTGATGAACGGAACTGGTATATTTGTGACTTTTTTTCAAACACACAAAGGAGAAACCCGGAATGAGGGCATCTGCACATTTGCTTTTTCTGAAATATCTCACTTCGAAAGGGTTTTTAAGGAGTTTGTTGTAATAACATATAATATTTTATTATTAAATAACCACCAATTCTCAGACAATTACGCATAGAAAGCTAGTTTATAAATCTTTCAAAAAAAAAAAATGAAATAATAAAACTAAAGTATCGTTATTTTTTTTTTGCTCAACACGTAGAGGTGGGGATTTTTCTGAAAAGTTGTGCCGAAGTATAGGGAACAACATTATATTAGTAAAATATTCAATGAAATTATTTACAAAGCTTATATACAACCCTGTTTTTGTGGAGCCCTGGACTAATCTATTCGTGATTTTGCCAGGTGATCATTGCCAGTTTTAGAATGGCCAAGCATTGTAACATATAATTACTGTTTAAAGAGTTTTTTTTTCGAATTCATCGCAATACTAGTTGAGATTTTACGAGGTGACCGTCGATTTAACTATGTTTTTATGTCAAATCCATCAAATGCCCGTATCCATGATGATTTGCAGAATTTTTAAAAAAATCATTTAAAGTTAATTGGAGAAGTAAAAGTGCAAATAATCAATTAATATTTATTTCAATTCGTGGAGTTGTTTGGGTCATCATCATCAAGCTAATCGGATGAAGAATTACCGAGATCTTGAAACTGCCTTTCTGGATGAATAATTTGTAAGCCACTTTCGATTAAAACGGACCATCGTTTATTCGTTAAATTTTTAACTTCAAAATTTGTGAACGTTTAATCTTTTTATTATGCAGATAGGATTTTATTTCAGATAATTATAAAAATGACATCACCAGAGGTAAAAATATATGTTTCGGCAATTATTCAACCATTTCTAGATGCTTGGTAGGTGTTACTCACTGGTTGGTTAGATGCACTCATCATCATATAAAATGGCCGAGAGCCCTATTTTTCAATTCATAGTCGGTGCCGCCGACTAGTAACAAAAAAATGATAAGTGAATCGGACAACGATGAAAAAAAATATAATTAGTTTTATATAAAAATGAACACGACAGGGAAAACCACATGTGGGGTTTTTTTCGGTCTCTTAAATTAGTTTGTCTTTTGGTACGTTTTCTGTGAGCAAGTTCGATGTGAAAAAATTGGTATGCTAATTTTTTTTGTTTAATAAAATAACGTTGTGAAATTACAAGTGTGTGTGTGTGTGTGTGTGTGTGTGTGTGCTATTTGAACAGTTGAAAACAGTTTATTTTGTTTAAGAAGTAAATTTAAACATTTTTGGTCCTTCGATTTGGATTAGCTAGTGTTTAGTGTTTAAGTTTATAATAATTGATTGTCAAAGTTAGACGAAAGTTTAAGGTTAGAAAATGGTAAATGTTGAAAGTTCACCACTTATCGAAATCAAATCCAAATCTTGGTGCTTCCTATAATTTCTGGATATCTTTCCGGTCGTTGTATAAATAACGATTTGAGTGGCGAAACCATTGTTAAAATGTAAAATGATTCCAACTATTGTATGATACCCTATATCCTGTTTAAAATTGTCCTATTTCCGCAGACGTTCTTGAAGTGTCCGGTTAAAGTTCCCTACCATTCCGTCTGACTGTGGATGTAATGGTTTGGTTCGAGCCCTATTTAAGTTAAACATTTTGCACTGTTCTTGAAACAACGACGACTAGAAATTTCTATGCCTTTCCGGGGTTTCTACTTCTTTTACTGTCCGCGTTTTCTGATTCACAACAGGATAGGCTTCCACCCAATTGCTTGACCATATTTTGTTTCTGGAATTTTGCCAACGATATTCATTACTATTCGTTCAAATGGTGCTCCAACATTCTGTTGCTGAATTCTCCCTTTTACCCGAATTTGCGGTCCTTTACTCGCAGAACACACTTCACGCTGTCTGTACCAATGTTAAAAGTCCTTGCGGCAGCTGTGGTTTCAGCTTGCGCAACTTTACCGTGTCAGTAGATGGTTATCCTTGACAACACTGATAATCGCGTACATTGTTAGTTCGTTCAACATATCCGCAGGTGTATTGCCGTAAGCTTGGCATGCCAATTTCGTTGCCTCCCTTTCTACATCTTGCAAGGTCTCACGTAGCTGACGCTTGATTTGTAGTTGTATAGTTTTTTGACGTGTGACTACTTATATCTTAGATCCAACTCTGTCATGCATGACCTATCATAGCTCCTTTCTGTTGCGGATACAGTTTGCAAGACATGTGCAGCTTTTCATCGGAGAACCAAAATGAGAGCATTGATCGGCAGCCTAATCATTGTGCTTTACTCAATTTTCCAAACAGGACCTCACCATCAAGTGCCGCTTGTTTTAAATTTCCCCTTGAGCTTCCGGTAACTGGGTATGCTGAATTTGGCCTAGTTTTTCGTTCTACACGTTCGGCTGTTTACGCAATTCGGCATGCTGGCCATAATTTTTTATATGTTCTTCACAATGCTTAACGTTCTGCTCATCTGGGGTAACTGGCGGCATCTCTGATGGTCATGGCACCAGATGTTTGCCAAAAGTTTTACAAAATTAATTCAATTATTCAAGATTTTTTCGGCTTTTCGGACAAAGTATTACTTATAATGGCACCCACACAATGTTTACGACTTGTTTAGTCGTAGAAAACAAAGAGGTCATTTACTCACAATATTCCCACCACAAAAGTAGAAAAATCCATTCCCCCCCATTTTAGCTCTAGGGTACTTGTGTACACAAACCCTTACAAAAATTAGAACTTCCTTAGGTCTCTTCTTGGCAGCTTGGTTTCGTACTGATAGAAAGTTGGTTGGCATACTCATCCGGCTGCAACGACCAAACTGCAAAAATTCAACTCTTGCTCTATACCGATAGTACTAAACAAGAACCTATCGATTTAGCGAATTGTATCACCAAATTCTCACGATGAGTAGACAAACTTTTTATCAGTACGAAAATAAGCTGCCAGTACGAAACTAAGCTGTTTTCTACGACTAAAAAAGTCGTAAGCATTATATGGGTGCCATTAAAAGTAAAATTTTGTCCGAAAAGCCGAAAAAAATCTTGAACAAATTAATATCACGGACGATTATGAAATATTTCATAATTTATTTGAATACAAAAGTAATTCAAAAATTAAAGTCAAAAATGACGGTTCTTTTGTACAGAAAAGGAGAAACAAATATTGACATATTTATGTAACGCACAAAGAAAATAAAAACGTCCCAAATCCCCCCCCCCCCCCCCTAATCACCCAATCCACACTTTGTCTTTTGAGTCCAGTCCCATTCTCCGGTTTCATACTGCCTCAACTCATTTTAGCTCTGTTCACTAAATGCAAACCAGTTTGAATATAAACCTAGAGCTGGTCAATATGACTTCATGTCTAATAGAATACATTCCGTTACTTGCTTCCAATGCAGCAAGACAAACCAGGCCGAATCCCTTTTGATATTAAAGAAACTCGATACCATATACTGACCATAATTTTTAATTTCGATTTTATTATTTAAATATTTAAAATTTGAATTCAATTTCTGGGATAGAATAAAATTTCGAGATTGAACTAAATTACTATATATGATATTCTGGGCTGGGATATCATTGCAGTTTTAGTATTACCCGATGATAATTTCTTATTTTTCTTGTATCATTTCTAACTTGGATTTTCGCATTAATTGAGACCGCCATCTATGAGTAACTGCTTTCTATACTATGAGCGGAAAGGCAAAATGATTTTCCCAGCCCACATACAAAATTTTACTTAAATCCGGGTAATGTGGATATAACCAATCTTTTAATAAATTGAAATAGTGTAAATATAAATTAAAAAAATTTCGGTTTATATTGTGAATAATGTTATTCTTACACTGAGATTACGAATAAATAATATTCAGGATTAAGCCAAAAAAAAGTATTTTCGGTTAAATTGTGCGCGATTCACAAAACCAATATGCAATAAAGTTTTTTAATAATGCAATTAAACATTACTTAAGATTGCTCCCCCATGAACCAAAAATAAACCAAACCAAAAAAAAAAATTTTTGCGCAAGTACAAAAACATAAAATAAATTTTTTTTTGCCAATAATCCCGATCGCAAATACTTCGCTAAAGTGTATACTTTTATAATTATTACAATGCAAACAATAAAAAAAACTCTAAATATACAGAGTTTTAGTTCTAAATAGATTGCTGAGCAAATATCAATTCAATAACCGTACATTATGTACAACACCACCACCTATCACCCCCGCGTGGCACTTTGTCTCTAATATTGTCTGTAATCATCGAACACCAATAAAAATTCTTTATAGCTCGAGCTCTTATCAAATTTGCGCACGAAATATATAAATTTGTTGTTTTTTGTTGTTTAGTGCGCCGAAACGGTTGATAACACCTTACTATGTAGTAAATACGGGAACTAGCGTTTTCTGTATATTATGAACATTAATATAAACACAAAAATATATTTAAGTCGATTTAATTCAGTTAAATTATTCAGTTGTACACGAGAGCTTGAATATACAAGAGAGTTAATAAAAAAATAAAAAAGTTTAAGAAAGCAAAAATAAATTTTCGCGGTTTTTAAATAAAATTGTGTAAGAAAAGAATATAATATATATAAAAAAAAAAATTGAAATGAGTCAAATTGTGAGTTTCTTTGAAGTGATTTAATTTTGTTTTTTGTTTTTGTAAAGTTGAATTGAAATTAATTTTTGTCTGTCTCTGCACAAAGCACACTTAAAATAATGCACATGAATCACTTAACATTTTTTTAAGTTTTTGTTTTTGTTTCTGTGTGGCCCGAAGTGTACCCACTTACATTACCTATTATTATTGTGTTTGATAACATATCAGGATTCTCTACAGTGACTTGGAGAAAAAAAATACATAAAAAAAGTGCCGTGTACAATAAGTGCATATAATAAGTAATCGAACAAGTGTGATACTTGTTATCAATATATCATTATGTCGCGATCAGTTCTAGTTTTTTTTCGAATAACATTGATTTTGAATTATATACATTTTTAGTTTTCAAATAAATTTCGATTGTTTGATCATCTGATCTTGAAAATGTTTATATAGAATGTTTTAAGCACACGATCACTTTCATTTTTTTTTTTTCAAAATTGTATTGTAAAATATATAATTCCTGTATTTACCTTCATTTTATAAACACAATTTTATAATAAATATAAGTACTTTCACGACCACGGGTTATAAATAGGATTTTTTTAAGCGAGATTATAGAAAAAGATCGTATACATAGTGTATGTGATCGATCGTGCGCGCGCGGGACAAAAATAATTTCTGTTGATTAATTAAACATATAAATAAAAAAGTTTAATGTGATTTTTATTATATTATTATTATATTAGATTGTAAGTGAACCACCTCCACCCAGCTACGAGGAGGCGATTAAAACACCCCGGATCAGTAGCTACCAATCGTACGATCATCAAATATTTGCGCTTATAAATGAGAACGCGACCAGTCAAAATAATAGTAATATGGTGCGAGAACGAGGCCGCCCCACCCTAAAACAGGTTTCCAATTTTAATTGTAAAACAGATGCCAAAATACTACAGGAAATATTCCAGAAACACTCTAATCTAAATAAGAATTTACTAATCGATATACTGTGCCACCGGAATATTGAGCAACGAATGGAAATCTCAAAAATTTACTACTCAGCCAATGGGGTGCACCTAATCAAGGAAATGAAAAAATATCTCAACTCAAATTTTTATAAATTAATGAGCGGCCTAGTCCTGCCGTATCACGAGTTTTTGGCCCGCACCATACACAACAGTGACCATTCGTTCAGATGGTTATTCTACATATTGTTTACGCTACCAAACGACGAAATTCGTAGTATGAAACGCTATTTTGAATCAAGTAAGTCTAATATTTATCAAAGTATTTAAGTAAACAAAACACTTAAAAGTAAATCGATCAAAGACTTATCGTGTATTGTTTATAATAATAAAAGACTGACACAAATGAACGATTAGATCAAAATAATCTCGCAATTTATTTACTTTCCACAGAATACAAAATACCGGTCGAAACATTCATCACGAACAAAATTGATTTGGATGATGAGCGCCGTGAACGTATCGTAATCAAACCGATCATTAAAATGTTAGAAGCAAACCGTGACGAATCGAATCATATCGAGATGGCCAATTTACGAAATGATATTGAAAATATTAAGCAAATTAGTGGCTCAATATTTGATAATACGAATCAGAACAAGGAAATCATTAAGAATATTTTTTATAATAAAAATTTCTGTTACATCAAGAAATTGTACGATGAGTACATTATAAGTACGAATGGGCAATCGACGCTGAACGATGCTATAAAAAAAGCGTTTACGTATTCGCTGAGCAACGAAGAAATATTCCAGTGTATTATTAAATATTCGCTCAATAAGGAATACTACTATGCGTATTTGCTCAAAAAGAGTATGAAAAAATTGGGCACAAATAATAAGCTACTGATCAATATTGTGGTGAGGCACTTCGAAATCGATATGTACGACATCAAACTAGAGTTTAATAAGCTGTACGATGATTCGTTACGGGAATGGATTAAAAGTGATACGTCGGGACATTATAAATACGCGCTGTACGAACTAATAGGGGAGCAACGCAGTAGCAAACATTAGCCTAGTGATTTAGTATATATAAGTATTATTTATTTTATTTCATGTTAAGTTACGTGTTTAAGAAAATAAAATATTTTTTATAAAGAATTTATAATGTGTCATCACTTTATATGAATTTGTGCACTTGCAATATTTAAAAGAAATTTCAGTGTCATGTAATTTATGACGTACTGCCTGATGAGTACCGGTTACACGCTTAAGTAATTAATTTAGTAGTACAGGGTTCAAAGATTAATACGTATAATCGATAGTTTATGTAATCTATATACAATCGATAGAACAAAGCAACTTGTAAGTTTTCTTTACGAATCTAATTGGTCAAGTATATCCCCCTCCAATACATATTTGCGAGTCTCTTATATACGTCTCATTCTTGTCTCATCAATTATTTACTACACCAATTATTTTTATTTTTTCAACACTCGACTGTTCTGCGAGTGCCTACGTGCTGATTATAAACTCACTATTTATGTACATATATTCAACAGTAGCATTCCACAGGTAATTTATGAATTTACCTCCTAACGTTTTATAACGTTAAAATGATTTTAATTGTACCCCATGAGGCATGATATATTGCGCACGTCATTAATATGATTCATATGGGATTTTAGGTACCTAATCTTAACTAGACTAGGAGAGTTGAAATTAAATTTCGCGATTAAATTTCATTTACGCAAATGTAGGGGCAGGTTAGTACACAAACGTTGAATCTTATCTAATATTACATAATTTAGCAGAATATGACATCAATAAAAAAATGTTGAAATTGAATCGCGTATGAATGAACTTTGGTATCGATTTCTGATATATCTCTAAGTGCGATCTTCGAGAAATCTAAAATTCTAAATTTTAAGCAATCATACAATAAAATTTCGTCATACGATTAAAGTCCAATTCTTAATATTTTGCTTGAGTAACGTGCAGTGTTACTTAAACTAGGGTCCATGAAATATGTTTATATAAATAGTAAATATTTAAGTACGCACTTGAAAAATAATTATCAGTGTTTTTATTATACACCGGAAGTCACTGAATGCACTTCGCATGTATAAAACCATTTATCAAACGTAATATTATTAAATTATTAATTTTATACACCTTGAGCTTTTATATTTATACGAATGATATATAATTGATGTGGTTTGCGTCTTGGATATGCCGTTAATACACAAACCGACCTGTAGGTGTGGTAAAAATGTTACACATTAACAAAATTTAATTGAAATGTGCTGCGAGAACGATATTCTGCGTTATTAAAATATCGCAGGTTCATTTTTTATTATCGCGCAATTTTATTTTTTATGCGAGATAATAAAAATGTAATTAATTTTTGTTTGTGTGTGGTGTTTGATTTAGTTGATTGATGACACAGTCACTATATAATAATTATGTATACATATGAGAAGGCATCTGGTTCAATGCCAATCCAATTTTATCGATCCGATCCGGGAGAAGTAGAAGAAGTAGCAATTTTATTACCTAGTTATTTTTTTGATATTTTGGTGTCTTAAGTAAACAATTGAAGCGCAGAAAAATGGAAAGGCATAGTTCCGATCGATCATCATTATTCTTGTTTGATTAAAACAAAAAACAATTTTGTTGGGTATTTCGGCTTGAAAGAAAGAACGCAAACCGATCAATTTTTTGTTTGACGTATGTATTATCGCTACATGCACTTTGGGGCCGAATTTTGGAAATTTAATCTCAATAATTTGCGGTAAACAACCGCTTCTCGACCTTAAAGCTATATAAAATGTTGGTTTTCAGGGCCATATAAACCCACTTCTGATTTGTCTTCGGCGTAATAAAGAATGATTTTAATTGAAAAAGATAAATAAGTTTGATATTGGTTTGCAGAGCCAGAGAAAATAATTCGAATGGAAATTGATTAAGAGCTTTGGAAAATTGCTATAAAATAAGTTTCAATTAAAAAATTTAAAAAAATCATCATTGTACAAACTATTGAGATTCGTGAACGCACTCTCTACGGTGTGATTTATTTACGTTGTGACACTGACAATTTACCGTTATGGACCCAGTCCATGGCAACGAATAAATCGAATTAAAGGTAAAAAAAAACAAAATGGAAGGCGATCGGATGTAAATTTAAAAATTGGAAGGTGGCGAAATTTGACTAATATGGAAATTTCAGTTTCAGCCAAATTCTAAATGTATGTATTTAAAAGGTCATGTGATTCGTGCAACAATTAGAGTCATATGCCTTTGCCAGCTGAATATAACATAATATTTTCACAACGAGGGCACGAAAACAGGCCAGTCGTCGGAACAGAATAACAAAAGAAAATCCAAGAGCGGAAGTAGCAAACCAAAATGAAATTGTTTTCGTCGAGGCGAGTCACGGTCATTAAGAAACAGAAAATTGTTTCAAACTATGCATTTTTGTGTCACAGCTCGACATAACCTTTAAACAAGAACACGTGGGTACTGGACTCAGGATTAGTGATCATATGTATAACTTTGTGGAGGCATCGTCACACACAAAAAACCGGTTCAAATAGTGAAAAAATCATGGCTCGAGGGAAAGACGACATCAACATTCTTGCGTTCAACGTTGATTTATGGATTAGCAGACGCGCATGGTGAATGTAGAAGGCAAAAAGGCGAAAAGCGATTGTTTGCGGATGTTCGGGTCAGGGGTGCTTGAAGTATGTGAAGCTGGCACGAAAAACCAGCCCGAAAACACCTTTTCGATTTTGGTGTGTTTCTTTGCTAAATTAAATACTATTCCGAAATATTTATTGAAAATGCAAGAAAATCGAGAATTTTATCCCGAAATAGTTTTGAAGTTGTATTGAATAAATAGTAATTAATATCGGTGAAAAGGAATAAATATCACGGTTTTAAGGTAAAGTATGTGACAACAAACCACCTTACCTGGTAAAGTATGTGACAAAAAAATTTAAATGAGTGCTGTTGTACATCAAAATGAGTATTCTTATTATTTAACTACAGAAGACACGAAACATGTAATCATCATATCCATACACTGTGTCGAGATAGCCCACAAAGACTTAAAAATTTTAAAATACTTAAGAAAAAGCAAATCGAGCAATTTGTCCTTAAGGTTTCAATGTACCTTTGGATTGATATGAAAAATCGATTAAATAATTAAATTATTTGTGGAAATCCTAGAGATAACCCCATCGGGAAATTAAGTTTAAAAGTTAGACCCATCTATCACCTAAGTCATACCAAAAGCTCATGATAAGATTTTTCATATCTAACATGAAGAATATCAAAACCATAAAAACAATTTGCTTTAGATCAGGATCTTATAGTCGTGATTCCAATATAAGCTTTTGGCATGGCTTAAGTGATAGACGGAACTAACTTTTAAACTTAATTTCCCGATGGAGTTATCTCTAGGATCTCCCCAAATAATTAATTTATTTAATCGATTTTTCATATCAAACATGAAGAACATCGAAAGAAATTGCTTAAGGTCAGGATTTTGTAGTCGTGACTCCAATATGAGCTTTTGGCATGGCTTAGGTGATAGTTGGACCTTACTTTTAAAGATAATTTCCCGATGGGGTTATCTCTAGGATTTCCACAAATAACTAAATAATTTAGTCAATTTTTCATATCAAACACGAAGAACATCAAAACCATGAGGACAATTTGCCTAAGATCAGGATCTTATAGTCATGATTCCAAGATGTGCTTTTGGCATGGTTTAGGTGATAGATGGACCTAATTTTTAAGCTTAATTTCCCGATGGGGTTATCTCTAGGATTTCCACAAAAAATTAATAAATTTAATCGATTTTTCATATCAAACATGAAGAACATCGAAACCATAAGCACAAATTGCTTAAGATCAGGATCTTATAGTCATGATTACAAGATGAGCTTTTGGCATAGTTTAGGTGATAGATAAACTTAATTTTTAAATTTATTTCCCGATAGGGTTATCTCTAGGACGAGCAGCTAAATCCGGTTTATAGTCCTGGACACTACATGTCAGGGCGAGCCATTGGCGCCTCAAAACCAATGCCAAACCAGCGTCTGTTTTCCAGGTTAGGAGCGGCTGAAGCGGGCGTCTGTCTTGTATCAAGCGGCTCGCTATATAAATGTGTTCAAGGTAGGACTGGATGCCTCAAGATTCTCACCAGTACGTGACCCACACACGTAACAAGCGGGTTGAGCGGAAGGCCAACAACCTCCCCTCATAAAAACTCACCAAGTTATGAACCCTAAACAAAGGCCTCGGATAACCATATCGGATTCATTACAAACTCGACCTCGGAAAATGTACACGGACAACGCTTTAAAAATGGGAACATGGAACGTGCTTAGCCTCTTAAGACCTGGAGATCTCCAGAACCTATCGAACCAAGCAAAGAGTTACACATTAGACGTACTTGCACTACAAGAGCTTAGATGGTCTGGGAGTGGGATCCATGATACCACCAATGGTTACACTCTTCATTACAGCGGCCATCAGAACGGAGGAGAATTTGGAGTTGGCTTCCTCATCCATCGGCGCGTGAAGCATCATATCATCGATTTCCGCCCTATCAACATGCGGATATGCACGGTCAGACTTCGCACTAAGAAATTTAACATCACGATCGTTAATGTGCATGCACCCACCGAAGATAAATCAGATGACATCAAAGATCTTTTCTTTGTCGAACTGGAGGAAGTCATTAATAACATACCGCACCACGACATTAAAATCATCGTGGGCGACTTTAATGCAAAAATCGGTAGGAGTGCAGAAAATACATCGCACATCGGTCCTAACAGCCTGCACCTAGCTAGTATTAACAACGGCCAACGAGTCACCGACCTGGCAATAACGTACAACTTAGTTGTATCAAGTACGTTTTTCCCACATAAAAGAATCCACAAAGTAACGTGGAGATCGAATGATGGGAGAACGGAAAATCAAATCGATCACGTCATGGTGTCTAAGAGGCACTCCACCAGCATATCTGACGTTAGATCTTACAGAGGTGCAGACATGGACAGCGATCATATGCTTGTCATATTTAAATATAAGTGCAAACTGTCATCTACGTTTAACAGACAAGCACAAAAGACCGTTCGATGGAATATCAATGCTCTAAAAGACCAAGCGTCATTGCAGAGTTACCAATCAGCTGTCACTAACTATTTAGAGCGGCCCAGTAACAACGAAGAAGCTCCCTCTAACATCGAGGAGCAGTGGCACGTTATACAGTCAGCCATAACCACCGCGGCGCAAAATACCATCGGAAGAAGACCTCCGAGGCCCCGCAATGATTGGTTCGATGACCAATGCCGTAGGGTCGTCGAAAATAAACGAACGCTTCGTGAAAAATGGTTGGCTCGCAACACTAGAAGCACTCTAGCAGAATATCTCCGCGCTAGGAAAGCCACGACTAAATACCTTCGACAAAAAAAGCGCGAACATATGAGATTATGCATCGAAAACATCAGCTTCCAAGCGGAACTGGGAAACTCAAGGGACTGTTTTGCCAACGCCAGGAATCTCACTAAAGACTTCCACCCAAGAAGTACAGCCATCAAAGACGGGAATGGAGAGTTGAGAACAAACGTGGCTGATGTTCTCTCAGTATGGCAAACCTTCTTTCAAAATCTGCTAAATCGGAATGACGACGTGACCCCCATTAGAGCAATAGCTCCTCCAGGTGACGAGGTCTTTGTCGAATATCCCACAGTGGAGGAAGTAGACGCAGCTATTAGTCGATTGAAAAACGGCAAGGCACCCGGTCTCGATGGAATCCCCGCAGAATTGATTAAACTCGGAGGCGCTACTCTTGCAACAAGTCTATACGATCTCGTTGTCTGTATGTTTGACCAAGAAGAGCTGCCTGAGAATTGGAAGACCGCGCTCATATCTCCGCTGCATAAAAAAGGCGACCGTCTTAAATGTGAAAACTATCGTGGCATAGCCCTATTGAACGCTGCTTACAAAGTGTTGGCTAATGTTGTACTTGCCAGACTCATCCCTTTCGCCGAAAACATCATTGGCGACTATCAATGTGGTTTTCGACCCAACCGATCAACCACGGACCAGTACAACATAACCATACATCAACTATATATAGACTTCCGGCAGGCATATGATAGTATAAACCGCGACAACTTATGGGCCGCGCTCATATGCCTAGGTATCCCAGAGAAACTCGTTTCTCTGTGTAAATTAACAACGTATGGGTCTGTATGTAGAATCGTAATTGAAGGAACTGTGTCAGACTCCTTTGAAATAACATCTGTCAGACTCCTTTGAAATAACATCTGGCGTGATGCACTCGCGCCTTTGCTGTTCAATTTGGCGCTTGAGTACGTAGTAAGAAAAAGCAACATCGAAACTTCGCGCTGTATATTTAATAAATCCGGCCAAATTCTTGGATATGCAGATGATATCGTGCTTCTTGGCCGAAGACCTAGCGATATCAAAGACAGTTTCATACCGCTCGATCGCTGCGCAAGAAGACTTGGTTTGGAGGTGAACAGCAGTAAAACCAAATATCTAACAACACCCAGGAACATCTCTAGTGCAAATCTCGGAATTGGCGACCACAATTTTGATGGTGTCGAAAACTTTAAATACCTCGGGTCAGTTATAACATCACTGAATGAAATCCAGGCAGAAATAAAAGCCCGAATCGCTGCCGGACAACGAGTTTTCTACGCCCAATCAAGATTATTGCGTTCGAAACATCTGTCGCAGTCGTGCAAGCTCGCAGTTTATAAAGCACTAATAAGGCCTGTGCTGACTTTCGGAAGCGAGAGCTGGACCATGACCTCTAACGATTGTAGATTGTTATCTACATTCGAAAGGAAGGTCATCCGTTCAATTTTTGGTCCAATTAAAGTTGCGAACAATGAATATCGGATTCGTATGAATCACGAAATAAAGCAACTCCTCGGAGGCAGCAATATCATCGGATTCATTAAATCCAATCGAGTGAGATGGCTCGGCCACGTTACAAGGTCCCCACAACAACGGATGATATATAAAGTGTTTCACCAACAACCAGCCGGAGTACGTCGTAGAGGAAGACCCCGACTACGCTGGCGTGACGACATTGAACAAGATCTGCAAGCATTAGGATGTCGAAACTGGAGGACGAGAGCAATGGATCGGGATGGATGGAGGGCCATTGTGCAGGCGGCGAAATCCCTTCATGGGATGTGAAAGCCAGAGAGAGAGAGAGTTATCTCTAGGATTTTCACAAAAAATTAATTAACTTAATCGATTTTTCATATCAAACCAAAGGCATATTGAAACCTTAAGGACAAATTGCTTGATTTGCTTTTTCTTAAGTATTTTAAAATTGTTAAATCTTTGTGGGCAATCTCGACACAGTGTATGGATATGATGGTTACATGTTTCGTGTCTTCTGTAGTTGAATAATAAGAATACTCATTTTGTTGTACACCAAAAAAGAAACACACCAAAATCAAAAAGGTGTTTTCGAGCTGGTTTTTCGTGCCAGCTTCACATACATGGGTGTCTGTACACATTCCAAAACAATATCGGCAGAGACTGGAATCAAATACAGTCAAGTGTGTGTTCATCGAATACGATTATTATTATTATTACGAAATCGTATCGAGTGTGGAATCGGTGGAAAATTGAGGTAGCCCGTGACGAGAGTTGTTACGACTTCACGGTCATAACTGATTGGTGTAGGTCTAAAATTACTTGTTGATTATTGTATTTTGTACATCCCTTCCCAGTTGTACGATTGAGCGCTTTGATAGCGCTACTTAATTGATCACGATGATCGCTCCATTTTAAATCACCGTGAGCATCATTTTACACCATATTTCGCGTAAACGTTACGAATAAAAGCCGATATTATGGGAATTGCTAGAAAACCGAATACATTTGTTTTATACTTTTAAGTATTCGTATACGGTCTATTTCATCGTTTTTATGCATTTTCAAACAAAATTCGTCGGTCGCTCATGCAAAGTACAACTGGGTTTTATTGTATTGCTCGACGAATAAATGATGGAACGAGGCCAATGTGTGGTTTTGTGCGTGTGTACGAGTGGGTACAACTACAATGTATATCGCTGATGGCACACGCAAAAAAATACCGGATTTTTCCTCGTTTCCTTCCCCGTTTACCTATAATACAAGTTTTAATTGCGACTTAAACAAATTTTCTGTGCAACCACACTAACCCAAACAAATGAAATAAAAACTATTTCAAGGACATTTTTGACTCATTTTAGTTTAAATTTTATTTGAGAGCAGAACAAAACAAAATAAAACTAGTTTGCCTTGAAAAAAATACCAAAATACAAAAACCCTGTGTGGAATGGGAGTATTAATATTTTTTTTTCTTGTTTTGTGTTTTGACGCGTCACGTTTCTTCTTTGTTTCGCGCCGCTCATCAACTATAGGGGCAAGAACGAGAGGCACATAAAATAAAAATATTTTTCTGCATCATATTTTTTGGTGCGAGAATTTTTTTGTTCAGTCTTGATTGGAATTTTTAAAAAGTAAGTCCCGTTTGATTTTTTTGGTCATAAAAAGCCCCGGGTATATGAATTTAATAATAATCAAGTTTGATAAAAAATTTAGGTTTTGGATACTGAGTCAAAAAACTATTAATTTAATGAATGTCGAAATCGTAAAATCGAAATAAAAATTAATAAACAGTTTGGACAGTAAAATAAAATGCTGGGTCTATGTGATTTATTTGGTTTTCTTGGCTAAAACGTTTTTTTTGGTGTGATTGGGAGATTATTGTTCGCGAACAAAATATGTAATTTGTACTTCAAAAAATATACATACATATATTTATACCGCGAGAAGTTTTAATAGAATTATTGGCTGTCCTAAAAGCCTCACCGGTCCGGGCGTAGCGCTGGTGATGACGGCTCCAAGGCTGCAACGTATAGGTACAATTTTTTTTATTTTTTTTGATTTAATTTTCTTTTTTTGGGGTTTATTTTGTTTGGATAAATCTTATTTTTATTGTTTCATTTATTTTATTTTTGGTTTCATTTAAACTGATATTTTTTTCAAATTTTCACATTTTCAAATTTTAAAATTTATTTTTTCTTTTCATTTTATTAAATTTATACGGTGTAATCAAGCACCACATTACGGTTTGTGTGCGCGAGGCGGGGTCGCACATTGGTTTCCATTTTCTTTTGATAATTTCGTTGTATTTTTTTTTGTTTTCTCGCTTCTCCATTTTTTTCGGCGATTATTTTTTTGCTTTTGATTTGTTTGTATAAAATTAATTGCTAATTTTTTTTTCGGGTTCGGTATGATGGGAGGGGGACTCTCATTCTGTGCCGGCGTCATATTTACAGGGTGGGCTTGTCACTCCTAGTCATCCCCTTGGTAGGACAACCACAGGGTCAGAGTGGCGAGTCTAGTAGATGTGTAGTCCATTCGCGGGCGACCGTAAAATCCAGCTGTCTGTTCGTGGCGCTTCGGTGGTGTCAATGATTGATTTGTTGGGGAGACATCCATACCCTATGATACTGCCTCGTTGCAGCTGGGTATCGGCCTTTCGGGGTCGATGGTTCATTGGGTGAGGTCTCTTCAGCACATGGACACATCCTGTTATTATTTCTTTATACACATGTTCCTCAAGTTTCGTCTGAGAAATTTCGGCGGAGCAGTCGGTTTTTATTTTTATTTAGTTTGCGTTTCTTTTTATAAATTTTTTGTAAATACGGTGGAGGCCAGGAGCATCACAAGCCTCAATTCCCTACGACCCAAGCATTTCTCCCTGAGATATAACCTGCAAAACCACCATGTGAAGCCTCTGCGAGCTTAGTTGATAACTACGGGTCGGCTGTTGAGCCGTCCGTAACAGTGTTTTCTTCTAGAAGAATCGATGGCCGCACTGGTCACTAGTGACATTAATAAAAAGGGCGACGAAAACAGAACTATAAACAACGATGAATCAGAGATGGATGATGCCGTGCGGCCACACCGATGCAACCAATCGAACATGGTACAACATGCGATCTGGATAGGAAGAAATTCATTGACGTTTGCGCGATCGAAACAACGGATTATCATTATCAGTGGGAGCAGGCGACGAACGAAGAGTACGTGAATTGCTAATCGTCGAGCTAAAAATTATAGTAAAATCCAAATGCAATCATCGATTGATACAAGGTATGATTGGTAATGCGGGGACTCAAGCAAGCTATCCAAGAACTGACCTTCATTAGGAAATTCAACTTTGTGGCCAGTGGATCGGATGTGTCTTCGTGTGCAATGGTAAGAATGGAATGATGATATTTGCGATCTACGTCGATGGCGGTTCGGTTGTAATGGAGAACGAGGAAGCAATCCTTCTGGTTATTGAACACTTTTGTGTAGTTTTGCCGAGTATTCGACCTGTACGTTTCTTTGGATTCAACAGAGTTTTGAGTGCAACCTATGAGTTTTTTTATCTTCGACAAGTAATAGTTTGAGAAAAATTCCAGACTATGTCAAATTTCTTCACCAATTCCTGAATTAAAATAGACCACTTTTAACAATCTTTTGTGAATTTTTTATGTACTAACATATATATGTAGGAACTGCGATTTTGTCATTGTTTTAGGAATGAACTGCCTAAAGCCGTTGTAATCTTTATTCATTTTATTTGCAAATTGGCATTGAGGTAAAAACCTGGATCCAACAGTAATGTGATCCGAGCCGACGATTTCAAAAATTTGAGATCATTAGAAAATCTATCTCTGTATGGATGGGCCTTCTGCCTATTTTGCTCCGACACTAGAGACCGGCGCTCGCTTAAAGTGGAATATACATGAGTAACACGAACCTTAAAGATGAGCTTCATTTAAGGAAATTGAAAAATTGGTGGTGTTATATCAATCGGCGCTCAGCGTCTCGATTTCCGCAGACAGATGGGATGCTATCCAGGAGTGGTACCTATCTCAAGGAGAAAAGTCCAAAGGGGTCCAAAGAAATTAAAGAGTGCAGTGACAGCAAACATATTGTCTCATCTTATAAACTATGCCTTCTTTCTCAGGTTTCTGGAAACCAACACTTGCCAGATTCGCAAAGTTGAAGGATTAAACACAACAAAATGTTCCCATTAATTTAAAATACCTGGATCATGCTCAAACTATCTTGATATAATTTCTTCTCGATCTTGATGGTAATTTTTTCACTCGAGCGATTTGAAGAATACAATCATACGTCCTGTCATAAGTCTTCAGAGACAGTGGAGAAGCTGTTTTCTTTGGGTGGTAGACAATACCACAAGTGCCTGCAACGTGCACAGTCCCTTTTGCGTGACTATTATATTAAAAACGATGCCGTTACCAGAGTTAGTTCTTTCTGTGTTTTGGTATCGTTTGTGCGACAGTGAATTAAATTTCAGACATCACATCGATCCTATTATCAATCAAGCGAACTCTGAGCTCGGTTTCATCAAGCGTTGGTCGAAAGAATTCGATGATCCTTATGTTACGAAGGCTCCCCATTCAACTTTCGCTCAACTCCTTAAAGACTTACCCCGGCACAGCGTCTACAAATTATTCATCTACATTACGAAAATCGGCGTTTTACTAGGAATGTGTTTCGTGTGCTTAGAGCAACTTATGGTCCACATATCGGCAAATTTAAAACCCAATTTTCAGTATTGGATATTACGCGACCGAATAGACCACATGCAGCACGTAGTGAAGAAAATATAGCGACGGTAGCTGAGAGGAGCTGATGAGGCCCATTTCTGGCTTAATTTCTACATTAATAAGCAAAATTGACATATTTGGGCTGACGAGCAACCCGAAGAGGTTCGAGAGCTACCATTATATCCAGACAAATCAACGGTTTGGTGTGGTTTATGGGGTGGTGAAATCATCGGCCCATATTTTTACAAAATGGTAAAGTCTAAACGTGTGATATCACATGATCTAGGTGGCCAATTCACGGGTCCGAAGCGCGAAATTAACAGTTCGCAGATTTGTTCTCGCAATAAAGCCATGGTTGCACAAACTGTAGTTACGTTCCAACTGTTAATGGCGCTCATTACCGCGCTATGATAACGGACTGTTTGCTGCCTGAAATTGAAGCCCGTGATCTTGACGACATTTGGTTCCAACAAGACGGCGCTACTTGCCATACAGCCCTTGAAATTATGACTTTATTGCGAGAATAAATCGGCGAACAGTTAATTTCACGCTTCAGACCAATTCAGAAAATTGGCCACCTAGATCATGTGATATCACACCTTTAGACTTTTCCTTTGGGACAAATATAAAAATATAAAAATTTTGAAATTAAATATAGCGCAAAATCCTAACATACGGCGGACATCCAAAATTTTAACAGAGTTAGTGGACGTCATGACGAACGAGTCGAAATCAAAAGTGAAATCTTAATGCTGGGGATATACGCGACGTTACTCAGAAGCTTCAACATGTCAAAAACGAGCTTACGCGTATACTTCCAAGATAAGCTCACCATATGAATTCACGTTTTTGACATTTTTTTAACTTTTGACTTTGTTTTTATTTCTTTCATTTTTTATGATATAATATGTATAAATTTTAAATATTAAAACTTTTAATTGGAAGAAAAACGCGCAGTTCATTTTTTCAAAATGTTAAAATGGTAACAAAATAAAACAAAAATGGGTTAATGGTTTAACAATAAAAACTTAAAGTTAAATCAACTTTTTTGTATCACGTCTGAGTCGCGTCATGACGAGTCAAAATCAAAAGTCAAATCTAAAGAATAATTTAAAAAAAATTAATAATAACAACAACAATTGATTTAACGATTTTCGCGATCAAGTTTACTTCACTTTACGTCATGTGCGGTCAAATAATCCGATAAAATATTGAAAATCACACGTCGCACCCATCGCCGAGAGTTTTTGGTTTTAAATTTCTAAATTAAAGAAAATTAAATTTCTTAAGTTTAGAATTTTAAAACCAAAAAGCTTTTCCAAAGCTTACAAAAAAAGAAGGCTGTCATCTAACGAAAAATCATGGACAGCTTCAAAGTTCGAGGTTTTGGTGCTGCCATCTAGCGGAAAGTAGGAAAACCGATAAAAGCATAGTATACTTTTGTGGGTGCGCTTTTTTGGATTGGCTGTGCTAGAACCATCCACTTTACATTGCTAGTATTTAATATGAAAATGTTAACTTGTTTGCTTCTAGATAGGATATAAATATAGGCTACCTGTAGAGAACGACTTTATCAGACCCGCTAACGTAAAATGAAGTGAATATAATGAGCAAATTGAGTTTTCAATAACATTTCCTAGGTTGTCGACGTGGTCTACATTGTCGACGTTAGCGACGTAAAAATTCACTATGTAAGATTAAATTGCGTAATCTACCTCGTCGATCCAGGTGTTTCCAGGTTAGGTTTAGGTTAGGTTTTTACCATAGGTTATCTCACTCAAAACAAAAGTAAAACCTTGCGCCATCTTTATAATATTTTACACAATTAAATACCATTTATAATTTTATTTTATTATATTATTTATTATAAATCTTATTCATAATAAATATTTGTAATATTTTTATTTATTTATTTATTTGATTTTGATCATATTTATTTCTTTTATATTTTTAACAACAAAATACAATTTCTCTAACAACAATAAATATTTTTTCTTGCAATATTTAATATTTTTTTTTTTATATAATATATTTATTTTTTTAATGTATTATTTGTCTTAAATTATTTACTTTGTAATGTCATCTTTGAATTTATTTAATATATGTAATTTTTTTAAAAACAATTATTTAATTTAATATAATATTAAAACTATATGTAATGTAATAAAAAAATAAAACTTATAAATAAAATTAACAATTTATTAAAAAATAATTTTTGTTTTTTGTTGCTTTTTGTAATAGTAGGTTATCAATAAGTTTTTAATCAATAAATTATATTCCAAAAGGGGGCGGAATATATTCACAATTTTTTTTAGGACTTTTATTTAGGACTTTTATTTGGGAAGGGTGTCCACCACAATATTTAAATTTTTAATGTTTAGTATACAACACAAATATCAAATTGGTTTATTATAAGTACGAGTATTTATATAGCATTTGGACATCAATAATCATATTTTTATAATATAAATATTTTAGAATATTTTTATAGTTACGAGTACTTTATTTTTTTTTTATGACGTATAAGACATTCATATAAGTTGGTATAATATTTAGAGAGATGTTCTTTAAGAATTTTTATCCGGAATAGTTATTTAAATTTTTTATAGAAAAATAAAAATAGTTTTGTAATTGCCATTTATGATGACCTCTGCTCACCCATCAGCGCATATAGACCGTATTTATAGTGGCCAGATGTATCGTCACGAACCCATTCACGGAGCGATTGTTTATACAAATTTTGAAATTCAGCTTTTATATCAGCTAAATCAATTTCACACCGTTTTATAATGATGTGCATTAGGAGGAGATCATTTGTGCCCAATCCCTTCATCGACAATTTCAATAGGTATGCAAAATAGAAATTTTTGTTGAGCGCATACTTGGCAATGTTACAAAATATGTCGTCACCGTTCGATGAGTAGCATCGTTTTATCACATCGAATACAGGCTGATTGTATTTCTTGTGGTACTCCTCGCACACTGCACGTATATGCGACCAATTTTTATAGTAGAAAATATCCTTTAATATATCCTTCTCGTCTTTTTTGGTACCAAATGTCGATGGTTTTATGCTAGCTAAACGATCAATATCGTAATTTACCTCGGTCGGTGAAACGCTCACGTTCTCATTGCGGCGCGCCTCCAACGAACGAATTAGCGGTTTGAGTAGGAATACCTCAGATTTCTGTTCATCGTTTTGAATGCATGCTTCGACATATTTTTCGACCTTGCGGTTGTATTCTACATGGCGGATAAAATAATATAATATTAGAAAACTAATCGCATATAGGTATCGATGTTAATGTGTATATACTTACTTGCTTCAAAATAATATTTCATATTTATGACTTCATCGTTTGGTATGGTAAACAATAAATAATAGAGCCATCTCAATGAACCGCCACGATGTATACAACGAGCCAAATATTCAAAATATGGCACCGATAAACCAGCGAGTAATAAATACAAATTAAAGTTGAACTGATTCTTGATATCTTTGATAAGATAACGTCCGGCGTATACAAAATAAGCTTTGAAAATTTCCTATAAATAAAAAGTAAATAATTTATTTTAGTCATGAATTGGAATTTCGTTATCATAAAATATGACCTCTAATTCACGTGTTCATCGAAAATACTGAACACATTTTTCTAAAATGATCGTAATTACGGGGACGTTTCAAAAGTTCATTGACACCTCAACATGTCATATTTCTTATTACTTATATAAAATAAATGCTATTCTGACAAATTTAGAATTTATTGTTAGACTGCATCCGTGGTAATGTAACAAAAAGCAAATTAAAGTCTTAGGCATATCTAAGCAAATATCTAAGCAATAGCCGGCGGAAAATACTAAAACTCGGGCCACCACAACAACTGGCAGAATGGCACTTACACCACTTTCAATGAAAGCAAAATATGTGCTATAGCCTCATTCTTGGTGCACCCCAAACAAAAAGTTGTGATGATCAATAAAATACATTCAATGACTCGCAATAAACAACCGTTACTTTAGTAAACAAGTTTTTTTTAAGGCTTTAAAATATAGAATCTATATGGACAAATACGGGTGACACCCACAATTCACAGATCTCCATAAAAATCTGTTCCTAGAATAACTATGCACGAAGAAGAAACAATACTAACATCCTTTAAGCTAGCAGAACCCATAAAGCAGAACATTACAAGATGGTTAGGTTTCAGTGGTTGACACTTAGGCCATTTCTGGCCCATTGTGATACCACCCATTCACGCCACATCATTAACCCATTCACCTACTCACACGACTACAGTATACCACCTGCACAATTGGAAGCTCCATGTCAACCTGCACATTGACATGGACGGTGGGTCGGCGCTGAATTCTGCACTCCATCAGAGGGTCTTAGTTGTGTTTATTAACATCACCGATTGTGATCGATGATGAAAATTCGATTTGCATCTAGACTCTGATGGGATTCGAACCCAGTACCTCCCGAAAAAATTTTGGGCTCCATACCTTCCAATTAAAACGCGGGTTCTGCTAGTTTTGTACCATAAAATCAAATTAGAATGCAAAACAAGATCTATTGACATACAAATAATTTTAGTCTCATGGCCTAATCAAATGCCCAATTAAAATTCAACTAATTCATTTAAGGAGATTTGGGTTCTGCTAGCTTTAGATTAAACGACCTTAAGTTTGGTCAAGAACGAGGGAAGCCCAAAATCTTTTAACATAGCATTTTATTAGGCCGTAGTGAGCCTAAAATTATTTGTTTATCCATTGATCTTAGTTTGCGTTTAAATTTCGGTTTTGGTCCGATTTTTGATTTGGGTTCTGCTAGTTTAAGATTAAATGACCTGAAGTTTGGCCAAGAACGGGGAGAACCCAAAATTTTTCAATGAGGGCATTAGATGAGCCATGAGTCTAAAATTATTTGTATGTTAATTCATCTTGGTTTGCGTTCTAATTAGATTTTTGGCCTGATTTTCGAGTTGGGTTCTGCTTGCTTTTAAATGATAGAGCCTTATATATTTCCTAGAATTTAATTAAATAAGGCATTTAATTAGCCTAAAATTTTCCAATTGTTTTTAAATCGTTTTTCGATATGAGTTCTGCTAACTTTTTCTAAAGTTAGCAGAACCCGCGTTTTAATTAGAATGAATGGAGGCCCAAATTTTTTAATAGAGCCTTTAATTATCCATACTAACATATCTTGTAATGTTCTGAGGTATGGGTTTTGGCAGCTTAAGAAACGTCAATACTACCGTATTTTACTGAAGGGGCTTACGTAGGCTATATACAAGAATCGTGTGACCGAACGGTGATGTCTAAACCTCACAAGACCGTCTAAGGTAAAATACGGAGGATTCACCATAGATTAAATTTCTAAAAAAAAACACCAACAAGTTAGTAGACAACAGCAAAACACTAACAGATACACACAAAATGAGTTGCTGAAACCTCTGGTTGGATATTAGAGAGCTTGTGAACGTGTAAAGCTTATGAAATTATCTTAGAATGTATAATGATTGAAGAACAACTAGTTGAAAACGGCTATCCACGGCTAAGGATCCGATTTTAAAAGCTTGTTTAAAATCAGTGTATAACCAACCAACGGTAAATAATGAATTCGAGCGATACTGTCGGAGATGATCTATATATATTAAAGGAGTATGCCGAATAATGTAAAAATACCTATTTGCAGGTAAGTTACACCATTGTTGCCAACATCCAGCTGGAACACCGGCACCAAGTTACTCAACAATTCTACGAGTTGGTTTCTCACCAGAATCAGTATTGAACTCTTTAGTCATATTTGTTAAAGTTTATGCGGAGGAACCATCAAGTCTCGAAACATACCTCAGAACATAACTATTTCTAATACTCTGTCTGATAAATATTTCAACTCAATCAATCATGCAAACAATGCTGACGCCGACATACTGCTACAGTTGATAAAGGTAAAAATTATACAAGCTTTTATCAATGGCGCTCTTTAAAATTACAACCGCTGCTTACAAGCGAGCTTTATCACTTCCAAGGCAGCTTAAATCTAAAAACAACTAAAACATAGGTGAGAATTATGGAAATTGGCGAAAGTAAAAAGGAAAACAATCATATCAATAATGCCATATCTCAATTCTAAATTATGAAGCTCTCTGACACATGCCAATGATAAACGGTACACCGGAAACCAATAAATCTCCAATTTATATTGCGGCGTATCTCATCAGCCAAGAAACTTCAGGAATATGAACTAAAAACGATATGTTATGGAACAGTTGTTGCCTCATATTTAGCAGATGTCTGCACCAATTACTCACCAACTGCTCCGGCGTGGCGCTTTTGATCTAAGGAAGTGTTCAATTAACAACGGAAAACTACTATCCAATGAATGAAATTCAGAGCACAGCAAAGAAAATCCTGGTTTTCAAAATCCCGGTTATCAAAATACCGGTTTTCAAAATCTCGGTTTTCTTTGCGCCTAGTTCTAAAGTCTTCATTTTGAAATAAAAAATATTTTGTATTAATTCGGGCCGGCCGGACTAATAATATTTTATCATAATAATGATGAAATGAATGAAAATGAAAAATTTACTAGAAAAAACCATGGCGTAGTAAGAGGCAGGAGTCGGTTTCGTGGAGTACAGAGCCAGTCAGTGATACATTTTGGTGAAGGAAAACTTTATCAGGGAAATTCATTAACATTTGATAAAAAAATTACGAAATATTTCTAAAAGCAAATTAAAAAAATTATATACATGTGGAATTACATGTCGATTACATGTCAAATTTCAATTAAATCGGTTAAAAATGGCCTAGTTTCATAGCGATGGCCATATTTCAGAACTTTATCAAAAAATCATTTTAGAAATCTATTTCCATCGCACGTGTAGAATTTCCATAAAATCGGTTTGGAAATGGCCTAGTTCCACCGCTATTGACCGCTTTATCGAAAACCCATTTTAGAATCCCATTTCCATCGCACGTATAGAATTTCAACAAAATCTGTTAAGAAATGGCCAAATTCCATCCGTATTAGCCATTTTCTAGAACTTTTTCAAAAACTTATTTTTGAATTTTGTCAAAAAATCATTTAAGAGTCCCATTTTTCCACATGTCAAATTTTAAAAATTCAAACCGGGATTTCCTAAAAATTGGGATTTTTTTTATACAAAACCGGGACTTTAAAAAGTGAGATTTGGAAAACCAGGGGCCTAACTATTGAATTCGACGCTCATTTTCAAACGCTATAGTTTTCCTATAGCAGACAAAAGAAGAAAAAAGAAAAACGTATAAAATTTTTACTATTCTTTTCTCGTTTGTTTCTACGCTCGCTATAGGAAATTGATAGCCGTCGAAAATGATCGTTGAATTCAATTCAATAGTTAGGCCCCAGGGTTTTAAAAACCTGGATTTTGAAAACCAGAATTTTGAAAACCGGGATTTATAAAAAAACAGGGTTTTTGACAAACTGCGATTTTGAAAATCGGGATTTCGCTACACACCCGATTGAGGCTTTATTGGAAACCTAAACTCGACGACTTTGAGTTTAACATAGAAATGCCGAGACATATTGGCTCAGTAACAAAGCAGAATGTTCTTTCTACGACAATCAAGCTATAAGGACTGCTAGCAAGATGGCTTCGAAAACAAGCAAAACTGCAGGTTAAGTATTCTATTTGGTGCGAAATATCGTCTGAAAAGATCTTTGGCCCATATTTCTTCGAAAATGAAGTCGGCGCAACAATTACCGTCCATGGTTCTCAAGATCGGGAGCCGAATGTTTCAAAGGGCCGAATGGGTCGGAGAACCGAATTTTATTTTTATTTTTTTATTTAATTTATTTATTTTTTTACTTTTTTTACATATCCCTTTTTCAAACAAAAAAAAATGGCACTATGCCTCAATTGGCACTAAACCACACAAATGTGTGGGTAAAAAATCATAGTATGTAATGGCGTTCTTGATAAAAAATTTGGGTAAGATGAAATTTTTTTAAAAATTACGCCAAATATTTCGCTTGTGTGGAAGTACAACCAACACAATTATGTATATAGGTATATTGTGTTTTTTCGGACGAAAATAATTTTAAAAGGAATGCACAAATGCGTAAGTTGGGTCAAAACACATACAAAAATAAATTTTTGACATGTCTACTTTTAGAGTACCCACACAATTGTGTTAACGGGCAGGAAAAGGGATATACCTATTGGTGGCGCATGACAAAATTTTCCTTCACCAAAATGTACCGCTGACTGGATACGTGATGAAAAATAGTAAAATACATAAATTCATAAAATAATCATCTATGTTTAATAAAAAAAATTTACAAAATATTCAATAAAACAAAAATTTAAAAAATTATATTTCTAAAAACTAAAAAAAATTCGGCCCTTCGACCTTTCGGCCCTTTGACATTCGGCCCTTCGACACATTGGGGCCTTCGACATTCGGCCGTTCGACCTATTTGGCCCTTCGACACATTCGACCCTTCGACATTCGGCCCTTCGACATTCGGCCCTTCGACATTGGGCCCTTCGACATTCGGCACTTTGTACCCATTCCGTTTCAACAAGATGGAGCTATAAGCCATACTGCAAGAAGCTATTTATGTGCTAAAATATGTGCTAGGCTGTCACATTTACATTTAATTTTTAGGTTTTATCCAAAACCTTAATTAAATTTGAATTATCTAGTCGGCAGTTTAACTGCATAAAAATAATATAAGCGATGCATCCTCGTTTCAATATTGATGCACCATAAACAGCCACTGGTCACTTGTGATGATCAAGCGAATAGTTCAAAATTCTACCACAAAACGCAGGAAATGACACGATTCGCAGTAAACAAGCCATCCGTTACGTTCGTCAACAAAGCATTAAAATGTGGAACCTATAGAAAGAGATTGGTGCCACCCAAAAACCTATCAACAGAGGGAAATCTGACCATGCTTGCCCTCCACAGAGGGAAATCTGACCAGGTTAGCGGCCACTCACATGGAGAGATTAATGAGCCAAATCACAGATCTTCTCTATGAAAATATATTCCTCGAAGCCTCAGACGTCGGTGAAACAACACTATCGTATTCCACTGAGGGGATTTACGGGATGTATTGAATTTTTTGATGTCTTCGACAAGTTAGTATCAGTGAGAGTATACGAGATGTCACCTTAAAATTTAAAAGATATTCAGAGCTTAGAAATTTTTATGAAGTAGTTTTTAGACAAACGGTTCACATTATTGGAAACTGTTTTTCACTGAAATACAATCCACCAGGAACAACATTGTTGACATCAGATGTAAAAACCACATGTAATGAAAGCAAAAAGGGACAGCCCATACTCATGAATGTGCAAAAATTAAAGCAATGAGTTTTTATGGAAAACCAACTCGTCTCTCTACTAGAAAGAACTCTGCAGGAACTATAACATTCTTGTCACATAAATTTTACAAGTGAGAAGAAGTGACTAGTATAGTTAAAGACTATTAAAATGTAGTTATTTTTTATAAATAATTATTGTTTATGTAATGTTTTTAAAGTGGCGTTTGAAGCGACTTAAGCCATACCAATTTTGGCGCGACGTGACACGACTGTAGTCACGTCACTTGAAATGGGACGACTTCGAATATTGGGGTAATATTTTTCCTCTTATCTGATTATTACTGTAGTGGGGAGTGTAATTATTGGTTGTTTTAAGGAATTAACTCCCATACCATCTATGCTGTGTTGCAAGTACCTCAAAACTATAAATTTCCGCTTGGTTCGAGAGGTTCTGGAAATTTCAAGGTCTTAGAAGACATCATATTCCATGTTCCCGTGAACAGCCCTTTGTGTATGGTTCATAACGTGCATTTTTGTGAGAGTAGGTAATTGGCCTGACGCTCAACCCACTAATTGTATGAGTGGATCACGTACTGGTGATAAATGTTAAAGCATCCAGCCTTATCAGTAACATGTTAATATCACGAGCCGCTTGCTTCAAGAAAGATACCTGCTTATTATCGAGTTCCGTTCTAGTATAAATTACCGAGTTCCATCCCAGGTGGCCATAATTAACAAATTCTTCCAAAAGTTATTGAAGAAACTTATTTCCATCCACCATATTCAATTTCAACATAATCGGTTAAGAAATTATCGAATTCCATTCCAGTTGGCCATATTCCAGAATATTTTCCCAAAATCATTTGAGAATCCCATTTCCATCCAGCATACCCAATCCTATCATAATCGGTTAAGAAATGTTTGAGTTCCATCCCTCGAGGCCATAATCCAAAATTTCTTCTAAAAAATTATTTAACAATCCCATTTTCATCTAGCATACCCAATCCGATCATAATCGGTTAGGAGTTGATCAAGTTCCGTCTCAGGTGGCCATATTCCTGAATTTCTTCCCAAAATCATTTAAGAATCCCAATTCCATCCAACATATCCAATCCCATCATATAATCGGTTAAGAATTGATCAAGGGCCATATTTCATAATATCCTCCGAAAATCATCAATCCAATATACCCAATCCGAACATAATCGGCTAAGAAATGCCTGAGTTCCATCCCAGATTAAATTCGATCGAATAGAATAAATCTATAAATATTCGAGGTTTTTCTGTATAACATTTTACGTTAAAATGTCACGTAGTGAATGCAACAATTTAACGCATAACAGTATTTAACGCAGCGTGTAACACGAATCCAAAACTAGTACCCTAAATGGTTTACCAATCTTGCCACTTCAAGCTGTTCTACTAAAATTAAGATGGGCGGAATTCACAGTTGGTTCACTTGTAGAGATTCACACTTATGGTAATCTAAAATGAATCACCGGAAAACCGTGGAGAGTACAGTCCAATCTCGTTTTTGTTTTTTTTTGGTGCATTTAAGAAATCAATAGGATTTGGAGAGAGTGTTTGGATTTCAGACGGAGTGGACGTGTTTTTGTATCGCTCCTCATTTTAAAATAAAATTTTTGGTTTGTGTAATAAATAATGTGATAATTTGTACATAGTTTTTTAAGATTAATTTGCATAGAATGTAAACGTAATTTAAATTATTGTTTTTGTAGTACATATGTATTCTGATACCGTTGCATGAGTGAGTGCATACTTGCACATTTTATATCTAAATTACTATGTACATGTACAAAGTTTGCTCGTGAAACTAACGGATTCAAAAGAGAAGTGTTTTTTATTTTATTTTAATTTTTATATTTTATATATGTATGTATATATAAATATCCTTGTGAATGCTTATGTACTAACATAGTATATAAATACACAGCACAAACATGGATGTACGACATATTTGACTCAATATACACGTGGTGTTATGTAAAGTTGGAATAAGAGAGAATGGTTGGTGTGTGTATGTATTTAATTTTGCTTTGCGTTCTCTTCTTAAAATGTGTGCGATCTCAAATTTAGTTGTTGTATTTTGCTTTGGGGCAAACAAATTTTTGAAACAGCAATCGATCTTAACATGTACGTACGTTTTGCTCACAAGCAAGGGATAGATATATATGAATGTTTATTTGTATGTTGTTCCCCGTCAGCTTGTTTTGAGCCCGGTCTCATTCTTCGTTTTTTCCCTCATTTTCTTATTAAACCGGTTTTCATTTTTCCGGTTTTATAGGGAAAGGGGGAAAACGAAGAATGAAACCGCACTCAAAAGACCTTGTGTGGATTGGTTATTTGGCTAGTGATGAGAAGGATTTAAATCTATTTATTTGTAAAACGTGGAAATGAATGCGGGGATGAAGAAGTTATTTTGTGGTAGCAAAAAATATTATAAAAAAATTGAAAATTTGATCGTTCAATTTAGTTAAGAATCGAGATATAAATATTTTGATCGGGAACCATACCGTGTTGTTTCTGGATTGAATATGATAAATATTAGATGTAATAGCATAAAATATTCTATGATAAAATTATTTACATACAGAGTTCGTATTTCCTCTAAACCCTGGGTGTGAATTTATATATTTAACATTATCAGTGACACTTTCATTCAAGAATGCAGTTCAGATGATCGTACGGCTATATACTCATTTCTCTCAAGTCTTCGAATCGTTGCACTGAGATGATTTTGGGCGTCTGTATATTTGCCATTTGACCAACTCATGCCACCACTTTGGATGAACTGAGAACAGTATCGAACTATCGAATGTGCTTTTTAGAAATATAGCCTCTGGTATCACTGTCGAGTTGCTTATGTCTGTTGATTTGTCGAGTTATATTATTATCGATCCGCTTGCTTTTGCTAAGTTTTTGATCACAGACATCTGTAGAAATGTTGGTATTGACAACATATTGTAAGTTGGATAAATCAAGGGTTATCGAGTTTAATCTGTATGAATTCTCTGTTTTCGCTAAGGTCGCAAAAGATTGTACATAGAAAGCAATTTTCTCAACATTACTGTGGCTCTTTGTTTTTGACAAATTTCTGGTTAGGCTTCAACAGTCCGGGTTTGTCGCTCAGGGCTATGCTGATGATCATATGATTATTGTTTACTGTTTCAGGCAAGCATCTCATCGTCACATCCGAGTCGTTTTGGGAGGACGTTTAAAACATCAGATTGTGTTAAACATTTAGGAATGTTCCTTGAACTTGAAAAAGCTAATTCTATTTTCTCTCAGTGCAGGGCTTTTGGTAAATTGTAGGGGCAGTTCCCTAAACTTACGTGTCTGTTGTTTAGTGGCCGGTAATTAATCGGAAATTCACAAATAACAAACTAAATACTTCTCAAATTACCGCTTGGTCATTTCTGGCGATTTGTCTTCGATTCCACTTATTGCAATGAAATCCATTCTTTTTCTTACTAACCTGAAATCATTAATTTTAAGTTCTAGATTAAAGTGCATTGGAGCGTGAAATGAATGGAGTTCGCTTATTGGACACCGGCTAGAAAAGTTTAACGTATATGGTTAATGATAAATTACTACGGGAACATGAGTTCTCTAAATCTTCCTTTTTGGAGTATCCACCGAGAGGTGAATGCTTGTTTACCTAAAAAAAGTTTTTGTATGACATAAATCCGCTTAAGTTTGTGATAAATAACGCAATGTTTGTGCGTCTTGTTGACTGCCTCTTATGTAAATTTGAACTATGGAAAAGTTTTTCGAAGTAGATGGAAAAACCTCCGAAATCAGAGATTTTTGGAAAGAGTACAGTAATATGCCAGGCCAAACTAGTAGTGCATCCCCTAAAAATGGTTGAAGGTTAACCATCAGGGTTAGCTAAAATAGTAGGCAAACGCGTTTGTAATGATTTTTGGTATGTTGAACGAAAGTTGTCCGTACTATAGGGTGGATGATCGATAACCAGATTTATTCTTAAAATTGAAAAATTATTAGAAATGCTTAGGATCTGCCTTAGTTTTGGTTTGCATAAGATGGTCTTGTCAAATTATTCTTGAAATCGCTGATTTGAAACAAACTGCAGAGTGCGTAATCATTAGTTTGGGATTCTTTGCAATGTCTATGATACATAAATCTCATACCCCTTACTGCGAGTTCATACGACGGATAAAAATATCGGATTTTTCTATCCCAGATTTGTTTTTTAATATTTTCAACATTTTTATATGAAAAGAGGCGTGCCCGTTGTATAATTTACGTGATGTAATTGGTTAAAACGATGGGATAGTAAAATCCGAGATTTTTATCCGTCGTATGAACTCGCAGTTAAAGTAGTTATAGCTTCTCTGATAAGGATTATTTTTGCAATGCAAAAATATTTCGTATAATACGTAATTCTAGCAAGCTGGATAGCGGAGAAACTTTACCAATTATCCTTAAGGATCTTAAATTTAAAGGCATGTTAGAATGCAAATTTTAATGCCATATTTGCGCTAGAAGCAATTATTTAGAGACTTACTGGGATTTTTAATTGGTTGGTTATTCACTATTTCTTAGCATAACACTGAACTGGTGGATGGCCGTTTTAAAATCGAAGAAATTATCAATTTCTGCTGTCGGCAGTTGATGGGGCTGCTTTATCTGGTTGACAATGTTACGTCCGTTCGTTCGTTCATTCATTCATTCAAACAATTTTTTCGCACAACCATCTCTTGTGAAAAAATGCAGAACGTCATTTTGGCGCAATATGAATCTGCCTTAAATCGAAGGTAAATACTAACTAGAAGGATACTTCACCACATTCATTACAAACCAGACCAGGAGACTACTCCCGTCTTTTCACCACTACAATTTTTAGAATTTTAGATAGAAATAATGATTGAGACTGTTTGGTTAGGATTGATTATTAGTTTCCCTCGTTTGATCAATTTTAGTTTCTATCAAATTTCGATAGCTGTGGATTGATCACCACATTGAATAGTTTGGTTCAAGTGGAATACTTTAAGTGCAGAAAAAAATTGTAAAACCATTTTGCATCATTATTTTGCATGAAGTTAAAGACTAAATATAATATTTTGCCAGAATGCGCTGTTCATCATTTCTGCAAGATTAGGACTGTTTGAAAATAACTAGTAACCAATCATAAATTCCAGATGACAAAAAAAAATAGAATTGGCCAGAACGGTACCAAGTCAAAACAGAACACAGTTAGTCCTTAGAAAATTTTTTTACACTTTGCCAGCATCATAAACAATTTTTATTCGTTTAATACTGTTACCGTTTCGCCCATTGGTAATCAATTCAGCGTGGATTGGTTAGAAATTTACAAAATAGTGACATCTATATTTAAGCATTAGAGGTAGTTTTTGTGAATGCTCGTGTAGTTAATAGGGATGAGTTTTATTGATTAGTGGATATTAGAAAAATTATTGTTGGAATATTTATGGTATTTTCGGGAATACTCCGGTAGTGGTATAAGGGATTAGTAAATATTGGGAGATTTGCATATTATTTCTTACAGTCCCAGTAAAGATGCGGGTCGTGACATTGAGAATAGGACGTATAGCCATCCAACTTAATATTTAATAGATGAAAATCCTCAATCTAGACTTCTGTAAAGAAGATCAAAGATATTTAAAAGTCCTGTGAGTCTTTTGTTTTGGTATATAGAGAACTATTTCATTAAATAAAATTTTAATAAATGTTATTGTAGCAATTGAGAGAGTGAAAATTAAAAAAAGTTTTGAACCTTTTGTTAGATTACATTTTCACGCTTTAATTCGGACGACAAAGCCTAATCATGATTTGAATAAATTTTTGTCATAATAACAACGAATATACTTTGTTGTTGATGGGAAAGACCAAGTGCCATATTTCAGAGAATGCATAACAGTAAGAATTGTATTTTATGATAAACAAATAAGACACTATTAAATTTTGAAAAATAATTCTTTCATCAATTTGAATTATTGCGTATTATGCAGTGTCGGCCTAATTTATGCAGCTGCCTAAATTCGGCGTCGACGATATTTATATATCGATTTTTAACTGTTTTATCAGGAACTGTTCAATAAATTGAGTTCACTGCGATAAGACCGGCACAAAAATATTAAATTACGTCGATCACAAGAAATTCCACTCAAATATATGTATATAGGTAAAAATAACTCGAATTGTTTTCTGCGATTCAGAATATGGAAAACAAAATCTTCTCGAAACTGTGATGCGGGTGCATGCGCGAGATGAAATATGAAAACTTTTTCCAACATTTTGGTATTTTTATTTTTTTTTTATGTGGAAATCGGAAAACTTACATTTTTCTATAAATCATTTAAATATTATAAATTGCATTACAAAATCACTTACCATTCTCTGGTCACTTGTTCTGTGACATAATACAGCTACTATAGAATCCTTATCTGGACCATTTGTTAATGCATCATACAAAATTTTTACATCACCTTTAACATTAAAATTTGGGTATGGTTTCAATGTGGGATTAAATAAATTGTAGCGGTATGATACGGCTGCTGTTGATGTTATTGTTGTTGCTGGTGCGGGTGCGGGTGTACCAATTGGGGCGGCAGTGGCCGAGGTCGGTGATGTCTGATAATAGTTGTTATTTAATAAATTTGATGTGGCTGACGACGAAGATGATGTTGATGAAGCTGATGGCGGTGGTGAATTTATCGCCTCATCATAAGATGGTGGTAATGGATTCTTAAAATCAAAACTCAATTATAGTTTCACGATAGAACATTTATTATTTCGTAATATAGATACCTTCTCTCCCATGATTTAGTAAAACAATCGTATCCTTTAAATTTTTTTTCGTTATCTTAATGGCCACCAATTTTTTTTTTTTTCAACACACAGTAACACAAATTTTATTTTTGTTGGTGTTCAGTTCACAAAGTTGCCGTATACGTAATATTTTTTCACTCCAACTCGTCTTAAAGTATATCGAATACTGAATGGAATATAAAAAAATTATTTGATTTTTGTGTTGTGATATACTCGGTATATGGCATGCGGGGGGTATCGAAGGGATAGATTGTCGACTATCTATTATTATGTGTGTGTGTGTATATATATAAATATATGTATGTATGTATGTATGTATATTACGAGAATAACAAAATGTATTTGTATATTATGTTGATAAAGCTAACTATATGTATGCGTGTCTATGATAAAAAATTAGAAACTTTTAGTACATTCAGTATCTGCTGTCTCGCTCATAACTTTCGCGAATATTACTGAAAAAGCAAAGAAGAAGATATATAATTAGTGAATTGTATGCTATAAATTTTATTGTACATTGGCGTGTTAATGGTGCCCGCGAATTATAAACCATTCAATATGTATTAAATGCATACTGAATTTTTTATAATTCAAGGTTATTTGGTTTTATGAATCTCGTCGTTTTTATACTGTCATTATTTCATGCTATCGCTACGACGCGTGGTATGATGTTATGGGGAAAATACTGTTTTTATTATTTCGTTGTGCTTTTTAATGGTGATTTAATATTAATTAAAATGTCACGAAATGATTACGAAATAATTAAAACTGGTTTTGTATACGATTAACTAAAACTTATAATTATCGGGTATATGAACAACCTTAGTGTGTAAGAGGTTGAATTACATAAATATGATAAATTTCGCAATTTTTACTAATTTAATTTTAACTATCGTGATAGTTATAGTGTCAAGATAGTTACTGATTATACTATCGTGGTGATTCGTGATAGTTACTACTTATAACTTTTGGGATGGAATGTCAATTCGTAAAATGACTTTCATATCTCATGATAGTTGTATCGAAACACTTATTAGTGCAAGTATCATGACAAGAAGTATTTTATATACCTATATTATGACAAATAATAGGCAGAGAGTAGATGCAAACAACTATCGAGTATTAAGATTGATTATCAATTATGGTTAAAGAAAGTTGTCATACATTTTTGTATTTTTAACTATCGTGATAGTTATAGTGTCATGACATTTATTAGTTAAACTATCTTGAAAGTTGCGTACTATTTATACTCTTCCGAAAAATTTAATTACTCTACACAAGAAAAGAATATTCCGTCGTTAAGGACTTTCTCGAAAGTGATACAGCACTGTATATCTCAAGTGTCGCTTACTAGCAGTAAAGTGTGTGTGTGTTACTCCTCTGTTTCTGGAGTACGCAGATATCACGGTACCTTACTATGCCGCGATTTCTTGCTATCGTTGCAACATGCCGTATTATAATAATACATGTTTTTATTATTTTCGATGTGCTTTTGATGATTTAATATTGACGAAATGGTCGCGGAAATGAAATCTCGTTTGTAAAAACTAACCGTACAAGTATTGGTTATTAACACTTTTTAAAAAGTTAAATCACACAAACCGCCACTTTTATTAATTTTTTTCTGACGTGATAGTTATAGTGTCGTGACATCTACTAGTGATACTATCGTGTTAGTCACTATTGATATGTTTTAATATAGTATGTATATGTAAAAACTGAATGAATTGATAAAAATATTGTCCGTTAAACTATCGCGATAGTTTTATCCAATTTACTCTGTAGTTATATTTTTCCTTATATTCTTTTATTATATTCTTTAAAAAGGTGTTTGTAGATCATTTGATGTGATATGATAATAATAATGACGTTAGCCAGCAATAGGCCTTATGCTGATGGGTCTTCCCTTAAACTATCTCTTTTTTTCGAATTCTCCCGATCACAAAATACCAGACAGAACTTCATAAAATGACATAAATTAACATTAAAACGCTTCACCATCAACAATAATTTAGTAATGGGTCTAAAAAGGAGGTGAGTAGAAAAGTAACTATGATTTAGAAATACTAAATAGTTAAACTCCCAAGGAATTATTTGGAATTAATAAGAAATATTTCAAGGTATTTGAGTTCAAAGTTGTGTTTGAACAAGTGCTAAATCGGGCAGATTTGTTAGATTTTGCAATTTCTACAACTTTTCTGTTCGTAATAGTTATAGTGTCGATACAAGTCGTACTTTCATGATAGTACTATTCATAACATTTTATTGAAAAAATGACAAGAAAATATTGCATAATTTTGAATCCAGTAACAGTCTCGACAACGATAGTTGAAACTAATAAAAGTTACGACGTTCATCAAATTTTCGTAATACTATCATGAAATTTACCTACTTAAAACTTTTGATATTGTATGCCATTAAAAAAAATGACCTTTAACGATCGGGATAGTTGTGATATAGTATACATATTAGTTAAACTATCATGACAGACAGTATTTATAATTTTTTTTTATGATTATATGAATATTCTATATGCGAATCTCTTTGAAGTCAGTTCAATTCTAAGTAAACCATTCTCAGCTATAGTAAGGCTTGGTTTAAATATGGTGTTAGATCTAATAAGGTGTGTCGTGATAGTAATATATTGCATAAAAAGCAGTATTTCGGTAATATGACATTTTTCTAGCAGCTTCCTCATGTGCAAGTAGTCACCTAGACAATTAATGTTTTAAAAAATTTTAATATCATAATAAATGGTAAATTATGTATATGGTTCTACATAGTTATCGTTTCATCAGATGTGATGTTCTAGTTTCGTAACATTCAATAATTATCTATTTTGACAGTAACAATATATTTATTCATAACTTTCTATGTAATGTGTGAATACGCGTTGTTAAGTGTTAAACTATCGTGATAGCTATAGTGTCATGCCATTGATTAGTTAAACTATCTTGATAGTAACTAACTATTTATAATTTTTTATACAAAATTAGAATTTTCTAAATAACAAGCTTTTCGGACTCTCCCGATTCCGATAATTGTTTTGAAGTTTAAACTATTAAGAAGTATCATGGAAGTTACATCCATATGAATGATTTGAAAATTTAGATCGTGCCATTTAACGCTTAACTATTTGTTGCAGCTCCATTGGTCTGTTTGTTGAATTGTTCACGGTCAAATCATTCTTTTCGATGCAAAACAATTTCAAATTTAAAGAAATTGCAATTTTCAGGTTTTAACTGTCATGATAATTGTAATGTCGTTACTGTTACTAGCTAACCTCATTAGGGTGTATCAGTACCACAAAGTGATAGTTGAAATTTTTCGTAAGTCATCGCAATTTTTACTAAATTGAACTCTCGTGATACTTATAGTGTCGTGACATTTATTAATTGGACTATCATGATAGCGACCAGTTTTTTTTTTTTTGAAAAATACGAATATGCGAAAATTTGGGAAATATTATAAGTTCAGATTTAAAATTTGGTATTTTGATTTTTTCGGTAAACAAGTTATATTGTGTTAATTAGAGGTCGCGCCCCAAGGTGGAAGGTTTGTTAAGTAATTGGAACATTTACCTGTTGCGCTAACTATCAGTATATTGACATTTATTAGTTAAACTATCATGATAGTAATTATTTCTAAATTTTTATGGAAAAGTCGAATATGTTAGATGACAAAGAATTAGGCATACTTCGTACTTCTTCCGAGAGTGATTTGCATCCGTTAAAATTAAAGGCTGCTATTTAATTGGAATCTGGTAGAAGGGCAAATCATCATCTCATTTTCCAAATTAAACATCAAAAATTAAGGGTTTCAGCCAGAAATACGTGTTTCTATCGCAGGTTTTATTGTTTTCAATTATTATTTTGACATTTTTGATTTTATCAGATTGAGTAGGTTGGATTTTCCAAATTTTACAAATAAGAAAAAGGAAATAATTTGGAACTAGGAAATATTAAGGATGGTGAGAAGAAAATTCAGTGTAATTGCTATTATTTACCACATCACAGGGTAATTGATGCAAATGTTGATGGACGACGATCAAATAGAGGATATGTATTTATGAATCAGGGGGCAGCAGTGTCGTGGAATTTAAAACGACAACCAACAGTTGCCTTGCCAACCGCAGAGGCGGAGTACATGTAGGCATACGCGTTTATGAAACCAATATGTATTTCCTGTAAACAACTGATATCATAAATCTAAATGTTCTGCGGCATCGACAACATTTGATTACCTTCATCTGGTTGAAATACGTATATAGTCAATAATATGCAGTAGACAACTAGCGATTGGTTTTTACTGGCACTAATCCAGTTTCTGTTTATAGATTTTGTCCGCATTTTAAACGCAATAAAATATGATACTCACTTCTGGTAAATTCTTAGTATCATGTAGAGACCAATACCGGCGACTACGAATGAGATTATAATTTTGAGAGTTAGGAAGAAATATTTTGGTTTTTCAGTGAACCATAGATCGGATGGAATATTAGTCTGCTCGACTATTAAAGTTTGCGGCTCTGCTGAATCGTGTGGCTGAATGACCCGCATTGCTCGACTTAGCTGTCTATTTCCCTGTCTCGAGTCACTTCTATACGCGGTATTTGAGTATCCATCACCGCTATCACAACCAGAATCAATTTCGCACTATCGACAAAATAAAAATAAAATCTAAATATTAAGATTTCATGGCGACAATTTCTATTGTTCCGAACTCACATCGGTCATTCTACGTCTTCGCACTAATATACTTGTTTATAGTTGTTATAATACTAAAAAAAAATTGTATTCTTGGAAATTTATAATTATTTATATTGAGTACAAAATAATGATGCATTTTTTCAGAAACGATGATTCCCCTGACCAGTGCTAATTTTTGAGAAGTTCCCCTTTACAAAACATGTTTTCAAATGCAACGTGGAATGTACCAATTTTGAAATTGAGAAAAACCAAATTTATAAATTTCCCCACTAGCTAACTATATACGATTTTGGTACAGACTTCTCGATTTGAGATTTCCTAAAAACACAACTATAAAATCTATATAACTGGCGCCAAACACATACACGCACACTTTAAAACCAAAAAAATTGGAAATACATATTCAGCAAATTTTCCGACACGAGTTTTTAATTTGTTTATATGTTTTAAAACTAAGCAATAAATTATGGGGATAGTAACACTCCCTGGGGAGTTTACCTGTATATGTCACACCTAGCAAATAATTATATCCGATAGTCACACCGAACACACCTCAGTACATAAAATTTATTAAAAACTCACTCAAATTTACTTCTATCATTGATGGCGTTTATAATCCAAAAAATCCCAAAAACACTAATTACAACAAACACTAGAATACGAATACATCTCCAAAAATCATCTTGATGCTCTTCGGTAACGAGATGCCGTTGATCTCCGTAGTAACCGATCCCAGTATGTTCTGTATTTGTATTGTAGAGGCTCCGATAATACGTGTCATCTGTTGACGTATTATTTTGAGCAATGGTCGATATGCCGTAAGCGCCCGGACAGTGTATTGGATCGTCTATGCCGTGTGTTATCTCTCTATCACATGTCTTACCAACAGCGATGGCATCATTATAACTTGGAGGACTATCACTACACGCATTATTATTATCACATGACGAACTGCTAATGTCACATCCACCAATGTCGTTACCGCCACCCGAATCACAACCACACTTGTTGTGTTTTTATAATTTAACGATAATGAACCGAAAAAATGTAAAAAAAAAAAAATTATTTCGAATGTATTAATTTCAAAACACAAATCTTATAAAAGTTATAATCTCACATCACTCATACTGGTGGTTTGCTAGTTAAGTCAAAACTAACGAAAAGTCGAAAATTGATGTGTTGGTATAATTTATGTAGTTGGATTTTTTATAGTCGGCTTTTTTTACTATTGGTAATTTACATGCCACGATCTTTGTGCTTTGTTTGCTTGTACGCACACAAGTCGTAAAATAATAGTACGTTGTAACGTTTTTTTTTTTATTATGGTTGATGTCCACAAAAACTTGGGCATGCGTAATCGAAATGGTTGTGTTACGAATTCCACATTAGCTGAAATAAAAAAACGTTTAATCTCCCGTTCACAGTTCGAAGGTTGAAAATTTTAGAGATAGGACGAACGTTTTTGGTACGGTGGCTTCCTTAAATATTGCCAAGTCAAAATTTGAATAAATTTATTTGAATAATTTGAAATTTCGTTTACAAAATTGTTGTGTACGATGCCAATTATTTTTGCTTTGAGCAACCTTTTCGCCTTTTGATTCAAATTAGCTTCAAACTGACATCAAACTTGTCGATATGGCCGAGCAACCATTTAGTAGGTGGTAAATTGTCTTCACGGATTAACACAACATCGCCACTGTAATTGGTTTTAAATATTGAAAGTTGATGATAATTTAAAGGGCTTTACGGCTGCTTTCTGCACTCCTTCAACCGATGGTGCTGTACTGGGAATAAAATTCTACAGAGAGAAAAGAAAATATCTCATTTCGCAATTAATTTAAGAAATTCGGTGATCTCTTTCCAGACGTTATTGGCTCCCCTAAAATTGGAACCGTTGTGGAATATAGTCATCGGTAATAGTGTCCTAAAAACCAACCCGTTAATTGTCGAAAAAATGTTGTTTGATTTTTAAGTATAGGCGACTTATTGCGAGGCCCACACACTTTAAGACAGACTAACAAGGTTAGAAGCGATTAAACACGCCTTTAATAATCATATGGCTTCCATTTCCTACATATAGTGGGGTTCAATAAAATAGCACAGTTGATAATTTTTATGGAAAATATTATTTAATTAGAGAAATACTTATCAATTTCCAAAATTTTTATTTTATTTAGACAATATTATATAAAAACTTAAAAATAAGGTTATAAATTCAAATTCAATTTGCAACAGGAACAGTATAATAGATTATCAAACATTTTATTTAATAGAACGCTTGTTCATAAAAATAGCACAGTTCATTTCGATCACAAATTTAAGTCTATCCAGTCTTGTGACCTCTATTTTGTATTACTTCTTTGCACCTGTGGTCCATAGTCAATTAGCTTCCGACATATGTGAACCGGAATTTGTTGAAGCACATCCGATCATTATCTCATTCAATATTTGGACATAAACGTCGGCAATCATTTTTTCTTTGATCCAATAAATTGGACCAGGTTCATACCAAGAGTAGGCATCCCACACCATAATGGATCCTCCACCTTACTTAACAGTTTTTTTGATGTAATGCGGCGACATACTTTTATTTGGTGGTCGTCGCACATAATGTCGACGATCAGAACCTGTTACCATTTGTTTCATCCGTCCAAAGAATTGTTCTCCACGTTTCTGGATCCTTAATGGCCAAGTGCGTTTTAGCACAACTTATCGCGGCTTTCAAATATTTTTTGATAACAAGGGAACATTCCGGACAGCGTAGGCCCTTACATTATTTTGCAGCAAGCGTATACGAATGGTGACATCCGAATAGTTTAAGTTGAGGTCCTACTTTATTTCTTTAGACGTCATAATTATTTCTTTAGGCGATTAAAGCATCCTCTTTTTTAGTGGTTCTTCTAAAGGTTTCAGAGCATTTAGCACCAATTTACTAGATCGGCCAAGGATTCTTGCTATTTCTGATACCGCTTTCCGTTCAGATTTTAAAAGTCGTTGAAGTTAGCGCGAAATTTGTTAGTCCGAAAAATTGGTGCGTTTCTAGGATAAAGTGTAGCTATCCCGAAAAAGTGTAAATGTAAGTAGAAAATGTAGCTCCATCCCGAATTAAAGTTACATTACGAATAATAAGGTAATTTTGGAGTTGAAGAAAATTGAATGATCATTTTTATGATTTTTTTTTGTATCTCGCAGTTCCGTAGAAAAGCAGCTCTCATTATTAAAATAAAAAATGAAGATTTAATAACTTTTAGAACGTTAAGTTTATTAACAAACAATATAAATTATCATCAATCGTAATTCATAATTCTACTTAAACAATATTTTGGTATTATAATGCATCTAATCAATAAAGAAAACTATATGTTAAATATTTCAGCAAATATTTAAAATAAAATTCAATAATAATGTATATTTCGAACTAAAATGGAATCTTAAATTCGCTTGTGCATATACTAGAGGAAATCATGTGTAGTGGCATATACGGCCAGATAGGCCTTGGTCGCACCAAGATGCCATGAAAACCACTGGTCCATATTATTACCATAAAGCATAATTTTTTAACCCTTTCCACTTGAAATTCCACACACGACTATCTCTGGTATAGGCGCAAGTGAATTTAAGAGTCCACTTTAGTTCATTATTTTGTAAATTTATCATAGAAAGGGTTAAACAATTTTGCTCAACTCAATTTTCTTCAACTCCAAAATTACCTTACTATTCGTAATGTAATTTTAATTCGGGATGAAGCTACATTTTCTACACTTTTCATAACTACACTTTATCCGAGAAACGCACCAATTTTTTTCGGGCTGACAAATTTTGTGCTAACTTCAACGACTTAGATTTTAATCAGTGGGCAATATCCCTTTCTTAAACGGTGCAAATGACTTGCGCGACCCATATCTGCTTATAACAGTATTTATTTTCAATTTTTAAAGTTGAAATAATAAATTTGTGAATGATGCTTTCCAAATTTATTTTTCCTTTAAATTAATTTTTCGATGTGCATTCGGCAAAAAACAAATTACGAAATTCTATTTCATTGAACATAAAAAAAAAATTTTATTTCCCCAAAATTTATATTCCCCAAAAAATCGAGTTACCCAGTATGTATTTTTTTAGGAGATAATATTGCAATTATTTTCAGTATGTGATTAACTGTATTGCATTGTTAAAAGTGGGTTAGGATTTAGTTTTGGATTTATAATTTTTCAAATCAACAGCTTTTTTCGGATTTAGTTTTTGGCTTCGAAGTTTGTAAGTAAAAATGTTTTTTCCTATGTACATATATTTGAATATTTCGTGATTTTGTTAATATTTTATTTTTATTTATTTTATTTTTTATTGTTGTTGTAAATGACCAATGAAATACGCTAATTGTAAATTTTCGAGAGGAATTTAATGAAAAATGAATCTATCTAATCTATCTATGAATCTATTTTAATGAAAAATGTTCGTAGTGTGCTATTTCCTTGAACACCACTGTATGTAACATTTTCATTATGATGTCGAGCTGCCATCAGGAGAAGCACTTATTGCTTATTAAACTTATCGGAATAGCCAATGAAGCAATAAAATTACCAAGTATTAAGGGTACTGATATATTAACGCTATACCTGCGAAAGCATTGTAGATATGTGGATTCAGCGACAAACGCAACTGATTAGGAATGTTGAAGAATAATATCACCAACGTTAGTCAATTTCGACGAACTTCTTTGGACGGATTTGCGAATATTTTACCATTTTAAACATCTCGTATTCAGAATCTCATCGTTCGTGCACACAAAGATTTATCGAAAGTATTAAATAACGAACGAGAACTCAAAGCGGAACTGAAATACTTAACGTGTATGAGTTAACCTTAAGCAGTCATATACAATTACCAAGTGGATTACCAACAAACCGGTGCCACGACGCAGCAAAATACGCAGTATATGAAGTTATTCATCCCCTTGTATTGTTCAAATGAGAGATAAACGTATTGCTTGTGGAAAATCTACATATCAAACATCACAATGCCACAAGGCTATTGGGACTTCTCGCCTCACTCCCGGTTGGTGTTATTTCGAAAGCCTCTGTTTCTCGATTTCTTTTATAGAACGGGATCTGCCTCTTAAATTCGATTTTTAACTTTAGTTTTTTTTCTTGCCATTATCGTTTCGTTCTTATACACAGTTGAAGTCTCGTTGAGTGAGAGAGCTTTCCTTTTCGTGAGCTATTCTTCTAGATGCATTTTTACCTAGATTTGCCGTTGAAACATTTTTTTATTGCCAATTTTATTAAATTCTACTGTTTTCCCACACACTGGGATTGTATTTGGCTCTCCAAGATTTCTGATGTGCGAGCTTCAAAGTTGGCCTGTTGTAATCTGTTATTATTCATGGTGGACAGACGGACGGCATATTTCGCAACTATACCTTCGTTTAATTTCCACTTGTCTTAAGTATGTACCACCAGATTATTATGGAGAACTAATGGTGTTTTACTTTCAATGGCGATTATTTTCTGACCTACTGAGGATTTTACAATCCTCAGTATCCTGTAGTAATTACGCTAATTCGGCTTATGATAATTTACTTTTTACATTCTCAAAGTTTGTGTCGTCATGTATACTGTTTCTTTTGAACGTCAATTACCTAGCAATAAGTTAAAAAGCTGGTTTGATACTAAACTTTAAAATTTGATAAGACTTAAAAATAATTTGCGTTTTAAAGCTAAAAAGCACCCTAAAAATATTCGGCTGTCTACTAGCTATAACAATTTAAAATCGCAAGTAACACGTGCTATCAGCAAATCAAAAGTTAATTATTTCAAGAAATTATTCTCGAATGTCAATCATAATGTTAAAAAGCAATGACTTAATGGCAAAGTCATAGTCCTCTAAAGAGGTTGCTGATAATTTTAATAAATTTTTTGTTTCAATTGCCGATGATATCAAAAACAAATATATTTTACATACTTCAAATGGTATTAGTGAGAAAAATGCATTGCTAAATTCGAACAACTTTAAAATAAATCATTTTTTTTTACTCCCACTTGCCCAATTGAGCTGTTGTACCACATTAATACCATGAAATCTACCAATTCAAGTGGTTTAGATAAAATTTCCAACATGTGTGTTAAAAGAGTAGCTACTTACATTGTTGAGCCACTATCATTTATATACAACTTAAGTTTGTCAAGTGGAATATTTCCAGATAGTTTAAAAACTGCAATTGTTATGCCTCTCTATAAAAAAGGTGATCCCAATACGAAAAATAATTACCGCCCTATAAGCCTTTTGTCAGGCTTCTCAAAATTTTTTGGAAAAACTGTAAAATCAAGAGTAATAAATTTTTTATGTGACACGAAATTTATTAATGAAAATCAGTTTAAGTGTCTTAAGGACGCTCATACTGAAGATGCGATTATTAAAAAGCTTACTTAAATTTTTGAGGGCATTAGTTCTAACAAGCTTACTATGGCTTTATTCAATGGCGTTATGAAAGCGTTTGATACAGTACGGCTTTAGTGGTATAGATCTTAACAAATTTCAATGTAAAAATGTGTGCCCTGATCTTAAAACGGTATAGATAATTACAAGTATTTAGTTTTATGGCTGGGTAAATATTTAGATTTTAAAAAACATTTTGAAGAAACTCAGTTTAAAATTTTCAATGGTATTAGAAAATTATATCTGTTACGTAATATAGTGTCCAAAAAAGTTTTAAATTATTTGCATTTTCCTTTAATTAATTATCATTTGGAGTAGGGTATTGCAGCGTGGGGTGGTTCATTAAAAAATAAGTATTAGTTTACTTGTGAAATGCAAAAGTATAATTACCCTTATTTTCATTTTAAAAAAAGAACTGATTCAGTTTCCGGTTTATTTACGAAACGTAATGTAAGCTTTATGTTATTTTATAAAAGATCGGGCTATTTGAAGTATATTAAGCATTAAAATTATAATACGCGTTCTTCGGAATGTTTGGTTCTTTTCACGAGTAAGGAACGTTGTAAACATTTTTTTCATTATAAGGCACCATTTCTGTTCATTAAACCGCCCTTGGGAATTAGATCGACAACTAAATATCTAAAATTTTCAAATAGCCTTAGAAATTGGGTAATTGTGTAATTATATAATTCTAAGTTTCTCTGAGTTCACTTTTATTTCTGTATTATGATTAGTTAAAATAATTTTTTTTGTTTTTTCTATAATTATAATTAAACTGCAAACAAGTCATATAATTTGTATAATTAATATTAATCGTATAGTATGAATCAGAACTTTTATCTAAAAACTACTTGAAAGTTTCTAAAAATTCTTACTTTTATTTTATTTTATTGTACAGTTTTTCAATTTTTTTTAAACAAATATTGTTCAAATGTGTATAAAATAAAATAAAATGATTAAATAACTAAAATTTTCATTTACATTTTCATAAATTGAGAATTATTTATCCCCAAGTAAATTATTTGTGAAAGTTGTTCGCTATTTATTAATTTCTAATATTATTTCCATTTGTTAAAAAATAAAGTATACAAAAATGCTATGGAAGTATGTTTTCAAATTCCCTATTCCCAGTGAAAGGCAGAGTATTTAATGTGTTCTGTACGGTTTGCACCCCAAATCCATAACAACAAAATATTTGAAACGATTGTATTGCAAACATTTAGGCCAAGTCCAGAAGACATTTCTGCAAAAATTTTATTGTATTCGTTAATATGTTTTATTGTGCCAGAGTCGTCTCTCCGATCAATTTTATACCAGATTCCATTATCATGGAATCAGACTCCAAAATCCTGCAAATGTGTTTTGTAAAACACGTAAACTGAATCGCTTACCTGTTTCTAATAGTTATCATTATTTGATTATTGATAGGTTACCACGGTGAGGTTAACCTATAAGAGAGCAAGCCTTTCTGAAGATCAACCTCATCAAAAACGTTTCTGAGAAGCTGTGAGACGATAAAATATTGTATGTAAGTGGTTTGAACGTTCTTTTTGCCAAATGTGAATGTTACACATTTCGTAGGTTAATGTTTTTTGAAATTGATAAGTTTACCAGGTAATATAAAAATTGTTTATTGTTTCTTTAAGAAACGTGTTTGCATATTTATTGTGTCACATTTGAACATCAACAATCGCTTATATATTTTATGGAGATAGTTTTACATATATAATGATTGGTTTTGTAAATTTTATTATAAAATTCTGTGGCGTTTCCGATTTTAAGTAGAATACCTTATTAGATCCTGGAAATGGAAAAATCCGGTAAATATATTTGAAATGTAACAAAAATTTTCGGTTTTACTCACCTTTCATAGTAAACTAATTTCCGTTTCAATTAATTGAATTGGTTCCTTAATCGACTCAAACCTAAATGGAAACGCCAAATTTTGTATATAATTTATTTGAATAATTTCAAGCAAAAATATTTTTATTATTAGTACTTTGTCGATAAATTCGTTATATAGACATGAACTGGAAGGTTCTCCGATTTTATGTGCTGCTAATAGAGTTTCCGACTATTTCTGTAAAAGAGAAAAATTTGTTATACAATTTTAGTGCCGATACTAGCAAAGTGAAAGCGAGAGTGATTATTGATACGAATATAAAAAAGTGGGAATCACATACTGATTTCCCCTTCATCTCAAATATTAATGTATCTCTCAAACCCCTGATTCCTCGAATATTTCGAAAAATCTGAAATGTATATACCTGGCGTCACATAATCGCGATGCTTTTACAAAATTACGATCCACATAAAAACTCACCGTAAATTATTCAATAAAGATGATTATAATACAAAAAAGTGTAATAACACAAACTACTGTAAAGACTATAATTAAAATGTATTTCCAACTATCATCTTTAGGTTCTTCGGTGAAAATATTCGGATTAAAACCATAATTGGCACTTTGTGTTCGCCCTGTATTTGTATTAAAACTATTATGGCAATAGGAACTGTCTATGGGTGTATAATTTTGACTTATGGCCGATATTCCCATCGGCATGGAATGTATTGTAGTATCATCTAAGGCTGAAATGGTTAGGGTTGGTTCTCTATCACGTGCATCGCTCCTACCCGTTGCATCTTCATAAGTCGGTGGATTATCACAACACACATTATTATCACATGACGAACCGCCAATATCACATCCACCACCGCCACCAGTATCATCACAGCCACCACCGCCACCACCAGAATCGCATCCACCGCCGCCCGAATCACAGCCACACTGGTGTTTTAATGATATATAATTTGGAAGAATGGTGGATAACATAAATTTTTGGTTATAAATCATAAACAATATTATTTTTATAAACTCACATCACTCATACTGGCTGTTCAATGCTTCTGACAATACTAACGAAATTTTCGTGAGTTCAATTTTTACTATATGAATTCTCGAATTGTCTACTTTTCGGCTGTTGTTTTTATAATAGACGGGGTGGTCTGAGGCTAAATCGTTGAATGTTAGTACCTTGTATCGTTTTCAATTTTAACGGTTACACAAAAAAAAAAATTTGGACATGTGAAAATTTTGTGAATGTGAATTTTTAAATTGGCCTTAACATTCTATTTTTTCCTTCACCAAAACCATGCTTTCATTTCTCCTCATTCCAGTAAAATTAATTTTGTTATTTCTCGAAATGAGCGCGCATGATCATCCTTCACATGATGTGAGTTGTATTTATACCGAACAAAATTTATTTTTTAATTAAAATGTTAGTAGGTAAATTGATATAGTTACACTGTTTGGTTAGGTCCACAGTACACAAACTTAATGAATACGTTAAGATTAAGAGGAACACGCGGGTCTCGTTTTCTATGTAGAAAGATGCAACAGGTGGTGAACATTGTAAAATTGAATTGGGCCTAGGCAAATTTATTTCTAAGCGATGTACAACACCTTAAGAAATATTTATGTCTAAACGTAGTAACCCCCAGTCAAAGGAATTTACAACTTTAGAAAATTCACGAATGCACGAGCAAGCATTTATATTACTGTGCAAAGTGGAAACTTGAATAGCAAATTCTAGCAGGATTTTTTTCAAGCCAGCATTTGCCGAACTTAAGCACAAAATTTAATAATATACTACCGAAATGTACATTACCGGTATTTTGCGAATGGATTTGGCTGACTTCTTTGTCCCGTCTTGCCTTTTATAAAAATATTTAGGAATTTGATAATGGCTTGGAACATCAACAACCCGTTAGCAGTATAGCAATCATGAAATCAAATTTCAACCTCGACATTTTTAAAAATTTATCATTTCCCGATATCACCGAAGTTCAAAATGTGGTTTTCAAAAAGTTCTCCCGTTATTCGTAGACTAAATGTCTATTGGCGCTCTACAGTCCAGGTCCGGAATCGGGTAAAACTCATGGATTGAACGATTCGGCTGAAACTTAAATACTTCAGCTTTTCCAAAAATTGGGAGATCCTAAGGCAAGGAAGTAGCCACTTTAATCGTCATAAATGTTATATACTATTCAAAATAATTGAAAAATACGAATCATTTTTTAAATTTTACCAGAAATGTTAAATTTTCATAAGAAAACTTTATTTCCCTAAAATGCGGTATCTTTACAGTTCAGAAAAGTACAATTTAGATAAAAATTGTATGCAAATATTGTTCCCAATTCCCTATTCCGAGGGAAAGCCAGAATTGTGCCACAGGTGGATTGATTATTTGAGATAAAATTTTCAAATAAGTTATTAAAAAAAAATTATTAATTCCGGCCGGCCGGAATAATAATATTTTAACATAAAAATGAGATATCTTGCCCAAAAAATTACTAGAAAAATTTGTTTGTTTTCGATTATAATTGATTATAGGGGCAGAAGCCGAATGTCAAAGTTTCACGTATGAAAAGTGATACATTTTGGTGAAGGAAATTTTTATCAAGCAAATTCATTAAATTTGATAAAAAAAATTACGAAATATTCCTTAAAACAAATTAAAAAAATTATATTTCCAAAAACGAAAACTAACTCCTTTGACATATTTTGCACATGTCCTTGGAGACATTCGGTCCTTCAATATTCACGGGCACGCGGGAAGTCGCATCACTCAAAAACATGTCGGGAATAGAGAAGCAATTTTACTAGTTTTATTCTAAGTGAATGATTCGAATCCAAAACTGATTTTTTGATACAATTTTATAATTCGGTCGATAGGGATGGAACTTGGCCATTTCTTTACTGATTATGTTAAAACACTACAAGTAAGGTCTAAATTGGATTCTAAAATGATTTTTTGCTAAAGCTCTAGAATATGGCCATTAGCGACAGAACTTGGCTATTTCTTGATAGATTATGATAAAATTCGACATGTGTGATGAGAAGAAGATTCTAAAATGATTTTTTGACTGAGTTTTGAAATATATCGCGCTTTTTGTTCAGATACGCGGAGCTTTATCAAAAAATCGTTTAATAAATCCATTTCGGTTAAGAAATGATCACGTTTCATCCCTATCCGCCTTATTCCACAACTTTATCAAAAATATATTTTTTGAAACTAGGACCCACATGTCGAATTTCAACTAAATCGGTTAAAAAATGACCTAGATCCATAGCGATGGCCATATTTCAGAACTTTAGCATTAAATTATTTTAGAAGGACATTTCCATCGCACATGTAGAATTTCAACAAAATCGGTTTAGAAATGGCCTAGTTCCATCTCTATTGACAGCTTTATTGAAAAGTTATTTTGTAATCCCATTCCCATCGCACGTGTAAAATTTCAACAAAATCTGTTAAGAAATGGCCAAATTCCATCCCTATTAGCCATTTCCATCAGTGATTCCAGAGATTTCTTGGAGAAAGGTTGGGAGTAAAATATTACCTTCGACCAACTCCACATAGAATTTCAAAAGGCGAAATCACGAAAACCTTTGGGCCGCGCTCATATGTCCAGAAATTCCAGGGACCCTTGTCTTTCTGTGTAAGGTAACAAAATTTGGATCAATATGTGGAATTGTAGTAGAAATGGCAGTATCTAGTCCCCTTCGAAATAACATCTGAGATACAACAGGGATTGTGCTGTTTAATCTGGCGCTTGCGTTGCATATTCCATATTGAGCATTTGATTTACAATTTGAGTTAAATTTTTTTGTTGGATATGTGGTAGATTAAAATCCTCAAGTGTAAGATGGATATCCGACTGTTTGGCATCGTTATGAACTTCTTTACATACAAATTAGTTCCAGAAGGAGGGGGATGTAAGATATATAATCACTTGAAGATGCAATTAGTTCAAATTTAGCATTGTTATGTGATGAAAGCATGGCTTAAGCAACTCCAACTCCGGATTTCTTTGTGCTGGTTGCGGTTGAGCGATCATATCTACATATTACAAAACCGCTTGGAAAAAACTCAGAGCTATGTTTTCCACAAATCTTGCTGTTTTAGATGACAATTTTTTTTTCGTGTTTAAAGTAAATTAACCGCACTTCAATTTATTGGAGCTTCTTGTTATTTTGGGGGAGGTGATGTTTTGGAGAAAAATTCTGTTTTGAAAAATTCAAACTCATTGAGCAAAATATCTTTTGGCAATGTACTGTAATGACGAAAAGTTTAAACTCCTTTTGTGCAAACCCGGTAAATTCATATTCCGCATTTTCATGAGGTTTAGCTGCGTTGGTATAAGACGGAATTATTCTTAGAATATTTTCTGTATCAAAGAACAAACTTCGCGAAAATCAAACCAGTTTCAGATTTTCTGTGTCACTTTCTCCAATGAAGTGGGCTTTCAATTTATGGCCAATTTAGGATTGATGGATGTTCGATAAGTTTTTGCTGACGGTACAAAAAATTTTTGATAACCTTTCAAACGATATGTTAAATAATTTTATGGGAATGAGACTATCGTATTTACCTCCAGCGCTTTTGTGAACTCAGGCAACTAAAACAAAATTGGTGTTTTCCCAAGTCTTTTCAGCGATCCGCCATATGGTTATATTGAGAATGAGCATATTGTAACTATTGGTCTTCCTAATTGAGGACCTTCAAAACGATATACTTCATGAGTATATGGCGACGTCCACAAGAGGACGCAAAAGACGGTTCTTTTCTTCGGTTTTCCCTTTACCGATAAAACCGCCTATATAGAAATATTGTAAAACAATATCTTGGTATTAGTTGATTTTTTGTTGATTTCCTAAGGCAGATACCCGACCCCTTTTAAGATATTTGTAAAAGACCATGGGTAAATGAAGCATTTGGCGGACGGACAATTAAATGGTTTTGTACCAAGGTTATGTTTTATCATTTTTATCACTACTTGAATAACTTACTCTATGCTTACTCACATCTATGTTACTTACTTGTTTAGTGTAAGAACGAAGCGTTATTGAAATTAAAGAATGCAATTTTGGGTTGTTCTATGGGTGATAATTAGATATTAATTTTAGTTTCCCGTAAAAATGCCAAGAGGTTTGGGCAGTTTGGCTTCGAACTATTCAGAACTGGAATGCTTTCAATTTGAAAAATTCTGATGAGTTGACTGTGTGTTTAAAATTGATGTGTTAAACCTCTTGATAGCCTCACCTCGATCTAAATTTGGGTACCTACCTGGCATTGAAATTTTTAATCTTTAGGATGGACTGGTAGATACAAGAACCACCAAAGAAATTGTTCGGATTCTGAAAGAAGGTACAATAAATCAAAACAACATGCTGCTAGTGATATAACCACTTGGCCAAACTATAAACATTTCTGCATATCAGCAAAAGATTTAGAGCGTGTAGTTTGTATTATGATATATAGAAATAAATTAAATTAGTCTATCGACAAAATATAAAATGCTCGTATCGAAGTGGTACGATGTGGACGTAGTGAAAGATTATCTTGTCGTCATCTTTAATTCACTATTTTAATATACAACCTTCGTTCGTCAGCTGATATATAAAATAAATGTTATATCCCCTTAAAATACAAATGTTTACATCTAAAATCTATATAACTGGCGCCAGTCGACAAATCATTATTCACAAGAAAACAGACTCCGCCAATTTCGATATACGCGTAGTTCAACTTTATCTGATTTATTTGTGCTTTAAGATGATTATTAAAATATTTTATCATTGCCTCTTCACTCTCAATTAAACCTCAAACCACTAATATTTAACATAATATATTAGGCAACATTTATTGTAAAAACTCACTTAAATTACAAAAGAAGTTTTATGATTAGCCAACACACAAAAATAACACCCAGGAATATAGTCGCGGTCACACAAATGTGCCTCCCAATGTTCGTTTTACTGGGCTCCTCATTAAAACGATTTATATTGAAACCGAATCGCTTAGATTGTGGTTGTTCCGCATTAACGTTATCGCTGCTACTATAATAGGACCCATCGATTGGTTTATAATTATTACTTAAGGCCAACATTCCTTGCGGTACTTGAATGGGATTTTGTATTGGTTTTCCGCTACCCGAATCATTTCCTTGCTAATATATTTTTTTTTTTTTGGGAAGGACCAATAAAATTGAAAAATATTAATTTTCTTATAACAAATCAAAATTTTTTGTAATCTTACTTCAATCATACTGTTCACTGGTTTTGTTAGAACTAAAGAAATTACTATATGGATGTGATTATTGTTCTGTAGTTTTATCGGATTTGCGATTAGAAAACAAAATGAAAATACTGGACCTGCGTATTGAATTTTGCAATATTTTCGTAAAATTCGTATTTTCAAATAATATTTTGAGATATTTGGCAATGTAATTTTAAAATTTTTTCTGTGGCACGACGATTCTGGGAATCCCTTGAGAATAAAGAATCGGGGAACGAATTTACATAGCTAAGACCTACTAAGAAAAAAGTTTTATATGAAGATAATGGCAGGGAAAATTATTGCCAGTTGAATTTTGTTCCTGATTCCATTCTAACGAACTTCTTGTTATGTCAATAGGCTTTTCCATCAGTGTTTCTTATCTATTTCTACTTTCATGTTTTAATGTCTCGCTTAGTTTCGATTGTGTTTACAGTATAACTTCTGCGTTGTTTTTTCAGAAGTATCTTGATAGCTCATTCTAAAGCGTTTGTTTGTAAGTACAGACTGCTCTTGTGATCTTCTGCGTGTGGTTTCAGTTCCACGCTTTACAGCCATTCAACAGTTGTAGGGCGAGATCATGAATGCCACACGGAAAATTTAGACGGTATTAAAATTTTATAAGAGAAATAACAATTTTACCGGTTTTGTTTTATTGTCTGTCGAAATGGTTATTCCTTGCATTCATGATCCTGCTCCTGATCTAGGATTGAACATTGGCAGGTACTAAGGTTTAGGATGAACTATAAGGTTTCTACTGTTTAGCCTATTTCTACTACAGTTAATATATATTGGTGTGTGAATGAGCGTGTTCTGATGCTAGTTTTGAAACTGTCTTCCTATGGCAAATCTGATAACTTCTGCTTCCGCTGAACTTCTGGATTTTTCAACTGAATTATTTAGTCGATTTACCGCGTTATCCCTTTTCGAGTGATTTGAGTGAGCATGTGGGTAAATAAGATTGGTTTCTTATATCAAAGTCTAGTTCAGAACCACTTCAATCACCTCTGTGCGATCCATAGCGGCTGAGTTAAATAATTTCAAATGTTTAAGAATTTTCGTATTACACTCAATGATGTTCTCTCTCAAGTAGCGAAAATCTCAGAGATTTCCGAGCATGTGGATAAATAAAATTGGTTTCTTACATCAAATTCTAGTTTAGAACCTTTTCGATCACCTCTGTGTGATCCGTAGGAACCGAGTTAAATGATTTCAAACCTATAAGAATTTTCGTATTACACTCAGTGATGTTCTCTCTCAAGTAGCGAAAATCTCAGAGATTTCCGAGCACGTGGATAAATAAAATTGGTTTCTTATATCAAAGTCTAGTTCAGAACCACTTCGATCACCTCTGTGCGATCCGTAGGGGCCGACTTAAATAATTTCAAATGTTTAAGAATTTTCGTATTACACTCAGTGATGTTCTCTCAAGTAGCGAAAATTTTAGAGATTTCCGAGCGTGAGGATAAATAAGATTGGTTTCTTACATCAAATACTAGCTCAGAACTACTTCGATCACCTCTGTGCGATCCGTAGGGGCCGAGTTAAATAATATCAAATTTTTAAGAATTTTCGTATTTTACTCAATGATGTTCTCTCTCAAATAGCGAAAATTTTAGAGATTTCCGAGCATGAGGATAAATAAGATTGGTTTCTTACATCAAGTACTAGCTCAGAACTATTTCGATCACCTCTGTGCGATACGTAGGGGCCGAGTTAAATAATGTCAAATTTTTAAGAATTTTCGTATTTCACTCAATGATATTCTCTCTCAAATAGCGAAAATCTCAGAGATTTCCGAACATGTGGATAAATAAAATTGGTTTCTTATATCAAAGTCTAGTTCAGAACCACTTCGATCGCCTCTGTGCGATCCGTAGGGGCCGACTTAAATAATTTCAAATGTTTAAGAATTTTCGGATTACACTCAGTGATGTTCTCTCTCAAGTAGCGAAAATTTTAGAGATTTCCGAGCGTGAGGATAAATAAGATTGGTTTCTTACATCAAATACTAGCTCAGAACTACTTCGATCACCTCTGTGCGATACGTAGGGGCCGAGTTAAATAATGTCAAATTTTTAAGAATTTTCGTATTTCACTCAATGATGTTCTCTCTCAAATAGCGAAAATCTCAGAGATTTCCGAACATGTGGATAAATAAGATTGGTTTCTTACTTCAAATACTTGTTCAGAACTACTTCGATCACCTCTGTGCGATCCGTAAGGGCCGAATTAAATTATTTCAAATCTTTAAGAATAATCGTATTACACTCAATGTTGTTCTCCCTCAAATAGCGAAAATTTCAGAGATTTTCGAGCATGTAGATAAATAAATCCCCGATGTTTCCGAACATGTGGATAAATAAGATTGGTTTCTTACATCAAATACTACTTCAGAACCACTTAGATCATCTCTGTGGGATTCGTAGTGTGTTTTGTTGAAAAAATATCATTTTTTAAAATTTACTCAAAACTTTCCACAAAAATTATATATTTGCTTCGTATAGTGTAAAAATATTTGTGTTTATTAAAAAATTTCAGATATTATTATGAAAGTTTAATATTTGAGTGTTTTTTCAATTCTAAGTACTTATAAGGACACAGTGTATATTTTATTATGTCGGCATAAACTTCACTCCAATGGTTCCTGAGCGTACATCTGTAGGGTTATTTCAAGGAACTATACTTGGCCCAACTCTGTTTTCCCTTTTTTAGTAATGACTTACCACATGCAATAAAATACTGCAAATGTCACATGTATGCTGATGATTATCAAATTTATCTTAGAGGTTCTAGTGATAATATATTGGGAACCTTTAACTATATTCATTTGGACCTATCCAATTTATTGGCTTGGTCTTAGTCTAATGGAATCTCACTGAGCATCGCAAGCAATTCTGATTTCTAACAGACGTTTCCCAGTGATAACCGATATCATTATTGATATTAATAATCTGGAAATTTGTATAAATGACAGCTTCACTTGGGATTCACAAGTTGTAAGATCAATTTTACTTTGTATGGTTTGAAGCTTCATTTTTATGAATATCTGCCTTAAAATGTTCGAATTTTGCTGGTTAGATCGCAATTCCCCGCTAGCAGCCGCGACATAAAATTTTTGTACTTGAACCGAAATGAAAAAATAGAAATGAAAATAAAAAAATTTAAGGCCATTTTTGAGATGTATATTTTTGTTTAAATTTTATTTTCGAGAGAACAGAATAAAACAATAAAAAAAAATTGGCGTTTTAATATAAAATGTATTGCGACTTAGTTTGAAACCAGAAGCTGAACTCGTGTGTAGCTTGGCTCTATGGATAGAAAAGCTATAGTTTATCCTTTATGCTGAATAAATAAATAGATAATTTTCACCACAAACGATTATTTATAACAAAAAAGTTAACCAACCTAAATAATTTATTGTACCAGACCGCCCTCACTGGATCAAATGTTGCTTGCACTATGCTTAAATAGTGAGAATAAAAAAATCGACCTTAAAATTACATATTCGAAGCCTTTACAGTTTGAAATCAATTATTTCCGTGTAACCTGACACAAAAAAAAATTATTATACACCTGGATAATGTTGACCTACTGTAACGTATCCGGTAATTAACTACATCTGCGTTGGATGCGTTACAAATCATCTTCAGTTGGTTTACCCTGTGTTAGGTAACTTGGTCTAAATAATTTTATTAGTTGTACCTTCGTTTTCGTTTTTGAATAACGGTATTTTAGAAGTAATATTTTTACAGAAAATATATTTTTACTTCTAAAATACCGTTATCCTATTGAAAATACATCGAAACGAAAAATGTGATAGTTACAACTTACAACATGTCGGCACAGGATTTTGGTGAAGTGTGATAGTGTGGTCTTCAACCAAGATAATTTATTTGTTTTTAATTAAAATCAGCATCAAGTTAAAAGTAAATTAATGCTTTTCTAGTTTTTTTTTGTTTGTCTAATTAATATTTCGGATATTGTGTAGAAAAAATCAATAAAACTAGTGTAATAATTACAATTCAGTGTATTAACGAAAAACCAAAAAAAACTGTAAAATTAATCATCCCGTTATTTGTGATAAGATCGATGTAAATATAAGACCAAGTGATCGTGACTTATTATTTTGAGTTTTGGATTCTAATACTAAAATCCGCGTCGTTTTACGCGTCCAATTCGCGCGCGCTTACTAAGTGGAGAAGAGGTGGTTGGGCGGCTAAAAACATTAAAAATAGTGTTGTGTTATATACTTCTTTTATAAAGTGTACGGTGAAATAAAAATAGTAAAAGTGTGTTACCACGAGTGCAGATAAATACGTGTGGGGACAAAAAGTACAAGTCGGGTCAACCTTGGCACGTTTGCGGAACTTTTAAGGTAAGTGTCATTTTCTTTTGCTTGTTATTTTATGCGTCTATATAATTTTACTATCGGCAGCTTATATTTATATTCCCTTAAATTGAATCGAAGTCAATTAGTACTTTGGTACTAATTTATAAGTATTTCAAGTATTCTAGTGATTCTGCGCTGGTTGTTCTAATGAATCCGTAAGCTGGGTTAAATTGGCGAAACAATTTTTTTTGGCAGGATAATTTTTTCCAGCCCCCCTCTCATATCGCTCCTGAGACATAGCCGAATAATCTGTTAGCCCGTGTGTTTCTTTCCGACGTACACTAGACTTCTTGTTTTCGATACACTTTATTTATATAGCGTTCTTGTAAGGCCTAGCAACGTGGCTCTGCCAACTAACTCGATTGGATTTGATGAATCTGATGATATCGCTGCCTCTGAGAAGCTGCTTTATCTCGTGTTTCATACGAATCCGATATTCATTGCGTATATTTCAACATAGATAGCATTTTACAGACATTAAAGGACATGGTCCAGCTGCGAAAGATATTTAGATCTAAATAAACTTGATTGGTTATAGAAAATTCGGTGTCCCGCAACAATTGTTGACATTTATTTTTTCCTGCATATCATCTGAAGATGTTATTAACTAAGCCGAGGTATTTCCAAGTTTTTATTAATTTACAATGAAAGTAGTCGATTCCGAGATATGCGATGGAGATGTTGGTAAGTTCTGTGGAAAATAATTAAATTTTACTGCTGTTCACTTTCAAACCAAGTCTGCTTGCACAGCGAAACCACATGCAAACCAGATTGGTAGTTGCTAATTATATTAGCGGCGATAGGAGTGAGTCTGGCAAGTTCAACATTAGTTAACACTTTGTAAGCATTGTCCAATGGCACGATATAGGGTTCACATTTAATACGTTCGCCTGTTTTGTGCAGAGAGCAAATGATCGCGTTCTTAAAATTCTCCGGTAGCTCTTCTTTGTCACAAATAAAGACAATAAGATCGTATAAAATTGATGCAAAAGTAGCGCCTTCGAGTTTAATTAAATTTGCAGGGAACCATAAATTAGTTATTTTTATGAGAATAGTTTGATAACCTACCGCTCAACTCGCTTGTGATTTCTATGAGTTACGTACTGATCTAAAGGAATCCAGTTCTATCTTGAACACATTTATGGAGCATGACGACAAACGTGCAGGTTCACAGTCATGCTGAGGAATTACTAGCTCGGAAGAGATTAGGTACTCTTAAAAAATTAGTTTACACCTGCTGCACTACATCCCACGAAAGCATTTGGTCGCCCAAACAACATTTCCCAAAATGAATCTGTTCGCAAAACAAGGGGCGCCAGACATAGTAACCAATTGAGTATAGATCTCGCCAAAAACCATCAGACTATTGTGTAGGTGATCTTTTCTCTTTCTAGCTTTCACATCCCATGAATGAAAAAAAAAATTCATTTGGATTTTATGAATGCCCATTTACAAATATTTTGTTTTGCTGCTGTTCATTTTCAAACACAGCCGTTTCACGTCACGGATAGACAGTATTAAACTGCTCTTGATATCTTTAGCCCTTCAGCCGCGAAAATTAGTACTAATGGCGATTGGCACTATCAAGCCTATATCAAAAGGTTATATTGTGCTCTCAACATTTTTCCAAGATCATCCTCGTGTGAAATACTGCTTAGTGATAGTTCGGTTATTCGGCCGAATATCTATGTGTTCCACTTGGAAGCTGTTCTAATATATTTACATTTCTTTCGTTTCGACTAAATTTTTGTTGTATCTTTCCATGAGCCGATTTATGCTATTTGAGTGTTCTTATAGCATTTTGATTGATGGAAAGTTTTCTTCGGTGCCAAATTCAATAAAGGGCAAGGAAAATTTATAGAATTTTTTTATCTAAAATATCTTTGGTAAAACAATTTTAAATTTTTGATAGAAGGCACGTTTATGAGTTATGGTTTAAAATTCCTCATAATGACACAGGATATGTGGAGATCCTAGAATCCAGATTTAATGTCGATTGCTGCAATATTTGTGACACCTAAAATCAGAAAAATGATACGTCATCGATTAGCGTAAGAATAATCGTTAATTTACCAACCTTAAGCCATTCTTTGTTCGTCGCCACACTACAGTTATATAGAACTATATGATCATCAGAAATATAAAATTAGTTAGATACAAGTGATGTTCTTCTCTTTAAGATGCCATTCTTTGCCATCAACTGTAATATTTGTTCTTGTTACTCCAAGTACCTAGACCTACCTCATATGTGTTGTTTCTTCTATATTGAGTTGAAATGGTTGTATATGTATGGTATGTATGTAGACGTTTATACAAAAATAATAAAAAATTACGACTGAAAAGAGAAAAAAATTGTGTTTTAGTATTGAATGATTATTTTGATATGAAACAAATATTTGTATTGCAATGTACTAATACGATTCATTGATATAAAATAAGCAAGCCTCTCTGAGCCTCTCTGTTTTTTACTACTACAAGTTTAGCTTCATGCCACATTATACAAATTTAACGCACGTTGAAGCGGGAGGAGATGTTACATTAGTATGTGGATCAAGCAGGTTTCTCTCACATTCTCACGAGTTTTGCTTATTTCGAACACATATGCAAATACATATAGATAAAAATACTGAAATTAATTAAGTTTAAAGTAAACCACGAACCAGCACAACAAATTCCAATACAAGTTATATTCGTATAGAATGGGTTCATTAAGCACGTAAAATCGATTATTAAACTCACCCTAATACGTTCCTGTTATAATCATGTTTCCTAGCCAAAAAATAACCAAACAACCTATTAAACTACCACAGAAAATGAAACCACACTTGCAAGATTCGTTGGTAGTAGGTTCCTTGGTTAATAAATTCTGATTAAAGCCATATTGTACGCCTACTCGTTGTGCTGTATTTGTGTTTAATCCACTACAATTATAAGAATTTCTAATTGGATTTGCAATTGGCATATAATTAGGCATACCCAGCGATATGGGATAGGGGCAGTGTGTAGATTCAGGTAAGTCATACGTGCGATGCGTATTTTCACTTTCACTTGCAATACCGATTGCATCTGCATAAGTTGGTGGGTTATCGCAACACGATACCTTTTCACAAGAAGAATTATCAATATCACATCCACCACTCGCATCATTACAATCACTTCCTCCGACATCACCTCCTCCGACATCACATCCTGAACCTCCGCCGCCTGAATCACATCCACACTTTTATGTTAAAAACAAATATAGTAGAAAAAAAAATGAAATAAATTTCTTATACAAGAACCATATGTTTATATTCTTACATCACTCATACTAACTGTTCACTGGTTTTATAAAGACTATAATAGTAAAAGTTACTTGTAGTAGAATTTTTAATAGTGCGATTGTTTTTGTATAAACTATTCGAAGTGAAATATTCGTGCATTGTAACGTTTCATGAAATCGTTGCGTGTAAGCAAGAAAAGTAACAACTGAACAAAATTAACACGTTCGCCACTCAACGTCACTTATATGTGACACGATAGTTTACGCAGAATTGGTATAACTTTGTTGTGGTTTGTGTTACGACATTTTACTTTGCGTGGTAGCCTTTAGGAGTGTATGACACGTATTTGGATCGAGCGGTTTCTGCGTACGAGTTTTTTTTATAGAGATACTTTTATTTTTCTGGGACTCCCCGAAATGATTTTGGATAAATGTAAAACGATATATTTTCGTTTTGTGTCAGCCGATTGTAGATTTTTGGATGATGTACAAGTGTTTTAGTGTTTTTATTTTAATTGATATTTTTAATTCTATATATTCAAAGGGGTTGTACCTTGCTTACCTATAGTTACATTGGTAAATTTGCTAATAGTTTTAGTACAAAGTATTTAAAATTTATTGATTTTATTATTATCTTGCCGATTGAAGGTAAGAACCGCTAAACTTTTGTGATTTTTTTTTACAACGTGCATTACAATTTTTAAGGGCAATATAATGGAGCGTCAGGCAGCAGTGAGATTGATTTTGAAGACTCTGGAAGTAGCGTTCGTATATATGATACCGAAAGTGACTCATCTGAATTCTCAGATGAATTGGATTTGCCAAATATTGCAAATGTTGAAGTAAACGATAGTGGCGTATGGACCGATGTTGAGCCTGAAAATAATAATATTGTATTGTATTTACAAATTATTTTTGCTAAGCAACTACCAGGAAAATCTAATTTTAACCGGTGAACAAACACAACATCTCTCGAGATTAAGCAGATATTTTTGCATGCTTATGCCAATTAATAAAAAACGCGCACTACAAAATTATTGAAGCAAAAGCCACCTGTATATTATATAAAGCGTTGGTGGTTCGAAAACACGGTCATTCATATGGTGTATTTAAAGAGCTTATGAAGGAGTATTTGAGTAAGGGTCATACACTCTGCATGGACAACTACTATTGCAGTGCCGATTTGACCGAATTTTTAGAAAGTTTCTCATACAAGCGAAATCTGCCATACGTTATAAAACGTAAATTAAAAGCAGGCGAAATTTTATGGCGGTACAATTTAAAAAGTATTATACTTTTGAAGTGGGAAGACAAGCGCGGCGTGTTAATGATCTCTTCGAAACACAATGCCGACGTTGTTAACATCATGACAAAAAGAAATGAAGAAATCACTAAGCCAAAAATAGTTGCAGACTATAATGCATATATGTCGGGCATTGACAGAGCAGACCAAATCATTTCGTACTATGCTTGTCCAAGACCCATTCGCTGGTATATGAAAGTTTTTTTCCACTTGCTGGATATAAGCCTTTGGAATTCGTGTTGGATTTTCAATAAAACCAATAAAGACTAACATTTGACTTTATTAGATTATTAGATTTGTATGAAAAAATTATACAATCTTATTAAGCCGTAGTTAAGAGTCGCAAGAGATGTCGCCAGTGTATCAAAACTGGCACGAGAACTGCGTCCAAATACGTTTGTTGTGTTTGCAAAACCAAATAAAACCACAAAATGTATAATTTTGTTTAAATAAATCGAACTAATTTATAACATTAATGTGAAATACGTTTATTGTTGCATCTAAAGAATTACGTAACAGATATGTGCCGCATTCACTATCAAACTACAGACTCATGTCACAAATATGTGACGTAACACCATGGAAAAACTCATGTCACATATATGTGTCGCATACATTGTACAAACTTAAAACTCATGTCGCATATACGTGACGTATTGGTACTCAAAGACTCATGACGCATATTTGTGACGTATCGAGATCCCAAAAACTCATGTCACATATAAGTGACTCGATAATTCTAATATGGGAGTTTTGAGTGAAAATCGAAAAAATGCTTGAGTGTCGAACGTGTTAAACTGTAATGTCATGGTAGACATTACAGTTTAACACGTTCGACACTGTCATAGTTTTATGCTGACCTAATTGAATTTTACCAAAAATTGTGAATAATTAGAAAATCGATAGTGCAACGGAGGGTTGCGTAGCCCAGCAACATTTTATAAATGTACGGCAATGGTAAATTTGTGGAAAAAATTGACTTTTTATTTTATTTTTTGGCTGAATTTGATTGTATATGGCATTTAGCTACCTGTAGCGCCGACCGTGAGAATAGAATATAAACAATTTTGAAAACCTGTGTTTGCCGCATGATTTAGTTTCGCAATGTTTCTTTGTAAATAATTAATTCAATGATAAGCGATTTGTCTATAAATTATAAGATTTTGAGGGATAATCCTTACGATTTGTGATATCAAGGTCGAAAGAAACCGGAACTAAGTAATGCCACTTAAGTTTTAAGAGTTTATATAGTCAGACTTAACTCTTTTGAGTATTAATACTATTCGGCTTCTGAACCAGAAACGTCACGCAAGCTTGAAACAAATTAATTTTTAATATAGGCCGACATATTAAATACACAGGCAAATCCACGAACCTACTTTAATCAAGACCTCTTCAAACTTACCAATACGAAAATTAAGTGGAGGAGAATAATAATAAATCTGGAATTACGTATGCAAAACAATATCTACCAAATGTCCAACTGTATTGGCCTTACACATGCGGGCTGTTTTGATTACATTTTTCATCACCTTTTCACACATTTCACTATCTGTCATGTTAATTTCTTCTCTAATGTTTCTTTTAAGTTGTTCAATATTATCTAGTTATTTGCATAATAAACCTTACTTCCATAAAAAAGTCGGGAGCAGTTAAATCGGGTGGCCGTGGAGGCCAATCCACATTACCAGATTTTGAAATTAATTGTTGAGGAAACATTCCTCGTAAAAATTTTATGGTTTATCTTGCAGTATGGCATGTCACACCCTCCAGTTAGAACCACATGTTCATCAAACCGAACCGGTCTAATGTCCAATAATTTCGTGTAAACAAGAAATGAATTAGCGTTGATTTTAAAATTCTAACAACTGAACACAATTGTCGATAACCACCATCAGCCTCAGATAATGGTCCGAAGAGGCCGACAGCCATTCATTGCGCTATTATCGGTGTTTTAAAAGCCCTGCTGTGTTTTGAATTTGGACCAGAACTCGGTAATAGAATATCACATTACCGGCCAAAGACTCTGGATTCGAAAATCTGCTCGTAGGTGATCGAGACAGCCTTTCAATAACCTCATTCGATTTTCTTGCAGTTTAAATAAGTTATAAATTAAATGATTGAATTAACTAAGGGGCTAAGCCCGAAATGGGCCATTTCGTTATTAGTGCCAATTCAGCGGTTGATAAGATGATTTTAGCAGCCTGTTCAGTGGTACTGTAGTCTGTTTCCGTATATTTTAAGAAACAGCTTGCATATTTGATTGGCCTCTCATCATCTCCATCCCCTTGTAATTGTACAGCACCCAAAGCATAATTTCTTACATCGATCATTTATGCAGCAATATCCGAGCATTCGATAATAAAGGCTTTAAGGTCCACGGTGCATCTTTTGTAAAATTGATAAACGGTCGGGTGATGGTTGATAGATTTTCGGTACCACGAACAAGTTTGTAAAAAGGTGCGAAGTTGTTATACGTTGACTGGTGAACTCATGTCCAAAATCACAGACACTTTGTTCGGGTCAGTTTTTATCTCATAGTGGGTTATAACTTGCCCTAGGAACTGCAAGTTAGTTGTAATCGTTGGAAAATCATTAAAACTGTTTAAAATCATAATTATATCATTTCAACCCGAATGGCATTTTTTTATGCCGATATAAAGAAAATGGCGTAATGAACAAGGTCTGATCTCAGTCTTCATTGCGAACCGTAACCTGCTAGTATCTGGACCGTAAATCAATCGTTATAACATAAATAAGGACTTCTTGGCCAAACCCAAAAGATCATCTATTCTAGATAACGATGTACACTTGAACTTCATTATTCTTTTTAGGTATTGCAACAACTGGTGCTGCCAAAATTCACGAATCCAATTGGGTCTCCCACTGTCTCAAAATTACCGGAGAAAGTTGACGTTTTTCGTCAGTCGTTATTCCGACGCCTTCATCTGGTCGTAGCTCGATTGTTGCAAAATATGGCAAAACAGGTTGCATGCAAGTTTCGAATTTGAGCAAATGCTTGCTTTTGAGATCGTCGTTAAACCATAGTCATTGAAACCGTCGTTAGCACAGTTTTAACCCAATGGAAATCGAAAGTTTGCACAAAGGTTTGCACTGCATTCATGATACACGTACTCCTTTATGATATGATCCATTCACCAGCTTAACATAAAAATGCGTTTCCATGAACGGCAGACCATTTTCTTTAAAAATTTTGGACAGTTAGGCAGTAGCGGAGTATGGTGCCTTGTTTTAATCCAATTTAAACGTAGTTTAGTTCAAAGCTAACAACCCGTCCATGATTGATAAAATATTTCTAAAATCGAAGATCACAAGTTTTTTGATATTTTTCAGACAGAAAAACTGTAATGGGTGCTACCGCTTGATAAATTTGAGGAACATTTTGAAACTTTTTTGGCGGAATTTGATGACGTATGATTTGTGGCCAACTTCGACTGCCAACTATATCGAAAAATAATGTGCAATAAGTTCCATTAAAAAAAACACATTTATGAATTGTATGAAATAACTTTTCACATAACTAACTAGGGGCACCACTTTTGGTCTAATAAAGTCAGCAGGGTCACTGAAGGTCATGCTAAATGTTTATAAAATTCTTAGAATGGCTTTGAAATATACCTAAGACCCATTGATTTTCTTTGAGGTATATGCAATTATATATATTTTCCATTATTGCATCATCTGTTGAAAAAGTAAGTGATCTTCAAGTAAAACCCGATTTGACGTATTCTTCAACATTTACACCAGCAATTCTCGAACCATCGGTACAAAGAATACTATTCTCTAATGCAACATTGTCGTAAATGGGCTCAGCCTTAAAATAAAATCGCGGAAATTCGTTTGGTGATTTTGAGACCAGGACACTTCATCGATACTCAACCAGAAGACAAAGAATAATAACGGCACCCTCTTTATGCTCTACACAAGGTATAATAAAAAGCCTGAAATTAAATGCATTGGATGACTTGGAAGAGCGATCGGAAGATCAACACTTTGAACGGGGGGAGGATGTTGTCACTTCATCTTAATAGAAATAAATTTACAGTTTATAAAATCAATAATTTATTTACGATGAACATGAAAGCACATATTTTTGTTTACTTCATTACAACGACAAATTGTTTCAAAATAACTGGAGTTAAATATTTCGATATCTGAGTACAAATTTTGTTCGAAAACTGAGACTTGAGAGTTGGGAGTTTTGCTGCTGTTTCACTAACCTACTAGATGCACAAAATTACATTTATTATTGATTGATGTAAATAATAATTAAATTTTATATTTTTGTCTAGGGTGCGTGCTGATGAAACAACAAAAAAGTTCCCAACTCCCAAGTCGCGGTTTTCGAACAAAATTAGTATACTGATAGAGTGTACTCTACGACTCCCATCGCACTTTATTTATTCATAAAGTGCTCTACGAAAACAAACATTATTATTTTTACCGGTTTATTCTGCGATTTGTTTATGATGACCAACATTGCTGTGTCGTTCGAACAATTTTTTGTGTGGAATTTCTCTATATAGATTTAACATTTAATTCTATTAACCTGAATTTTTTTTTCATCTTAGGACTTGATAATATCCATCGTCTATGTTTCGTTTTTTGACGTTAAACTGTATGTTAGTGTATAGTAAGAGAATTAAATTCAAAACTAGCTTAGCGTAAGTCTTATTCTCTTTAAGAGCCAACAATACACAAATTTTGTTTATATTACTTATTCGATGTTTCTATTTAGTTTCGCTGTTTTGCTAGTGCACTTTAGTTGTATAGTTTGTATTATTATATCGGATACACTTCAGCATAAATGGTTGTACGAGCTTATTAAAATAATATAAACAATTTGTAATCATGAGCACACCGTAATTCTTTATTCTTTAGTTGCAAACACCACCACCATCGTACGAAGCAGCAACGGGTGATCCTGTATCGCAAAATTCAAGAAATCCATTTTTTCGGAATGCATCATCATCAGCCCCACCATCACATGATGTGGAACTCGTTTCTACAGCAATTACAACGCCAATACTTCCAAGGTCTAATAACACAATATCGCATGCGGTGGCTAGACCATCCCCCCAATCAAACGTGATATTACCCCGACATGAGTCCAAACCTACCAGTAAAAAATGCAAATGCTTTCTTATAACGCTGATAATTGTTGCTGCGCTGTCAGTGGGTATAGTTCTTGTGGCGCGAAGAGTAATGGTCATTAAGGCTGGACAGTATTCTAACAAATTAAGGTTTGTACGCCAAATATTTATTTACATCATAATTTTTTACCGTACACTTTGTAACATTTAAATTTTTTTACTTCATTGTAGTGAGGAGAAATTCGACAAAATCTATCAGGATAGGATTGAAAGACAAAAAATTTTGGATGAAAAGTTACGGAAGCGTATAGATGAGGGGCGATGGAATTTTCAAACATTTCAACGCGATGATTAAAAATTATGGAAATATTTGTTGTAGTTTTAGGAGTAAATATATGACAATGTCTGCGCTTGAAATATTAATTTACAAAACTATGGACTAAAACTAAACTCATGCACAAAAGATTGTGTGAGGTCATCTTCATATTCTTTTCTTTATTATATATTTTATTTTTACTATATGCTCACTATATTCGTTGTCTAAATTTTATGTGCAAATTTATAAGTTCTCTACCTAAGTTTATACAGTCAAAAACTAACAATAAAAACAACAAACAATAAAATAAAGATCCACCAAAACGGGTTGATCATGCATGAATATTATAAATTAATTGTTTTTAATTAATCGAGTAATTCCTTCTACAGTGGCGAAGGCGGTGGTTTATACCAAACGAACAATTTGTACGACTGGAACAAAATTAAATTTAAATAATTACTTGTTTAATCGTAAACTAAGTGTATAGTGCGTTTAAACGATATTTGTTAGGGCATTCCAAAAAAGAGAAATTCTTATTAAATATTATTTCAGCTGAACTACTTCATTTTCTCTGCACGAGAGTTACCGCGACTTCAAGAAATAATTTCTCTTATTTTTGCTATTACTAGTCATTGCAGCGGTAACATACCATTTACGTATACAGTTGTAATTTACCACCGTGTATTGCGGCCACATTTTCTAAAATGAATGTAAGTATTCGTATAACCAAAGAATTTCTAATAATCTATCAATTCTAATTATTAGAAATTCTTTGGTATAACGTATCCGTTGAGGAGAAAATGAGCTTCACCTGAAAAGACGATTTGTTTATGAAAAACGATCATTTTGTCCGAGCATCCAATCAACGATGTTGCTGATTGTCAGCTGGCTCCAATCGTTGAGATATTCGAATTTTGTAAGGATGCATGTGTAAATCAACGTGTAAAATTCAATGTAAAGTGGTTAACGACAAGTTTAATTGTTGTGAACGACACCTCAAATAGATGCTTGGCTCTTCGCGAACATTTTCACTTACAGCTGTTACTGTTTCACGAGTACAAACAGGACGGTGTTCATATGCTCTACGATCTGAAACTGATTTAATTGCTTCAAAACGTTGAAAAATTTTGCGTTAAAAAAACCAACAGATGGAACACCCTTTATATGTTATTGTCCACCAATACAAACTTTGTTAACGAATTAATGGTGGTCAAATATCTTTCTTTCAAATGAATGCTAAATTTTCTTATAAATGATTTTAGTAAACGTTTATTTAACTTACAGTAATTTTTAGAGATACAGCAGGCTGTCTTATATCTTTAGGGCTGGATACTCGATCGGCTAGCAAGCAAGCAATTTACTAGCCAAAATCCAGGCTACTCAATCAATTTTACCAAAGAAATCTTAATTTCAAATTTTGTTTTTCAAATTTTTTTTGCGATTGCACAGTAAATTTTGTGGCTTCAAAAAATGAACAAGAAATTTTTGTGGAGTTTTACTGTCTAATTGCAAAATACACAAAAATCTTCTAAAAGATATAATTTAAAATTTAAATTTTCTTGGGCAAATTGATTGCTTGCTAGCCGATCGAGTATCTGACCTCTTAATCCAGGATTTTATATCTGGCTGAAACAAAACTACGGTTTTATTATGACCAACTCTAAGAATTAAAAGGAGCTTATATGTTCGCGTATGACGTAACTGAAATTACCTCTCCGTTTGGCCCCAATCAGATTCTTAAATAGATCATCAATATTCACTATCTTTATCAGTAGTTTCCATTTTCTAGGTTGAGTTGTATTTGTATTAACTTTTAGGACTGCTAGTAGAACGAATCCGTTTCGTTGATGTTTAAATCTAGATATCACTATTTAATAAATGTGGAGGAATCCCCGCTGTATTGATCGCCCAATAAGCGAAATCATAACATTATTCACATCGAAGCCCGTTGTTCTCGCTCAGGGTCCAAATTGCCACCTCTGTATAGTGTCAGCCATTCCAAAAGCACTACCCTGTGTTTTCCTAACTGCTCTTTTTTCTGTAACTTAAGTTGTTCATTTTGGTGAGTGATGACCCACTCGTACTGAAATTTGTTCACAACCTTTGCTTAATATTTCTTCAGTGTACTATTAAATCTTTCAACTGATTGAGGATACAAAGGCCTTGTTCTTGTCTTATTTGTTCCGAACAATTGACAAATTCAGACGATTCAGTATTAAAAAAATTGAACGTTGAGTATATGGTAGGCGAGTGCAGTCCATAGCCGTCTCCGTATTTGAACGAATGATTCCTCCTGTTCTTTATTTCACTCAAACGGCTTGTTCTTCCTCGTTAATTTGTGCAAACTCTTTGCAATATTATCAAATCCTGGCACGAATTGTCGTAATTCATGTAAAAATTTTAGGATTTGGCCATTGCTTTACCGTTGATATGTTTGCTTCGTCTGTATGAATTCAATTGGCAGTTAATTTGTTATCTAGATAATTGAACAGAACCTCTGTTCTGATAATTGATCTGATTGACAGAACCTCTGTTCTGATAAGTAAACGACCTCTGCTCTGTTTCTCACGTCCTCTCCGAAAGTATTTTCCATGACGATAATGCCGTCTAAATTTACATGACAAGTTCTCCAATGTATTCATTTTAGTACTCTTCATTAACCGTTCAAAAACCGCTGGGGCATTACATAACCCATATAGCATTACATTAAATTGTCATAACCGGTTGTCTACCCTGGATGAAATTTTCTCATGACCTTCCTCTTTAGATTCTACCTGTCAATGGTCACTTTGCAGATTCATATCCTTTTTGACACCAATAAGTTTTCGATAATCTACACAAAATCTGATGCTGCCTCAATCATCCTATTCTAGTTTCGTTAAAGGCGATCTTCTAGGTGATGATGATATCGATACAGAGAAGACAATCAAGTGAGGTAAAGGACATTTCTAGAAAACGGGATACTCCTGAAATTTGTTCTAGTAAATTAAGTCAATTCGTTAGGCATGAGTAGTTTTAGTTTAAATATATTACTAAAATCGTGGTACACAATTAAATGAACCTAGTTTCCAAATATTTTTTTTAGTTCTGCTAAATTAAGTCGATTTTATTAGTTTGCGTAATTCTTTTTAAAATAAATTCTGGATATCGTAAACTTTGTTGGAAAAATGTAAAAATTATAGCCTTATTTGATAAAATTAAATTAGTTAATTGCCATTTCGAAACAGAGAGTAGGGATATCATAATTAGTTGTGGTTTTCTCAAGATTATTTTTTACAGAGAATTACAAGAATTTGAAAAAAATGTGGCGCCTATTTTCGTCTCTTTCTATTATAATATAGTTATTTCGCCAAAATTTTAGATTGACAGTGTAATTACTAATACATGTTATGCATTAAAAATTTCTTATTGGATTTGTATATATACACGGGATTTTTTTTTTGGGACAAACTTCACAACCGTTTTTATTTAATATAATAATAATTTTTAATAAAATTTTCACTAATTTGCATTTATAAAATATTAACAGTGTAAATCACCAATATATATTGGAATCCAATAAGAATTCTATTCCGCCATGTTTTCCAATTGGAACCGTATACGTATACGTGTTATTTTTTGTTAGAAACTTCACGGGCTCGGGTTTGCTGTGTTGTGTCGATTTTTCTCACCAGATTTTTCTGTTTGCGTTTTACTATGGTGCTTACCTCTTCACATTTACCGATGATTGCCTCTATCTTGTTTTTTTTTTGACCGGTCCGGGTAATTTAGAACTCTAAATGAAACTATTTCTTCGTTATTTTCTATTCCTAAGGCTTTCTCGATTATTACTCCTTTGGATTCATGTTTTTGTGCAATGGCTTCTACAACACACACTCTGACCCAGAACCTTCTTCAAATCTTTTTCAAATAATCGTTTCTTTACTTGGTGGCAACTTATCCCGATGGTCAATTATTACTTGTCCCATGGTTGTTAATCATTTGAGCGGCCTATACGTAGAATAAGATCATCGACAATATCGGTAAACCGTACTGCGTGTTGGACGCTATCCCGAATTCTTATTTTAATGCCTTCTTGCATTGTTATGAATTATACTCTCTTCAGATATAACACTTAGTGGTCGAGTGGTTAACCACTAACTTATCGTCACAATAGTCGCGAGTTCATGCATAATTTTTTATTGAGCGATTATTATTTTTAAGATGCATTGATTTTACTAGATCAAATATTTCTCGCAAGCAATTAAGGACGCAGACACAGTTGCAAGTTAATAGTGAAGTCTGCAGATTAGTAAGTAAAAGTGAACAGTACAAGTGAAATAGTGATCAGTAGTGTGAAATAATAAAATCGGAACAGTAAATTTCCAATGATTTCTAATGACTCGATTGAGTTTAGCGATCCTCTACTTGGGCCTTCGTCCTTTGCCAATGCTTTGTTTTCCTTTAAATTTCCGCTGTATTGTTGGTGACGATTTTTCCCTACAATCCCGCGAGAAGTGACCCATCTTGTCACATATCCATTTTGGCTCTTTTCATGTAATGCTACCTGCGAGGCAAAGTAGATCTTTTCAACTTCCTGATACATTTATATTTAGTTTTCTGAGTTCTAACTGTATGTCAGTGCAATTTAATAATAGAATTCATTTTATATCTGTCTTAGCCCAAATCTTATTCTCTTTAAATTTTGTGGTCGTTGTTTTGCTTGTACACTTTAGATGTAACATTTGTATTATATATGATCGGATACACTTCAGCTTAAATGAATGTTCGAAAGTGTTATAAAAAAATACATTTGGTACACCGATTTTTTTTTTCTTTAGTTTGAAATACCATCATCATTCAATTCGTTCTATTTATACATTCCTATATGTTCCACCTACATCAAGCGATCCATCAAAATGGGTGATCATGCTAAAATATTAAATAAATTAATTTGTTGAACAAGCGATTGCAGAGGCTTACGATTACGACTAAAATAAAACTAAATTTAAGCATTACCTGTTACCGAAAGCTTAGCGTTGTAAATGGGTGTAGTAAATTATAAATGTTAGGGCATTCCAATTTAAGTTAATAACTTACTCCACTTTCTCTTTCCGAGAATAAACGCAAATTTAAGAAATTATTTCTCCAATTTTTTTCTATTTTTAGTTTCGGTTTTTTCTTACACGCGATAGTTGTAGTCTATGTTGGTGTATCGGTACCACATTTTCTAAAATGAACGTAAGTACAAATTTGCTTAGAATAACTTAAGTTTTAATATAATCACTATGTTGTGTAGTTGCATACACCACCACCATCATATGAGGCAATTGCCAGTGTACATGTTGCACAAAATCAAAGAAATCCCTATTTTTATAATGCACAAGTACCAACAGCCCCACCATTTGTGTACAATGTAGCCCCATCAGCACCATATATGACACTGCCGCATCCTTATAGTTCAGCCCCATACCCAGTGGACGGGTCATTTGACTCATCCCCATCAGCACCATTCCTTCAGATGCCGCAGCCATGTAGACCGATATCATATCCAGTTGCTAGACCAGCACCACAAACTAATGCCTTACCACGTCGAGGAGGATCTAGGAATAAAAAAAAACAATATATATGTATTTTTATATTATTTATAGTATTAACTATTACGGTAGTTTTAGTTCTAATAGGAATACACCTTTGGTCCAAATCCAATACGAATAATCGGTATTTGAAAAAAATATTACTCACTTTCTTACTCACGTCATTTATAACACATTTGTTTATTTAAATTACAGTGATGATAAAAGAGCCAAAATCGAAACGAATCGCAATAATTTGGATTGGGAGGACTGGCGGAAAAATAACGACCAGGTGCTGCAACAAATACACAACAGGCGCGATGAAATCAAATGGAATTACTAAAACACCTAAGTGTTTAACAATTTTAAAATCATTTTTGTTTCATATGTCAATGTAGTATGATCGTGTTGTTTATATAAAAATTGATGTTAGTACTTTCCAACACCAAATTTGAATATGCTCTTTCTAAATCATGATAGTTATAAAATATCATTATAATTCGCCAGAATCAAAAAGTATTTAATTTTTTTTGTAGTCTGGTCATTGCAGAGTGATGGCGATCGGTCTTTTTAAAACAGGCATTCAATATTTTATTAGTTTAAAAACAGCTAGCGATAGATAACACGGAACTTCCAAATTATAGAATCACCTGAATCGTGTGACGTGGTAACAGGCATTGATTTACCGCCAACAAAGAACGATGCACAGCTTGTGGAAAGCAGCCAAGAAAGTATACAAACCGAATTCTTCATCAAATATTTTTATGTTGCAACAGCGGATGATCAGCGAAGATTCGCAAAAGATCCGGGTGATGACATAGACATAATTTTTTCGAAACTTTTTGATATTGTGCAGTAGCTTGTGTGTTGAGTTGCTGTCGGAACCGATGATTATGACCAACCTGAATATAATTATCTTCACCACCAACTGAACACTTGAAAACATGAAGTTGCGTTTGTTGACAGAAGAGTTGAAAATGTGCAAGGTAGTGTTGATACTGTTGAGGCACTTGTGATGAAGATATATCCTGATGTGGTTCACCTGATCATTTTCTAAAAGATTGCAACAAACCAAAGAATAAAGGATCTACTAAAGGATCAAAGCCAAAAGGATCGTTGTGTGATTCGAATAGTAAGAACACCCAACACTAAGTAGCGATGCTAAAATCCCTGATGGTTTAGCCTTACTGATTTTTATCGGCATAAATTTATTGTCACAGATTTTGTATGCTTCGGTCGTTTTGACATAATGATGTAGGTTTGAGAAGAGCTGCGTATTAATTGTTGTAATATGTTACCACATAAATCATAAATAATTTAAATGTTGTAACGCAACAACATTTGATTGTAACGCAAATAGGGGTTAGAAGTTTTTTAGTCCACTGTCCAGAAAATAAATTTAAAATAAAATCGTGGTATTATTTATCTTGGTTCCCGTTATTGAATGATGGAAACTCGTGATGAGATCGATTTTTTTTGGTGAAATAAAACGTTACATGAGGGACGAAAAAAGTTTGCATCGTCAGACGAGGAACAGTCGTCAGATTGAAAAGTGTTTCTTTTTGGTTTTCAATGAGAATGGCGATTACGTATTCTTTTTTTTCGATATAGGAGGAGGAATGGATGAGTGACTAAAACTGTATCTAAAGACAATTAATAAGCTAAGAGGGGAATCTTAAAATTTTGTTTCAATATAAAGTTTAAAACTTTCAGAGACAAAAATGTCGTTTTATGCAAATATAGTTTTTTTTAATTGTGGACTCCATGTTCTAACGGTATAATATTGTGTAATATTATAACGGAATAATATAACGGTAAAGATCGGCATAACGTACGCCATTTAAAGTCAACAAAAACATCAGAACAAGATCTATTTGGAACTCGGACCAACTATTTTCCCAACTCATTCAGCCGCTTTACAAATGTCCGAGTTGATCAAAATGGTGATCCGTTTATTGATACAGAAAATCTGGCCCCTCGTGTTTTTGAGCACTTTCAAGAGCTGTTTGTTAGAATACGGAGCAGTTAATTAAAACGTTAGACTACCCACTTCTTCGTGAAATACCAACTTGATGCCAAATAGTGGTGTGACAGAGGCCAAATCATTGCTGTAATCCTTATTTGAGATTATCATGAGGTTAAGAAATGTGCTATCGGATAATTTCAAAATGTCCAACTTTAAGTATAGTGTAACGACTACTGAATGAGTTAATGAAAAAATTCATTGGAATTTGTATGAATGTTTATCGTCACTTCGAATCACATCCATAATACAGTATGGGAGTTGGTACAGGTACAAGTGAACAGTCCTCACTCGTTTTAACAAAACTAACAAAATTGTGTGAACGAAAATTCTTTGTATTAAAAATTTTGATGAGATGGTAGATTTGCTGTATGTATTTGTTAGAGAGACAAAGTAAAATATTAGTGCATTGTAACGTTTTAGTATTCGCAATGCATTGAAAATATTCCTCGAAAAGTTTCGTTTCATATTTTGAATGTAAATTTAGTAGAGATTCTAATTTGCATACGATAAAAACATGTTTAAATCAAGATAAACAAATGTTGATGTATTTTAGCAATTACGTTAGAATATAAAAATAAACTAAATGTAATAATTCGGATTCGTTATCCGCACGCTGACACACTGTTCGGTGACATATGTCGCATCATATCAAAAAGTACCACAACACGGCACTTATTGCAAACACAATCACAAATCCACCACATATACCAATTAAAAATAATCGCAACAATTTCCCAACTTCGAGGGGTCCGGCTCTATTACCATACCGATCATAATAACCATCACGATTATCATAATGTCCACGAACAGGTAGTGGAGCACTATTTGGATTACACCAATATGTTGTTGTAACTGGTTCAAATCCTATAGGTGGTGGTGGTGGCGCCGTTGCACATTGCTGATGAGGATATGCTCCACGGTTATTAGGTGCGCCAGATACATCGGCATAACTGGGTGGAACGTCTATGCCGGAATTTTGTGCGGCATTCGCATTGGGGTAACTACGTACTTGATCTTTATACTTCATAAACACATAAAACAAAAATTATTGTTAATGTAAAGACGATTAGCTAGTTTACGAATTATACAAAACTTACGTCACTCATATCAACGCTATGTGTCAAAGATGCTATGAGACTAAAAAAGTAAAGAGAAGAGGTTAATTCGGTTTTTTTTTGTGTTTGGTTTAGTACATTTTTCGGGTTTTTTGTTATTTTTATCAATGCTTTCGACAAATTTTAATTTGAATCGTTTTTTATAAATTATTAGTATGTTGTAAAAATTCTAACATTTATAATTTACGCTACACGAATTTAAACCACCATTCAATATTACTGGTTTAATAAATTGGTGTCGATTTTGATAACTCTGACTAAGCATTTAAAATTTAAATTAAAGAATTAAATATTCAAATTCAGTAAATCGTATTTGTATATCAATCAAAATTTCATTATTTTCTAAAAACATCGAAATTAAGTTTTTTAAAATTACTTTAAGATATATATATTTTTTTGTACACATTGGACTAGCGAATTTTTTTCGTTATGACGAAATATTTACTAATTCTACTCATTTAATATCTTTCAATTGATTTTAATGAAAGGCTGGGTTTTAAAATTAAAAATGTTTTGTAGCTGTTAATTCATTCAATTTTAGGTTTTTGAGCATTGAAATTAAATAACGATAAAATTTAATAATTTCCGTTAAAACCGTTAATTTAAAAAATAAGATCCTTATTCTAGCGGAAAAAGATCCCAAAACTATTAGGTTCCGATTCTCTATGATGGAATTCGGAGGTTTCAAAAACAAGTTTGATCTATCGTTTAGAATTCGATTTACATTGTTTTGGGTTATTGTAAACTTGCAAATTATTTCCAGTTTCTGGAAAATATCTCACGAACTCTCGCGGGTTGGTAATCCAATTTGGTAAAAGAAATTTGATTATAATTTGTTATGAAATGGACGACTCTGCATCAACTTTTGCCCAGCATTTCATACTTAATCTTTTCCACCTCTAAAAGACACTTTTAATCCTGGCGGTCGAACATCCGGTTTCGTTTTATTAGTTGGAGGAAATTCTGCCATCTTTTCTCTTCCGTTATTCAAATCTTAACGAAAAAGTGCCGTTTCACTGGTCACCATTTCGTTTGCCAATAATTCTGCCTTCAGTTTCTTCTCGATGATTCGGATGCCTGTTTAGATTTCTATAATTCCTTATGTTAAATCTTCCTACTATGATTGTTTGATTTTTGTTTCTGAAATTTGTTCATTTTTGAACCAACTGCTAAAATCAATTGAAGTAAGGATTATTTCATTATCCATTAACATCACTGAAGTCCTATTCTGATTATCAAATCCTAGTACCGTTTGAATCTGTTGAGAAAAGCATGTTCTGTTCTTCCGCTCATATTATCGAGTAGCAACAACCATACTTTTATAGGAATCGTCCAGAAATAGCTTTGTTTGACTTCAATTTCCTATTTTTAAACCTCATCCCTAGTTCATATGGCAATTCTATTTTTATTATACATAACCAGGTACCAAAAAAAACCGAATTTTAACACAATCAATTGTCCATTTTGATATTGGAATCTTTCTTTTATCACGAAAGGTGAGTTCCTTCCCAACTTTTACAACAGACTAAGCACTCATCCTGATGAGCACAAGTGTTAGTAATTTTAGTAATTTGGTCAGTATGGTCAGTTCTAAAAAATACACCCAGAATACATATTGGGGTCCAATTTGTGTCACACAAACCTAACTTTATCTCAATTGTTTGAGAAATGGCTTACTTTCAGTCAAATTGTCAATAACCTAGAACCATATTTGAAACTCATACGAGAATTTTATTTTTGTTATTGAAAGGAACTCATTTCGTCATCCTAAACAAGGGGAATCCTAAGCATTTCTATAATTAGGACATTTCTTATTACTCGGAAGGCTTTCGAAATTTTTTTTATCTAATTGGTTGAAATAGAAACATGAGGCGCTTACAGAACGTTAACGTTATGAAAATGTTTAGCTCTATGAAATGGAACTATCCGAATCACTTTTCTCAGTTAATGCTACCGACTCGAATGCGCGCTTGTTTGATCTGAGTGTGCCAATTAGAGTTGTATTGCAGGCCTATAACGCTTTTGCAAGTCAATCACATTTAAAAAAAATTCTTTCGATATTTTGGGCAAGCCGCATTAAAAAGACACGAGAAATACAAGTGAATTTTTCTTCGATTAGTTGGGTTCCACAATGTATTTCAGCCGATATAGGATAATTTGTTCTTGCATTTTTGTGATGTATTGCCGGAAGTATCTGTTTTACTTTTTTGCGATGTAAGCAACTGCTCAGCGGTCGTAAGCTCTTTCGAAGAAATCAAAGGATAACCCATTTTTTAAAATTTTGCTAATACATGACGGACTGCAGCCCATATTCTCTCGTACATGAGATTTAAGGGCTAAATTATTAGCTCCCACTTACTTGATTTTTCAGTACCAGCGTAAAACAAAATGCCGATAAACACATAAACGGTTATTCAATATGGACGCTCGTTTTTTAAATGTAAATAAAAGAAGTTGTGTATGAAATATTCGCTCAATATTTTTTTTATTTTGAAAGAATATTATATGGCATTACGCATGAAATATAACATCGTTCAAATGTCCGCCACGGCTTTGTTTGGTATTACGTATTCGGGAGGTCCAATTGTCGATGACTTTGTTGCATAAATCTGACTGAATTAGCTGTACGGTGTTCGTTATGTTAACTTTGAGGGCATCAATTGTTTGCTGTTTTTTCGTATAAACCTGCGATTTAAGAAAGCCCCAAAGGAAGAAGGCTAGATAACCATGCCCTCAAATCGGTCGTGCAGAATGTCAATCTTGGCATGCGCTGCGTGGTATGCAGCGCCCTGTTGAAATTATATGTCGTCGGCCTCCATATCATCTAGTTTATAGGCCACAAGAGGTGAAGTTCCCGTTTCACGCACAGCAACGATGTTTTGAGCAGACCTTGCGTTTCGGTGTCGTATGCGTGGTAGCTGATTATTTATCGAAAAGGTTGAGTCGAATTTGGCCACCTAACCAATTCCGAGCGTCCCGATTGCAAGATCCATCACATTTCATCCATATTGGTTCCTCGACAATTTGGTAATGTATTCCAATAGAGATGTGTCACATTAATTGCAGAAATTTCTACATATTGAGCATAAAATAAAACAAAATAATAAATTGTTATGTTTTTTGAAAAGAGTTAAGCGAAAATCCAAAACTAACTTATAATTTTACACTTACCTCCGTGGGGTGTCACATTAACCAAATCCAGAAATAGATACCGTCTTTAAAAAAAAAAATTGTATTACTAAAAATCTCAAAATGTGCAAACATTATATTCCAAATCAACTAATCCGTCAAAGAATGTAAAAGAATTTAATTTTTTAAACTCACTCTGAATTACGAGATACTGCTGATTATACCTATCCAAAGTATTAAAAATGTTAGTGTTACAGCAGTTAATAACAAACAGAGGTAATTCCGAAATGCACTTTTTGGTTCCTTGATGAATAGGTTTGGTGTAAAATTTGTGCGACCATGATCATTATTATACGGTCCGCCTGTTAGCCTACAGTTATTAAGCAATGGAATTGGAATGGGACAGTTTCCTGTATCATCTATCACCGTTTGTTCATTATCACACGTATTACATATTACTCCATCGTTGCCTTTATCAACACCACCCGAATCACAAGCGTACTGTAGATTAAGGAAAAATTTATAATTTTTTTTATCAGAAAACGATTTTTTTTATAAAATTACATCACGCATACTGACTGTGCACTGGTCTAAACAAAACTAAACGAATTGTTGAGGGAGAACATAAATTGTTTGTATAGTAAAAATTTTTATGAATTTGTATGTTAAGAAAGATAAAGTAAGTAAAATGTTAGTACATTGTAACGTTAGCCATCATTATTTAATGGATCGCCATATAATTGCATAATTGAAGGGGCGAGCCCTATATTTCAAATAATTTATGTTATGCTTCTGAGTATGTTTTATTCCAAACTATTTGGATTACACATTTTGGTGGCAATAAAATGCATAAAATTTAAATTTTGAATTTAAACTGTGTTTTTAATCTATCCAATAAAAATCTATTTAATAAAAATAATTACGAATACCACCATAAAAATAAATAGAAATATGGTATATGAATAAACTTCCAGTAATCTGATGGCACTGGCCCCAAACCAATGACCGCGATTTGCATAATACACTTGTACGGGTGGTGGTGTCGAACTATGTAGATATATTTGGATTACCCAATATGTGGTTATGTTAAAGCTCGGTGGTGGTGGTGGTGGTGGTTGATATTAGAACAATAATTTGTTTCAATGACATTTGCAAAACATCTTTTAACCTTGAAAAATGCTATTTAGATAAAAATCATTTATCAGAACTAAACATGGGCACAATAAATTCAATATCCGTTGGAGAAAAACCAACAACAATATAAAGCCATGATAATGCTACAAATACAAAAATAAACTAAACTATAAATAGTTGTATTAGAGAATATGTGTACATCGTATGTGTGCACTAGTTTAATATGTAGTGGTGCGAAAGAAAAAATTAACGCATCGTTGTAGTGTAACCAACACAAACTTCTGTAGTTTCTTGTTATATTGGTATTTGTTCATGATTCGAGCCAACTTTACTTTGCTCGTTTTTGCACATTTCAGAAGTTTACTCAAGAGCATATTACGAGAGTTTACATTTCAAATTTGTTTAGTTTTATCAATGTGTTTGTTTATTATTAGTATTTTGTGTATATTAATTAGTGCATTGAACAGAGATAATCTAATTTGTATACTATAAAAACATTTTTGTATAAATTTGTAAAGAAATTGTGATGTATTTTAGCATTTTAAGAATATACACAAGAATCACTGGTTTGTTACATTCGCATCGTAGTAACAGCTCCCACAACAATCATAATAAACACAACCACAAACGACACAAGAAAAATGATCATAAAAATGCGAAAAAACTTCCAATATTCTGGCGGCATGTTTCTAACGCCGTACCAGTTACGATAACCACCATAACCATAACCACTATAACCTCTACCATAACCAGGGCCACCACCATAAAAATCAACCGGTGGTGGCAAGCCATTTGGATCACAAAAATAAGTTGTTGTAACTGGTTGAAAGCCCATGGGTGGCTGTAGAGGTGCTGATTGAAAGCCCATGGGCGGTGGTGGATGTGCCGATGGATATTGCTGTTGAGGATATTGCTGTTGAGGATATGGTCCAGTTGCATCGGGATAACTGGGAGGATCCATATCAGGGACATTTGAGGTATTCGCATTTGGGTGACTAAGCACGTCACCTTTATACTGAAGAAATAAAAACAACAAAAAAAATTTTGTAAATGCAAAGAAGTTTATTTAGTTGTAGATATATTAAACTTACGTTACTCGTATTCATATCAGCGCTATGTGAGAGACGTGTCGAGACTAAAGCGAAAATATAAATTCGGTTTATTTTTTGCTTGGTGAGTTAAATTTTCGGTTTTGTGTTTATTTTTATCAATACTATGGCGACAATTTTTAATCTGGTGTTTTGATACATTTTCATTAGTATGTTGTATACATTTCAATGTCCCGAAGTTTTACGGTATGAAATGAACACATTAATTATTAATTAATGCTAACTTTACTTTACTACTAAAAATGCTTACCTACTTCAGTGCACCTAGAATACTACAGGACATACTGCTTTAAAAAATTTGCTATATGACGTCAATTTATGTCGTTAGTTTTCTCTTTGGCGGATGTTATTAAGAAACAACAAGAAAAATATTTTAATAATATATTTTAAAATTTAATAGAAAGCTATTTTTAAAAGTATTAATTTATAATATTATATAAAATTATTCATATTAAATTGTGTTAAAAATGTAAACACGTATAAAATGTGTACACATTTCCTATAATTTACGAGAAGACCTAACCTTACTTTTAGCTCACGTATAAAAATAATTGTTTTTTTCTGTTTGTTTTCGTTATTTTCAACTGTTCAAAGAGAAAACTGTAGACATAAATTTAATGACATAGCAAGCAGTGTGGCCTGTAGAATTCTAGGTACATTGTCTACCTCATAAATAGGCTGCATTTTACATCCTAAAGGGTACTGGCTATTACGAAGACATTCTAAGCTTAGCCTATATTGTAAACGCCTGATGTACGAATCGATAATTAAACAAATTTGGATGTATGCGAGCAATAACGAATGCTTACCGCTACGTAACCAACGAGGAATTAAATAAAAACCTAAATGTTAAATGGATTGATGAAGTGATCTAAGAATTTGCCATCAAAAACGAAAGAAGGTTACCGCAACATACCAACAGTGAAGCAATACAACTTCTTGACATAACACAAGAACTGAGACGCCTTAAAAGAATTAAACCGCATGAGCCAGTCATCTAATAAATAAAGATTCATTATTGCTCAATTTATTAGTTTCAAATAAGTGCTTTATCACCATTAGTAATAAATTATCGTGTGATAAGATTGTACATTTAAATAAAAAAAATATATTTAAAAAAACTATTTAAAAAACCACGCTTATATTTAAAGGCTCTAAAAAGTAGAAAAAAAAAATTTTCTTACTTCTATCAAGGTATACCTTACTACTAGGTATATTAAGTAGAAATTTAAAATTAATATGACTAAAAATATAAGCGTGGAGCGCTCCTTTACGGCATTAGTAATATAAGAGTACTAGACACATGAAGTAAAGTCTTTTAGTAACACTAATGGAACAGTCTATTCTGATGTATCCTAAGAATAGATTTTTTGCTGGAGCATTCCAGTATTAACGTGAAAATGATATATTGAGAGATAGTTTATACATTCAGAAGGAGGAATTTTAAATTTCTACTTGTTATAAATATACCTTGATAGGAATAAGGAAGAAAAATTTTATTTTCTACTTTTCAAAGCCTGCTCTACTTTTTAGAGCTTTTAGAAATATAAGCGTGGTTTTTTAAAAAGTTTTTTTTTAAATATATTTTATTTTATAGCCCAGTCGGTAGTTTCGTTGCTAATTGTTCCCTCGCGGGTATAAGTTGCAATAGCATAGCTACGCTAAAAAATTAAGCTTGCAGTAGTTGAAAGTTGTTCCCTTTTATGAACCACTTCTCGCGTCCACATATTTTATGGATTAGCTTGAATTTGAATAGGGGTCAGTTCTGCTTAACTATCTAACTGAAGAAATCGCAGTCAGAAGAGGACTTTGATGCAACTGTGGTGGAGGTTGCAGTAAAGGAGCAAAACTAATGTTAAAGTTCCTGCAGGTTAATCTTCATCACTCCAAAGCTTCGGCTGCGCTCAATCTAAAACTAGAAGTATTGATATCTCTCTGTTATCAAATTCAAATAGTCCAGATGTGGTGAGATGGATAGTCGAATCCTCTGGCTAATATCAGCTCGCCTTCCACATGATGGAGAATATATCGTACCTGTCATTTTAGGAAGCTGATTATATGAGGCTCAACAACAACAAAAAAATTGGAGTCATCTTGGTAAGTGATGTAAATTCACATCACAAAATTTGGGGAAGCACTGAAACGAATGAATGACGTGAGTTATTCCTTGATTTTCTCCTTCCTACTACTAACCTATGTACATGTAGGTTTTTCAGGTTAAATGAAAAATTTTGCAAATTAAACGAAACTATTTGCAAATTAAGTGAAACATTTTACAATTAGAATGAAACTATTTACTAAATTAAATGAAACAATTTGCAAATAAATTTAAACCCATAAAATGTTATCTTTAAATTAAAATAATTTTATTTAAATTATACGATAATATCATCATATCCAAAATAAAGTTGGAGCAGTCTGTGTCTGATTTAAAAAAAAAAAAAAAAAAAAAAAAAATATGGTTAATTACATGAAAACTACGTGGCATATTCTTTCCGCAAGGCTATTGTTCTTGGCGAATTCATAGACTCCATTTCCAGATTAGCAAATTTCAATGTAATCCGAAGCGTTAGTTTCAACTATCCGTTCAATTTGGTTAATACTTCAGCAGTTAGTTTTGCCGGTCGATTTCTTCCTTTCTTTTTTAATAATAAATCGCACTCATTTTGTTTCTGTAACGAAGAAGCACACGAAGCACGCTTTTAGCAGAGTTAATATTTAGTCCGGCGATATTTGCCGCATTTTGAACTGTTTCCCCTTCTTCAAAAAGTTTTTCTTCAAGGTAATTTACTTTTGGTAATTTACTGTTCGTCGGTTTTTTCTTGGTTCAGGTTCTTAAAAGTGGCTTATTATAGTAATAAAAATATTTTTACTTATTATAGTACATGATATTTATATTATGTAATGTTGAACTATTGAATTCAGGATGAACTCATTTTAATAACTTTTAATTATGACTGATGAACATGAAACAAATGACAAAATGAAATTCTTGAATTTTTATATGCATAAAGCCTCTATTACACCAAAAAAAGTTTACTGTCAGTAAAAACGAAACGAGATAAAAATATAGATATTATTTATACTAGAATGAAACAAAAAATAAAATCAGTAAAATTTACTGACAAAATTTTTGTGTATGTGTTTGTAATGTTGCCATAAAAAATTTAAAAATATGTATCGGGAGTACTTTTTATGGCAACATTTCAATCCATATGAAGAAATATTGTGTAGCGATAGAAAATATTTTTCTCACACATGTATACCATCAATTTTTTTATAGTTAATTATGGTAACGGCCTTTTCTGGCATTTTTGATTTCATTATTTTTCATTGTAATTTGTTTCAAAAACCACGTTAAACTTAATAATTGTCAACACACACAACGAGCCGCACCAAAAATTAATTTGTTTGGTTATGTTTTTTGTAGTTGTCAAAATTTAGCTATAAAATCTTGCTATAACAAAAAAAAAAAAATGAAACATTCGTCTTCTTCACTCCAATGCAATTTTATATCATTTTTCTTTTTTTGGTTTTTCAATATTTTTTTACTGACAGTACATTTTTCTTGGTGTAATAGAGGCATAATGAATACGTGTTTCAATGAGTACGTGATGAAATGAATAATATATGAATGTACCGTTATAAAATTAAAACAGAGGGTTTTTTCTTATCATTCTATGGGTTTCAATTTATTTGCAAATTGTTTTATTTAATTAGTAAAAAGTTTCATTCTAATTGTAAAATGTTTCACTTAATTTGCAAATAGTTTCATTTAATCTGAAAAACCTATACTAGTATATGCAATATTTACTGTAAGCTAACGTTTATAACTAGAAAAAGACAAGAAGTAGAGAAATAATTCTGGTTTGTGTAAACCACCGTTGAACGCCTTATTATAAAAAACTGCCATAATCGTCATGTAAGTAACTTTTTTCTTTTATAATATTTTTGGTTTTTTGTTGTTTACAGTGGAGTTACAATAAAAAGAAACATATATAAAAAATCATGCATATTTCGCTTATTCGTAAATGTATTTGTTGGTATTCTAAATCTTTCTATTTTTATTAGCAACATTGTAACATTTGTCATTTTTAGTAACGTTGTTATTTTCAACCCGGAGGTCGGGGTAAAAGGTAACTTCTACGGAATTTAGAAAAACATTTTGTAGCTTAGGTATCATTTATTTAAGTTAATTGTTTGTCATTGAATTATCTTCAATCTATTTTCAAAAATGTTATAACCAGCCTTTACTTCCCTACTCGACATTACTCTTGTCTCAGCCACCATTTTAGATAGTTTAATGAATTGGAAGGGATCATTTCTTTTCTACTCATTGTTATCTTCAAATTAAATTGGTGACAAAAAACATGAAACACACAACTATAGAAGCAGAAGGCAAACCTACTGGCATATTTTCAGAACTATTCTAAGTAATTTATCGCCCCGGGTTTGTTTAAAGTGTCTATACTATCGCTTGTATATGAGTGTCGTAATTGAGAAATTTGAGAATTACCTAAATCATAAATCAGTTGACGTTTTGAAAGTCACTGAGTCCAATCAATTAAAATAAAAATTGTTCGTTCGCCTTAAAGTGTGTACCGTTGATATCGAGAATGGCTAAGTCTTCTGATATTTTCAATTCTGAGTACTAATATACTTTTAGGGCTGTCTGTCACCATAATTGAGGGGAGAGCCCAACGCCTCGCATAATTTATGTTGTGCTTCCGGGTATGTTTTACTCAAAATGGATTGCACATTGTGATGACAATAAAATTAATTAAATTCCATTTTTGAATTCATACAGTGCTTTTTGAAATAAGTAAATTTTTTGTGGATTATTCAAAACACGCGGTAATGTTATGGAATGTATAATAAAAAAAAAAAAAAATCACGAACACCACCACAACAATAAATAGAAATGTTTGGAATACATCGATATTTAATTGTATTAAAGCCGGGCGGTGGTGTTGCTTATTGATGAAAATTGTTTGGTCCCATTAAGTTTGGACCGATCACTGCTACTTAACTTGTGGGAATTTCTTTAGAACAACAATTTGTTGCATATTGACATTTGCACAATTTTCGTTAACCTTGAGAATGGCAAATTTACTTTGCTCATTTTTGCACACTTCAAAAGTTTAATCAAAATAAACGCGGTATTAAGAATATTTCGCGAGTTTGCAATTTTCGGATCTGTATAGGTTTATCATTATATTCGTTTCTTATTAGTATTTTGCGTATATTAGTGCATTGAACGTAGATAATCTAATTTGCATATCCAATAAAAATATTTTTTTATAAATATTTCAAGAAATATTGATGTATTTTTGCAATTTAAGAATATACAAATAAACTTAATCTAAACACTTGGTTTTGTTACGAATACACGGGAATCACTCATTTGTTACATAAACATCATTCTCACAATACCCACAACAATTATAGTAAACACAATCACAAATAAAGCAATAAAAATAAACAAAAAAATGCGAAAAAATTTCCAATGTTCCGGTGGCACGCTTCTAAAGCCGTACCAGCCACGATAACCACTATAACCACGGCGATTATCATAAAAACCAATTGGTGGTGGCGGATCACAATAATATGTTGTTGCAACTGGTTCTTGAAAGCCCATAGGCGGTGGTGCCGATGGATTTTGCTGTTGAGGGTATGGTCCAGTTGAATCGGGATAACCGGGAGGATTCATAGCAGGAACATTTGAGGTATTCGCATTTGAGGGACTAAGCGCGTCACCTTTATACTGAAGAAATAAACAGATCAAAAAAAAAATTGTTGTAAATACAAAGAAGTTTATTTAGTTCGCTAAGTAGATATATTCAACTTACGTTACTCGTATTCATGTCAGCGCTATATGAGAGAAGAGATGAGACTAAAGCAAACAACTAAATTCGGTTTATTTTGCTTGGTTTAGCTAAATTTTCTGTTTTGTGTTTATTTTTATCGATGCTGTCGACAATTTTAAATTTGGTGTTTCAATGCATTTTCATTAGTATGTTGTATAAATTTCAATGTTCAGAAGTTTTACTGTATATGAAATGACCACATTAATTATTATTTAATTATTAATTACTGTCCCAATAATTCTGAACTATGCAATAAATTGTTTGCTTACTTTACTTTACTACTAAAAATACTTATTTCATAAATAGCCTGCACCTTTCGTGCACAACACAAAATTATCTCAGATGTGGTAAGCAGCTCTAAGCTTGAAATTCCTAACAAAAGTTATGCGGCAACTTTTATTAATTTAGTAAGAAGAAATCCGGATACCTGGCGCTTTTCGGATCTAACTGCCTTACCTGCGGGTCTCAGCACAGATAGACATTTCTTTCTCACTTTGGCGTCCACACTTTCTTTCACACACTTTCTGCATCAACCTTCGCTCAGCATTTCATACTTAATTTCCCCCTCCGTTATTCAAATCTCAACGAAAAAGTGTCATTTCATTGGTCACCATTTCGTTTGCCAATAATTTCGCCTTTCGATTGATTCAGTTGCTTCTCGATGATTCCGATGCCTGTTTTGATTTTTATATTCCCTTGTGTCAAATTTTGTTTCGTTCCCGCTACGATTGTTCCATTTCTATTCCTTCGTGCTTTTCATTTTGTTGATCAAATTTTTAATTCATTTGTTTTTTCATTTTCAACCAGAATTAGAGGAAATAAACTCTAGTTGGGTATGTTAAATAAAAATAATAAGTTGGTACTTCAATGAAGCTTATTTTTGAAATATCATGAACATTTTTCGGTAATTTATTGTTGACACCCTCTCCGGATAACTTTATGGCTCTAATGTAAATTTTCGGTGAAGATGGTATGGAATTCCAATACTACAAATTAAAATTGAATTGCTTATGCAGTTTAGGCACTATGTGGAGAAAGTGCTTTGGGAGTCCAGATGCATTCATATTGACCCTTTATATAATAAAAATTAAATTTTACCCCGATTATTTGAGCAATGGTTTTGTTTCATTCAAATGGGCAATCGGAACTTACCAATTTAGTAATGGCCTAGTTCTATTCAAATTAACAGTTTTCCATAATAACATCTGAAAATTAAATGAAATTCCATTTTTATAGTACAAACCAAGTACCCCAGGGGCCTATTATGACGTACGTTTCATTTCTGTTCAGACTCTTCAATCGAAACTAGGAGTCCTTTCGTGTCTGAATAATAACTGGCTTTACAAGCAGACCAGAACTCTGACATCGTGTTATGTCTTTATATTTCAACAATAGCTCGAAATATTGCGATTCGATTTTTTCGAGAGAAGTCAATTTGACGAAAACAATTTCGAATTGTCGTTTGTTATGCCGCTAGTGTCAAATTGTGCCTCTACATGGAAAAGCCAAACCGGCTGTGTTGCGATCGAATGATATGTCGATTTTGGATATACGTAACCGAGTACCGATACTGACATATGTCGAAGCTGATATTTATAAATTCTCAAATTTCGAAATTGATCACGGTTCCCACACAACTCTATCGAACCGCTGTCGACATTTTTTTTAGTATACCCCAAATTAGCTGAGAAATGGCACAATTTTATTGAAATCAACTATTTGTTGGGTAATAAATTGCCAATTTATCTGAAATTGACAATTTTCAAGAAACACTACTGCAGTGTTTTCTCAAATTCTTTCATTTTTGAACCAAATACTAAAATCACTTGAAGTAAGAATTATTTCATTATCCATTATCATCACTGAAGTTCTATTTTGATCATTAAATCCTAGTACAGTTAGAATCTGTTGGGAAAAGCACATTCCGCTCATATTCGATTATAAGTTACTGGCTTACTTTCAGTCAAACTGTCAATTACCTAGAAGCACATTTGAAACTCATATGAGAATTTTATTTTTATTACTGAGAGGAGCTCATTTAGACATGCAACACAAGCAAAGGAAATTCTAAACAATTATTTCTATAATTAGAACATTTCTTAATACTAAATGGAAACATGAGACGCTTTCAGGGCATCCAACAGTTGTGATCATGTTGAGTAAAATCGAAGCCAACGTTATGAAAATGGTTACCTCTATGAAATGGAACTATACGGATCACTTTTCTTAGTTAATGCTACCGCAGCGAATGCGCTTGTTTGATCTGAGTGTGCCAACTAGAGTTGCATTACAGGCCTATAAAGATTTTGCGAGTCGATCGCCTTTAAAAATTTTTTCTTTCGATATGTTGGGCAAGTCGCATTAAAAAGATACGAGAATTTTTCGTATTTTGCTAATATATGACGGATTGGAGCCCATATTCTCTCGTATATTCTCTCGCCAATGATATCATTTGACGCTCGATTTTTAAATGTAAATAAAAGAAGTTGTGTATGAGATATTCGCTTATTTTTTTTTATTTGAAAGAATATTATATGGCATTACATATGAAATGTAACATCGTTCAAATGTCCGCCGTGTGGCTTTGTTTGGTATTACGTATTCGGGTGGTCCAATTTTCGATGACTTTGTTGCATTAATCTGGCTGAATTTGCTGGACGGTATTCGTTATGTTGATTTTAAGGGCATCAATTATTTGCTGTTTTTTTCGTATAAACCTACGATTTAAGATAGCCCCAAGGGAAAAAGGCTAAATAACCATGTCCGCAAATCGGTCATGCAGAATGTCAATCTTGGCATGTGCTATGTGATATGCAGCGCCCTGTTAAAACCACATGACGTCGCTATCCATATCATCTAGTTTAGGCCACAAGAAGAGGTGAGGTTCTTGCGAACGTGCGAGGAATTGACTGCCTCGGGTTTTCCCGTGCCCGGCAGCAATGTTTTCAGCAGACCGTGCGTTTCGGTGTCGTATGGGTGGTGGCTCATTATATATCGAACTGGTTGAGTCGAATTTGGCCACCTCACCAATTCCGACCGTCCCGATTGAAAGATCCTTCACATTTCATCCATATTGGTTCCTCAACAAAGTCGCATTTTTGTTGGACTTTGTGAGCACTCCGATTCGCATTATTTTAGGTGACTATTCCAAATATGTATTGAGATTTTTGGCATTGTATTCTAATGGCAGCTTCTGCAATTAATATGACGCATCTCTCATATTAATTGCAGAAGCTGCCTTTTCTCTTCCCTTTTTTCTTAGCCGAATAATATGAATTCCAAATAGATTTTGTCCACCATTTCTACATATTGAGCATAAAATAAAACAAAATATTAAATGTTATGTTTTTGTTATGTTTTTTGAAAAGAAGAAAATCCAAAATTAACTTATCATTTTACACTTACCTCCGTGGGGTGTAAACATTAGCCAAACCCAGAAATAGATACCGTTAATCTTTAAACATTATATTCCAAAATCAACTAATCCGTCAAAGAATATAAAAGAATTTTATTTTTTAAACTCACTCTGAATTACGAGATACTGCTGATTATACCTATCCAAAGTATTAAAAATGTTAGTGTTACAGCAGTTAATAACAAACAGAGGTACTTCCGAAATACATTTTTTGGTGAATAGGTTCGGTATAAAATTTGTGCGACCATGATCGTTATTATACGGTCCCCCTGTTAGCCTACATTTATTAAGCAATGGAATTGGAATGGGACAGTTTCCTGTATCATCTATCACCGTTTGTGCTTGTTCATTATCACACGTATTACGTATTACCCCATCGTCGTCTTTATCGGCCGAGTCACAAGCTTGAACTGTAGATTAAGAAAAAATCCATAAAATGTTTTTTTTTTATAAGAAAACGATTTTTTTGGTACCGCTCTCCTAAGTGGTCCAAAATGGAGCACAACTTAAGAACTTAAGTCTGACTGGTTGAAGCAAAAGTAAGTAAAATGTTAGTACATTGTAACGTTAGCCATCATTATTTAATGTATCGCCATATAATTTCATAATTGGAGGGGCGAGCCCAATATCTCACATAATTTATGTTATGCCTCTGGGTATGTTTTATTACAAACTATTTGGATTACTCATTGAGGTGACAATAAAATGCATAAAATTTAATTTTTGAATTTAAACTGTGTCTTTTTTTATCTATCCAATAAAAATCTATTTAATAAATATAATTACGAACACCACCATAAAAATAAATAGAAATATGGTATATGAATAAACTTTCAGTAATCTGATGGCACTGGCCCCAAACCAATATAGAAATACATCTTTGGATTACACCAATATGTGGTTATGTAAAGCCCGGTGGTGGTGGTGATGGTGGTGGTGGTGGATATTAGAACAATAATTTGGTTCAGTGACATTTGAACAACCTCCTTTAATCTTGAAAAATGCCTTATAGATAAAAATCGTTTATCAAAACTAAACATGGGCACAATAAATTCAATATCCGTTCGAAAAAAACCAACAACAATATAAAGCCATGATAATGCTACAAATACAAAAATAAACTAAACTATAAATAGTTGTATAGAGAATATGTGTACATCGTATGTGTGCACTAGTTTAATATGTAGTGGTGCGAAAGAAAAAATTAACGCAGCATTGTTAGTGTATCCAACACAAACTTCTGTAGTTTCTTGTTATATTGATACTGCGTTTCGCAATTTGTTCATGATTTTAAATTGTTTTTGGTTCGAGCCAACTTTAAATTGCTCGTTTTGCTGCACTATGGAGAATATTCCGCAATTTTACATTTCAAATTTGTTTAGCATCATCGATGTGTTTGTTTATTATTAGTATTTTGTGAAAATATTAATTAGTGCATTGAACAGAGATAATCTAATTTGCATACGATAAAAACATTTTTGTATAAATATGTAAAGAAATTTTGATGTATTTTAGCATTTTTAAGTATATGCACAGGAATCACTGGTTTGTTACATTCGCATTGTAGTAACAGCTCCCACAACAATCATAATAAGCACAACCACAAACGTCACAAGAAAAATGATCATAAAAATGCGAAAAAACTTCCAATATTCTGGCGGCATGTTTCTAACGCCGTACCAGTCACGATAACCACCATAACCATTATAACCTCTACCATAACCAGGGCCACCACCATAAAAACCAACCGGTGGTGGCAAGCCATTTGGATCACAAAAATAAGTTGTTGTAGCTGGTTGAAAGCCCATTGGTGGCGGTGGATGTGCCGATGGATATTGCTGTTGAGGATATTGCTGTTGAGGATATGGTCCAGTTGCATCGGGATAACTGGGAGGATCCATAGCAGGGACATTTGAGGTATTCGCATTTGGGTGACTAAGCACGTCACCTTTATACTGAAGAAATAAAAACAACAAAAAAAATTTTGTAAATGCAAAGAAGTTTATTTAGTTGTAGATATATTAAACTTACGTTACTCGTATTCATATCAGCGCTATGTGAGAGACGTGTCGAGACTAAAGCGAAAATATAATTTCGGTTTTGTGTTTAGTTTTATCTATCGAGAATTTTTAATCTGGTGTTTCGATACATTTTCATTAGTATGTTGTACACATTTCAATGTCCAGAAGTTTTACGGTATGAAATGAACACATTAATTATTAATTATTAATTACTTCTTACTTTACTTTACTACTAAAAATGCTTACCTACTTCAGTGTACCTAGAATACTACAGGCCACACTGCCTTAAAAATTTTGCTGTATGACGTCAATTTATGTCGTCTGTTTTCTGTTTGGCTATTATTAGGCAGCACTAAAATTAAAAAGGATTGTTTTGATTTTTTTTTGTGTTTGCTGTCATATTGATGAGAAAAAAATTGTAAACAAGCAACAAGAAAAATACTTTAATAACCCTCTAAGGAAGGCGTAACGCAAACGTAACAAAAAATTAATAAATGTCATATGCAAGACTTCGCAAACGTAGCGCTTTTGCGGTAGGAAAACGAATCGTATGCGTACATTTTGGACTATGAATTTTAAAATGAAAAGCGTACCGCTTAACCACACCGCATTCGTAACACTTAAGGCGAACTTATTTTATAACGTCAAAACGAAATGTTTCTATAACGACAACGCGGAATGTTGTTATAACATTAAGGTGGAACAGTTTTGTAGTGGAAAAATGTCTTTTTACCCAAAAAAGAATCAGGATTAATTAATTTTAAAATATAATGTATATTTTTGTAACTAATAATAAAAATTTGTATAAAAATAGATTATTTGCGATTTCCTAACAAAAAAGGGCATGAATTGAATTCCACAATAATTACATATATTATTTAAGATTCTTAAAGTATATTTAATGTCCGTTTATCACAAAAAATCCATGCCTTATAAATTGAAAATTCAGCTGGTTATATTATACATAAACTATAAAATAAATTTAATTCAGGTATCACATTATCTTTAAAAATAATTCATTTGTCATTTCATATTAACGTAAAAATTCATTTTCGATATTTCAATATTAACATATACAACTTAGAAACTAATTAAAAATTATTGAAATTAATAAATTCTTGTTATTTTATTCTGCAGCACGTGCACTAATAGTCAAACTCTTTCTCTTGCGGTCTTTAGCGTATTGAAACCAGCGCTTGATGATGTTTATGATATCAGAAACTCTAGCTGTGGTAAATTTTTCCATGGCGCTTTCTGAAAATAACAAATACGTTTAAAATTGTGATTCATTCAAAAAGTTAAAATTCAATACAATTGTAACTACGAACCTTTGATAGTTTTCATAACAGTATATGATTTTACAGGTATATTCGAATTATGCCCAAACCATGAGAATTTACAAGCCGCTTCATTACTGATAACCAATTTTAAGCATCCGCGAACATATTTTTCGAGCGAAGAGTCGCTTAACAATTTAAAGGTGTCAGTCTGTGAATTGAAAATAAAGAAATTAAAATGTTAAATACATTAGATATATTAAAAGTATACGTGATTTCTATCTTACTAAAGATTTTTGATATTCCAATGATTTTAGTTGTTCCTCGAGTTCTTGAAATCCGTCAACTGTTGAGCGTGGTATGTCAAGAATTAATGTTTTTGAGGATTCTAATAATCTGGTATTAGCAGCTTGTGATTTTTGATGCTCGTGTCTTAAAAATTTCACCTCTTTTAATACCGCTTTCAATAAAATATTATTTTGCTGACAAATTTTATTTTCTGGACATGGCGTGACATCTGTTTGAGTTCCGCTTTCATACTTTGTTGGAATTTTATTATTTTGTGATGTCAGTGGAACAATATTATTTTTATTTGAATAGGTAAACTTTTTGTGAGTGGGTTTTTGGGTACTGGTTGCTGGTTTCATTGTACTGTCTATTTTAAGAAAGTTTATATAATTATTATTTTCTTCGTCATCGAAAAAATCTGATTCCTCGTCAGTAAAACGTTGAGAGTATTGGGCATCTAAATTAAAAATAAAGATAAGAGCAGTTAATTAAAAACATTATAAATTATTAAATATATTTATAAATTATTTAGCATATTTATTTATAATTACCACACATTTCCATTTTATTATATTCATTCATTTTAGTTAACTGTAAGAAGATTATTTGAAATTTATCAATGTTGTAGTGGCATATATATAAATTTTGAGTGGGTTATTAGTTTAACAATTTTGTTTGTAACTATTTTATACGTTGTTAGTTCAGTGGTACATTCTTCTGCCTGTGTGTTTCTGGAGTAAATGGACAAATTGGAAGATTCCAAAGGATATTCAAAATAGTTTTCGAGATTTAACAGCGTATATGCCTTTATATAACCTAGATCTTTGTTGATTTCTTCTATTTTAAGAATATTTTCGTCTAGTATGCAATAATTATTCGGATACGAATTTGACAATGTAAATATTTGTTTAAATTTTGGTACAGGCTGAATTTCTAAGAAATTCTCCTTTTCCTTTATCCTGTTGATAATTTGTTGAATGGGGTGTGCACCTTTTCTCACCATTTTCTTCAAGGTTTGCATAAAGTTTTCGAACTTGAACGCACTATACATATCGAGATTTCCGAAAGCTTTTGCGTCGTGTGATAAATGTAATAAGTTATGTACATTGTAGGACATATTCTCTTTTCCGTATAACTCCTCAAATTCTCTGACAAATTCTTTTAGTAAATCCGAAGCACACGCGTTATTCGTATAGCAGTCTGTTGGATGACATAAAATGCGTATGGCACACACTAACAGCAAAAAATGTGCGTAATATTTCTCCTTCAAAACACCTTTGAATACAGCTATGCCTGTGTAACACAGAAACATTCGTAATTCAGTTGCTTTCCAGTGATCAATTTCGGCTAAAGTCCTTTGTTTCCGTACAAATTCGGATGGCATACATTTGCGAATTGCTTTTAAACGATCATTTATTACATTTATTTCATCGCTTTTTAAAGAAAATTTTTTTTTCTTTGTCTAATTATGCATATCAACATTTGTCGCATTACTCCTAGGAGCACGCAATGCATATAATCAATTGGGAATTGACTAACGCAACCGATACTCAGAGATTCGATTATATTATCCAATCGATTATGATGGTCCAGTTGAGTTTTCTCCCTAAAACTTTCATCAGTTCGAAGAGAATTCTCCATGCCTGGAAAACATACTTTATGTTGAAAATATGTTCCTTTTATTTGGCATTTCGTACAACTGAAGTAGCCAGAATGGGATTTGACACCTAAAATACATAATTCAATTAGAAATATTTATTTTAATTTTGTTTTATGTTCAAAATTGTTAACTTACCTAGAATATATGACCTTGCTGGTGCATCGCATATGATTGATCGGATCTGTACATCTATTTTTTTGTTGTGGAACATTATATAATTTTTCTCCAAATCTTCAAACTCGGTAACAAATTGTTTTAAAAATGCATTGGCACAATATGGTTTTTTGTATCCCTGGAATACTCCGATTAAAAAAACCTCTTTAAAAGGTACGATATTGCCCAGGATTGGCCATAGTTGATTAGTCGAACTTTTTGTTAATGGAATTCCGTCAATCCCTATATCGATGTGCACTACAGTTTTATCAAATTGGTTCCTTTCCAAAAAATTTTCTACATATTTCCGCAAACCATTGTGAAAATAAAATCCATCGCCTATCGGCAGCATTTCAGAAGATGTTGATGATTTTCCTGTCCTTTTTAAAGTCCTCATATTTATTGGAACATTGAGGTTATATTTCTTTAAAATTTTTAGCAATGCATTGCCGGCTGCATCTGAAATTTTAAATTCAATGCTCCATTTTGCAATATCATTTGCAATATTTTCTATATCACGGCTATTCATTGTGTTTGAATCTTTACAATTAGAATTATCCGAAACACATTCATTTTCACCTGAGTTCTCTTCAACATAAGACATCTCTTCCAAATATTCTTCGGCTACTTCGTTATGCCCAACCATATCTGCCGCTGTATCATTATTTGTCAAACAGCTAATATAAGAGCCACTATTTGTTTGTCGAGCACTATTTTCACAGATATTCTCGATATCTTTTCTTATGGCGTAATACGCTTTATTGTCCATTTTTAATTAAATTAACCCTACACTTCGAACGTTTTGAATTAATTATATTAAAAGTATACTTACAGTAGTCAATAAAACAAAAAATAAATTAAAAAAATCAATAAAAATTATATATGAATTTTAAAATAAAAATTGAAAAATGGCTTCCACAATACACTGTATACGATTTCTATATAAAAATGAAATACGCACGCGAATAAAAATTTGACAATTGTGTGTACTAAAATAGGGTACGTTTACGAACCGCTTTTATTTCGCCTCAGCCGAATTCGCTATTTTCCTTAGAGGGAATATATTTTACAATTTTATAGAAAGCTATTGGTAAAAGTATTAATTCATAATATTATTATAAACTTATTCATATTAAATTGTGTTAAAAATGTAAACACGAATAAAATGTGTACACATTTCCTATAATTTACGAGAAGTCATAACCTTACATTTAGCACACGTATAAAAATATTTTTTTTTGTGTTTGTTTTTGTTTTTTCATTTTATGAACAGGACTGCCGTCTACAGTTCAAAGAGAAAACTGTAGACGTAAATTTAATGACATAGCAAGCAGTGTGGCCTGTAATATTCTAGGTGCACTGCCTACTTCATAAATAGGCTGCATTTTACTTCCTATTCGCGATTTTCAACAAAGTAGCTGACATCTGGTGAACAAAATGTAAATCATTGACAATTCTCGTCCCCCTTATATAGACGTAGAAACCAATGCTATCTACATTCGATGAAAATCGCCAATAGGATACTGATTAATAGGAAGACATTCTAAGCTTAGCCTTTACTGCAAACGCCTGATCTACGAATTGATAATTAAACCAATATGGACGTATGGTATCCAACTCTGAGGCTGTGCTAAACAATCAAATCGTTTAACTATTCAACGTTGTCAAAACAAATTTCTACGAGCAATAACGAATGCTTACCGCTACGTAACCAAAGAGGAATTACACAAAGACCTAAATGTTAAATGGATTGATGAGGTGATTCAGGAATTTGCCATCAAGCACGAAAGAAGGTTACTGCAGTATACCTGATTGCTCCGAGTTAAAGTGTTCAGCATATCTACGGCTGTGTAGTCCATATATAACAAACCTATTCTATAATTCGGGCCTCTTAGAACTTCATACAAAATTTTCTCAAATGTGGTCAGCACCTTGTACAGTATTTGCTTTTAGCACGCGAATGAGCTGTTTTTGTTCACCTTTTGATTAGTGACATTGTTCTTCTGATTGTTTTCTTGTCGGAGATGGCAATGAAGTCTGCTGTTTTTCGGAAGATATTAACTGATTTTTTTGCTACCAGAGGTATAGGTAAAAAATCATGCATATTTCGCTTATTGGTAAATGTATTTGTTGATATTCTAAATCTTTCTATTTTTATTAGCAACATTGTAACATTTGTCATTTTTAGTAACGTTGTTATTTTCAACCCGGAGGTCGGGGTAAAAGGTAACTTCTACCAAATTTAGAAAAACATTTTGTAGCTTAGGTATAATTTATTTAAGTTAATTGTTTGTCATTGAATTATCTTCAATCTATTTTCAAAAATTTTATAACCAGCCTTTACTTCCCTACTCGACATTACTCTTGTCTCAGCCACCATTTTAGATAGTTTAATGAATTGGAAGGGATCATTTCTTTTCTGCTCAGTGTTATCTTCAAATTAAATTGGTGACCAAAAACATGAAAACACACAGCTTTAGAAACAGAAGGAAAACCTACTGGGATATTTTACCATGTAGGTGTGCTCCATGTAGGTGTGCTCCTTGTAGACCTTGGGGAAGATTTTGACCACCGCGGGGCCGAAAGGACTTTTTTTTATGAAAATTTTTCAAGAAATGCTTTAAAACTGCACCAAACGAAACGGTCTATTTTACTTGAGGGAGGAGTTAAACTGAATTTCAAGGTTGGTCATTCTGTGTGTCCGAAAATTATTACTCGACGTTTTTCGAGAAATTTTAATTTAACTTTAAAGCTAAGAACTGCTTTTAAAATATAAGGTACTACTCTTAGTATCCAATTCAAGTGACCGACAGTTGGTTAAGTTCACGGCAACCCTAAAAGGGATTTAACTAAAAGACACCAAGGATTTACGTACTCTTCTTAATCCCTAACAACGTGGTAACAAAATTACTCGAGAATACAATTCGCTGGCAATTAGTAAATCTTAATTTTAAATTTGTTATTTGGATTACACCAATGAAAGACTAAAATGCTGACTTCTAGATTAAACGCAATGGATTGCATTATTGTTATCTTTTTCTTCTACAAAAGCTGTCTCATAATCGAATTAGGAATGGCATACCTGGAAATTTCTCAAAAAGACTAGAAAGTGCTCAAAATTATACAGCGAAAGACAATATCATTCCTGGGGCGGTATGTTGTACCATCACTTCGAATCGAAATTCGAAAAAAGTTGAATGGCGGTATGTTGTGTCGGTGGTCATTTTCGAATCGCGATAAATGATAATAAAGTTTCATCATTTAAAACCAAATTTATAATAAACGTAGCTGACATTTCATTCTAAAAAAAGTATTGCAAAATTAAAGAAACTATATAAGTCACTTTCACTTTTTCGATTCGACTTTTTTCGAATTTCGACTTTTTACGATTCAAAGTAAATTGTTTCGAAACCATTAGTTTTCGGATCGTGACTAGTGATGGGATGAAAAAATTCTATTAACTTATAATCCATTAACGAGTGCCAATCGTATGATTTAGAATTAATTACAAATTCCAAAGTTTATGGAGATTAACGAGCACTTGTCATAAATCATTGGGTTTGTTTAAAGTGTCTATTGCTTGTATATGAGCGCCATAATTGAGCAATTTGTGAATTACCCAAATTACACAAATGATAAATGAGTCGACGTCCGCCTTAAAGTATGTACCGTTGATAAATCGAAAATGGCTCAGTCTTCTGATATTTTCAATTCTGAGTTCTTGAGTTCTAAATCCCTCATAAAAACCACTACCACCATAATTGGGAGGCGAGCTCAACGCCTCGTATAATTTATGTTGTGTTTCCGGGTATGCTTTACTCGAAATAGATTGCACATTGTGGTGATAATAATATTAATTAAATTTTATGAATTTTTTGAATTCATACAGTGCTTTTTGAAATAAGTAAATTTTTTGTGGATTATTCAAAACACGCGGTAATGTTATGGCATGTATAATAAAAAAAATCACGAACACCACCACAACAATAAATAGAAATGTTTGGAATACATCGATATTTAATTGTATTAAAGCCAGGCGGTGGTGTTGCTTATTGATGAAAATTGTTTGCCCCCATTAAGTTTGGACCGATCAGTGCTACATAACTTGTGGGAATTTCTTTAGAACAACAATTTGTTGCATTGACATTTGCACAATTCCCATTAACCTTGAGAAATGGCAAATTTACTTTGCTGATTTTTGCACACCAAAAATTTAATCAAAACCTACGGAGTATTGAGAATATTTCGCGAGCTTACAATTCGGGTGTGTTTAGTTTTATCACAGTGTTCGTTTATTATTAGTATTTTGTATACATTAGTGCATTGAACGTTGATAATCTAATTTGCATTTACAATAAAAAACTTTGTATAAATATGTAAAGTAACTTTGATATATTTTAGCAGTTTAAGAATATACAAAAAAAGCTTAATCTAAACACTCGGATTTGTTACCAATACACGGTAATCACTGGTAATTTACCTAGATAGCATCATCTTAACACCTAGCCCAAGAATCGTAATAAACACAATCACAAACACAGCAAGAAAAATAAACATAAAAATGCGAACAAACTTCCATTGTTCCGGTGGCACGCTTCTAAAGCCGTACCAGCCACGATAACCATGATAACCACGGCGATTACCATAAAAATCAACTGGTGGTGGCGCGCCATACGGATCACAATAATATGTTGTTGCAACTGGTTCTTGAAAGCCCATGGGCGGTGGTGCCGATGGATTATGCTGTTGAGGGTATGATCCAGATGAATCTGGATAACCGGGAGGATTCATAACAGGCACATTTGAGGTATTCGCATTTGGATGACTAAGCACGTCATCTTTATACTGAAGAAATAAATAGAAAAAAAATTGTTGTAAATACAAAGAAGTTTATTTAGTTCGCTAAGTAGATGTATGACACTTACGTTACTCTTATTCATGTCAGCGCTAAATGAGAGACGCGATGAGACTAAAGCGAAAAACTAAATTCGGTTTATTTTGCTTGGTTTAGCTAAATTTTCGGTTTTGTGTTTATTTTTATCGGTGCTTTCGACAATTTTTAATTTGGTGTGTCAATGCATTTTTATTAGTATGTTGTATAAATTTCAATGTCCAGAAGTTTAATTATTAATTAATTATTACTTTACTACTAAAAATACTTATTTCATAAATAGCCTGCATTTTCTTACCCTTATAATCCTGTGATCTGAATGTACCTAGTGTATGTGTTCAGTAAATCTACGGATGAGTGGTCCAAATGTAATAAAATTATGTGAAATGTGGTCAGCAGCTCTAAGCTTGAAATTCCTAACAAAAGTTTTACGGCAACTTTTATTAATTTAGTAAGAAGAAAGCCGGTTACCTGGCACTTTTCGGATCAAACTTCCTTATCTGCGGATCTCAGCACATATAGACATTTCTTTCTCACCTTGGAATGTACCAAAACATTGATGAAACTGCCAATACAAAAAAAAGGGTGTGGCGGTCTTAAACACCAGGAAACTAATGCTGGTAAGATTTTTTAGCCTTTAGCCATAGAGATTGGACATTAGGCCTGCTCTGGTTAGGTTGGAATTGTAGTCCATAAAGTTTTCATCGTTTGTAATTGCACTGCGACTATGTTCCGGATGGCATTGTATGGTTCTGAACGAAAAAACAGTTAGTGCATAATGATGTGTAAGATATCATGCTTCTTATGCTATAGTTAGTTTGACTGTAGGCTTTATTAGGTTTCGGCTGGATTTTAAGGTTCCGGCGGAAAAATTATGTAGTGCATACTGATGCACAATGCATCGTCCTCATTGTGTCATAGTTGGTTTAGCTGTTATATGGTTCTGGGTAGCTAAGTCACGTTTTGGTTGGAATTATAAGGTTCCGGCTGAAAAAGCATATAGTACACAATGATGTACCATCCATTGAGCTACTTGTGTCATAATTAGTGTGGCTGTAGATGGTATGGTTCCGGGTGGTCTTATCAGGTTCCGGCCAAAAAACAATTAGCGCACAATGACCGTGCTTCTTATGACATAGTTGGAAAAATTATATAGTGCTGGATTTATAAGGTTCCGGCAGAATCGTGCTGCGTGTGCTTGACTGTAGTATGATTCTGGCATCAGGTTTTGGCTAGAATTATAAGGCTCCAGCTGAAAAAGCATATACAGTAAAACTTCTGTAACACGAGGAAAAATGGTCATTTCGAGAGAAAGACGTATTAGGAAAAATATACAAAAAATTCAAAAATATAACAACTATGTATTTATTTTATTTCACAGCATACGATACATTTATCACAAAAATAAATTATAATTTCAGGAACAAGTTTCAATTCATACTTAACTAAATTTAATTAAATTAAAAAAATATATATTGTATTATTTTGGTGTGAAATATTCAGTTAACGTTATTTGTTTCGATGATCTGACCTTCTGCTGAATGATTTTGTTTCTTAGTAATAGCTCGCACTCATATGAATGACACCTCACTATTTTCTAAATTCAACGACAATCGTTTTAAACTAGCCACTGCTTCCAAGCTTTTAGTAGTAACATTTACTGAGGCTCCTTATCATCGGATTCCTCGTTTTCAACGTCTTTATTAAAATTGGTCACGTTTGAATTCAACAACTCGGTTTCCCATTCGACATTGTTCCCCAGGTAGAGATACATCATCAAAATCAATATTGGAGTCGAAGTTGAGTTCTAAATTGGCAAGGTTTGCTAATGAGAACTTGGTAGTATCAATCCACATTTCGAAAAATACTGTTCAATGGTTATCGGGGAGACATTATTCCACGCTTCCTTTACATATTCAACAACATCAGCCAAAGTAATTTGTTTTATTAATTCGTCAACATTGTCGACAGTGACGACAGTACCCCATCCTCGCGATTAAAGTGGTCAGCATTCTGCGCCGATAATGTAGTTTAAAATTTTGGATGATGCCTTGATCAAGTGGATGATGCCTTGATCAAGCTTTGACCTGTAAGTTCGTTGAATGGGTGGTTGCATTGTCCAGGACTAATATAATTATTCGTTTCTCTTTGATCATTTTTTGATTATTAGTAGGGCAACCAAAAATATGCTCTTAAAAATAGGTTTTAGTTGAATATCCTCTATCCAGTCGCAAATTATTTAATTGCGAGGCGAAATATGGTTACTAGATTTATTTTGACTTGCCAATTGACACATTTTTTTAAAAATTATTTTTTTTTTGCGATTGTAAAGTTGAAATACATGAACTGGGAAAATGCGTAACAGTCTTTTTGTGTATTTCTATTTAAAAAAAAAAAAATGTGTCAATTGGCTTGGCAAAATAAATCTAGTATCCATATTTCGCCCCGCAATTAAATAATTTGCGTCCGGTTAGAGGATATACCCCTAAAACCTATTTTTAAGAGCATATTTTTGGTTGCCCTAATTATTAGTTTGAGTGCAAGATGGGAGGTGGTTTTTTTTAGAGAGACTTACTTTAAATAAAAACGTTTTATGATCAAATGTATCGAACAGGAAGAGTGTCTCCTCCTAGAGGTGGTCGTTTGTAGAAGTTTAACTGTAGTGCACAATGATGCATAATGCATCGCGCTACTTATGCCATAGATGGTTTGATTTCGGCTGATATGGTTCCGGCTTGCGTGACGGACACGAATTCCTAGGTTTTCTGTTCCACACCTACCACTGTAATCATTAATTTATCATCCTTCTTATTGCTCGTTAATCGTAGCAATTATTATCAATAATTCTGTAATTTAGCACTAGAAAGAGTGACTTTGCGTTAGTACTAACTGGTAAATAAATCACTTTGAACACTTAATTCAACTGTACGTAAGATAATTTTTAACTATATGTCTCAAAATTAAATGCATAATTCGAACCGTTATTGGCTTTATCTGAGTGGTCTACTTTGGAGAGCTTATTTTAAAGATAAATCATAAAACAGCTGTCGCAATTATCGTTGTTAAGTTTGATCATTCTGTGTGTCTGAAAATTATTACTCGTTTTGGTTTGGGATAGAAAAATCTTGCAAAATAAAGTAAATTTTTTTGTTTTCTTGAATATTTTTGGTTTTTCGAGAAATTTTAATTTAACTTTATATCTAACAACTGCTTTTAAAATATAGAAATGAAAAAATACTAGAAATTTCTGTTTGTCCTCGGGATTACTAATAATATTAGATGTTTTGTGATCTTTCTAAGTAATCCAGCTGTGCTATGAGTCAAAATTATAAACTGCCCAATTATGAAATCTTGGCAAATTTCAAAATTTTAGTTGATTTAAGGGTTTTCAGAACCAGGATTACTTTAAAATTTACAAAATTATTATTTTGAAAATTAAAACTTTTAAAATCTAAATTTTGTGTAGTATTTTTTGAAAGAAAGTACTACGATGGAGTAATGCGCATTGAAATATACTATATTTATAAAGTTAGCCCTGCCCAGAATTTTTTAAATGATAAAACGAAAAATTTGCAAATTTATTAAATTTGTTTTTCATATAATAAAAAAAGACGGGAAAGGTTCTATGCCGTGTGATTTGCGTATTTTAAAAATAACGACCACCCACTCCCACACATACCTAACCCCATCCACACCCAGCCCAACCGATCCAAATCCACCATATCTCAACTGACCCCAATCAACCACAAACCACCACATCTAAACATTATTAGCATCCCCCACTATCCAATTAAAACCACCAATACCCCTCTCACCCGCACCCCCCTACACCGCACCACCCATATTATCACCCTTTAACATCTTCATACCCACTTCCACGCACACACACACACCAGCCACACAAACCCTCATCCACCAAATCCCAAACTCTCACACCAAACACCAAACGTCTCATCCCATCCGCTCCACCTCCCATACCACCACTCCTACCACCCCCATAACCACACCACCCACACACACACATCCAGACGAGTTATGTTTTTATTCCACATTCACATGCTCGATGAAACCAAAATAGAATAGAAAATAAAAAAAAATCTATCAATTTTAAGGAGGGGGTTAACAAAACCCTCCATATCTCCAAACACCCTAAACACAAAAATGTCCAAATCAATAGGGATCATTCTCATGAATTGCTTGAACTTTTAGTGAAGAAATTAAGTTGATATATCCATCCGTTCTCAAGTTATCGTGCACACAGACGGACAGACGGAAAACCGAAACCATATAGCATTTTTTTTTAACAAAAATGCTTAAAAAATTAAAATCTAACGAATAAAAAAACTGTACAATTTTCAGTTGCATAAAAGATTTGAAAATTACAGACTACTATGTAGTGCATAAATTTCAAAATCATGTAGCCCTGATCCGAGACATTTTCAATTTTGGCGAAATAATTTTAAATTTTTCGAGCGGGACGAAAAATTATATAAAAATCAGTGAAATTCCCAGCTCAGAGTTCGTTTTCGGGAACTTGCCACGCAACGATCTTTTTTCTAATTTTGCTTAAATGTAGCTACTAATGTATGTGTTACGGTTAAACTCAGAAAAAGTTAAATGTCCGAAATTAATTTTTTTAAATTCGTTTACTCGATTAAAAACCGATTGTCCAGAGGTCCAATCGTTACTGAATGTTTGTCGATCAACCCCCTACATCCCCGTAGTTTCATTTATCCCCTATCAGAGGGCTAAGCTTTATGAAGGGCTAAGTTACCTCCCGCGAGTCGATGAGAGTTAGTAAAGCCGTTGGTCCCTACTATTCCAAATTCCAATTTGCATTAATATCATTAAAAATGCTCCGTGAGGTGCAGGGTGAACCTTTTCGAGAATATAGGACTCTCATTTCATAGATTTCGAAGCAATAAAACAGTTTTTTCCAATTATTATTCGGACATTTACCGATTTCGGGGTTTTACCGTAACATATGCATTTCAAAATCATGTAACCCTGAAGTAACATTTTTAATTTTGGCGAAATAATTTTAAATTTATCGAGCGGGATGAAAAATTATTTAAAAATCAATGAAATTCCCAGCCCAGGAACAAATTTTTTCCTACATTCCCTGTAATTTTCCATTACTTTATGCAACTCAAACTTTAACAGTTTTTTCAAACGTTAGATTTTAATTTTTTTTATTATATGAAAAACAAATCGAATTTAATAAACTTGATAAATTTTCGTCTTTTCATTTAAATTGATAAATATTCTGGGCTTGGCTAACTTCAAACAAGAGCAAATTGATTATTGATATGTTAGTGTTGCCTGATTAAAATTATTTATTTTCTGGGATAGAGTTCTGGGATAACTTCACATACGTCGTAGATTCTTCTTCCAGCCAGTTATTTTTCGAAAGTGCATCTATTACCCCTGTTCTCCACCGATTCTTGAAGAACTCACCAGAAATGATTGTATTATTATTATTGAAATGTTCGCAGTTTCAAAACTGCGTATTCAGATGACGTTGCTAATAATTTTTTGCACCACGCTGTCAATTACTTTAGAATAAAATTCGCCGAGCATTAGTAAATCTACATTTTAAATTTGTTATTTGGATCACACCAATGAAAGACTACAATGGTTTGCTTATCTCGGAATTCTATAAAAAAGAGTTCAATTTCAAATAGAGGCCCTTTGCCTAATTTTTCACTTGCTCTTTATCTTTATAACTTAGTCTTTAAGGTTGGGAGCTGTTGAACACACCCTGACTTCTAGATTAAACCGGATGTAATGCGTTATTGTTATCCTTTTCTTGGTATACCTTGAATTTTCTCAACAATACTAAAAAGTGCTCAAAAGTATCGAAGTACTTTTGAAACAGCCCAAAGCATCGAAAAAAACATCAATATCATCCCTGATTTCGCCGTTCCACACTTTGATTCTTTCGTCGTGATTCTTTCCTCGTTTCATTCCCCTTCAACTACTTAATTTGTTGGTGAAAGGGAACGGAACGAGGAAAGAATCTAAATATGGAATGGCGGATTGGTTATCGTCGTTCTTCTTTGTTTATGTAGTCGTGTCGTTTTAATTTTTACCACGCTTATATTAGCTCACTCTGTGTGTGTCTGTTTGTATCGTCAAATTTTGTAATCAATTTTTCAACTACTTGCAATAGTCCAATTGAGCTGAAATTTTGCATGTAGGCTTAACTCCGATGACAATACAAGATTAAAAAGTAGAAAATAAAATATATTTAAAAAAAAAACTTTTTAAAAAACCACGCTTATATTTTTAGTCATATTAATATTAAATTTCTACTTGTTATAAATATATCTTGTAAGGAGTAAGGAAGAAAAATTTTATTTTCTACTTTTCAAAGCCTTTTATTATATTATCTACTTTTTAGAGCCTTTAAATATAAGCGTGGTTTTTTAAAAAGTTTTTTTTAATTCGTTTTTAATATTCGTCGTGTTGTTTCCGTTTTACGTGCATGATTAACTAACTGTAGATGCGTTACTCTGTTTGCACGTACAGAGTGATACGTAAAGAAAATAAATTACAACGCAATTTTCAGCAACAGTTTTCGTTTCGGAAAAATGGTTGTGAAAACTTAAAATTATTAGTTTTCAGCTTTAGTGACTAGCGATGGGTTGGAAAAATTCTATGACCTTATAATCGATTTAACGGGTGCCATAATTTAGAATAGAGCGCTTGTCAGATATCGTTGGATTTGTTTAAGTGTCCGCTATCGCTTGTATGAGTATCATGATTGAAAGATTTGAGAATTACCTGAATTACACAAATGGTAAATGATTCGACGTTTTGACAGTCACTGAGCCCAAATCAATTAAACAAAAATTGTTCGTCCGCCTGAATGTGTGTACCGTAGATAAATCGAGAATGGCTTAGTATTCTTATATTTTTAATTTTTGCGACCTACACATCAGGAAGATTGGAGGCCTGCAACTAAATTCCTCATAAAAATCACCCAACACCACGACACGGCTTTACAGTCTTTATTATTTCTGTATACTCGGGAAGTAAGTACATATATCGTTTGAAAGGTCTTGTATACAACGTTTTTAATAATACTACAACAGTTAGGTCAATGCCTCCTAAACTACAGGCCTCTTACTACTCTCATTTTTCTTTCGCACATTACGTCAATTTATGTCTAAACCGAGACTGCGCAATAATAATGTTAAGATATTTACACTAACAAAACACGACATAGCGTGTCGTCATCATTTGGTGTAAGCGGCCTGTAGTTTAGAAGGCATTGGTTAGGTGAACATAATTTTGTATAGCAAAAATTTGTGTATAGTAAGAGAAAAAATTAAGTAAAATGTTAGTACATTGTAACCTTAGCCATCATTATTTAATGTATGACCAAATAATTCCATAATTGGGGGGCGAGCCCAACGCCTCGAATAATTTATGTTGTGCTTCCGGGTATGTTTTACTCGAAATGGATTGCACATTGTGGCGACAATAAAATTAAATAAATTTCATTTTTGAATTCATACAGTGCTTTTTGAATTAACTAAAAGTTTTGTGGATTATTCAAAACACGCGTAAATGTTATGTGGCATGTATAATAAAAAAAATCACGAACACCACCATAACAATAAATAGAAATGTTTGGATTACACCAATATGTATAATTGTATTAAAGCCGGGCGGTGGTGTTGGTGCATATTGATGAAAATTGTTTGCCCCCATTAAGTTTGGACCGATGACTACCACATAACTTGTGGGAATTTCTTTAGAACAATAAATTGTTGCATTGACATTTGCACGATTTCCGTTTACCTTGAGAAATGTCAAATTTACTTTGCTCATTTTTGCACACTTCAAAAATTTAATCAAAACCTACGGAGTATTGAGAATATTTCGCGAGTTTACAATTCGGGTGTGTTTAGTTTTATCACAGTGTTCGTTTATTATTAGTATTTTGTATACATTAGTGCATTGAACGTTGATAATCTAATTTGCATTTACAATAAAAAAATTTGTATAAATATGTAAAGTAACTTTGATATATTTTAGCAGTTTAAGAGTACACAAAACAATTTAATCTAAACACTCGGATTTGCTACCAATACACGGTAATCACTGTTTTTTTACCTAGATAGCATCATCTTAACACCAAACCCGAGAATCGTAATAAACACAATCACAGATAAAGCAAGAAAAATAAACAAAAAAATGCGAACAAACTTCCATTGTTCCGGTGGCACGCTTCTAAAGCCGTACCAGCCACGATAACCATGATAACCGCGGCGATTACCATAAAAACCAACTGGAGGTGGCGCGCCATACGGATCACAATAATATGTTGTTGCAACTGGTTGTTGAAAGCCCATGGGCGGTGGTGCCGATGGATTATGCTGTTGAGGATATGGTCCAGTTACATCGGAATAACCGGGAGTATTCATTACAGGCACATTTGAGGTATTCGCATTTGAGTGGCTAAGCACGTCACCTTTATACTGAAGAAATAAACAGAACAAAAAAATTGTTGTAAATACAAAGAAGTTTATTTAGTTCGCGAAGTAGATATATTAAACTTACGTTACTCGTATTCATGTCAGCGTTATATGAGAGAAGGGATGAGACTAGAGCGAAAACATAAATTCGGTTTATTTTGCTTGGTTTATAGTTAAATTTTCGGTTTTGTGTTTATTTTTATCGATGCTGTCGACAATTTTTATTTTGGTGCTTCGATACATTTTCATTAGTACGTTGTATAAATTTCAATGTCCAGAAGTTTTGCTGTATGGAATGAACACATTAATTACACTGCTGTTGTTATATTAACGTACCGCTGAATATTTATGCGAATATAGATGTGTTCCAATAATTCTGAGCTGCATAAATTTGTTTAATAAAAACTCATGGTTTCGAAATGTTCTGCAAGGTACATGAATTGATATGTTTTGCAAAATGTAAGCTGAATCAACGTGACCAAGCAATATGTTACCAATAAAAGCCGCGCCCAGGAAAAGTCGTCTATTTTCAAGCGTTCTTATTTTGTAATCCGTGCATCTTGTTGAGTGTGGAGGTAACCGAGCCTCATTTTCATAAAATGGTAAATTGTGGTCGTAATCCCAGTCACTTTTCTTTAGCAAGAAAATCAGAAACTTCTTTTGAATGCTTTCCTTGTATGGATTCCAGACCGATACTGCGGCGTATTCCAGTTGAGATCGAACATAAGCGAAATAGAGTGCACAGAAAGTTTGAATATTTTTAAATTCACCGGTCCATCTTTTAACAAATCCAAACATGGCATTCCCTTTTGCAATACAACTTTTAATATGCCTATTAAAACTGGCATTTTCGGCAAATACCAGGTGATTTTTTTAAGCTGAAACTTTTAAATATCTCGGAAAATAAGCACTCTACGAAAAAAATGTCCATTATCAAAATTCAATCATTCCCGGAATATGGGGGGGGGCATACATTATTGCTAAAATAAGTACACCTGCTCCCCTTCTTGAAGGTGGGGCGAGGGTAACTTTTAAATTAAAATAGGAACCCCTATTTTTTATTGCTGATTCTACGGCTAGTACGTAGTATTTCTTTGAAATATTATTTCGATTCATGATAGATGGCACTGTAATAACGATATTAATTTTTTTCGATTTCTCCTACTGAGGAACATGCATATGATTCTTCAATACGTTTGAATTAAAATTAAGTAGTATCGTAACCCAGGAACAAATGATTTTTTTTTGTGTTTTGTTTTAAAAATATCGAATCAATTCGAAAATTATTTCGAAAACAAAAAGATGTGTTTGAGTTAGGCTATTAATACAATACAAAATGGAGTATTTAATTGTACAAGAAAAAATTGAAATGGTCCTGGGTTGTGAAGAAGCTGGCCGTAGTCTTGATCAACGCTTCGCGTTTGTCGGATTTTACCGGACTGTTAAACAATTTACTACTGATGGAAGTGTTTAACTGAGGAACATAATGAAATTGCTGTATTGGCTGCAGTAACTCATAATCGTCATATTAGTACACAATTATAGCTAGCGATTCCGAATTGTCCCAACCAGTATTTGGAACCAAGATCTTCATGGCGTTGATTTCCAAAATCGGGTAACTTTTTATAAGTCGTTTCTTGACAAGTCATTTTTTAGTAATTAAAAATTTAATAAATACAATTTGCTTAAGACTAATTTCGAGTATTTACATTGAAAACGGGTTTATTTTATTTCAAACGTATTGCAGAATCGTACGCATAGGTTCTCAGTAGCATAAATAAAAAAACAATATCGTTATTACAGCGCCATCTTTCATGAATCGAAAAAAGTTTCAAATCAATCCTACATACTTTAAGTTTTAAAATCCAAATTTGCAATAACAAATATGGGTTCCTATTTTAGTTTCAGGGGGCAGGGGTTACTCTGCCCCACCTACAAGAAGGAGAGGAGGGGTTAAATGGAAATTTTTTTCGTAGATTGCTCATATTCCCAGATATTTGAAAGTTTTGGATTAAAAAAATTCACCCGGTATATCACCTAAATCTATAATCACATTGGCTCTGCAATACTTCGTTGTTGATTTTGTATGAAGTAGTTAACGGATTTCTTTTACGATGGAAAGACATGATTTTGCATTTCTTAATATTTAAGTAAAGCGAGTTACGATCAAACCACTCTTAAGTGAGTATCGATGTCTCCTTGAAGTTTCTTCGTATCTAGCATTCCTTTAATAGTTTGAGAAATGTTCACCTCAACAGCGAATATGCTGCACGTTCGAGTTTTTGATTATCTCGGTTATTCTTAGTATGATGTGTGATCCTTGGGGCCTGATGTGTGATCCTTGGGGAACACCAGATGTAACTTTAATAACGTTTGATTTATCATTTCCCATTATTACAAATTATCGCCGGTTTGGGAAATGGGAAGAAACGCTGAAGTCCTTTTTGATGACAGATGGAATAAAATGCTTTACTGAAATCCGTGTACGCTACATCAACAGGTGATGCTTAAGGAGTGTTTGAACAGGTAACATAATGGAATGGCTAAAATGTCAACGTAGTCCTTCAGAATAGAAGAGAGTATATTGTCAAAACCAAATCCATCCCCAAACCCCTTTAAAGCCGATAAAATGTTGTCCTCAAAAGTAACAGGAGGAGTTATTGTGCGTTGTTATTACTGGGTTGTTCGTACAATCCACTAGTAACGGTTTATTTATAGACTGATTCAAAGAACGTCGCTAACATTAGCTCCTAGTATCAATTTGAAAATGCAAGAAATGAGCCTGGAAAACTCGAGCTAAGCTCAATAATGTTCTAGAGACATGGAAACGCTGTCACTCACTGGCTGAAAAAATTACTGAAATAAAGCAGGAGGGTTCGTCTGAAGGCCTCGCATAAGAATGCACAGATGACTGGAAACAGTAACTAAGCATTTAAATGGGGTGCTAAAAGAACACTTAGTGGTGGCTGTTATTGGCATAACCCACGATTTATTTATTTATTTATATTGAAATACAGGGTGGCTGAGACCAAGTGTTACCAAATGAAAACGCTGTAATTTTTTTAATTTTGATTATTTTTTATTGAAATTTCGTGGAATATGTTGAAAACATATTACATTTTGTGGAAAACATGTTACTGTTCGATATGACCTCCTTTGCCTCTGATTATTTGATTCACTCTTTCATAGAAAGCATTGCATGCTGACTGAACGTGGGCTTGCGGAATTTTATTCCATTCTCGAACAAGAGCTGACTTCAATGCATCAACACTTTCGTATATTTTAGTGGACACCTTACTCTCCAAAATGGACCATATGGAGAAATGCATGGGATTCAAGTCTGGTGAATATGGTGGCCATTCTTTCGACGAAATCAGCCGCGGAACGCAATTTTGTAAAAATTGCTGTGTCGTTCGAGCTTTGTGTGTGACGGTGCCGAGTCCTGTTGGAATGTCCAACGGTTCGTACCACACTGTTTACGTGCCCAAGGTAGCAAAGCATCGTTTAGGATCTTTTAGCGGTACACCTCTTGGTTTACCTTGACTCCATGTTCGATGAAAACCAGAGGAGTGCGTCCATCTGCAGTCACTGCAGCCCAAACCATAACATAAGCTGGTGATTGGTTGCCATGGCAACTCTTGTGTCCAAATTATCGTTGGACTTGTGCTCTAACCAAACACGATAGTAGCAGTGGCGTTTCCTGGTTGAGCTCTCAAGGTGTTCTGCTTCGGATTTTGATCACCCAAAATAATTAAAATAATAGTAATTAATTAAGAAAATAATATTAGAAAAACTATAATTTAAAATAAAAAATTTTAAAAATAAAATTTTCTGTAATAAAAATAAAACTTTTAGAATTCGAATAAAAACCAAAAACTGTTTAGTCGTTTGGCGAACGAGCAGAACATCACTAGAAAACGCCGCTGATGTCCAGTTAGCTTAATATAATATATCTTATATCATAAACAAATAAAAATTATCCCCATTTTAATACGATGTGGTAAACCCATTTGTTATTGACCACGAACTTGATCAATCTTTGCAAATGGAATTTACACATTCACTGTATCGAGGATTGGCCAGTAGCCAGAGATTTCCAACCGACATGTTATATATCTCTAGTTAGCTTAAGACAACCTAAACAAATAAAAATTATCCCCCAGCCGCCCCGGTGGCAAAGTGGTCAGCACGCTTGCTCCAGCGAGAGGTTCGATTCCCGGTGGTGACAAGGAAAAAATTTCACGGCTGGTTTTAGGATCAATGAATTAATCACTCATTATCCGAAATGAAAATTTGATTATGAAACCTCATTTGAGGCGGCCAAATCCCTTGATGGGATATAGTGCCAGAGAGAGGGAGGGAGAGAGAGAGAGGATTGGCCAGTACCCAGAGATTTCCAAATGACATGGCATATATGTCTAGTTAGCTTAAGACATTCTAAACAAATTAGAATTATCCCCATTTTAATACGATGAGGTAGGCCCATTTGTTATTGACCCCGAAGTTGTTCAATCTTTGCAAATGGAATTCACACATTCACTGAATCGAGGATTGGCCAGCACGCAGAGATTTCCAAATGGCATGGCATATATGTCGAGTTAGCTTAAGATATTTTAAACAAATAAAAAACATCCCCATTTTAATACGATGAGGTAGAGCCATTTGCTATTGACCCCTAAGTTGTTCAATCTTTGCAAATGGAATTTACACATTCATTGTATCGAGGGTTGGCCAGCACTCAGAGATTTCCAACTGACATGGCATATATTTCTAGTTAGCTTAAGATACCCTGAACAAATAAAAAATATCCCCATTTTAATACGATGAGGTAGACCCATTTGTTATTGACCCCGAAGTTGTTCAATCTTTGCAAATGGAATTTACACATTCACTGAATCAAGGATTGGCCAGCTCCCAGAGATTTCCAAATGACATGGCATATATGTCTAGTTAGCTTAAGATATCCTAAACAAATAAAAATTATCCCCATTTTAATACGATGAGGTAGACCCATTTGCTATTGACCCCTAAGTTGTTCAATCTTTGCAAATGGAATTTACACATTCACTGTATCGAGGATTGGCCAGCACCCAGAGATTTCCAACTGACATGGCATATATTTCTAGTTAGCTTAAGATATCCTAAACAAATAAAAACTATCCCCATTTTAATACGATGAGGTAGACCCATTTGCTATTGACCCCTAAGTTGTTCAATCTTTGCAAATGGAATTTACACATTCACTGTATCGAGGATTGGCCAGCACCCAGAGATTTCCAACTGACATGGCATATATTTCTAGTTAGCTTAAGATATCCTAAACAAATAAAAACTATCCCCATTTTAATACGATGAGGTAGACCCATTTGCTAATGACCACGAAGTTGTTCAATATTTGCAAATGGAATTTACACATTCACTGTATCGAGGATTGGCCAGCACCCAGAGATTTCCAACTGACATGGCATATATGTCTAGTTAGTTTAAGATATCCTAAACAAATAAAAATTATCCCCAATTTAATACGATGAGGTAGACCCATTTGTTATTGACCCCGAAGTTGTTCAATCTTTGCAAATGGAATTTACACATTCACTGAATCAAGGATTGGCCAGCACCCAGAGATTTCCAAATGACATGGCATATATGTCTAGTTAGCTTAAGATATCCTAAACAAATAAAAAAAATCCCCATTTTAATACGATGAGGTAGAGCCATTTGCTATTGACCCCTAGGTTGTTCAATCTTTGCAAATGGAATTTACACATTCACTGTATCGAGGATTGGCCAGCTCTCAGAGATTTGCAACTGACATGGCATATATTTCTAGTTAGCTTAAGATATCCTAAACAAATAAAAATTATCCCCATTTTAATACGATGAGGTAAACCCATTTGTTATCGACCCCTAAGTTGTTCAATCTTTGCCAATGTAATTTACACATTCACTGAATCAAGGATTGGCCAGCACCCAGAGATTTCCAAATGACATGGCATGTATGTCTAGTTAGCTTAAGATACCCTAAACAAATAAAAATTATCCCCATTTTAATACGATGAGGTAGACCCATTTGTTATTGACCCCGAAGATATTCAATCTTTGCAAATGGAATTTACACATTCACTGTATCGAGGATTGGCCAGCACCCAGAGATTTCCAACTGACATGGCATATATTTCTAGTTAGCTTAAGATATCCTAAACAAATAAAAATTATCCCCAATTTAATACGATGAGGTAGACCCATTTGTTATTGACTCCGAAGTTGTTCAATTTTTGCAAATGGAATTTACACATTCACTGTATCGAGGATTGGCCAGTACCGTGAGATTTCCAACTGACATGACATATAGGTATACTATAGTAGATACTCCTGATGATGACCTAACAAGTCGAAATCGATCGAGTGATTTTTTCACTCGATCGATTTCGACTTGTTAGGTCATCATCAGGAGTATCGTTCGAAACAAAAAACAAGTGATTAATAAAAATGTGTTTATTAAGAAAAAATAATCTAATTTAAAAAAATTACAGCGTTTTCATTTGGTAACACTTGGTCTCAGCCACCCTGTAGGTGTACAAATTTGACTTGAAAAATATTAATGTAAGAATACAAAATAAAATAAATCCTCATTGGACTTGAACATTTAAAATACACTTGGGTGCAAAAAAATCACACATTGCTTAATTTTTCACAAAAGTTCAAAAATATCAAAAAAAAAAACAATATTTGTTTAATTTTTTTAATACAGATTCAAAGTCTATGTCAATATATATCCAGTGGTACCTTTTTTGTACTTGTACCATGCCCACAAAGTGATTTTTTGTCAAATGCATATAGCAGGCTTTCGAATTAAATTCTAAAAATAATTCAACAAGATCAATACAATAGCATGCCAAGAAATATCTCGCTTGGACTTATGATTATTCGCATATTGACGCTAAGCGATCCTCTATTGATTACTGTGGGGCAGCACCAAAGTGAAATGACTCTACAACTAAATTTGAGCCGATTCTCCGTTCGTCGAGTGTGGCAGAGATATCAGGAGACTGGTGGCTTCAGACGGCGACATACAGCACATCCCGTCGTGAGTTCGCTCGAGCAAATGCTCTCAAATTGGACAGAAGAAGAATGGAGAACAGTCCTGTTCTCTGACGAGTGCAGGCTCTGTTTATATGGCACCGATGGACGCGGAAGAGTATACAGAAGACAAGGAGAGCGATATGCACAATGTTGCAATGAAGAACGTGTCTCGTATGGCGGTGGATCGTGCATGTTTACAGGAGGCATATCATTAGAGGCGAAAACAGATCTTGTATTCATCACACGAGCCAACACTGTCTGTCGATCAAGAGGAATGGATTCTCAATGGTACATTGAGGAAGTGCTCGAAGAGCACGTTGTACCTTTTCCGGGTTTATTGGTGAAAGTTTTCTGTTTATACAGGATAATGCGAGACCGCATACGGCTGGTGTAGTATACCAGTACCTTCAAGAGGTGGATGTGTGTATTATGGATTGGCCAGCTCAAACCCCGGACCTCAATCCTATCGAACATTTATGGGACGAGTTGAGAAAATGGGTTCGAGCAAAAAATGTTGCTCCAACGAGTCTCCAGGAGGAAGCTGTCATTCGGGCCAAAAGAGGGAAACAGTTTATTAATAAGAAGTAATTAATAAACTGTTTTTTTTGTTTATCTCCATGTTTTAATTCGATTTTTACCCCTAATTTTTATGCTGACAAATTCACAAAATCGTGTACCTATATGGCATTATAGGCTGGCATTGAGCTTGCAATGTGCAGATGGTCTTAATTCGGTCCTATAGCCGAACGTCCTCGAGTTGGTCGCGAGGCGTAAAGTAAGGACGTAGAAAGCATAACCGCGGAAGAGCAGAGTGAGCCTTGAGCCGCAAAATAGATCTCATAGTTAACAAAAAATAAAATATAATTCCATATCACTCTTGAAACACTAAACACGTTTATTAAACAATTATTAAATCACTCGTATCTACTGATTTGTAAAAATAAGAATTTAGTTATATATAGTAGGAAAAAGTAAAAAGAAGAAGGATACAAAAAGCGGTGGAGTAACAAAATTTGAATATATTGAAGTACATTAAATTGGGGTGGGATCCGATAGTGACGATTAAGGATTTTTAATTGGTGTGAAGGTTAAGACTGATTAGTTGATCGTCATACCATGGATGATATTTATTAGGTTTCTCAATTCCTTTAAATAAATGTGTGTAAACATTTTCCACGTTTATAGCTATGTCAGCTGTTATCGGCTTTCCAATTTATTTGTTCAAAATACAGTTGTAAGCTATTTGAATTGGCATATCCCTTTTGTGTTTTACTAACACAATTGTGTGGGTACGGCAAAAGTACCATGTCAAAAATTTATTTTTGTATGTGTTTTGAACCAACTTACACATTTGCGCATTCCTTTCAAACTTATTTCGTCCGAAAAAAACACTATAACTATACACACAATTGTGTTGGATATACTATTATTTTCACACATTTGTGTGGTTTGGACTTTAATTGAGCCATTTTTTTTTTTTTTGAAAAAGGGCTATCTGAAGTTGTAATATGGTTTCCGGTTTTGGTAATTTTGGAACCTGTTAGTCACATTGGTTTCCAATATTATTTCTGTTTTTATAAAAACTGGTTCATTAGTCAAAATTAGGTCCAAGGTTCGGTCTCGTTCATTTTTTAATTCGCAGATTTGACTCAAATTTGTTGACGAACAGGTACTCATTATCCGAATTCACGTTTACAGGCATAATCATAAGTCCATCTAACATTTGAGAGATGGAAATTTCCAGTTATTAAAATTATATCTGAATGATCGGCCTTATTGGTAATTTCCATAATTCTAAATTCGTACTGATTTATTACTGATGACAATTTTAACAGATAATTGCTCGATCGATGGACTCGTTAAATATGCCAATTCATTAGGTAGTATCCATCACATATTGACTAGGGAAGAATCCCAACTCAAGATTTTATCGTTGAATGATGTTTCACAGATGATATAAATCGGAAAGAGTGTTTTAAAACAAAATTATGAAACTGAGCTGCCTTTGAAGACATTTTATTTACATTTTGAAAGTAAAATGTCTGTTTAATAGTTTTTTGGGGATGTGACAAGGTTCGGGTGCCATGTTTACCTTCCGAATTTGTGGCAGTTTTTTTCCCAGCAAATGCCTTTGATGCCATTTTGTTGACGTTTTGATAGTAAATGTTTTTTGCTCTCTCTGTCTTGATGAGGTTTTCGGCAACGAAACAGCGGTTGTGGTACTATTTTTGCCAGCATTATTAAAATTTGTTACTGGATTCGGTGGTACTTTCCTAAAAGGCTGTGTAGACATTCTCACCGGCCCGGGCAGTAAGAGTTTGAATCTGGTAATGCTGGGCATGGGTTGTGATTGCAGTTCCAATTTTTCGATGGATTGTGGCATCGGGGTGATATATTTTTATTTTTTTTTATTACCCCTACAATCTGTTCTGGGGCCAAGGCTCTTCCAACTCTTTCACGGTTCCCCCGTCAGGGGGTCATAGATGTGCTCCATTTCATCACAGGTCGTAATATGTTGATGAAAATTCATTTTGCATCCTGTCCCTATCGGGGTTCGAACTCGGTACCTCCAGTATGGGGCGATTTTTGTGTGAGTTTTTCTTAAATTGTTTAATATGGCGCGATCCTAATTGAGTTTAAATTAACTTATTTAATGACCTTAGTTTCCTGAGTTGAAACTAATTTTTAACTGTAAATTTTAGGTTTCTTTGTATTTTGAAACATTTTAGTGTTCTTGCAGATTTAGTTTGCTTGGGAGGATCATTGTGCTTTTGTTAGTATTCGTTTGTTTTAAGGTCCCTGTGAAAAGCTTGTTTGCGGTGGTGGTACGTGTTCAGTGTGGTTAGACCTGTAGAGTTGCATTAACAAGCTAAATTGAGAAATGATGTCTGAAGAAAAGTAAAACATAAAAAGCTGACCTTTCTCATCTTTAAGGCGATTGGAAAAATAGCTTAAATAAACAAAGTTCTAACGTATTGTTCATATTCATGGCGAGGAAAAGAGGCCAAACAAGAGAATTACTTATCTGTCAAAATATTAACGGTATAGGAAAAAAATAGACGCTACGTTGTATAACGGCAGATTGTGGCTCTTGTATTTCTTGTATTATTAGAACATATAATATATACTTAATCTGTCTAATTAGAGAATCTCGTAGGATCAGAATACCTAGTCAGTTCGATCACTGAATCGTGCCTCGGTTGTTGCAATTTTTGGGTGATTAAGTGATAATCGAATGCAGTCGTGTAGTAGATGCATGTTCTCGGGTCTTTCAGTTGCTGCATCATCATGGAAATGTTTCAACTATGGGCATATATGTACATACAGTTGATACTCTAAACTAGCTGCTACGTATAACGCACTGGTTCGAGCCGCGAGTTTGCGTTTCGAATTTGTTTAGTTTTATCGATGTGTTCGTTTATTATTAATATTGTGTGTGTATTGATAAGAAAAAAATAAGTTTACCATAGATTTCTCTTTTTTATAAATCGAGAGATAAAAATTAATTTTGAGTCAAAAACTTAATTCCCCAATGCCATATTTGTATTTGTGACTTGCGCAATACAAAGTCACAAATACAATCATGGCATTGGAATTATCAGATGTTTTTTACTCAAAACTCATTTTTATCTCTCGATGTATAAAAAAGAGAAATCTATGGTAAACTTATTTTTCTATGTTAATACATTGAACGTAGATAATCTAATTTGCATAATATATGTTACGATAAAAACATTTTTGTATAAATATTCAAAATATTATTGTTATATTTTAGCATTTTAAGAATGTACAAGTAAACTTAATCTAAACACTTGTTACCAAAACACGGTAATCATTGGTTTGTTACATATTTAGTATCATAGTAATAGCTCCCACAACAATCATAATAAACACAAGCACCAACACAGCAAGAAAAATGTACAGACAAATGCGACAAGCGTTCCAATATTCCGGTGGCACGTTCCTAATGCCGTACCAGCCACGATAACCATAATAACCACGGCGATTACCATAATAATCAACTGGTGGTGGCGCACCATTCGGATCACAATAATATGTTGTTGTACCTGGTTGAAAGCCCATGGGCGGTGGTGGAGGTGCCAATGGATTTTGCTTTTGAGGGTATGGTCCAGTTGAATCGGGATAATCGGGAGGATTCATAGCAGGAACATTTGAGGTATTCGCATTTGGGTGGCTAAGCACGTCACCTTTATACTGAAGAAATAAATAGAACAAATAAAAATTGTTGTAAATACAAAGAAGTTAATAGTAGTTCGCTAAGTAGTATTTAAACTTACGTTACTCGTATTCATGTCAGCGCTAAATGAGAGACGCGATGAGACTAAATCGAACAATTTATTTCGGTTTGTTTTGATTGGTTAAGGCTAGTTTTGTGTTTTGTGGTTATTTTTATCGATGCTGTCGACATTTTTTATTTTGGGGCTTCGATACATTTTCATTATTATGTTGTATAAATTTCAATGTCATTATCCAACATAGTTTTCCTGTATATATTGAACATTGAACACATTAATTACACTGCTGTTGTTAAATTAACTTACCGCTGAATATTGAAGCGAATATAGATTTGTTCCAATAATTTTGAAGTGCATAACTTGTTTTCTCATAGGCGCATTTTGTTGTCCTTATGTTTAATCCTGCAATCTGAATGTATCTAGTTAATGTGTTTGGCAAATCTATACGTTTAAGTAATCCAAATCTATCAAACATATCCTATAATTCGTGCCTCTTAGAACTTATCAGAAAATTATCGTCAGTACCTTATTTTCCCCTAGCAAGCGAATGGCTGTATTTGTTCATATTTTGTCGGATTTAATAATTGTTGCCAATACCTCTATCTGTGCAATATCGTCCGAGTGCAGAAAAAATAACTTTAATAATTTAGATGACATATGATCGAAGCGTTGTCTGCTGATCAGTTAGAATAAGTTAAGCCACTTTTATAGACATTGCCATAGGCCTGTCATGCGGTAGTTTCGTTACTATTCGTTCCCTCTCTTTAAAAACCATAGTTTGCCACTTAGCTATTCCACTCGTTGTTTCTTTATATGAAATTCCTTCTCATATCCACACGTTTTATGCAGTAACTTGAATTTTAATAGTGGTCATCTCTGCTTAACTGCCAAAGAAGCAGTTCTGGGCTTGAAATCCCTAATAAAGGTTATGCGCCAACTTTTGTTAATTCGGTAAGAAGAAATATCTGTCATTTGATTTTCAATTAGAAAGTGACCTATAATATTCCCGACTGGGGAATATTGCCGCATGAGCTTTCTTCTTTGACGGGCGAAATCACAATTATCTTTCAAAATATCTTGTCTTTTTATTCAAAAATCATAGGAAACCTGCTAAAGGACTCACAAATAGATCGAAAAGTCAAAACTTCAGAGGACCACCTTTATGATAGTTTGCTTAATTTTACAAATGTTATACATTCAAATTACAGTCCTGTCAAAAAAGTTCTGAATTTGAGTCCAGCCGCACCATGGCGCAATGCCAAAATTATTAACTTAAGTGCTCTGAGAGATCAGGCTCATCAATCATGAAAAAGAATGGGAATCTTGAGCAAACATCTTTGTACTGCACCTACAGGAACCAAGTGACAAGTCTTACCGGAGAATGTAAACAAAAATATTATTTTAATTATCCCAAAACTACTGTGAGGCGACTTTGGAATAGCAGGTAGAGTCGTATTGCCCCTGCCTTATGCGAATGCTGATTTTCCTAATCCCCAAAGTAATTTGTTACAGTTTACATGTGTGTTCGATATCGATATTGTGAATTTATAGTCGCAAAAATTAAATCAAACGCTGCTGGGCATGACGACATGAATCTGAAATTTTAAAATTTATTATTGCCTTTAATTTTTACCTTATCGGGCTTTTATTATCAATAACTGTATTACTAACTCGTAATGTCCTATTACATGGAAAAATGCATTGGTTATCCCTTTGTTAAAAGGCACGGAGGTTAAATCTTTGCAAGACTTACGATTAATAAATATTACTCCTATTCTGTCGAAGATCAAGATTCGGCCAAATTGATTGGAATTGGCACAACATCTGCTCTAGTTAATGTGGTAGATGATATCTCTCGCATTGTTAATGAGCTAAAGTCTTTTGCTGTGATTGTTCTACTTATAGAGTTTTCTAAGGCTTCTGACTATTAATCATAAGCTCTGTTACTGCAAAAATTGAAATTTCATTATAATTTCTCAGATTCGGCAATGCGGTTAATGTCATCATATTTGTCGTACAGGACTCAATACGTACATTTAACCGATACAACATCGAGAATTGCAACGGTTACAAGCGGGGTGCCGCAAGGCTCAATCTTAGATTCAATACTATTTTATCTTTTTATTAATGATTTAGCAGACTGCATAACTGGATCAAAACTTGATTTTATACCAACAACGTTCAAATTTATGTTGGCAGCTCATTGGACAAAATAGATGATACTTTATTTTTTTCTTGATCTTTAATTAATCTAAAATAAATAAATTATGTTTATATTTATGAGCTAAAGTGTTTCAAGAGGGGGAAAATGGAAAGGGTCTCAACAGAGTACGTGTTTGTTATTATTTTTGCTTCGGACTCCGAAAAGCAGCTTCTACAGATTCGTTAAGGTTCTCCTATCCAGTCCCATGCAAACTTTAGCTGGCTGCTCGGAGAACGAAAAATTTACGAATTTCTGTTAACGGAATTACTTGGTGTTTACTTTGTATTGAAAAAGGTTCCGTTACAATACACACATAATAATAGTCTCGTGAAAGTTCTGATTTGGTGGTATAATTCGCTAAATCGATTAGTTCTTGTTTTATCTATAGATATAAAGCAAGGTGTAAATTTTTGAAGTTTGGTCATTGCAACCCGATGAGTAGACCAACATTTTATCAGTACGAAACAAAACTGCCAAGATTACTCTGGGGGTTAAAAATGAAGGGGGGGGGGAAGTTAACTTTCTACTTTTTGTGGTAGTATATTATGTGTAAATGGCCTCTTTTTTTGCTCGCTCGAAAAGTCGCAAACATTGTGCTTGTCGTAGTAAATAATATTTGTCTATAAAAAAGGCGACAATCTTTAAATTAAAATAATTAACTATTAATCATTAAAGAGCCGCAAAAGCAGGGATTTGGAAACGCTGTCATCGACTAGAAAGATTACTGATATGAAGCAGGAGGGTTTGTTTGTCTGAAGGCTTTCCACCCAAAAGACATAGCTCACAGTACTAAAAGAGCACTTAGTGGATGCTTTCATTGACAAAGCCCACGAAGATGGATATATATTGTCCAATTGGAGGAGAGTGCAGAAGGTCTCAACCGACACTTTCCTAAACATATTGGGGGACCTGCTCCGGGACGGGATGTAGCACTGAAAACGTGCCAAGTTGACATATTGACCGACTATTGACCCCATATAAAGAGACTGTAGAGTCTGACTTTGTGCTAGACTACAAATAGTCGCTAGTGAAGATATCCCCTGCAAAACAAAATTTGGGTATATTACAAATTATCAATCGCGAACTGCCAACGGATGACTAGAAAGTGGCCAAGTTGGAAGAACTAAAGGCTGATTATAGATTAGCTAATATCATATTAAATAGAGAGATGCATCTGTGGAGGATTCACAGTCAGAGGAGAACTCTGATGCACCTGTAGTGGAGGTTGAAGTAAAGGAGCAAACCTAATGTTAAGGCTCCTGCAGATTAACCTCCAACACTTCAAGGCAGCTTTGGCTGCGCCATGCTTAAACTAGGAGCATAGGAGATATACATGGTCCAAGTCCATTGAGATTATGTAAATGGTGACCGGGGTCTTGGGCTTACGACTCCTGAATATAAACTGTATATACGGGAAGATGGTAGGTAAGATTCGTTCCTGCTTTTTATCTAAAAATAATCTGAATATCTTTGTGTCATCAAATTACAGTATTGCGTTCGGTCATAACAAGTATTGATATGGATGGTCAAAATCACTGGCTAATCTCAGTTTACTTTTCACATGATTAGGATGATATCCCACATGCCGTTTTAGGAAGCTCATTAACGGAGGCTCAAAAAAAAAAAAAAAGCTTAGTCATTCTGGGCAGGCAAATTCACATCACACTATTAGAGAGATATACGAATGAACCTCGTCGTGAGCTATTATTTTGTATATAGTTTAGTGAATTTGAAGGTATCGCAGGAAGCAAAACTCACCAGGATGAGAAAAAATACCTCATTCCGAAACTATGTATAAACCTTGTTGTAAATCATGGTTAGGCATGACACATTACAACGAAATCATGGTTAAATCGAAACTATAGTTATGAAACCAGTAGTCTGTCTATGGCATAAGACTGGAGATAGCTCTCATTGCAGTCTCAAAGACCGTAGATCTATAACTTTATAGCCTTTTCCTTGGATGCTATTATTTTGGAACCGATCTACAACGCCAATCGGGATAAAAATAAATTTGTTCAATTGTCTTGCGTGTGCATGTTTATAATAAGAATGACATGAATGACTGGTCTGAATGACTGAAATGGTCTGACGTTTTGATAGTCTCCGAGCCGAGAAAACCAAAAACAAAAATTATTCGGCCGCCTTATTTTCTGTACCGCCGATAAATCGTATAATTTTCAACTCTAGAGTATTCATAACTGTCACAATATCCCCCATAAAAACCACCCAACACCACGTATTTTATCGTATATCAAAGTTCTTCGATAAACAACTATTTTAATAACACTAAATTAGTTCATTCGTTTACTATTAAGGCGCAAAAGCAACCTCGTTATTATAAAATACTAGCTGAGTTACCCGGCGTTGCACGGGAGGTATATAATTCAAATTGTTATGCAAGAATACTCTCTTTACATCGCTGTAGTTGCAATCACATATGAAAAGAAAATTATAAGTAGCTGTATTCAGTAACGGGTGCCTCCGTCAATCTGGAGCAAGCAACATACAGTTGGTCATGTGAAAAGCATGAATTTTCCAAAATAACACCAGCTATTTTCAATGATGGCCCCTGACCCCGCGGTCCAGCCTCTTTAAAAGTATCGTCGTGGGCTTTGTCCTGAACATGCAACATATACATACATGGTAAAAATTTCATGGCGATCGGTAAAGCGGCTAAGGCGTTATTTCAAAACAATCAAATAGTTGTATCTTTACATGTAAAAATGAATTTTTGATCCAGGGGCGGCCCCCCGAATTCGAACGTGTCTTTTATTTCATATAACCCCTTTCCAAAACTCATTCTCGTAAAAAAATTAAATTTTTGAAAAAAATTGTACCACAGCCTCTAGACCCCGGGGTCCACCCCCTTTCACAATATCGTAAGATTGATCCTCACCATGCAATATTTGCATGGTAAACATTTCATGGCGATCGGTTAAGCGACTGAGAAGTCATTTTGGAATAATCAAATATTTGTATCTATATACATGTAAAAATTAATTTTTGATCCAGGGCTGGGCCCCTCGGATTCGAACATGTCAGTAATTTCATATAACCAGCCCCATAAACTCATTTTCGTGGAAAAATTTCAAGAAAATTAAAATTTTCGAAAAATTGTACCGCAGCCCCTAGACCTCGGGGTCCAGCCCCTTCCAAAATATCATAAGGTTGGTTTTGGATATGCAATTTGTACATGGTGAACATTTCATGGCGAACGGTTGAGCGGCTGAGACGCCCATTCGGAACAAACAAACAAACAGGAATTCATTTTTATATATATAGATAGAAGATATACCACTATTCTGGTAATTCCCCGGGAATTTATATGTAATTCCTGTTCAAATATTTATAGATTGGGAATAATTTTTCCATATCTAATTGTGCAGGGAAATTTAATTTTGTTTTCAAAAAATTTAACACTGGCTTTTTACCTCAGTATGTCGGAAAAATAATATTTGAACAGAAAATATATATTTATATATTCTACCCCAGTTCCCTATTCTCGAGGAATTACCAGAATAGTGCATTGGCCATGAGATATCGCTTGAAAGGCCCAGGCAACAATTCTGTTATCAAGATGTCGTTTAGGTACTTGGTATGCTAAAAATTTAACTTAAGCACCTTATCTCATAACTTGCGCGACAGATACATTATTTTGGACAGAACAAGCAAAAATTTGTTATCACCGTTTTAGTTCAAAAATTCACAGCATCGGCGCTGGTTGTAGATTATTCGTTAATTGTACAATATTTACATAGTTGGGCTGTGCGGGCTGTTTCGCCGAACTGTTGAAACCAAATATTGGCCAAGTCTTTCTCTTCAATCGGAGGAAATAAGAAATGAGTTTCGTTGGAAAAGATGATTTTTTTGTAAAATTGCTTATCGTCTTCCAACCGGAAATTGATCCATTCAGCGAAGTGAAACTACAGCAAAGTGACTCATTTCGTTCACCGGGAATTTATAATACAGAATTTCTAACAGATGACAAGCTACCAACGGCAAAATAACCGCTAGTTAAAAAACGAACCTTTATCCACAAACTGGCTTTGATTGTTTTAAGAGTACTCGTCTAAAGAACAGGTCGTAACAACAAAAAATTGTAGCTTGTCTGATTTTTCTAATATTTGTGTAAATTTGATAAATGATGACACATTTTCGGAGAATTTATCCCTTCTAATTTTTATTGAGTTTAAATTCTCGACTTTTTCGTATTTCATGTGGATTGTCCGAGTTCGGTGGGTACTTGCGAAGTTTTTTTTTTGGTTCGTGAGATTTCATTCTCAAGCACTCTAATAATTCATTATTCACTACATACTTTGCAAAATTTCGTTATAAACATCGGCAAGGACTGCTTTTAGTGAATTCCATAAAACATATTTCAGAGATCTTAGATCTTAAGACTAGAAGGACTTCTATTTTATAATAATTCAGACACAAACTGTAAATAGATAATACGAGTAGTTAATGAATTAATGGGAAAATTGGAAACCATAAATAGGAGCATTCCTTTAAAGACATAAATGCTGGTTTAATTTCAGGTGCCATTGCTAATGAATTTAATAAAATTTTTGTAAAATTTATCAATTCCGAATGGTACCAAAACTGAACTGTTATTTAAACCAATTATATTGCATTTTACTCACAAGGGTGATATCACCGAACCCAACTATTTTCGGCCACCATTTTAACAAATTTCGAACATCACGAATTTTGTCATTTATTAAGAAGAATAAGGTATCAAGTGGCAGATAATTTGGATACTTTCTGGACTTTTTAGAACTAATTTATAATAATCTAAATGGTAATGGTAATGGTGGTTTAACGTTTAGAAAACAGTAACAAAATAAAACTTTGGATACGGAAATGTAATTTGGTCGTTATTAAGGTCATATGTTGCAATCAATAAATCTATCTAACTAACTTCCATTTAGAAAACTGTAATCAAATTAATTTGCTTAACCTCACAATCGGTTTGATTATTATTACTGGCGCTTTGATACAAGCGATAGTTATTCAACCACAAAACGATATCGGCATAAATACATACACTAACAACGAAAATCAAGGCGCGGTTACAACGCATTTTAAAACCTTGACTCTATAACGAAATCCCAAATGTTTATATAATTTTCCGGTTGTGTTTTCAAACTTTCGATTTCATTTTTCTAAGAATTTTCATTGTCACATGGAAATTACTTGTTTGTATTGTCTATCATTAAATATTCTCATTCTCTGAGCACATACCATATATATGTAGTTTTCCCTCATATACGGAGAAGTCGTTTATATTTATTACAAAGCAAGACGATTTAACTGGCGCCTTAATATTTGTCTATTCCAAACATACGAGTATAAAGCATACAAATTTTGTTAAGAGCGGCGAATCTCATTGAATTAAATATACGAAATTCTTATATACCCACTAATGATTAACTTGTACATGACCCTGATATCGTGGATACAGTTGAACGGCCGAAGTGAATGTTGTATGTTTAATTTTCTATTCGTGTACTTACATACAGAAACAACATCGAATATATTATGTAAACAAAACCTTATCTTTATATTTGATAACGATACCAGACCAAACCCGTATCAGTGCCGTCGTTCACCGCATTTTTAATCGCAATTCAACAATTGAAGTTACAATAATGGATCGAAATTTGTCCGTAAACATCACATTAACCTTAATTTAATTCGAATAAGCTAATATTGTGATATTATGTGATCTATTCTAAAATAAATATAGAGTCGAGGGTTCAGCGCCACCACCATCATACAATGAAATTGTGCCACATTCCAGGGACATTGGATGGAATCGAAAATATTATGATCAGATTATGAGCGATACGGCGGCAAAGGAAATTACACCAAAACAACGCCCGGCACGATATGGTCGTGATCGGACGGATTATCGAGGACGTCGCCGTTCTGAAGTTCAGGGATGGTTATCAAAGTTTGGTAAAAAGATTCTAGCCGGGGTATTAGGTATAACCCTCTTGTTGGTGATAATCATTATTATAATTGTGACAACCGAACGGTCGGGGTGAGTCGTTTGTTTTGTAACAAATTTTTTGGTAATGAACAATTTTATATATTTTATGATTTGCAGGACACACAAATCTATTGGCCAGCCGATTGAGGACGATTAGTGACTATTAGAGATTTTAAATAAATTAGTTTGGTTTTATTCTGATATATTTGTGATTTAATATTTTGTGTATCCTGAATATATTTCCATTTGAGGAAGAGAAAATTATTATGGCATTACTGGTGTTGCGTGTTGTGAATATTGCGTGGGAGTCATCGTTAATCCGACAATTTCAAACAAATTAATTTATTAAATTACTTATATAAATAAATCGTATGCACACTTTTCAATATATTCCGTTAATTTGCTTAAATGAATAATGAGACTAACCGCGTATCCGCACATACGTATATCAATTTACTTATATTGCTTAAATTGTTTTGTTTGTTTATATTGAGTGTGGTCAATATATACCACGTTTAGTTACTGAACGTGGCGATTTCGTCATTCTCTTTATTGACAAATTAGTGCGCGCTTCCAATGTCACATAGGAATTTAGACATTAGGAATTTGTCACATCGCTAATTTTAATACGTTCCCCGAAAACTGTGTGAAACACATTATCACTCAAGACACTCGTATGAATGAATGTGGTGCGCGCACACACACTAGTTTCAATATTGTGAAACATGTAATTCTCGTTACGATATTTCGTCGTTTAATGAGAAAAAAAACACAAAAAATTCTATTCGCGTGTGCTCGCTATTTGTCCGTTAGTTCGTTCGCGATTATCAACATGATCGAAGTAATTTTTTTCTCGTCATTACGATTATTATTATTATTTAAGAATGTTGTTGTGTCTGGGTACAATATTAATTGTTGTTGTTATTTTGTCTACATACAGAATGATCTTCCACCATCATATGAGGTAGCAATTGGAATTGAACCGGCAGATGGAATTGTGAAAGATCCACCACCGCCAAATTACGATAATATCATAACAGCAAATCAGATCCTAATTCCGGTGGATTCTGATGATGTATTTTTGGAACCATTATCAGCACCACCGCCCCTGGTTACTGAACAATCTGAAACAAGCAGCTTCTCCTGTATTGCGATTGCCATGCTGATTGCGGCATGTATAACTGTTTTAGTGTTAGGATTTCAAAAGGATAAATCAAAATAGTGTTTAATAATTTTTTATCTCTGTATATTATGTTAGAATATATGTGCGTAAGTTTTAAAGTGTAAGATTGTTGAAGCGACTGACCAAATAAAAATCAAAATATTTAAAAAAATCGAATTTTGTTTCCAAGGTCGTTATGTCTGTGTTTATTTATAGTGTGAGTGATGTTCCAGTTTAAAGAGAAAATTGCTAGAGTGGAAAATTCATGTTGTAGTCGAATCAAGTTGAAGGTGAACTTCAATCACATCTAAGTTATGTGGTCACTTAATTCTACTGTCAAGTAAAAATATTTTGGTATTAATTAAAATTTCGTGAAACTTTCACCAAAGGTTTAACCCTTTTCTTTATCCTAGAATTTTCCTCCAACTGATAATTTGGGGAATACTTAATTCCCTTAAACAATTAAGTATTGCCAGTAGTTAGGTAAAGAAAATTGTATGCAACAAATTGATCAAGAGCCATCATTCATTGGTTTAAGGGACTAAGCCAGTGGCATTTTGGTGAGATTTTATTTATTTTAGCTGGGTTACAAATAGAAATAATTTTGGGGATCTTCTTAGGTATCTAATATTCAAAGCCCCTTATCGAATGTCCAATGTCAAATGCCCAATATAAAATGTTCAAAATGTAAAGCCCATTATCTATTTTGTCAATTGCCCATTGTTTATTGTCCATTGTCCACTGTCAATTTTCCATGGCCAATTGTCCATTTCCTATTGAATGTGTCAACTGTCCATTGTGCCATGTCCAATATCTAAAGTATATATATATCGAATGAAAATTTATTTAAATGTTTCTAATTAAAATTCCGACAGCATTAATAGTTACAGCTCCTCTCTGTTTTTTAGTTACAGCTCCTCTCTGTAATTAGTCGCCATGGACCCTTTTGAATCCGCTGCAGTGGGTTTATCTTTCGATTGACATGTATACAGAACCAGACTACCAGAGATAGAAAGCATTAATGGAGTAAGTCGTTGCTTACGAGAAAATGTGCCAGCCACGATAACACATGAGACTAAAAGGCTAGAAGTACCCGAAAATTAAGAAAATGCAAGACAAAAATCAAAACTTTGAAATTTGACAGCAACTGCATGTCTCAAATATAAATGACCTAGTAAGCTCAAAACGGGACTTGCAGTTGTTAAAATTCTTGTAAACAAAAATAAACAAATAAATAATTAAAACTGACTCGGTTTAACGGTCGGCCAAATTCAATTGTTCTGTGGGGCTGTAGATAGGGCCTTTCAAAATTCATACTGTTGCTCAACCAAATTTTCAGCACTTTCTAGATGATGTCTTCTTATAACGGGTGATTTTTTTGTGGTTAGGATTTTCATGCATTAGTATTTGACAGATCACGCGGGATTTCAGACAAGGTGTCAAAGAGAAAGATGCTCAGTATGCTTTGACATTTCATAATGAATAGACTTACTAACGAGCCACAACGTCGAATTTTCAGTGAATGGGCCCTAGAAAAGTTGGCAGAAAATCCGCTTTTTTATCGACAAATTTTGTTCAGCGATGAGGCTCATTTCTGGTTGAATGGCTACGTAAATAAGCAAAATTGCCGCATTTGGAGTGAAGAGCAACCAGAAGCCGTTCAAGAACTGCCCATGCATCCCGAAAAATGCACTGTTTGGTGTGGTTTGTACGCTGGTGGAATCATTGGACCGTATTTTTTCAAAGATGCTGTTGGACGCAACGTGACGGTGAATGGCGATCGCTATCGTTCGATGCTAACAAACTTTTTGTTGCCAAAAATGGAAGAACTGAACTTAGTTGACATGTGGTTTCAACAAGATGGCGCTACATGCCACACAGCTCGCGATTCTATGGCCATTTTGAGGGAAAACTTCGGAGAACAATTCATCTCAAGAAATGGCCCGGTAAGTTGGCCACCAAGATCATGCGATTTGACGCCTTTAGACTATTTTTTGTGGGGCTACGTCAAGTCTAAAGTCTACAGAAATAAGCCAGCAACTATTCCAGTTTTGGAAGACAACATTTCCGAAGAAATTCGGGCTATTCCGGCCGAAATGCTCGAAAAAGTTGCCCAAAATTGGACTTTCCGAATGGACCACCTAAGACGCAGCCGCGGTCAACATTTAAATGAAATTATCTTCAAAAAGTAAATGTCATGGACCAATCTAACGTTTCAAATAAAGAACCGATGAGATTTTGCAAATTTTATGCGTTTTTTTTTAAAAAAAAGTTCTCAAGCTCTTAAAAAATCACCCGTTACATTGCTGACCATATCTAGCTTATACATTAGTCGCCAAGGTGGCGACTATTCTTAAGAAGAAACAAACGCTTCTATTTCAGAGTTTCGGAAATTTTGTGTCTTTCAAACAAATTTTGCAAATTTCTATGGGCTCGTTGGAGTGGTTCGTGTGCCAGCATTTATTGAAATAATTATAGTACTGTCGTGTCCAAGTGCTTTCGTTTTACTAACCGTTGACATGAATGGAGAGCTCTTTTTTGTACACCGAGAAAATTTCTTCCAGGCCTAGTGTATTGGATTTTTTAATTCACTCCTCACGTTTAGATCAGCATTTTCTACACATTGGCATTTTCATACGAGTAAGAACCTGCTTGCTCACCTACAAAGTTGCCAGTATAAGGGTTTCGAGTCTCTATATACGGATTAATCCCAGATACTGCATCATAGTGATATTTTTTAGTGTTTCTGTTCTAAGTGGTTTTGGATAAATCATCGAAAGGAGCGGCGTGTAAAGGTGCTTCTAACCAAAAAGCAGACGCTTTCGCACATGTAATATCATATTTTCCAATGGGCTTGTGTCTAATATGTGTAATAAATAATTTAGAAATTTCGAAATTTTGGAATTTAGAAATTTTGTAATTTTAAAATTTAAAATTTTTAAAAATTTTGTATTTAGAAGTTAAGAAATTTAGAAATTTTTAAATTTAGAAGAAAATCTAAATTTCTAACTTAATTAAAGAACACGAAATTTTGGAATTTAGAAATTTAATTTTTTTTTTTAAATTTTGAAGTTTTATAATTTCAAAATTTTGAAATTTAGAAACGTTGAAATTCAGAAATTTAGAAATTTTCATATTGAAATTTAGGAGTTAAGAACTTCAGAAATTTTTAAAATGAGGAAAAAACTAAAATTCCAATTTTAGAACACGAAATTTTGAAATTTTGACTTTATAATTTCAAAATTTTGAAATTTAGAAATGTTGAAATTCTGATTTTTCAGAAAAATTTAAAAATTTCAAAATTATGAAAAAATGAAATTTTAAAATTTAGAAATTGTGAAATTATGCAATTTTGAAATTTTGTAAAATTCTGAACTTTATAAGAAATTTAAAAATTCAGAAATTTAGAAATTTAGAAATTTTGACTCTAAATTTTTTCTAAGTTACAGTTTACGTAGGTGGTTCAAACTCTCCGACATCTTTATTTGGTTCTATTCCTTTTCGTATCGATTTGTTTGTGGAGAAATATAAGTTTTTCTCTTTGTAGAACAATTTTATAAATTATCATTAAGTCAAATTCTCTGTTAATTTATAACTGTTAATTGTACCTATTCCAGTCTGCTAAAGCGGTTTTATTATTCAGTCACACAAAGGTCAAAATTTAAAAATTTCATATACAAAAATTTGAAAATCTAAAATTTTGAAATTTAAAAATTTTTAAATAATGAAATAATGAAATTATGAAGTTTTGAAATTAAGAAATTGCAAAATTTTACAACTTTAAAATTTTGAGATTTTTGAGTTTTGTATTGTTGATATTTTGAAATGCTGAAACAGTGAAATTTTTAAAATTTTATATTTTTAAATTTTTAAAATTTTGTAATTTACAAATTAAAAAAAAATTTAGAAATGTAATTGAGAAATTTAGAAATTCAGATATTCAGATATTCAGAAATTTAGAATATTTAAAATTTAGAATTTGGAAACTTGGAAATTTTGAAATTTAAAAATTTTAAAGTTTTGAAATTTTGAAAATTTAAAATATTGAAATTTAGAAATTTTTTAATTTATAAATTTTAAAATTTTAAAATAATGAAATTTTTAAGTTTTGGTATTTAGAAATAGTAAAGTTTTGCAATTTTGAAAATTTGACATTTTGGCGTTTTGTATTGTTGAAATTTTGAAATGTTGAAAAAGTGAAATTTTAAAATTTTTAACTCGCTCACGACCACACGACGCGTATTCGAGCGGTTTGTACAAAGAAATTTTGTTCTAAAAAACCGGCGACACGTTTATGCGTCATACTATTAATAACGTCACAAACCTCACAAAACATAAATAAACCATTTATTCTACCATTAGACTTCAATTAGCTCATCTCGTGTACATTTATCATCTGATTAGAGGCCACTTCGGGTCTCAGTCGGTCTTCACTCGGTCTTGAACGTGTTAAAATTTTTAAAATTTTGAAATTTATAAATTTAGAAATTTAGAAATTTAGAAATTCAGAAACTTAGAATATTTGAAATTTAGAAGTTTTGAAGTTTAGAATTTTCAAAATTTAGAAATTTTGAAGTTTTGAAATTTCTAACTCGACTTGTATATTATTAACATATAAACATAAATTTACATTGGTTTCTCATTTTTATAAATCAAAAGATAAAAATGAGTTGTGTAAAAAACATCTGATAATCCCAATGTCATGATTGTATTTGTGAGTTTACATTGTGTAAAGTCACAAATACAATCATGACATTGGAATTTTTTCCACAAATCTCTCGATTCATAAAAATGAGAAATCTATGTAAACTTATTTTTTTATGTTATTAATTTACTGCCATTTTTAAAGCTTACAGATGCTTGTCCGTTTGCTAATTTGCTGTTCCAGACGTTTCTCTACTAAATTTGTTTATATTTCTAACATGTTTTTCTGGTATATTATATTATCTACTAGTATTTAGTAAAAACTTGGCCAAAATATGTTAATACGTATAACGAATTTTAGCCGTTTTGAAACATTGCAGTTTATTATTTTTCCAAGTTTTACTAAAACCGATGTTGCAAGTTGGGAAATACTCAATGGAATTTATAAAATAATTCTCTAAAACGAATAGTCGTGTTTAAAATTTATTAAATTTATTGATGATTTTTTTGTATATATGAATTATGTTGCTATCATGCTTCATTACAAATTGCTAATGGCATTGAATATAAATTATTCGTCTAATAATGTTATATGGAATTTTTGTTATTCTAACTGTATAGTGATAGTTTTATAGATATTACTTTATATTTGAATGTTGTCATGCCATTGCAATGGGATTGGGATGAGGGGGGTGATAAACATGATTATATGTCACTACAAATTCTTGTGAACGGCTATACACTACTTTGTGCCTCTATTTCGTCAAGCAAACTACTTGTGCCTAAAAATTATATCACATCACA